>OX369256.1:12262595-12972686 GCA_947284805.1 Coleophora flavipennella | reverse complement strand
CTCGAAACAAAAACATGTTAATCTTGTTGAAAAACAAAACATGGAGTCGGTGTAATATAGTCATTCATAGTTCACGAAAAACCTTCAAAAATTTTAATTTCGCTCCATGCTCTTACGTTCTATCTTAAGAGGAAACGCGGTCGCCATTTTTTCTATATAAACGTAGTCCCCTGTTTCCTCGCTGGATAATGAAAATAGAGCAAAATTTTTTTTTCATCAAACATATCTACCATGGCAGTGCCTCTATGTTTTGTTTTTTACCATATTCTAATTATAATAGGAAGTAGGAGCCTTCAAAAACTGAGAAAATGGCCCAATTGAAACGTCTTTTTTAGACACCCACCAAAAAAATAATACGCATTTTAACACTAAAATGAAAACATCGAGGCATTGTTTTAATAATTTTTGAAAAAAATATGATTATTGCTCAAATTTTGGAGGAGGAAATAGGGGACTACGAAATGGTGTTTTGGTCAATTTTAGCGCCTGTTATCGGTCTTCGCTGCCGTTCTCCCTTTCTTGCTGTATACGGAGAGGTTTGGGGGAGGAGGGAGACGGCAACATTCTATTCAAACAACTATTCGTTAGACCGCTTTTCCTCTTAAGGGATAAAACAACAAGGCTAAAATAGAAGGGGTCCTTTAATTTTGTATATGTAAAATTCATAAATATGTAAATATTCTCTCTCTCCCAGACAGTTCTAGGATTTACTATAAAATTTTGATAGCTCTTAGAGATAACGTATAGATAAAGAGGTTTTCATCTCGCCGCTGGTTCTCACTTCACTATAAATAACATAAATAGACTCCAATTTTATGCTTTAAGTAGTCCAGACTTGCTTTCCATCGAGAAAGAGATAGATGCTATTTTACAGTTGCCTTACGTAATGACATTTTCTTTATGTTTACGCGGATGAGACCTGGCATCCCGCCAGTGCTTTTTAATCGGTTTTAATTCATTGAGAAACCGCTTTATTTGTTGCGCACGCGTTCCGGCAGCGACCTCGGCAAGGTCAATGATTATTCCCACAACTCTACATTACATTTGAATTCCGCTGGAAAAATAAAAAAGATATGTAAAGGTCCGGTAAATACGCAGCTGTTAAGGCGCAGTGGTACCTAAAAATCCACTTAAACAGGTTTTTAGAATTCATTTTTGAAGTAGTTAACAGTAAATTTAAATTCTAGGAAAACATACCTACTGGTATTATTGAGAATAGTTACGAGGGACTATATCGACTGGAAACACTATTTAATAAAGTTGGCTCGATAGAATAACTTCGCAAAGGTACCTCTTTTCGAGTCATTTTATCGTCTATTTTCGGTTTTATTCTTAAAATAAGTAATTTGATAATATGATTTATTTACTGAAATAAAGTTCATAGGTGACTGAAGGGAAAACATCGAAAATGTGCAAAAGTGTGGTTATTTCTTCCCTCTTTAGACGTAAAGAAAAAGACAAAGACAGATTTTTAACTCCAGGAGGCTTGAGTTTCCATACAAACGTAGTTCAGCTTTAATACAAAAACTACACGCCGGATTGAATCCAAACTTACTAAATATATTGAGTAGACACATATCGATGTTTGTAATTGGTTTTCATCGTAGTAAATTTTAACGTAACTAAACGAAGGCTTAAATTAGTTTTGTACTGAAAGTTTGAAACTGTTCTTATTTTTTTCCGTTTTATATTAGTACATCGACAGCCAATTACAAACATTGATATGTGTCTCCTCAATATATTTGCAAAGTTTGGATTTAATCTGGCATGTAGTTTTTGTATCAAAGCGGAACTACGTTTGTATGGAAACTCGAGCCTCCTGGCGGCCCTTTACGGAAAAACAACGTTTAAAAATCAGCCTGTAACAAATTGAAAACGTAAATAAGCTGCCAGTACACGTTGAAGATGTGAGCCTTCACAATGACACTGACAAGTAGACAGTTCATGAAGTTCTGAAGCAATGCAGCTAGGTGTTAAGGTGTTAATATTACAGATTTTCGTTATTTTTGACGTCAATTGCTTCTAAATGATAGAAAACCCAAGGTTGAAAAAAAAACGCTTATTGTTGATGATGTTCCTTAAAGTCAAAAGCTATTAGAAACACGATTGGAGCAGTTTTGGTTCGATAGAAAAAAATCCCAAAGATAGTTCTACACCGTTACTTTCAACTCTAGTTATGACTAATCTTTTGAAGTATAAATTTTAAAAAATATACAACAATATTTGTTATGATAAAACAAAGTGAGTAATGTTATTTTAAATACTTTCATCCTAGGTAGTTTTTGATTGAAAAGAAAAACCATGGAAAAGGTGTGGTTATTTTCTTTACTCTTTACACGTAAAGAAAAAGATAATTCAATTCAATATATTCATTCAAAATAGGTGAAAATTACACTCTTTCTGATAGTCATAAAATAATAATAACAATGTCATTTGTAAAGAATAAAAAATAATTAGTCAAGGACGTTTTAATAATTAGTTAATAACGTCAAAATGAAATCCTTGATATGAACCAGATTATGTCATTAGAACATGACACCAATATGACACGAAAAGTTATACATAAAAAAATATATCATTGAATGCATTTAACAAGAGTAGGCCAGTTCACACGGACAGCACCCGGTCACGAGTATAACGCGAGAGTCAGCCATCGCTCCCATCAACCATATTAGAGGGAAAGGAACGACCCGGCTCCCGATGCGCCACCATCCGACAGAGACGACTGTTCCAATCAATACCTCGCCTAGTTCTCGGATATACTGTAAGAGCGTGGCCAGCCAAAGCGTAACCGGAGAAATCGCGACAAATTTAAAAAAAAAATCCTTAAGTGGTAACCCTAAATATAGTGATGAAAAAAAAAATTGATACTTCTATTATAATTTTATAAACAAGTTTGAGGTGACGTTTAGCTTAAAATTATTGCCATGTGAAAAACTTTAAAAAATTCAGGCTACGCTTTTGTTGGCCATACTATCTATTTATAGGATAGGCAATAAATACAATCTCTTTAGTAAACAGGCAAGTCTTTTCCACGAGCCACGCCTGATAATTATGTACCTTGCTTATGAGAACCAAAATTTTTTTTTTCTGTGCCATCAATTATAAATAAACAGGGTGTAACAAAATTGGTGTAGGTCCCGTTAACTGGAGCTTCTACTCATAATACTGAACAACTTTTGTTCTACGACTTTGCTGAAAATGTAAAAAAATATTTTACTCTTCATACAAATCGATCAGCTGATCGGCCCATTTTGGGCTTTTTAGTATGGAGGGTTAATTTTTTTTTGAGAATTGACTATGGGTTCCTGGAAGAAAGTTGTTCAGTATGATGAGTAACGGCCGCAGTTAAAAGGGACCTACACCAATTTTGTTACATCCTGTATATATTACTAGAAAAAAGATCTTGTAGTGTGACACTCATTACAATACCGTAATATCGGTTACCTGGTGTACCTGGCGTCACGGACAACTGGGATGTGTTAAAATAAATATTAGAATAAATATTTACCTAAGTACGCAGTTAAAGTAAGTACATTTACTAAAATAACGTGTAGATGAGATGATTATGAATTTAGCGATCAGGCTCTTAGTATTGAACATAGTACATTCTAAGTAGAACATTCTAAATGCAATATTAACTAGCTGTTTCCCGCGGCTTCATTTGCGTGGACAATATTTTTATGATTATCTTTAAAGTTGCGTAGTGCTATGTGGAATTGACTATGTTGGGCTATGCTAATTAGAAGTGTAAGTCAGAAGTGTTCCCCAAAACTTTTGACAAGAGTCAAAAAAATATTTTCTACTGACATCATCGCAATTATACTCTCAGTACCCGGAAGAGTAGTACATTTTTAGGGTTCCATACCCAATGGTAAAAACGAGACCCTATAACTAAGACTCCGCTGTCCGTCCGTCTGTCTGTCTGTCTGTCCGTCTGTCACAAGGCTGTATTTCATTTTCATTGAATTTTTCACATTTGAAATTTTCACAGATGATGTATTTCTGTTGCCGCTATAACAAAAAGTATTTAAAATTTGAAAAAATATGGGTGGTATCCATACAAAAAAACGTGTTTTTTTAAACATGAAGAAACTAGCGCCATCTAGTGTGATGGTACGGAACCCTATGTGTGCGGTACTGACTCGCATCCAGCCGGTTTTTAATATCCATTTAAAACAGCCCATCAATTTATCGAAAAAATAAACAACCGTCACGTCACACACCAAACAGAGATAAATCTTGATTCATAAAAACCTTACTACGCAGCAAACGGTAGGGCTATGCGGCCGTACGTTAAGAGCACGCTGGAGTTTATAAATCACATACAAACGTAGTATTTGATTCATTTGTTAACCAAACAACCGATTTTCAAATAATTTTATATCGATAATCGGATGACGTATATCTGTGTCTGTACCGCATTACTTTTTTGAAAAACTAAGCGGGAATCCATTTCAAACCAATAAACTTGTTTTCCATCTTTTACCTAAAAAACAAGTTTATTGATTAATAATGGATTCCCGCTTCGTTATTCAAAAAAGTAATGCGGTACAGACACAGATATACGTCATTCGATTATCGATATAAAATTATTTCAAAATCGGTTCTTTGGTTAACAAATGAATCAAATACTACGTTTGTATGGGATTTATGAACTCCAGCGGGCTCTTAAGAGGAAACGCGGCCTAAAGAATAGGTATTTGAATAAAATGTTGCAGTCTCCCTCCCCCGAACCTCTCCGTATACAGCAAGAAACGGATAACTGCAGCCCAGACCGATAGTAGGCACTAAAATTAATCAAAACAGAATTTCGTGGTCTCCTAATTCCTTCTCCAAAACTTGAGAAAAAATTTTCTTTTTCAAAAATAATTTAAAAAACGCTTTACCTATACCCCTGTGTTTTCATTTTATTGTTAATATGCGTATTATTTTTTTGGTGGGTGTCCGAAAGTGACGTTTCAATTGGGAAATTTCCTCAGTTTTTAAAGGCTCCTACTTCCTATTATAATTGGAATATGGGAAAAAACAAAACACAGGGGCATAGCCATGGTGGATATAGGTTTGATGGAAAAAATATCTTTGCTCTATTGCCATTATCCTGGGAGGAAACAGGGGACTACGTTTGTATGGAAAAAATGGCGCCCGCGTTTCCTCTTAATGTGCGCGGGCGCAGCGCCCACTGACCTCAGCGTCGACGACGAGATAACGGCTATTTTAAGAGTTGCGATAAAATCAAATATATATACGAATTTTCAACAGATAGCCTCCGGAAGCGGTCAGTCCGGATCTGTACTGGTATCAACTATCAACTAGTTAATCTGTGAATAACCAGGACTTTTAAAGTTACGTTAGGTTAGTTCCACATGGCTTAGTGTCACCGTAAAAAGAGCTGGTAATAATTGGGAATGCTAAACACCTTAAAAAACCGGTCAAGTGCGAGTCAGAACCGCACACAAAGGGTTCCGTACCATAATACGAGATGGCGCTGGTTTCTTCATATTTCAAAAATAACACATTTTTGTATGGATTTTTACCCCCTTATTATTACACTTTTTCTAATTTTTTGTATTTTTTGTTGAAGCGGCAATAGAAATACATCATATTCTGTGAAAATTTCAACTGTCTAGCTATCGCGGTTCATGAAATACAGCCTGGTAACAGACAGACAGACAGACGGACGAACAGCGAAGTCTTAGTAATAGGGTCCAGTTTTTACCCTTTGGGTACGGAAACCTTAATTTTTTTGCATAAATATTTTTGGTTTTTGTTAATTAAAAAAAAGTACCACATCGATTATATAAAATTTATATGAGACCACCCTGCCAGCATACCTTATCAAATAAAAAAGATTTTAAAACAATCGGTTTACAATCTGCGAAGATTTCCCGAAACATACAAAAAAACCGTACAGTCGAATTGAGAACCTCCTCCTTTTTGGAAATCGGTATAAACATAAATGACAGAGCTATGTTGGTTGTGTTGACTCATAATTAATTGAAGATATTTCGCAATTCCAACTTTAATAGAACAAAGTTAAATTATCGATTGCACATTAACGGAGTTAAAACATTAGCGGTAACATTGTTATAAACAAAACTTTCTATATAATTAAGAAAAAAATCCTTAAAATGAATTATTACGTGAATGTCTAAGACAGAAGGCCCTTTAATACTTAGAAGGAAACTGCTTCTGTAAAGCGCGTTCGCTAAGATAGTGTCACTCGCCCTTTGTAAATACCGACACAGCGCGTGCTGCCGCGTGTCAAAGAACGCCGATTTGACATCAAAAAACGCTGACACTTAATCATCCTAAAAAAACATAAATCGTTCCCTATGATCCTAAAATAAACTCTAAAAGAAATAAAAATATAATACCTATAAAAGATAGATTAATAAATAGAACTACTTTTGCTTCACGCCAGTTTAATAATCGATCCTCCTATTTGTATAACAAAATTAACAAACTTCTGCTCATCTATCCAATGAACCTGCCTGAGTGTAGAAAAACTCTAATACTATGGTTAGAATCCCTCAGCTATGATGAAGCCGAACGCCTTCTTGAGGTTTTAGCGTGAATCACAAACACAACACACACGCATACATGCACACACGCACACACACACACACACACACCAAAATCCACTTGCATCAATTCAACATCTTTGTTTTTCTTTTAGTTAAAACTTTAGCATAGTTTTGTTCACATTTAGTAGATATACCATGTTCAGTTTAAATAGACTCTGTTACTTGCCAATAATTATACAGGGTCTTCGGCAGATGGTTGAAAATACGAAAATGGGGGATAGGTGAGGTCGCCTCCCACCTATTTTGAGAATTAAAAAAAATCTAGGACTTGTAATTTTTTTTACAGGATTTTTTTTCCTTTTTTTAGAAATTTTGCCATTTTTATACCTTTGAACACATGTAACTTTTTGTTTTTTAAAGCTAGCTCCAAAATCTTTTTTTTAATAGACTTTTATAAGATTGTCGGCTCTAAAAAAAATTATGTTTGTTTCAAGTTATTGCTAAAAACAAAAATGTGGGCCCCCGAACTTAAAAAAAAAGTTGAACAAAAATTTAAAAGTCAACTTTGCGATGCATTAAAAAAAATAATAATGGGGCTGGAAGGCTTCTGTTTTTTTAAAACATCTCCAAAGCTTAGACTTTTGAATGGTATGTAATTTGTTTCGGTATCTTTTTTGTAACCGGAGTTGTTAATTTTTTTTACTCAATTGGACCATGTTGACGAAATTCCACTAGCTACATGTTTTGTGAAATGTATCAAATGCAAAGTTGAAAATAATGTAAATACTTACTGTTGGGACGGTTACAAAGAGCAGGTACGTTTTTTTACATTCTTGCACACACATAATGGCTATCTTTTGTCATTTATTGGCATATTGGAGTTAGCACTTCCATATGCCAATAAAATGTCCGCATATTCCGCATTGGTAAATTGAGCCATTTTAAACCACAACAAAGTCTTAACAAAACGTCTGATAATAACAAAAAGTGACAAACAACAAAAAAACTTAACAAAATCACAAACACAGCAAAGTGAAATTAACGAAAACAAAAAAAAACGTTAACGTTATTAACGTTTGTGATTTTGTTGGCATATGGAAGTGCTAACTCCAATATGCCAATAAATGACAAAAGATAGCCATTATGTGTGTGCAAGAATGTAAAAAAACGTACCTGCTCTTTGTAACCGTCCCAACAGTAAGTATTTACATTATTTTCAACTTTGCATTTGATACATTTCACAAAACATGTAGCTAGTGGAATTTCGTCAACATGGTCCAATTGAGTCAAAAAAATTAACAACTCCGGTTACAAAAAAGATACCGAAACAAATTACATACCATTCAAAAGCCTAAGCTTTAGAGATGTTTTAAAAAAAACAGAAGCCTTCCAGCCCCATTATTTTTTTTTTAAATGCATCGTAAAGTTGACTTTTAAATTTTTGTTCAACTTTTTTTTTAAGTTCGGGGGCCCACATTTTTGTTTTTAGCAATAACTTGAAACAAACATAATTTTTTTTAGAGCCGACAATCTTATAAAGGTCTATTAAAAAAAAGATTTTGGAGCTAGCTTTAAAAAACAAAAAGTTACATGTGTTCAAAGGTATAAAAATGGCAAAATTTCTAAAAAAAGGAAAAAAAATCCTGTAAAAAAAATTACAAGTCCTAGATTTTTTTAAATTCTCAAAATAGGTGGGAGGCGACCCCACCTATCCCCCATTTTCGTATTTTCAACCATCTGCCGAAGACCCTGTATATACCATAGACTAAGCGATGGAAGAGTGAGATTTCCTAACACAGGTATTTTTTTTACCTAAAAGGAGGTCTCAGCCTTAAAAAGCCGATAATTTTTGGTAACCAATAAACAATTTTCATTTTCATGTATATAATTTGATCTGTATCTGTAATCTGTTAATTTTCTATTACAGTTGATTTGATCCTTGCGTTTTGTTTCAACAAGTGACACTGTCTAAACGAATCGACTGTATCTGTAATCTGTTAATTGTCTATTATTATTATATCAGCTCATATACGTCCCCACCAAGGGGCTCAAGAGCCTACCCTGAATCAGGGCGATTAGGCCTTAGTCGACCACGCGGGCCCAGTGCGGGTTGGTCGACTTCACACAAAACCTTCGAGTTTCTTCGCAGGCCTGTGCAGGTTTCCTCACGATGTTTTCCTTCACCGTTAGAGCAATCGGTAAGTATATGTACGTAAGTTTTTGAAAAACTCATTGGTACATTGGCCGTCCAGATTTGAACCCGGTACCTCTGGTTAGATGGACCGAGTCGTTACCGGTTGAGTCACCGACGCTTTTTGTCTATTACAGTTGATTTAATTCTTGCGTTTTGTTTCAACAACACACGACACTGTCTAAGCGAATCGACTTTAAACACCTAACTAACTGAGACCATGATCCTAGAAAAACTTATAAGCTCTATTGATTATCTACATTGAATCATTTAATTTTTTTTTATCCACAATTAATTTATCCCTCGGCATCATCTCACCGAATGAGTGAGTGACGATGAATGATTATTTTATCTTCAGAACACAACTTAGATAAGCGGGTGGCAAAGTATATATTATATTAGTACTAACATAATACAGTATGGACACTCCCTGCCGCTCTTTAGATTGTGACCTCACTCCCTCGTCACCCAGATTGATACAGATTGGTTACAGTTTGGTTGTCGAACGTATAGGATTTCGCCGCCATTTCGTTTGTTCCGTCATTCCTTTTTTGAAATGTTATTTCTGGTCCGTTGTATGAAGTGTCCAGGGTGAGCTGGTGGTAATGAGCCAAGTGGGCTAAGAAACTGCCCTACCACCAACCAAACCGAGTCTACAGAGTAGGACCCCGCCGGGAATCGAACCCACGACCTCCTAGCGTGAACCGAAATGGACTAACCATTATGCCACGGTTTACATCATTTCTCAAATTATATAGTTTACAACGATATCTATGTAACTGTGCTTGCAGCACAATACACTTCAATGATATACTATCAATCTTTTGGATAAGAAAGACCAACATAAAAAATGCAGTAATATGACCCGAAACGACCAATTTATCGGTCATACATAGCCAATGTTAATTTTTTGATAACACTACATATATAGGTTTTCACGTAATTGTGATTAAGATATCAGCATAAGCAATTTTCAGAATTTATTAGCATTTAGCACGTCATACAAATTACAATAAAAGCTTGATAACCAATGCCACTGTTTTAACAAATACAAAAATATTGTATTCTGTCGTCATCAATATATTTTGACACACTAAACAATGAACGAGACAATAACCGAAATATGTAATTGTACGGGAAATTAAATATAGTTCTCCAGAACATCTGCTAATTGCTATTCAAATTAAATCTTTTCAAGTTACATCTGTGAAGCCTATTGTAGTCCTTCGATCAATATAAAAGCTCTAGACCGACCCTCATCAAATCAGCTCATAGATGTCCCCACCGAGGGGCTCAAGCCTACCCTGAATTAGGGCGATCGGGCCTTAGTCGACCACGCGGGCCTAGCGCGGGTTGGTCGACTTCACACACAACCTTCGAGTTTCTTCGCAGGCGTGTGCAGGTTTCCTCACGATATTTTTCCTTTGCCGTAAGAGCGTCGGATAAACGTACATATGAAATCGAAATACGAAAACACATTGGTAAGTGGCAGGACTCGAACCACGACCTCCCGGACAGGAGGTAACGGCCCTATCCGTTACGCCACCGATACATTAATCTCATAAAAAATGAGTGAAATAATCATGAAAGCATGCGAATTTTTAATAGTATTTAAGAAAATATTAGAATTATTCTACAAAATGTTTACTTACGAATGAAAGGTGATGTCTAAACCTTTATTTGTATGATTATCGGAGCATACGAGGGTACCGTTTTTACCCTTTGTACCCGGTACCCTAAAAAAGAATTACGCGATTCTACGGTAAGACACACGTTAAATCTGTGTATTATAGTTTTGTCTTATGTAAGTAGTTTAAATTGCGGAAGCTTTAAATAAATTAACTTAACCATCCAATTGCAGAACCTTAACATTTTGTTGATGAAACTACATCGTACATCGGTTGGTAAAATATTGTTTAAAATTTTAAATTGAACACACAACATGTAGCATCTTGCATCGCTGTATATAACAAGAAGCAATAATTCAGTCATGTACAGAGGCCAGCACATCAAGCTATACACTCGTAGTGCGATTCTGATCCATACGCTGTCGCCATAAGAACGGTACAAAGTCCAAAGTGGTGTAGCTTGATGTGCTGGCCTGTGTACTTATTGGGACAGGGCCTCTCAACTAGTTGGTTGATTTATAAAACAGAGAAAGGCCTCGACCTCACACTCCATATTCGTACACACTAAAAGGATTATGAGTCGCCGTGAAAAATACGTGAAATTGGGCTAATACTCTTGACAGGCTGTCTGCCGTATCGTAATTTAACACTTAGACCCGCATCACATTAGTCTAACTTCGGAAAGCCATCTTCCGCACGAAAGGGACAATAAGCTATGAGACAAAGCGATGTGTATTATAGACAAGTGATGGTTTGAGTACAGTATTACAATATAGCGGCTTATAGTGCAACGAATGTACTTACGCAGAGTAACGGAAGTGTAACTCGCGAATTTGCCAGACTGGCTACAGGCTAGTACTACTAGTACCTACGCCGTGGCGGCATCGTGCGACATCAAAGGCGTTGCGCTACTGTAAGCCATATCGTAATACTGTGACTGAGACAGTCGGTGAAAGCCCGTCTCGTCCGTCTGCCCTTTCAATCTCTAGCTTCTCAAGAACATAACTGCATACGTTCAGTAAAACTATTTAATGAATCAATGATATTATCCGTCAACATGAAGTTACTTTTTTACGTTTTACTTGATTGATTAGTGAGACGAAACACTGAAACGAGAATGCATTAAATATCCTACTAATATCAAAGTAACTATTTAGTCACCTGTGCTAATATTATAAACGCGAAAGTTTGTATGTATGTATGGATGGATGTTTGTTACTCTTTCACGCTTCAACCACTGGGCGGATCGGGATGAAACTTGGCACACACATAGGTTAGGTCCTGGATTAACATATAGGCTACTTTTTACCCAGATTTCTTAAGTGTTTCCCGTGGGATAGCAGTTAACTCTTTCTTTTTTTGGTAATTTCTGTCACTTCGCAATGAAGCGAAGGATTGACGTGCTAATTAATACTGATTATCGAATTGACTACTAATTAGCATAGCCCGACATAGTTCCCAAGGGATCTAGAGTTGACTCAATTCCTACGCTCGAGAGCACGACAGACATAAAAACTATGTTCACGCGAAAACTAACTATGTAACTAAGATGTAACTACTGATTATATCTGGCTGACCTGGATTAACATATAGGCTACTTTTTTCCACGCTCGCGAGCCGCTTGCGGCTCGCGCACTGCGCACCCTCGAAGACAGTCATAAAACTATGTTCAAGCGAGCGAAGCCGCGGGCAAAATATATTCAAGAAATAATTGTGGATTGCTATGTCCGTACACGGTCGAAAGCTTGTTGTTGACAACTTGTTGGCATTTAAGCGATTCTGTTGTTCATAAGCGGTTGCATTCCAGGTGCATCTCAACGCCGTCTCCCAACTGTTGGTAACAAAGTTTAATAATCTCATTAGAAAGTAGTAGATTCGGCGCTGGCGCAGGGCGATGACCGGCACAGTTTTGCGAGGCCCCCCGGCTGCAGCACGCGTAAAATTCACTTCAGCGAACTTGTTTTGCTTATATTCGCTTCTATCACGGTGTAATAAAGGCGAAAAGAGGACACCTCTTCGCTCAACTGAGAGACAATCATGAAGATTGAATCAAAGTTTGCAAAAAGCGATCAATTGCTGCGTATGCGATGGTAATAATAGGTCTTTACCTTTAAAATTGCCGATTGGATGAAAAAGTTTAAACAAGAAAATTAATATAAAAAAAAATGTTACTAAAACAAAATTTAATCCAAAAACAGCATTAGACTTTAGGAAATTAAATAGTGGTAAATTTATGCTCATTTAGATATTTTGAGAGCAGGGTAGCTTTACCCTAGGGTTTCCATCCCCAAATTCGGAATACCAGGACATTTCTGTTCACAAACAGAACGCAATATAAGAACAATAGTTAATAGCAATTACGCAATGAATAAAGGATTAATGAAAATTAATTAATAACAATAATTAAGCTGCAGCCCCTTCAGCTAGGTACTGGTTCTCATTTATCAACAATTTCTTAGAGAAAATGTCCAAGGGTTTAGAAGTCCCTGCCTAAGACTGTAATCTTGTGTTTGACATTTTTTTGGTGCTCTTTAATGTCTGTCTATGTGGTATATAAAGGTGTACTCGATTCTCAAATAAGACAATTCACTCAAAACCCAGGACACTACTTAAAAACTATCCAGGACACTCCGAAAAGCAGGACATGTTTTGGGAAAACAGGACGCTTGGCAACCCCTTCAATCCTCAATAAATCGCCGGAGTTTTTGGCGGGATTTGTGGTATAAACGCATTCGTAGTTTTACTCTGTTTTTTTTATTGTTTTCTGCTAGAGTTTTGTTTTAAAAAGTGGTGCATTTTGAAGAAAATCGTCTGGTGCACGAGAGCAATGTGAAGAACAAGAAAATAAAATGAAGGAGGACGTGAAGACCCGACTTGCACTCGGTGCAGTTTTATAGACGCTCTACTGCGACCGGGTGGTCCACCTCAGAATAAAGCTGCTGCAAATACTGTCAAGATCTCCAGAGTAATGCACTGGCACTAGCATTTCAATTCAAAAAAGAAATGAAGGCGAAAAAAAAAGACTGTCTCAAAAGGGCTTGTACCCAGAGACGCTAATATATAACCAACCAATCAATAAATCGCATTTTTTTAGGCAGCAAATACATTACAGTAGGACCTCTATAAGTCGAATACCAAGGGAGACGCCAAAAAATTCGAGTTATAGAATTTTCGACTTATGGAGGATTTCGACTTAGGAGGATTTTGATTCGACATATAGAGGTTGAGATTCATTCGTATAAATTTTGAGTTAGAGAGGTAAAATAAATAAAAATTCAAGTTGCAGAGGTGACACACATATTTTTTTAAATAAATTAACAGTTTACGTTTCACAGCACTCATGTTTTAACAATTTAATTTGTAAACTGTTGTAGAATTTGATGTGTATTGCAGTAGAACCAAACTACTTCTGACAATATTTCAGTCGTCTACAAATGACTTGCTTCGCCAAAATTCAAATGAAATGAAAAATAATAAAATTAAACACCTGACACCAATCAAGCAAACACGTGTTAACGTGAGTAATAAATTCGTGGTAAGGTACCAGCGGGTAATAAGTAAGACCTAGCTGATGGATATTTCTAATGAAATCGAAAATATTCAGTTTTATCAACAAGTTTTAATGTTAATCATTAGTTTAATACATTTTCTATAAAATAATAAACAAAAAATGCATTTTTTTACCATAAACAAAAACAAAATTAACCTTTTAAAAAACGTTACAAGTAGACCTTATTTTACTATGGTAGGCTAATAAGGCCTACTTCACCATAATTAAAATAATATATTAGTTATATTATTGTTTAAATTCCTTTGGTTGTTTAAGATCATTAATCACAGTATTGTTGTTTCATCTATGTTTTTATTGATCTCAAATCCCTTATTACCGGACAGGCCTTATTACCCGAAGGTACGTTATTCCTATTTATTGTATACTCCTTTGTTTTCTAAGCAACAATGGTGTACTTACATTGTCGGCAAATTCTTAAAGTTGGTAACTTATTTTCCTTAGAACTATACCGGTAATAAGTTCCAAATAATGGAGTTGTAAAGGTTGTAAAATAAAACATTGCTATGTTCGAGATACAGAGGTCCAATTTCATTTTTCGAGTTATAGAGGGAAAATATGTACCATCATGGCTTGCAGGGAACCACTGATTATTTCGACTAATAGAGGGTTGAGATTTCGAGTAATGGAGGTTTTGGTGTTTGAAGGGAAGGGAACAAAACATTTTTTCGAGATCTGGAGGTTTTCAACTTATCGAGGTTCGACTTAACGAGGTTCTACTGTATTTAAATTTCAAGCTTTAAGAGTATTTGCAGCAGTTTCTTCGTTTCTAATATCATATTTTGGAAATACATCGCATAAGATTTCGTCACTTTAAATTAGGTAGTCGATAAATTAACCCATCTGACCACTAAAAAAACGGCTTTGTTTCATTCAATGATACGTAGCTTCGGAGATTGGAACATTCAAGACCATAAGTAGTGTCATCACAAGATGGTCAATAATTAAAACAGATAATTCAAATCACGCTCAACATGTGAAAAATCCGACTTCACTCGCAACAAACAAGTAACAATTTTGCTACATTTTTATGTTTTCGTTAAATTTCTAAAAAGCACTTAACCAATTTTGATAAAATTTATATAGGACCAACCTGGCAGCATACGTAAAAATTTTTTTCCGAATTGGTTCTTAAATGACGAAGTCTTGAGGTAACAAACATTATAAATTAAAAATACAAAAAAAATACAACTGAATTGAGAACTCTCTCCTTTTTACCCGACTACGAAGAAAGTAGGGTTATGTTTTTGACAATCTATGTTTGGAAGTCAGTTAAAAACTTATTTAAATAAAATAGCACTGAACTTTAAAAACTAGGTAAGTAAATACCTATTAAAATGGCGGGGAGAGCAGAGTATGTTTGTTTGTTTGTAAACTTTTTATTGACATGTTTGATTGTTCGAGTTTCGTTTCTTTAACGTTAACAGGCCGTTAACATTTACTTCTCACTATAGATATACATATACCATTTACGAATTTCAGTGACTAATTCTAATGAATGATGATCAAATAATAATAATAAATATTGTGATAAAAATTTTCTGACCCAAATACAACTGCAATATAAGACTCAAAGTACAAGTCAGTGGATTTTAATTGGCAAGTCATAATTGAGCTTTCAAATAACGAAAGTAACGAACGGGCTGTGTTTCTGAGAATTATATTATATCTTAGTGAGCTTAATGACTGGACTGTTTGTCCTAGGTATACATTATTATTCGTCAACTATTTCGAGTGTAGAGTCTCCAATCTTCAGAGGAGTGGGTTGCTGCACGGACATTTGACATAGGAAATTTTTGTCTTCTCCATATTCATTACATGACCCACTTGTTGCGAGGCTCTGCTGGGACCATAAAGCATTGTTCCATCTCTGGTGTCCACCTGCCCGGGGGCTGCGGTAAAGGCCCCCACGGCAAACAACAAGCTTGTCCTTTAGAAAGAAAAATCTGGTGTCCATTCCGTACGCCAGAATCCCTCATTCTTGCACATACGTGCTACAAGGAAGTGGCCCCTGCATCAGGCGCGCTGGTTATCTCCTCGGCGCGTTTGGTGCAACCCTTCCCGTCTTACGCACCCCACCTTCACTCAGGGTGTGGGTCGCTCCGATGAAGGATTTTACAGGTCGTGATTGACCTAATTCCATAGGGGGAGTTTTAGTGGGTAGGTTTAGCCTTCAGCTGGGAGTCCCACATAATCAGTACAGCCGGGCTGTACTGGTATGCATGATGCGTCACTCCCCTCCTTCCGAATAAGGGAAAAAAGGTCTTCCGGGGTGTCAGCCAGCCATGATCACGATATTGTCAGCAAATCGAAGGTGGGTTGATGTCCTCACCGTTAATATTGATGGCGAGTCCACCCAAGCCCGGAAGCTTTAAAACACCTGCCAGGGCGGCGGCGGTGAACAATTTCGGAGATACATATAACGTCTCTCACCCCTCGCTGCAGCCGAAAAGATTCGAATTCTGATCCTGTTCAACTCAAACAGTCCAGTTAGGTAGGTTCAATTTCGAAAAGGGATCAATCGTCGAATCGAACTCGGCTGGGCAGCGATCGGGAAGCTTTGCAATATTTTCACGTCCCTAATACCGCAGTGTCTCAAGACTAAGGTCTTTGAGCAGTTTGTGTTGCCAGTGATGACATACGCAACTGAGACACGATCGCTTACTATGGGTCTCATAAGAAGCCTCAAGGTCACTTAAAGGGCGATGGAGCGTGCTGTGCTCGGAGTTTCTCTGCGTGATCGAATCAGAAATAAAGAGATCCGTAGGAGAACCAAAGTAACCGACTTAGCTCTTAGAATCGTTAAACTTAAGTGTTAAAGGGGGGCACACAGTTTGTAGAACAGATAGCAGTTGGGACAGTAAAGTTCTTAAATGGCGACCGCGAAGTTTGCGGAAAAACACTGTATGAGGGCAGCGCAGGATCGGTCGTTGTGGAAATCCTTTGTCCAGCAGTGGACATCTTTCAGCTGATATGATTATGTGCTAACTGAAGTAACCGAATTGACATGACAGTAGATCAACACGAAAGAAAAAAAATGAACAAGTGCGTGTTAAACCGCACGCAAAGAAGGGTTCTGTAGCTTTTTCAATAAAAAAAAATGTATTTATCTACACTCATGTCGTAAATCCTTCATTTACTTATCAGAAACGCTAAGCAAATGATATACCTTTCGATGGAGCCGTGACTAAGGATCCATACAAATTTCATTTCGTTATCGCAAAGTTGTAACAAAATGAAGATTTTTTTTTAATTTTTACGCAGATGCTTGCTATTTGAGCACACTAGCGTGTTTCGGAACGCAACCTTGGCGGCGCGCATGCGCGGTGCGATATTACTGCAAATTTATTTTCGCGCCATTAACGTTTGTATTTTTCCGCAGTTTGTATAATATGTAATTCGTTATTCGTTGTAATAAGTAAGTCGTTATTACAAGTTTTTATAAACAATGATTACTTTATTTTGTCTTTAATTTAAATTTGTTGAATGAGTGTAGATAAACTATTGTATGCAACTGTACATAATTAGTATTTAACACTCATGTATACTTTTATGAAACTCGCTGCGCGGAAAATAGATCTTAGTAAACCCATAGTAAAATTGTATAACTAGTTTCACTACGGAACCCTAAAAGAAGCTAGATGAAAAATGTTGTTTCAGGTTTACTGAAAAGGTACATTTTTACAAAGCTGTGATAAGAACCTTTTTAGATTTATAATTGAGCGTCGGTGGCGCAACGGCAGGGGCCGCTACCTCCTATTTGGGAGGTATAGGTTCGAGTCCTGCCACGTACCAATGTGAATTTCGATTTTATAAATGTACGTTTATCCGACGTTCTTACGGTGAAGGAAAACATCTTGAGGAAACCTGCTGCACACAACTGCGAAGATACTCGAAGATTATGTGTGAAGTTGACCAACCTGCTCTGGGCCCGCGTGGTGGACTAAGGCCAGATCGTCCTAATTCGGGGTAGGCTCGAGCCCCTCGGTGGGGACGTATATATGAGCTGATATGATGATGATGATTATATTAGCTACGTTATTTAATAAAAAAAATATGATACTAAACTACATGATTCACTGACTTATTGCCGCAAAAACTTCAAAGATTACTTGTCGTCCCTCAGACTGAGTTATGTCTAGCCAGTAGTCACATTTGCAACAGTAGGCAATGGGTTTAAGTATAATATTTACAACTAGCAACAATGTTGCCAGCTCGAAACTCAGCGAGACGCATAAACATAAATACGTTGTGTACTTACGGGCTACGTAGAGCTTACATGCTGACTCAGAATACAGAGTTTTGTTCTGTATTGTATACTGATTAAGGTCTTTCTTACGATGGGTCAAATGATATTTTTTTTTATTAATATTATATCAGCTCATATACGTTCCCACCGAGGGGCTCGAGCCTACCCTGAATCAGGGTATTTTTTTTTTGTTCAGTCCATCTAACAAATGATAATAGTCAATTCTAATTATTGAAAGAATGCATAAAGCTATCACCATGGAAAAAATATATAATATACTGTAAGTAGTAAAAAAATTATTTAATTTAATATTTTTTTAAATGTTACCACTTTTAATGTAAAAAAATATACTGTAAACCCTGTATTTGGTATGAATTGCAAAATTAATCGAAAACAAATACGTATTAATGAATGAAACCAACACACAAAAATCGGTGACTTTAAGACCTTTCATTCTAATGTAACACATTTTTTTTAAACTTTTTTGAAAGTGATGAAAAGTAATAAAAACATGTAAAAATCGAGAATTGGGCGTTCGGTTTCGACGTTAACAGCCGCGTTGAAGCCCGCATTGATTTAAACTTAAAATGAATAGACTTAGACAGCGTCGGTGGCTCAACCGGTAACGACTCGGTCCATCTAACCAGAGGTACCGGGTTCAAATCTGGACGGCCAATGTACCAATGAGTTTTTCAAAAACTTACGTACATACTTACCGATTGCTTTAACGGTGAAGGAAAACATCGTGAGGAGACCTGCACACGCCTGCGAAGAAACTCGAAGGTTGTGTGTGAAGTCGACCAACCCGCGTGGTCGACCTAATCGCCCTGATTCAGGGTAGGCTCGAGCCCCTCGGTGGGGACGTATATGAGCTGTAATGATGATGATGAATAGACTTACTTAAGTTCGATATTATTGAAGCACGTATCAACCTGTTCGGATTGGGTGATTTTATCGCCTTACCTTGCATCTTGTTTTAACAACATATCGATTCTGGGTCTCTGTGGCAACTGGAGTGCATTATCTTATCATTATCACAGCAGATTACATAACAGCTTACGATATATACAGGGTGTCCCAAGAAGTACAGTCAAGCGGAAGTTCAGAGATGGAACACCTCTAGGGGTATCCGAATCACCCCTATGTATGTTACGCGAAAGTCTACGGTTTCCGAGATATTCGCATTTTTGTTTTTAGATTTTGTATGAAAAACATATCTGCAGTTTGTGACAAAAAATCATCATACAATTAAGCCAGTCAGATACAAGAAAAACTTCCTCATTTTATCAGCTTTCCGAAAAATGGTAAAAGTTGAACTATGATCTACTAGCGCGCTTCTTAAGCGCTGCGTATCTTTATTAGTGTGAGTGTTAGACCAGTGGGGCGTTTTGTCAACTGGGGCGTATTGCCTAGTTTTACTCTATATGAGCTGATATGATGACACACTCCATCCATCACGATATTTCCGGAAACTGTACCTTTAAAAGCTAATCAGCCTGCCTTGGTACGTGATGATGATGATGAATTAGTTATGAAAGCTTCCCCAGACGTGGTAGGGGTGGCAAGGAATTTAGGAAACAAAATTTGACTCCTTCACACGAGAAAGAAGAAGAAATTAACCATTTCTAATTTTACTGAAACGTTGATCATCATCATCATATCAGCCGAAAAACTTCCACAGCTGGAAAAAGGCCTCCCCAAAGGATTTCCACAACGACTGGTCCTGCGCGGCCCGCATCCATCGGCTTCCCGCGATCTCACAGGTCATCTTTCCACCGCGTGGAAGGTCTGCCTACGCTACGTTTTCCGCTGCGCAGTCGCCACTTAAGAACTTTACTACACCAACGGCCATCTGTTCTACGAGCTATGTGCCCTGCCCACGTTGATAATATGTCTTAATATTATCTTAAGATGATTGTAAACCTACAGCGAAAGTTAAGACTAATCATACAAACGGCGTAAGCCGTTTTTATCCCTCAAAAGGTAACGATTTGGATCAATTTTTGATACGTTCTCAGTCAAAACAAAAGCTAGGTTTACGGGTTTATTTTTTAAAATTATTAATTAAAATAAACAAATACAGCCGAAATTTGATTTTTATGAAAACACTAAACGACAAATAAAATTTAACTTATTAATTGTACTGAAAAACAAAAACCTAAAACTTTGCTGTGACCTCTGTCTGACTGACAACCTAAAAAAAAATTGGTCAAAATCAGTTAACGTTCATGAGGTGGCAATCGCCGTTTGTATGAAAAGTTGCAGGTTCTTAATACTTTTAAAACACGTTATCTCCACATGACGGCTCCGAAACGAATGAACGAATATAGTTCCAGTGTTGCTGCTCCATTTTTCTAGATTGCGCTAAATATCGTCTAAAAAAGCGCCAGCACAAAGAAAATAATAATTTTTTGGCGCTAGTTGTATGGAGAGACTGTTCTCAAAGAGCGCTAAAATGTATGAAGCGTTGAAATTTTTTGGGGCTAGACTGCTTTGAAAGTGCACTAGTTCTAGCGCCAAATGCGCTAAAACGGCAACACTGTATAGTTCAGATCAGAAAATCTCGGCATATATATATATTATATAGGTCAAGTTTCCACCTTGACTAAAAGTTTAGTATAGTTTGGTATAGTTTTCAGAAACGCAACATTTGCAAGTACCTAAACAAAAATAGAATCAAAAGCGACGACGACGTTGTATCGCCTTGCTCTTAATTACATTAGCAGGAACTATTAACGATTAAATTTAAAACGAGAGTTTGACTGGAAGAGTTCAGACAAATGACTTCTCAAGTACGTGTCTGTTTCGTCATCATCAGCTCATATTACGTCCCCACCGAGGTCCTCGAGTCTACCCTGAATTAGGGCGATCGGGCGTTAGTCGACCACGCGGGCCCAGTGCGGGTTGGTCGACTTCACACACAACCTTCGAGTTTTTGCGCAGGCGTGTGCAGGTTTCCTCCCGATGTTTTCCTTCACCGTAAGAGCGTCGGATAAACGTACATATGAAATCGAAATTCGAAAACACATTGGTACGTGGCAGAATTTGAACGACGACCTCCCGGGCAGGAGGTAGCGGCCCTAGCCATTACACCACCTACGCTCATCGGTTCGTCATCATCATCATATCAGCCAAAGGCCTCCCCAAAGAATTTTCACAACGGCCGGTCCCGCATCCAGCTATCTTCACCATATCGTTGGTCTACCAAACTTTAGAACCCCAACGAATGGGAATTAAAAAAAATCCACTCGTCACCACTGGGGACGAATGGGAAAAAAATCCCATTTGTTCCCAATGGGGACGACTGGGAATATTCAGTTGTACCGAAACGCGCCCGGTTAGTTGGAAGTTTGGAAGTCCAATGTTTCTTACATCAGCTACAGTCAAACCCTGACATGGTTTTTGCATATTTTTGCGTGCGCCATAGAAAACTCTACTAGAAATTAATAACTTTTAGATTTCCGTACCTGAGTACGTAACTAAGGCTAACTTGCCTGCCATGCGCGTGGCGATTACAGCAAAACACGTACAGGGGTGCAAGGTGTTTTTAAGGTTCCGCACACCCAACGGGTGGCAAACGAGACCATATTAATAAGCCTCCGCTGTCTGTCCGTCCGTCTGTCAGTGGGCTGTATTCCATGAACCGTAATAGGTACACAGTTAAAATTTTCAGAGTGTGTCATTTTGTTGCTTCTACTTTGGGGTCAGATGACCATGTGTGATTTGTCCCCGAATATTATTATTATTATAACAAATAATTAAGGGAGCCCATATAAGGCGTTTTTTATGGTTTCGAAGTCAACAGGGTCAATCAGGAATCGGTTTGTAAAATATTAAGCTTTAAAGTGCTAATTTTTGTTAGAGTCAAGTGAGGTCCCTCCCCCTCCACTAGCTAAACTGCAATTTAAGGCCATCTAAAAAAAATATTAAATAGAAGGACATAATATAATAAGGTATAAAATTTAAATTTAAAAATTAAAAAAACCGAAAAAAAGTAGAAAATAATATGTCTTGGTCCTTCAAGTTTAATATAAGTAGTTAAATACTCGTATATTTTGATCTAAGAGTCGTCGCGTAGGGGGCACCGCTTGGTTAAAAAACAACTGTTTTACCTTAATACAACCCCGCTAGTACTCTTTATTGTACTATGCTACAACTAATTACTAAAAATTTTACAACCTAAATAAGGGAGTATAACAAGTAAGGATTTCAGATATATTACATAGTAGTATGCTATTTGCTGAATAATATTTTAAAATTTATTTTTGCTACTGGAAAATACCCTGTTATGTCATGTGGCAGATAATTTAAATTATTAAGATCAGACATCAATTTCTGACTCAGATGTCAGCCAAGTGAGTGACTGTTTGACGCGAGACTACCGGTATAAAGAAGAAAACTTAGTTTAAACGGAATTTTTAGAAAAAAAAACAAGAGAGGCAAAGACACGTTTCAGTTAATATCCTCACTTAATTCAACCTTCCTTAAAAAGCTTTTGTGTTCACTCTGGACAGAAAACTGTGGTAAAAAAAGGTTTGAACCGTGTTTTTTTTGTTTTATCGTTAAAACGGTAGCATATACACGCACTCAAACTCGGTGTGATTATAGTGCACTTTAAAGTACATAAAACAACACATAACAATAACCGGCCAAGTGTCCAAGGACCCAGAGCTGAACTTAAGAAAAAACAATTTTTTTTACTGTGACCGACAGGTGTTGGTGTGTTTTATATTGAAATGAATATCAATTTTGTGCCTTCCCGTTGCATACATAATATTGTATGGTGGTACGAATCACTCGAGTCCGACTCGCACTTGGCCGGTATTTTTATAATTTTCACTTAATTTGCAAATAGGTGTGGTAAAACAAAAAAATATAATAAAACAACGTAATAAAAAACAAAAAAACCCGACTGCGATACAAAGAAACTAAACTGAAAAGCAAAAAAAAAACAAGCAGAAACCATTCGCAATTTTTTTTACAATTTTAATGTAGGTACCTAAGTAGTGACACGCGCCATTTAGACGAATCTAACGGCGTGTAATTTATTTATCACAATCGGCTCATCCGTTTAAAACTCACGAAGGAACATAGAAACAAACATACATACATACTTTCAAGTCAAACACATTACCCTCCTTTTGGGCTTTACCGTAGTCGCGAAAAAAACCTACTAACTTTCATTATTAGAAATGAGGCTATAATTTATCTTTGAGCCCGGAAATAGGGATGATGAAAGCATCACAAATAAATTATGAACTCTTGATCATTAAATTGCCCTCCTACTTAAACTCCGGAAAACCTTACTCGTTTTGTTTTCCATCCAGTCTTCGATTTTTAATTCACAAAAATCACAAAATGAGTACATAAATGACGCTGTTAAACTATGACGTCACGCCTAGGTATTTCAAATATTTTTAGAACAAAATGTAGTTTTTGACAGATGATAAAAAGTAAATCAGATGACTAGCATTCGTCATCCCTATTCTTTTGATGTCTATCATGCGCTTAACAAACGAGAATCTGAAAAATGTGATGCCAACAAAAACTAGACGATACATCAACAGGTGAACATTTTATTACGAAACAAGTTTATTACAAAGTATCGCATACTTGTCCGTAATAAAAATTCCTAGACCAGGTTATTTTTAGACCGATATCGCCGATATCCGAAGCTTACGTGAGAAAGCACTATAAAATTAACATCGATCCAGTAATTGGACTAATAACTAGTAACATAGCGCTTCGTAACTTTGCAGTGGAACCGGTAGACTTATCATAATTAAATCTACATCTTCAATCAGCGATCCGATTGATCATAGAATTCTACTTTTTAAAAATCCACAATTGATAAGCTTTTGGCATCATCTCACCTGATGGTAAGTGACGATGATGCCGAAGATGGAAGCGGGCTTACCAAGATTCCCCAATGCAATGGAGAACTGGCTATCTTATCTTCCAGCCGGAACACATCAATGCTGTTAACACTGATGTTTGGCGGCAAGATTAGATAAGATGATACATAAATTGGCACTAACTATTATTTAGAAGTGAGTGGTGATTGCACGAAAAATCGATATACATGTATATACCCCCCCCCCCATCTAGCAGCTTAGCCGCTAATTAAGGACCTCTGAAAAAATTGTTAATAGTAGAACATATAATCAATTTAAAAGGAAAACTATCATGGCTAAGTAGACTTTAATAGTTTAGGAGTAATAGCCGCATAGATTATCCATACAAAATGTTCATTACCAACTGCAAATATAATTTCGTTTTTTAAAATACAATTATGATTGAATGATTGATTGATTGAATACACTTCAAGCGATCTCTTCCAGACAACCTTTAGGTGAAGGAAACATGAGAAATCATTATTGTATTATGATGAGTAGAACCCCCTGTTAACGGGACCTACACCAATTTTGTTACAACCTGCATATTCCAATCGCGATTAAACCTGTTCAAAGACAGCTTGCTATACGACCCGACCGATTTGCAAATGGACAAGATGATGATAAAACGAATAAAGAGCAACATTGCTTGGTACCAACTGGTGCGGGACCGTGACCTTCGTTTCAGCTCGTTTGCGCGGAGTGAACTTAAAACAAATCGATGGGAAAATTGCGGCGTGTTTATAAACGGTACGGCAAGGAAAGCCCTAGAAAGCTAGACGTTGCAAAATCGGTGAACTTAAAATAAATTTGCCTGCGACGACAACGCGACGCGGCGAAAAATTTCTCAGTTTTTTTTTTATCCACAGTTGATAAGCCCTTGTCGCCATCTCACGCAATTCCATAAATGACATAAGAGTATGGCAACTTCTAGATACGCCTTTTATCATTATTTTCTCTGGCTATATATTAACGATACTGTAAAACATAGGCCTCCAGCACATGTATACTACTCAAACAAAATAAGAAAAAAAAAATGATAAATATTTTTTTATCCTTATTTTCATACAGAGAGGTCGTTCAAACAGCCACGATTATTTTTTTATTCAAGAAAAGTAAGAAAACAACGAAGCGCTGTCATTAGGTTAGATCCTTGGCTACAAATGTGTCGAAGAGCACAAAATTCTGCAAACCCTCGGAAACTCAGTGGAATACTCAAAACAAAGAACATGATTTTTTTTTCGAAAAATGTATGGAAAATTTAGTTTTAGACACTTTTGATTGTAGGTTCTTGGTAGAACATTATATCACACATATTAGTATACATCTATACTAATTCCACATAAAAGAAACGAAACTGCGTTTATAATTTGTCAGCGACCGGATTCGAACACCATCTTCAGGCAGACGCAGTTTTATTTCTTTTATGTGGAATTAGTGTAGATATATACTAATATGTATGGAAAATTTGCCAATTTTTTGTGTGCCCTCATCTGAGCAGTCCACTGCGTTCCCGAGGGTCTGCAGAATGTTGTGCTCTTCGACACACATGTAGCCAGGGATCTAACTTAATGACCGCACTTCGTAGTTTCCTTGCTTTTCTTGATTTAACAACAAAATATCGTGGCTGTTTGGGCCACCTCTCTGTATGAAAATGTATTGAGAAAATTTAGGTGGCCCTAATTTCGTTTTGAGTAGTATATAAGGTGTAACAAAATTAGCTAAAACTATTTTAACTGGTTCTTCTACCCATGAAACTAAACAACTTTCCCCATGGAACCCATAGTCAAATCGCAAAAAAAAAATTGGCTCTCTCATACTAACTCGATCAGCTGATCAGCCAACTTAGTATGGGAAGTTCAAATAGTTAAAATAGTTTCAGCTAATTTTGTTAGACCTTATATAAAGAACCATAAGTTTGAATGAAAACCCAGGACTTTAACCTGCTTCCAACGTTGACTTTTCCTCATGAAAAAACTGCATCATCAAAAATCTGCAGCCATATTTACATCGTCTGCATTTAGTAAGACAAGATTTCGTTAATTTGGCTTCAAGATAAAATCTATCCGAACAAAAACGTTGTGTAAAAACGTGTACTTGGCAATTAAAGTAGTAAGATCTAAGAAGTAAATAAAGAGCCAAGTCTAAATGAATAATTGTCTAAAATGCAATGAAAATGAAATGAAATGATTATTTATTAAAAAAGCTTCAATTTCAATTATTTCGTAATCTTGTCAGCAAACTTTTTCATTTGATACCCATATCTTGGGGGTGCATAAAAATACTGGTACGCCATCTTTAGGAGTCCGCTATATTGGATTTAGAAAGTCGTCACTTAGCTAACCATGCATTGTGCTACAAACTTAACGTGTATGTAATTTCAGCTCAATCGGAAACCGGAAAGTGATTCTCATTTAGCTTCCAAGATTTAACCTAACTAACAAACACGGCAAGTTATAATGTAAAGCTTGTAATAAAAGAATGGTCGTTAAACATTTTGTAAAAGTAGTGTCTGGGCACACACTGGACACTTCATACAACGGGCCAGAAATGACATATCAAAAAAGGAATGACGGAACCAAAATGGCGGCGAAATCCTTTACGTTCTCAAACCAAACTGTAACCAATCTGTATCAATCTGACGAGGGGGTGAGGTCACAATCTAGAGAGCGGCAGGGAGTGTCAATACTGTATGTTAGTACTAATATATATACTTTGGTCTGGGTATGTATGATACGGTCGAGCTCGACTTGGCGTGAGCACTCCCGTACCCCCAGATTATAGTATTCACAAAATTTGATTGAATCTGGACAGTCATCACGGCAAGTATTAAAATCAGGTTTTTAAAACAAAGCAGTCGGTTTGTAAATTCAAATTGATCTTTTTGCATTCGAGGTCGCTGCGAAATCGCTTCATTCAACCGATGCGATGTTTATGGTAATCCTTTTTGATTGCAAATGGGATCGACCATCCCAGATATTATGTATTATGTTGTCCTCATGCATGACGTCCTCTTAACAAGATTAGAATCCAGAGAGTGTCCATACTGTACGATAGTACTAATATATATACATATACTTTGGTACGGGAGTGCTCCCGCCAAGTCGAGCTCGGCCGTACGTACCACACCCAGACACTACTTTTACAAAATGTTGTTTTCTTTTATTACAAGCTTTACATTATAACTTGCTGTGTTTGTTGGTTAGGTTAAATCTTGGAGAACTATGATCATAGATCATGCATATACTGTTTGCCTTTAGTGGACTGCTGCTGAAGGAATCTAATTGATAATGGTGAAATATTTTTTAAATTATTTTTTATTGGTTTGGCCAAAGACATACAATTTATTAAGTTTATTCGCAGATAAATTGTTCAATATGACTGTTTGTTTATGTTATAACAGCATTGTAGTTTTAAGGTACTTTATTATCAACTAAAAACGTTAAAAAAATCGATTTCCATCGCAAGAACTTAGTACATTTTTGCATTATTTATTATTTTTGGTTTTTGTTAATTTTCTAATAAAGTGCTACACCGTTTTTGAAAAAAAATATATGGGACCACACGGAAAGCACTAGCTTTCAAATAAATAAAGAATCATCCAAATCGGTTCACCCAGTCAAAAGTTCTGAGGTAACATAACACACATAAAAAATCATACAGACGAATTGAGAACCTCCTCCTTTTTAGAAGTCGGTTGAAAATAAATGTTTGACGACAAATATACATTCATAATATCATCAGGTAGACTATTTAATAAGTGAGATAAAAGGTATTTATCAGGGTTCAAAATTATCAAAACTTTTACTTTCTATGATAATTATCGGCGTTGATTATTGGCTCTTTAATATTTTTTACTAAAAATGAAAATACAAAAATTATATATGTATAGACTAAACAACAAAACAACTTAATTGTTTAAGTGTAAGTTCTATCACGGTTATAAATTAACAATTCCGTTTATGTGACTTTTTCAAAACGTCCCCACGCGAGTTCAACTCGACCGGAATTTTTAACATATTTTTCATTCACAGTTGGAATCCCTTGTTGGTAGCCCTTGGCACCATTTCACCTGATGGTAAGTGACGATGATACCGATGATGGAAGCGGGCTTAACAAGCTTCTCCGACGCAACGGGGAACTGACTTACTTATCTAACTTTTTTTACTTAATGCCGGAACACATCAATGCTGTTAACATTGATGTTTAGCGAAAAAGGCTTAGATAAGATGGTGGTAGCTAGCCAGGCGGGCTTAGAAAATGTCCTACCAGCAACAAATCCAACCCGCGACCTCCTAGTGTGAAGTAGAATGGACAAACAATAATCCACTGCGACGGTTAAACAAATGCCATTTTACGATTATTTGCCTACTTGACTTATAAAATAAATAACGCTGGCTTGACCTTTCTGATATAAGAGTAAATTTAATTGGGTTTTTTGTCAAACTGTTTTCGTCAAGAGATTCCCCAATAGAGTTAGCTATTTATATTATAACATACGGCTCCGTGGAGTGAAAAGATGATTGTTTAAAATAATAGCGACGCGAAAATGTTTGTGATTTGTAAATGATGACAAGAGAAAAGAATCATTCCATCTCTTGATAGGACACTCGCAACACATTCCAAGAAAGACTCTGACCTAGCTCGCTAAAAATAAACATCAATAGCTAACTTTCTATTTGAAGAGATTAAGATACAGTTTTTAGGGTTCCCTAAACAAACTCGTATCATTACGTACGCATTAATAAAGGGTGCCAACGGACTCCTATTAGTAAGCCTTTTTTATCCACACTTGGCACCATCTCACCTGATGGTAAGTGACGATGATACCGAAGATGAAAGCGGGCTTTACAAGATTCCCCAAAGCAATGTGGAACTGGCTATCTTATGTTAATGCCAGAACACATAATGTTGTTAACATAAAATAGAGTATCTGTGGGCAACCGAGCGATCGCGATGCTCGGAGTCTTTGAAGCGTGTGAATTTTTTTTGTGTAAATCCGTATTTTCAGAATAAAGAACTTGAAATTAAACTCATAAAAAGAAAAAAGTTAAAAAAAACACGACGAACTCAGGCCATTCGGTTAGTAAGCTGGACCCGGTAACCGCTCGGCTAGGATCGGTCTAAAAAGATTTGTAAAAATATGACATTACATATGACATATGACATAAAAGCGTCGGTGGCTCAACCGGTTACGACTCGGTCCATCTAACCAGAGGTACCGGGTTCAAATCTGGACGGCCAATGTACCAATGAGTTTTTCAAAAACTTACGTACATATAATTACCGATTGCTTTAACGGTGAAGGAAAACATCGTGAGGAAACCTGCACACGCCTGCGAAGAAACTCGAAGGTTATGTGTGAAGTCGACCAACCCGCACTGGGCCCGCGTGGTCGACTAAGGCCTAATCGCCCTGATTCAGGGTAGGCTCGAGCCCCTCGGTGGGGACGTATATGAGCTGATATAATAAAATATGACATATGCGCGAGATTCTCACGTTTTTCCAGAGATGAGAGTGAGACCTATCTGCATCGATTTATAGACAACTGGTTGTGAAACACAGTTGCGATGGCGGCCGAAAGGGATTTTTTGCCCCCAAAAACCCCCATATACAAATTTTCAAGCAAAAAGTTGGCGCGGTTTCGAGCATTGCTCGTTTATGAGGATTGTCTAGCTGCGAGTTTTCATACAAACGGCGTTATCGATTTTGGACCAATTTTTGATAGGTTGTCAGTCAGAACAAAAGCTAGGCCTTATACGTTTTTGTTTTTATGAGAAAGTTAATAAGTTTAATTTTATTGTCGTCCTAATTTCGGCAATTTTTTGTTTATTTATGATCAGTAATCAAAAAAACAAAAACTTATAAGCTTAGCTTTTGTTCTGACTGACAACCTATCAAAAATTGGTCCAAATCGGTTAACATTTAACAGGTGAAACTCGTTAACGCCGCTTGTATGAAAAGTCGCAGCTTCACAATCCTCTTAAAGTAATTCGATTATTTCCCGAGTCCGATTTAAACTTGGTGACCGGTCGGGAAGAGTGCGAAGCACTTTAGCTAATGCCAATGAACTTCGCGCGTCGCGTCGCTTCGGTGGGAAAGAAAACGCTACTGGGTCACAGAGGTGTGCCATACAATAAGCCAATGGTACCATTGTGAACTGGACGTTATATATTACCTGAACATGCCAATGAGTTAAATTACTTATGTTGCAAGTTTGATATCGCTTTCGCATTGCAAAAGCTCGTAAATGGCAGTGAAACTGAATAGATCCCGAAGCAAGAATTATTACTTAATTTCTTAGATCTATACGAGTTTGGTGGACTTATGTGTATCCTGGTGTAAAATGAACAATAAAATAAATAAATAAGAATCAATGTTCAATTAAAGTAAGCGAGCATATATCTTACTTTCTGAAACTGTGACGACAATTTTAAAACGTCATTTAAGATACGATAAATATTCTTTATTGCACACCAAATGCACAGTAATGAAATACATATGAACTACAAAAACCTACAACGATATACAAAGGCGGCCTTATCGCTTTAAGCGATTTCTCCCAGGCAACCTTTGGTGAATGGAGGAGATGAGAAAGTGAAAATTGTACAGATAGTAAGATAATAATAGGGATGACAAATGCTAGTCATCTGAGTTACTTTTTATCATCTGCCAGAAAGGACATTTTGTTCTAAAAATGTTAGAAATACCTAAGCGTGACGTCATAGTTTAGTAGCGTCATTTATGTACTCATTTTGTGTTTTTGGTGAATTAAAAATCGAAAACTTGATGGAAAACAGAACGACTACGGTTTTTCGAAGTTTAAGTAGGAATTTAGTGATCAAGAGTTCACTGATGCTGTCGTAGGGTTTGTACCCGGGAATTCTCGTCCCGGGAATTCCCGGGAAATCGGTTGGTTTCGTTCCCGGGAAATTCAGCTCGAGAAAAGTCGAGACATCGAGAAGTTAAGATTAAACTTATCTCCTGGATTTTTTTTAAGCTTTCTTTATAAATGCGAGGCGGCGGCCGGCGGCATCCTTTGACAGCGCGGCACGTGTTTGTCGGTATCCTTTGTTTTTACCAACAAACGCAAGCGCCCGCGCGGCCGTTTCGTTCATTCATGTTTCAACTCCCGCCGTGTTCGGATCGGATCATAAAGCCAGGACAGTGTATTTAGTGACGCACGCGTAATAGAATTGCAAAGAAAACAATAGTATTATTTACTGCAAAAGTTCAAGTGTTTGTTTTGTATTACTAAAATATTTTTTTTAAAATTTTAATAGGCATTTCAAAGAAATGAAACTTCTGTTTTTTTTAAATAAAAATAGATAATTTAGTGCATTCATCATGTCAGCTCATATACGTCCCCACCGAGGGGCTCGAGCCTACCCTGAATTAGGGCGATCGGGCCTTAGTCGACCACGCAGGCCCAGTGCGGGTTGGTCGACTTCACACACAACCTTCGAGTTTCTTCGAAGGTTGTGCAGGTTTCCTTACGATGTTTTCCTCGTATGTACGTAAGTTTCTAAAAACTCATTGGTACATTGGCCGTCCGGATTTGAACCCGCCACCTCTGGTTAGGAGGACCGAGTCGTTACCGGTTGAGCCACCGACGCTTCTTTAATTTCTTAAATTTAGTGCATTAATATTAACCAATTTCATTATTTGCAATAATCACACAAAAGCCTAAAGTCTTAAACTTATTATTATTATTAAAGATTATGTTTTAATTTTATCATTATTAATAACACATTTAAATTAAACACGCTCTTTATTAATTAAACAAAAAATATATTTTTTTTTCTCGATAACCCGAGAAGACCCGAGAAATCAGGCTCGAGAATTCTCGAGACCCGAGAACTGAAAAACCTCGAGAAATCACAAACCCTATGCTGTCGTCATCCGTATTTGTGTCACATTCATAAGCAAAAAATCAGCAGGATTTTCCCTTAGTAAATGCCATCCAATTCCATACACCCTAAGTGCTCACTATAAATCTTCACCGTTTCTAACGAAACAAAAAAATATTTATCCACATCTTCGACTTGAGTGCAATACTTAATTCTTATTGATCCTGGACAAACAAAAACGTTTAAATTGCAAATAGCCCCACCAAGGTAAGCCAAACACCCAATAAGTACCATTCCCACGTCTAAATTAATTAAGGCTCTTGTTTGACAGCTCAATTAGCTGGACCGGATTTACCGCCTCCGTGGCGTAATGGTTAGTCCATTCGTTTCACACTAGGAGGTCGCGGGTTCGATTCCCGGCGGGGTCAACTTGTAAGACTCGGTTTAGTTGGTGGTAGGGCATTTTCTAAGCCCGCCTGCTAGCTACCACCATCTTATCTAAGTCTTGCCGCCAAACATCAGTCTTAACAACAATGATGTGTTCCGGCTTGAAGATAAGATAACCAGTTCTCCATTGCATTGGGGAATCTTGGTAAGCCCGCTTCCATCTTTGGCATTATCGTCACTTACCATCAGGTGAGATGATGCCAAGGGCTTACCAATTGTGCATAAAAAAAACAAAAAAAAATTTGTTGTCTGTAAAGTCTGTTTACGGACGATAGTTTAACGTGAAAACGTCATAACGGATCGGGACAATGAGTCATCCTTTTTCGTGCATGCAGCCGGCGTCCATCGATTTATTAGACGTTTTCACGTCAAAACACGCCGGTTGTCCGATAGCCTGGTTCATCATCATAATATCAGCCAAAAGCTACTAACCCAAAGGCCTCCCCCAAGCATTTCCACAACGACCGGTCCTGCGACCTTCACTAAGTCTTGGGTTGGGAGGCCTGTCTACGCTACATCTTTCTGACCGCGGTCGCCGCTCGATAACATTACTGCTCAAAAGGCCATCTTTGCCCACTGCCACTTAAGTTAAGCGGTCCATAATTCCCTGCAATTGTGTCGTAACCAAAGCATAATCCTGTTGTACTCAAATAAATGGGTTGATTAAGAAAAACCCAACCTTGCTGCAACTTATACTTGGACTTGGTCGTACGGACGATCCATCAAACAAGTGTGTCAATGGATTAAAAGTACTAGGCTTCCAGAGGCTTACAAGAGGTGTTCTAATCGAGTTGGTCACGAAGACGTGCATCTGGATGGCCATAAAGCACACAAGCGTTCAGCTACTACAAGAGCATAATTATGATATGTAAACCGTTCATTAGGACTGGCAGCGTGCCATTCTGAGGAGGGCGTTCTCCGGCAAGCGCCGGCGGCCGACAATTCGTTCTGGCGACTGCGCCTGCATCACAGTTGCAATTGATGGCTTTGCTTTGCGGACGCGTCGTGCGTCACACAGCGTATTCGACGAACGTGTTTTATATGGCTTCTACGTCATCAGCACCATTGCATAAACACGGTAACTGCAATACCATCGATATATATTAGTACTAACATACAGTATGAAAACTCCCTGCCGCTCTCTAGATTGCGACCTCACCCCCTCGTCACCCACATTGATACAGATTGGTTACAGTTTGGTTCGAACGTATAGGATTTCGCCGCCATTTTGTTTGTTCGGTCATTCCTGTCCCGTTGTATGAAGTGTCCAGGGTGTGGCAATACTAAGAATGGGAAAAGAGAAATTCAGTAGGAGAAACAAGGTGACCGACATAGCTCACAGGATCGCTTAACTTAAGTGGCAGTGCACATAGCTCGTAGACCGGATTGCCGTTGGGGGCGTAAAGTATTCAAGTGGCGACCGCACACCAGAAGACGTAGCGTAGGCAGAGCGACGACTTGGTGGAGGTCGCGAGAAGCCGCTGGATGCGGGCAGCGCAGGACCGGTCGTCGTGGAAATCCCCGGGAAAGGCCTTTGTCCAGCAGTGGACGTGGAATATTGAATACTGCTTTACAAAAATTGTAACACCAATTGTTCCCTGTATCGCTTTGAGTATATATTTACGGATCAAGATATCAAAATTTAAAAGAACAAAATTCACTATAACCGCAAGTGATTTGCAGGCGTAGGAAATCATCATCATTAATCAATCAATTACGCGATATTTTAAAGTTGTCCTTATATACAAAAAAACCTTAAATAACTTTGGGAATCCATTAAAAATTAAAAACCCCACTGCGTTAAAACTTAACCCTTCTTTTAGGTCAGTCGAGTAAAAATGTATCACGGGATCAAGATTAATCTAACGATAGCTCATACGTTAAATTCCTTCAAGCCGTTCAGGCTGTAGCAGGGAACATAGAAATCGACATACATACATATACACTCGAAAAACATAACCCTATTTCTGAGGCAATCGGGTAATTATGAATGGATTGAATACAAATCAGTACTGAGTCAGGCGCATTCTTTTTAAAACGATGACACACTAGCATTATCGATCGATCGATATCATCCTACTAATCAAACTAATATTATAAACGCAAAAGTTTGTAATAATGTATGAATGTATGTTTTTTACTCATTCACACATAAACTACTGAACGGATGTGGCAAAAATTTGGTAGGTAGACAGATTAGGCCGCTTGCGGCTCGCGCACTGCGCACCCTCGAAAAGTCATAGAAACGTTGTCCTCGCGGGTGAAGCCGCGGGAAACAGCTAGTCAAATATAAATGAAATCGCCATCACCATTGGTTTTAATAGTTATTTCATTTCAACACGAAAAATGAAACATTTAAATGGTCAAAAAAAAATCGGAAGCCTTCAAATAGGTCATATTAATTGTTATTGTTTATTACAAAAAAAGTATACAACACTTTTACCATCACCAAGATAACAAAAGATCAAAGTATCAAAATAAGCGCCATAGATAGACAGCCTGCGGTGAAACACAGCGTGGTAGTGTCTCAAAAACACCAAAGTCTATGTTAGGGTACACCCCGGACACTGCATAAAACGGTCGTGAAATAACATTTCTAAAAACAAATGACGGAGCAAACAAAATCTCTGTGAAATCCTATACTTTCGCGAACCAAACCGTATCAATCTGGGTGACGAGGGTGAGGTCGGAATCTAGAGAGCGGCAGGGAATGTCCATATGTATATAGTACTTAAACAAAATATACTTTGGTTCGGGTTCACTACAGAACATTTACATTAATAAACTTTTCTTTAAATTTATGTTTTTAATGAGGACTATCTTTTGCCAGCGGCTTTGCTCGCGTGAACATAATATTTTCATGACTGTCTTCGAGGGTGCGCAGTGAGCGGCTCACGAGCGTGGAAAAAAGTAGCCTATATAAGTCCTAATCTGTCTACCTACCAAATTTCAGCCAGATACGTTCAGTAGTCTTTGCGTAAAAGAGTATATCTATACAGGGTGTAAAAAAATTCGTGTAGGACCCGTAAGGGGAGGGGGGGGGGGTCTCCTCATCATACTCAAACACTTTCCCCAAGGAACCCATAATCAATTCTCAAAAAAAAATAGGACCCTCCATACTAAAATGCACGAATTCGGTCGATCAGTTGATCGATTTGTATGAAGAGTAAAAATTTTGTTCAGTATGATGAGTGGAAACCCCAGTTAACGGGATCTACACCAATTTAGTTACACCCTGTATATACAAACTTTCACATTTGTAATATTAGTAGGATGTTCATTGTAATCCTGGGTAGGAAGCTGTCGAATAGTTCCAATTACTGATCACTTCCTCCAGACTTTCGACAAACTATTGCAGTAACAACCATTACAGTAAAAAAAAAACAAATTGCAGTAAAAACCTTTTTCCGGTGAAAAAAAAGAAACAAAAAAAAAATAGCGTAGCCAGTCCTCCCACGTGGTGGACCGACGACCTGGTGAAAATCGCGGGAAGCCGATGTATACGGGCAGCGTAGGACCGATCGTCGTGGAAATCCTTGGGGAGGCTTTTGTCCGTGGACGTTTTTCGGCTGATATGATGATGGAAAACCATTATGGTATAAAAAAAAATGTGTTTGCATACCCGTTGCAGCTCCAGGGGGATATGGGGCAATAAAGCGCGAGCTTTATCTAAAGCACTATATTTCTGCATCGATAGCGGACCAGCACTGCCTGGCTAGTTAGAACCTTATCTAGCCAGTTCCCACCTACGCAGCCCACTTCTCCGATACAGAACCATTGCGTGTATCGGGTTTTGACAAGGATTTATCGATTGGCAATGGCATGGCATGCTGAGAGGAAATTTCCAGGGCTTTCATTGAATTGAATTCCCTTGACAGGTATTTATGGAACTATCACTAAACTACAGAATGTCTGTAAGAAATTGTGCTTTCTGTTGCCTTATCAGAACACATTAAAAGACATAAGACATTAATAAGACATAAGACATTTATTGAAAAAGAAAAGACTCACTCACTGAATGACTCATCATAGCTCATCCCAAACCCTCGGACCTAGAAACCTGATATTTTAACATTAAAAGAAAAGACTCACTCACTGAATGACTCATCAAAGCCCATCCCAAACCCTCGGACCTAGAAACCTGATATTTTATTTTTATTTTATGGAACTATCACTTAACTTCAGAATGTCTGTAAGAAATTGTTCTTTATATTGCCTTATCAGAACACATTAAAAGAAAAGACACATTCACTGAATGACTTATCAAAGCCCATCCCAAACCCTTGGACTTAGAAAACTGATATTTTGTAGAGGATCTCTTTGAGATTAATGTAGACAAGGAAAAAAGGTCGGATTTTTCGAAATCTTCACGAAATAAAGCGCGACCGAATTCGCGTGCCACATCTAGTTTATATTATTACCCAACCATAACTAACTCTTGATTTTTTTTAAAGATTCAGTTGGTTAACAGATCGACATACCTTCTTCCACGTTGTACTATTTTTGCACAAAATAATGTTGGCTATTTTAAATATTGAATAAGTATAATTTTTAAAATAAATAATTCATATTTGACTCGATATTGAAATATTAAGTATCATATCGAATTAAAGATTCCACTGCATATCAAGTGCATATCAGTTAAGAACTGTAAGACAAAGAACGGTTATAAGTAGGTATTATTAGAAATATCGCATCGGTTCATAGGTCAACATACACTGCACCGCAGTTTCCAATGTTCCCCACAATGTCCACTCTATTATCGGACTGTTGAACCCTAAAGGTCCGACTACATGCTCACTTCTTGCACAAACTGTGAATAAGCACAAGTTAGTGAAGGGCACAAGCACAAGCTCTATACCGCGCACAGACATGCTACTTTGTTCTGCATTGTTTCATATTTGCTAAAACTTAAGTACAAACAGTTTGCGCATGCAAGTCGGTGTTCGTTCATGTGGACACCGCGTAGTGTGTACTGTACTATACGGTCGACCGCATACCAGTGGCTATACCACCAGTAAAAGCTGAACTACGCTAAAAAAACCTCATTCAAATCGTAATCAGCTCAAGTTCAAAGTGCGGCCGGCTGTATTTAGTTTTTTGTGCCAACATTTGCACAAGTTGTTTGCGCATGAAGTCGCCAAGTTCTTGTAGCTGGGTCTTCAACCGATCCTGGTCAAAGAGGAAACGACATGATAACATCCATTTTTGCACAAGTTGTTTGCGCATGCATTTACTGCATGCTGTAGCCGGGTCTTAAACCAATCCTGGTCGAAGAGGAACCGACATAATAACATCCATCTTTTGCACAAAAATTTGCACAATTTGTTTGCGCATTGCACGCGTGTAGCTGGGTCTTAAAGCGAGCCTGGTCAAAGCGAAAACGACATGATAACATTAACAAACCCAATGCGACGGAATATTTTCGTATGAAGCGGTTTATAAATAGATAGTAGCAATGCATGTGCTCTTGTGCATTTTTTACATTTTGTCGCGTCTGGGTATAGTCACAGAAATCGAAACAATATTAGATTTCTGTGAGATAATACCACAGTAAAGCACTAGTAGTTACGGAGCCTTATCTCCTGCAATGGTCAACGTTCGCCAAATTTCTTAAATAATTTAAAACTAGTTATCTATTTGAGATTCTCACAACATGCCCTTCCATTTGACATATCACATGATACAGTTTGCTAATTTTTTGTTTTGATTCTATTTTACCCATAAAAGTGGCCCCCATGTTTAAAATTCATTTATTTTCATTACACGTCCGTCTTTGGGTCACCGACTTACATATATGTAACGAATTTAAACTCAATCGGTCCAGTAGTTTCGGAGAAAATCGGCCGTGACAGCCGGACGGACTGACAGACAGACAAACACACTAGTGATCCTATAATGGTTCCGTTTTTACCTTTTTAGGTACGGAACCCTAAAAATAAATGAATAAAGGTAATTAAAATAATAAATAAATAATATTTGCAATGTGGTTACAAATTAACGAGAAAAGTTGCTTTTATCAATTTGAGAACTAATACATATAATAGAGGAGAACATTTATAATTTGGTGATCAAAAATATTATCCTCTTAAATTATGTCTTTTACATATTAATGTCTAAAATAAATATACAGAATTACAGAATATATATATACGTAGGATGCTTCAAATAAAACGAACGATACTTTATTTTCCTATTAATGTGTATTGATTTGTTGGAATTTGGCATAATCTTGTTAAGTTTGATCACACGGTTTCGCATGTGTCTGACAGAATTGATGTTTTGTTAGTTTATTCATATGAATTATGTCAATGGACGTCTATTCAAAGACGTGCATGATGATATTGATGACGAAACGAAGATTATATTTAAAGAACCTTATTCTAGTATCGCACTTGCTGCTAATAATAAATTACGTACGTATTCAAATAACGTACTTACCCTTCTAAATCGCAAACCGAAGGGAAACCATCATATCAGCTTACATACGACCCCACCGAGGGGCTCGAGCCTACCCTGAGTTAGGGCGATAGGGCCTTAGTTGACCACACGGGCCCAGTGGGAGTTGGTCCACTTCACACACAACCTTCGAGTTTTTTCGCAGGCAACACTTTCCTCACGATGGTTTCTTACGGTTGGAACCGTAAGAGCGTCGGATAAACGTACATACAAACTGAAATTTTAAAACACATTGGTACGTGGCAGGGCTCGATCCACGACATTCCGTATAGGAGGTAGCGGCCCTAACCGTTGCGCCACCGACGTTCTTTTTTGGGAAATATTGGTATACGCGAATGTTGTGCGAGTAGAACAGTCACATTTATGATAATAAAATATAGCATGTTACTATTTGAATGAAAATATATAAAAGCTCGCTATTCGCTCGCTTGAACATAGTTTTATGACTGTCTTCGAGGGTGCGCAGTGCGCGAGCCCCAAAGTAGCCTATATGATAATCCAGGTCCTAAGCTGTCTACCTACCAAATTTCAGCCATTAGTTAGTTAGTAAGTTAATGTTAGTTAGTTAGTTTTCGCGTGAACATAGTTTTTATGGTCTGTCGTGCTGTCGAGCGTGGGAACTGAGTCAACTCTAGATCCCTTGGGAACTATGTCGGGCTATGCTAATTAGTAGTCAATTCTATAATCAGTATTAATTAGCACGTCAATCCTTCGCTTCATTGCTAAGTGACAGAAATTACCAAAAAATAGAGAGTTAACAGCTATCCCACGGGAACCACTTAAGAAATCTGGATAAAAAGTAGCCTATAATATGATAATCCAAGATCTAACCTATATGTGTGCCAAGTTTCATCCCGACCCGCCCAGTGGTTAAAGCGTGAAAGATCCATCCATACATACAAACTTTCGCGTTTATAATATTAGTAGGATGATTCAGAAGACAAAGGTCGGTCTTCAATAAGGTGTTGCGTGCAAATATTCGTGGTATGCAAGCAAAATCATGAGCACGTGACCTCTAGATTAGCTTTTAAATTTCCTGTTACGAATTTTCTGGACACAATCGAATCTCTACACGTTTTATTTGATAATTCAAAGGCAATGACCTAATAATAATGGAGAGTCGTAGTAAAATAAACATAAATAGAGTTTAAAACAACAAGCCCGTTATTGGAAACTGCGCAGTTTTAGTTGTATGCGCAATTGCGCTAAGCGTTTGATGCTATGTAATATTGTGATATGACTTTGTAACCACTTTTAACTTTTTTATATAAAAACAATGTTTGTAATTTACAGGATATGACGAGTGATTTTGATTTCCTCGAATTCTATTTTGGGTAGGCTGAAGCCCCTCGGTAGGGACGTATATGAGCTGATATTATGACACAGAACTTAAGAAAAAACCGGCCAAGTGCGAGACGGACTCGCGTACGAAGGGTTCCGCACCATTATCTATAATAAATGACGTAAAAAAAACGACTACTTACTAGATCTCGTTCAAACCAATTTTCGGTGGAAGTTTGCATGGTAATGTAAATTATATATTTTTTTTTAGTTTTATCATTCTCTTATTTTAGAAGTTACAAGGGGGACACATTTTATTGCTCTCGCGCAAACTATTCACTTTAGAAAAAAATGATATGTGAAACCTCAATATCATATTTGAAGACCTATCCATAGATATCCCACACGTATGGAGGGTTTGATGAAAAAAAATTTTTGAGTTTCAGTTCTAAGTATGGAGAACCCCCAAAATCTATTGGTTTTTTTTTCGTATTTTTGTGTCAAAATCTTAATGCGGTTCACAGAATACATCTACTTAACAAGTTTCAACAGTATAGTTTTTCGGAAAAAAGTGGCTGTGACATACGGACGAACAGACAGATAGACATGACGAATCCTGGGTTCCGTTTTTTGCCATTTGGCTACGGAACTCTAAAAATATCCTAATGCACCCTTTTTTTTCTAGTTGTAACCATAGAGCTGCTGCAATTTTAATCTTAACAAAACAATATAAAATGATTTGGAGTTCTTACTTTTTGGAAAATCTTCTTTTATTTATAATAAATTAAAAATCTTTTTTTTTTGCACTATTCGCCCGCAGCGATTGGCGTAACAGCCACGTTGCAGTACGAGCTGACAAGAACTTTATTTTCAAGCTATTTCGTTCGATGTTTGAAACATCGTTAATCGTCGAGTTGCTAATTTTAGAGACGGTAACATTGCAGATTTTCGTAATTTTTGACTTCAATTACTTCTAAACGATTGAAAAACCAACAAAAATACCCTTATTGTTGTTGATGTTCCTTAAAGTCAAAAGCTATTAGAAACACGATTGAGCAGTTTTGGCTCGATAGAAAAAAATCCCAAAGATAGGTCTACACCGTTACTTTCATAACTAGTTATGACTAATATATTTTGAATTATAAATTAAAAAAACTATAAAAAAATATTTGTTATGATAATACAAAGTGAGTAATGTTATTATTTTTTACACCTTTATTGTAGTTTTTGATTGAAACGAAAAACCATTGAAAAAGTGTGGTTATTTTTTTTACACTTTACACGTAAAGAAAATGACAGAGACAACTGTTTCAATAAATCATCATATCAGTCGAAAATCGTCCACTGCTGGACAAAGGCCTCCCCCAAGGATTTCCACGACGCTGGGTGTGGTATTCATAGGGGGGTTTTGCCGTAATCGTCACGCTTGGCAGGCGGGTTGGCGATCGCAGTGTGGTTGCAGGTGTGTTGCAATGCACGGAAAGGACGCTGCTGCCCATCCTCCGGTTTTAAGTCCCTCAGTAGACTCTTACGACCCTCATTGGCAGAGATGGGATGGTCCTATACTTAGCTGAGAGCCAAACGTGTCTATCTATGTTCAATCAATACCTCCACATTAAGTGTAGTATAGTAAGTAATCTAGGAAACGCGTAACAGTGGCTCGTAATTTGGGTGTTTTAATGGACGAAACTTTGCTATTTGAACAGCATATCACCCAAATGGTCCAGAGGAGTTTTTACAGGCTGAAAATACTTTATGGTATTCGAGACTATCTTAGCATCGATGTACGTAAGAAGTTTCTTGGTCTCTGGTCCTCTCCATCTTGGGTTATGCTGATGTTGTGTACGGTCCCCGAATTCTTGCACGTATGGAGCGTTTAGTGCAGAGAGTACAGAATGCCTGCGCGAGGTACTGCTTCAAGGTCCCCCCTCGCACGCACGTCACCCCATATTTGAACGATGCCAACATTCTTAAAATGTCATTACGGAGAGAGCTTCATCTGTCTGTTCTTATGTTTGGGCTAGTAAAAACAGGATTGCCGGAATATTTATTTGAAAAACTACAATGGCGTCAAACTTCTGACTCGCGAGCTATAAGAACGGCAAGCCGGCCTCTTAATACGCAGATTCACCACACTGCAGCTTTCAGGGGCAGTTTTAGATATGCGGCCACCAAATGTTGGAATAACTTGCCACCTCCTCTCAGGGAACTAAGATCTATAGGCACCTTTAAATTAAAGCTTAAACATTATCTTATATCCTATCAGAAGGAGATGCAAGTAGGTGGCCGAGTTGTTCCAACATACCTAAGGTGATTAAGTTAGGACCATGATTTTGGTAACAAATATGGGTTTATTTCTCTCATGTCCTTTTATTATTATTGCTTTTTATTTTATTAACATTATTATGTATCAATTTACTCTACTTCACTAAATTATTTATTCTATTATATTGTTTACATTATCGCACTACTGTACCGATCGCTTCGCGGACACGACACCATGGGCTTTTCTGAAAACCAGCGCTGCAGTTCTCCTGCAGCTAATGCTGAGAAAAGTCCATTTTGACATCGCACTACACCGATTCCGTTGGTCTTATTTGTTTTTTGTGTTAACTTTTTTGTTTTTCTTCTGTTTCTATGTGTTTTACTTCTTTTTATGTTGTGTAATCGGTGTGTGTTTGTGTCAAATAAAAATCTGTCTATTGTCTATTGTAAGAGTATGCTTGTACGTTTAGGTTCGGCGATAGGTTATTAACTTGGTAGGTGGAGTAAACAAATAAATTTAGAGGTGACCTCCAAGTAAGGATGAATCATGTCTAACTAATCTAAGGATGATACGATACTGTTCAATATACATCTACTTTAGTAAAGTGGCAACATTTCCCACACGCGACTACACAAAGCACTGACACAGTATTACGATATGGCTTACAGTAGCGCAACGCCTTTGATGTCGCACGATGCCGCCACCGGCGTAGGTATTATTAGCCCACACTTGACTAGCCTGTAGTCAGCCTGCCAAACTCGCGGAGTTTGACTAACACCGCCCGCTCCCCGCAAGTACCCTTCCGTCGTTGCTCTGCGTAAGTACATAAGTACATTCGTTGCGCTACTTTAAGCCGCTATATTGTAATACTATGGCACTGATCTCTTTACTCGACTGCGCCAGAAGGAGGGTTATGTTTTTCCAGTGTGTGTATGTTTATTTCTTTGGCACCGCTTGTAGCTTAAACGGCTTGATGTAATTTGGAGTGCGAGGTGAGGTTAAATTTGGCTTGATCCCGCGAGTAACATAGGATACATTTTTACCCTGGTGGTGGCGCATCGGGAGCCGGGTCGTTCCTTTCCCTCTAATATGGTTGATGGGAGCGATGGCTGACTCTCGCGTTATACCCGTGACCGGTATTAACTAATTATTGTTTATTTCTTGATTCTTCACAAATGAAATTGTTATTATTATTTTATGACTATCAGAAAGAGTGCAATTTGCACCTATTTAAAAAAAATTGAATTGAATACCCGACTAGCAAAAAAAAATGTTTTTTCTTTGGCACGCTCTGTAGCCTAAACGGCTTCATGGATTTTGAAGTGTGAGGTGTCGTTAGATTCGTTTTAATCCCGTGCGTGACATAGGTTACATTTTTAACCGACTGGCAAAAATAGGGGTAAAGTTTTTATGCAGTCGCTTTTTTAATTTATAATTATTAATTTTATGATAATGAAAGAGAGGGCAACATTTTTGTCGCATCGAACGTGACGTATATGCTTGCTTGGTCGCCGCACAAGTTAAGGGAGTCGTCATTTTGTAAAATTTAATCTAATTACAAGTAATGCCTAAGTACTTTATTGAGCAATATTAAATACTAATTATTATTTAATGTAGGACAATTTGTGATTTGGGTTTGGGATTGTTGGTAGATGAAATTGACGTCACAAGGCAGAAAAAAACGGCCAAGTGCGAGTCAGAACCGCACACAAAGGGTTCCGTACCATCATACTAGATGGCTCTAGTTTCTGCACGTTTAAAAGAACACGATTTTTTATGGAGAACCCCTTAATTTTTCACTTTTTCTAATTTTTAGTATTTGTTGTTATAGCGGCAACAGAAATACATCTGTAAAAATTTCAACTGTAGCTATCACGGTTCATGAAATTTATGAAACAGACGGACGGACAGCGGAGTCTTAGTAATAGGGTCCCATTTTTATCCTTTGGGTACTGGATGCGGGCAGCACAGAACCGTTCGTCATGGAAATCCTTGGGGGAGGCCTATGTCCAGCAGTGGACGTCCTTCGGCTGATATAATGACAGAACCCTAAAAATATTTAAAGACGATTTTGCAGTCCGAGTGTTTGCAAGAAAAACCCGATGCGACTATTGTATTTAACGGTATATTTTTGCGTGTACGTGTTTATTGCGGAAATATATTACTTTACATGTTTTCGAACGTCTTTAAGTAGATCAAGGATCAGCTGATATTCGAGGCTAAAATAAAAAAGGGAAAATGCAATTGTCATCACATCACACTAATATTATAAAGGCGATAGTTTGTGAGTGTGTATGTTTGTTACTTCTTCACGCAAAAACTACTGAACGGATCTGGCTAAAAATTGGTAGGTAGACATATTAGGACCTGGATTAACTCATAGGCTACTTTATTCACGCTTGCGGCTCGCGCACTGCGCAACCTCGAAAAATCAAAGAAACGATGTCCACGCGAGTGAAGCTGCGGGAAACAGCTAGTTGTTAAATAAAAATAAAATATTAGGAGAAATAACGGTTTTATACTGTGAAAAGAAAGTAACCCGCGCAACTGGGGCTTCTACTCATCATACTGTACAAATTTTCCCAAGGAACCCTTAGTCAATTCTCGAAAACAAAAATTGGACCCTCCATACAAGATCGATTTGTATGAAGAGTTATATTATTTTTTGCGATTTTAGCAAAGTCATAGAACAAAAGTTGTTCAGTATGATGAGTAGAAGCCCCAGTTAACGGGACCTACACCAATTTTGTTATACCCAGTATACAGATACTGATCAATCATCAACGATTGGTCCACGGCCGGACCCCAGGTATACCTCCTCGCCTGGCGGAGATATCTCCCTTTGCTTTCTTTGGAGTCGGGTCGTTCCTTTCCCTCTAATATGGTTGAGAGGAGCGATGGCTGACTCTCGCGTTACACTCGTGACCGGGTGCTGTGCGTGTGAACTGACGTACACTTGTCAAAGGCATTCATGACATTCAATAATTTTTATGTATAACTTCTCGTGTCATATTGTTTTCATGTTCTAATGATTTGTTTTTTTATGTCAAGGATTGGATTTTGACGTAATTAAGTAATGATTGTTTTTATTTCTTGATTTTTTACAAATGAAATTATGTAATAACTATTTTATGACTATCAGAAAGAGTGTAATTTGCACCTATTTTGAATAAATATCTTGAATCTTTCGTCAATTGGGAATGCACCGTTTCTATTTGTATTTTTTTTTACTCTTAAAGCTTATTTATTTATTTACAATCTGCTGCAAATTAAATAAACAGATGCAGCCTCGAAGGCTGTGAAAGAGACGAACGGTGTAGGTAGGCATGGTCTCGTAGGGCATGCGTATATATAACGCTGATAAACTGTTTTTCGTGAATACAGAAGTAATTACAGAGTCAGTCATGAGTCAGTCAATAATTCAATAACATTGTTATCTGTTGATGGGCTCAAACGAAAGTGAATGGTGAAGTAACTAGACAATAGAGTACTTACTTACTTACGTAGGTCCAAAGATTAACTACTCTGCTTGATAAACAAAGGAGTGCAATCATTGCAATTATGATTTATATAGCAGTTTTCGTAATGATACTGAACTTATTCCAATTTGGACTTTATTACAGGAGCATATGAAACATTAAGTTACTACATTGAGTACATCACAGGAGGATATTATTTCTTTTAAATGACATGTAATACTTTGTTGTTATTTGTTTGAAAAAAGGGTGTGTGTGCAATAAAGATAAACGGTCGTGAATTACACAAGGTCCAAACGATAATGTAGTCTCATTCTTTACACAAAATTGATTATGTTTTCAAAAGTAGAAGTACTCAGTAAGTCTCAGGACTTGTATGATTTCTTGATAGGTACTTTATTTACCAACTAGCTGGGGGGTACCCGGCTTTGCTCAAGGAGTTGATTGATATGATAAGTTCAAACCCACAACGGATCTTGCTTTATATACCAACCATACAAAAAGGCTTCGAATGGTCCACAATGTACCAGAACATTCGAGTGTTCTGGAACGTTCCACAATGATCTGGGATGTTGTTGTGGAATCTATTGAATACGCTTAAATGTTCCGGAGGACGGGGGGAATGGGGTGTCAAAAAGCCGAAAAAACCTCGCGTGATTTGTGCATGTACGTGACTGCAAAACTCCAATTCGATGAGATGGGACCGGGCTTTTTTACACACTATCCTCATAGCATCAAGGAATTCTTAAAAAATGAGAAATGTTTTAGGGTTTCGTACCTCAAAAGGTAAAAACGAAACCCTTATAGGATCACTCGTGTGTCTGTCCGTCCGTCTGTCACAGCCAATTTGTTCAGAAACTACTGGGTTGAAATTCGGTACACATATGTAAATCGGTGACCCTAAGACGGACGTGCAACGTAAATAAATCAATTTTAAATATGGGGGGCCACTTTTGGGGGGTTAATTAGAAAATTTTTAAAAAAACGTTTGCTAACTATAATTATCATGTGACAAATCAAAGGAAAGGGCTTGTTGTAATCTTAATTTTTTTTTATAACTTTTAGATAAATAGTTTTTAAGTTATTTAAGAATATAGGTAAAAATTGACCAATCACCACCTCCCCCTTGTCTCCGAAACTACAAAATCACAGTATATGAGGTTGAACGCATAGATTACAGGAAAATTATATTATTATATTAATACAATTTATTCAAAATAGGTGTAAATTACACTCTTTCTGAGAGTCATAAAATAATAATAACAATGTCATTTGTGAAGAATCAAGAAATAAACAATAATTAGTTAATAACGTCAAAATACAATCCTTGATATAAACCAGATTATGTCATTAGAACATAAAAACAATATGACACGAAAAGTAAAGATAAAAATCATTGAATGCCTTTAAGAAGAGTAGGCCAGTTCACATGGACAGCACCCGGTCACGGGTATAACGCGAGAGTCAGCCATCGCTCCCATCATTCCGTTCTTACATGAAAAATAAAATTTCCAAAGTCAAGAATAAGTAGACCCCTATTTACCTAAAGCATGGTATGTACTAAGAGGTCTTGTTCTGTTGGTAGTTAAAGTTTTGGTGCGGAGCCGTGTTTGTGTGACCCCGACTCCCGAGTCGCATTTGGCCGTTTTTTTTTGTAAAGGTCATAAAAACGCGAGTCAGTCAATCAGCCGGCCAGCTTATGCGTCAATCAAACTTTTTGCAGTCCCTGGACGTCCTTGCGCACGCGCCGACTAACCAGCTGTTTGTTTGACAACAAACCAGCGCGATAATACGCGGCTATAATAAATAAACAAAATGCGCATTACGTATCATAGTAAAAGGCTTGTAGACTGTGGTTTTTGGCAACCGATATGATAAGAATAGAATAGAATAAATTAAATTTATATTCAGTGATAAAAAACCCACAAGTGAAATATAACGTAGTTTTTAGAATACATAGTGTGTACCTATCACTGAGAAGGTAGCAGCTCATCATATGCTGTCATCAAAGAGATCACAGCGCTGATTTTCAGCTACTGACCCTTCAGGGGGTGGACCTAGACAATCATATTTTAAAATATTTGACTAAATTTAAAAAAATTGAAATAAATAAAAAAAAAGTAAAACTAAACACCTACAACAATTTAGTTAGAGATAAATTATTTTTAATACTCATAATAAAACTAAAATAGATTTGTGAGCGGTGCGAATTCATTTGGAATCGGAAAGTTTCGAAACTGTCATTTACGGTTATAGACCTTGTCAAATATGCGGACAGAAGGGTAGGTCTAGGGAATGCAATCCCGACTCGAGATCGGAAATTTGAGATCCGGTGGGATTACAAATATCAATCCCGCGGGATCCCGGAATTTTCGGGATCTCGTCTAGATTTAAAATAAGAGAAATTAGATTGACTGAAAACGATGAAAAATGCTTGTTTGTGATAGTTAGGTTATTTAAAATAAAATTTCATTTGAAAGAAAACTAAAACCTTCATTCTTTAACTAAATAATTAGGTAACTGTTTTTTTTTAATATAATAGAATAGAAATCGTTTATTCAGCACTGCACGGTAGGTTGCAAGTCGCAAACCTTGCTAACAATGTAATTTTTTCTCGACTTTGATCACTTGTGGGGAACGTCAAAATATATATATTATCTGGAAATACAGCCTCTCTGCGCAGTGGTCAGTACAATCACAAATAACTGGCGTCAAAACAACGGAAGGTCGCGGGTTTAAACATTACTAGACCCGGTTTGGTGAGTAAGCCGGCTTTCATCTTCGGCGTCATCAATAATATCATCAGGTAAAATGATGAAGCAGGCTTGCGAATATTTCTAAATGTAAAAAAAATGTTCTGAGCGCGAAATACATAAAGAGGTCGAAATTTTTGCATGGAGCATAATATGACAACATAATCTATACACATAATAAAACTGCAACGGGGCCATGTCTGTACATAAAATATTTTTTAGAAAATAATAATTGTGGTGGACATTACTAACGATATAGAGGGCCAAACAACATCTTTTGGAATTTTTGTCTGTCTGTCTGTGAACATAGACAGACAGACAAAATTCACGCAAAAACTACTAAGCCGATTTTGAAGAAATTTTGTATGTTGGTTCCTTATAGCCCGGGTTAACATATAGCATACTTTTAGTCCCGGAAAATTCAAGAGTTCCCGTGGGAAAATTCAAAACCTCCACCTAACAACCAAACACACAATGCTGTTAACACTGATGTGTGGCAGCAAGACTTACTTAAGATGGTGGTAGCTAGCCAGGCGGGCTTAGAAAATGCCCTTCCGCCAACCAAACCGAGTCTTAATTTAGACTCCACCAGGAATCGAACCCGCGACCTCCTGATGTGAAGCTAATGACCATTATGCCACGGAGGTGGTTACGGGTTGTTAACGAACATTTAGTCTGAAATATGGTCTGCTCCGCCGCCAGAACTTTTATTCTCTCGCCTGCGTCTTTGTGAAGGGTTATGATATGAAAGACTGAAGAGGGGATGAAATTTTTCATCATCAGACTGCTCTAAAAGCAGGAAAATAGAGGTATGATAAACAAAACAATTGACAGAACCGAATCTAATCGATCAACTCGCCAATTCGCGGTAATGGCAATGGAAAAGTTTCAACGAATCTCTTTCAGATGATTTCACAATCTGTAATCGCGTTTTATGTGTGTGTGTTAGTGCATCCGCAGCTATCGACTCATGATATTATTGTTTTTCCTAAACGCTTGTGTAATAAAACAAATGACGTCACAGCCCGCGCCTTAGATTGACGTAGTGTCTGAATTTCTGATATTTTTACCTAGATTTTTTGCAACGATAAATTCTATTTAATTCGGGTTAGATAGTTTCGCTAACCAATAAAAAAAGAGGATAGTAGTATAAAATACGAAAGCTACGAATGAATATGGATAACTGCCCCTTGGCATAATGGTTGGTCTATTCGCTTCACTTCGCGGGTTCGATTCCCGGCCTGTTCAACATTGTAAGACTCAGTTTGGTTGTTGGTAGGGCATTTTTATAGCCCGCCTGGCTAGCTACCGCCATCTTAGGTAAGTCTTGCTGCCAAACATCTGTGCTAACAGCATTGATGTGTTCCGACTTCAAGTAAAGATAGCCAGATCCCCATTGCGTTGGCGCATCTTGGTAAGCCCGCTTCCATCTTCGGCATCATCGTCACTTACCATCAGGTAAGATGATGCCAAGGGCTTATCAATTGTGAAAAATAAAAACGGACTATTGTTCGATGCGTCGGTGGCTCAACCGGTAACGACTCGGTCCATCTAACCAGAGGTACCGGGTTCAAATCTGGACGGCCAATGTACCAATGAGTTTTTCAAAAACTTACGTACATACTTACCGATTGCTTTAACGGTGAAGGAAAACATCGTGAGGAAACCTGCACACGCCTGCGAAGAAACTCGAAGGTTGTGTGTGAAGTCGACCAACCCGCACTGGGCCCGCGTGGTCGACTAAGGCCTAATCGCCCTGATTCAGGGTAGGCTCGAGCCCCTCGGTGGGGACGTATATGAGCTGTAATGATGATGATGATTGTTCGATGAACTACTGAAATTGCCATAACACAAAGAATATAATTTCCTGCATAAAAGCGGTAATATTACAGATTTTCGTTATTTTTGACGTTAATTACTCCTAAACAATAAAAAAACCCAAAGTTGAAAAAAAACCCCTATTGTTGATGATATTCCTTAAAGTCTAAAGCTATTAGAAACACGATTGAGCAGTTTTGTATCTTTAAAAAACAATCCCAAAGACACCGTAACTTTCAACTTTAGTTATGACTAATATTCTGAAGTATATTTTTTTTAAATATACAACAATGATAGGTAATTGATAATAAAAAGTGAGTAATGTTATTATTTTTTAAAACTTTCGTTGTAGTTTTTGATTGAAACGATAAACTATTGAAAAAGTGTGGTTATTTTCTTTACACTTTACACGTAAAGAAAAACAGAGACAACTGTTCCAATCAATAACTCGCCTTAATCTAGAAGCCGACATTTTCTTAGTGGGTAGGTACCTACCTACTTACCTTGAAAAAACACAGAACAGATAGTAGTGATTTTATTATCTAAACAATTTGCTCAAACAAAATATTTTTCATGTCATTAAAAAATCTTTCAGATATCTGTGTCAATCTTTTTCGCGCGATAATCTATCTACTCCAGCGCATGCGGCATTTTGTGCATCTACTTTCACCAATACAAGCACGATATCCAATTGGCCAGTGATAAGGCTGGTTTCAAAGTCATGCAGTCTAGCCGCAATGCTTGCCAATTTAAAGACTAAAAAAAAATTTCAAAAAAAAACAACAAATTATTACATCACGGATTGGTTGTAACTAGTAAAAATCCTCTTGTTGCGACTTGTCGAGTCTTACAAGTTGACCCCGCCGGAATCGAACTCGCGACCTCCTGGTGTGAAGCGAATGGACTAACCATTACGCCACGGAGGCGCTGGACAGGAGTTGCACATGGACCCACCCGCTATCGTTCCACTTTCTCGTCTCCTCCATTCACCAAAGGTTGGATGGAAGAAATCGCTTAAAGCGATAAGTCCGACTTTGCATATCATTGTGTATTTTGCTAGTTCATAAGGTTTTTTCATTTTTGTATATTTGGTGTGCAATAAAGTATATTTATATTATCTTGTCAGAAAGTAATTCAGCTCGATTTGATGATGATAATAACGGCCCGAACGTTGCCCGTTAATTCAACAGCGCCCACTTTGTTTTTTTTTTTCAACTGGACCAATATCATTTCGAAGGATTACAGAAACACTCGCTTACACAATGCCCGCTAGAGCATAAACGTGAGACTGTGCATCGAGCCTAACAACTGTGCGTGCCAAGTTCTTACGAACTGTCAACTGCTCTTAACGTGCGAAAAATCGTCTTTATAAAGCCGACAGATATGTGGGTCTGTGACACGGCAAGATAGTTAAAACTTGTTTGTCGATTTACATTCTCTTTGGTTAAAATAATTTAAGCCAATTATTAAACTGTTCATGTACAAGTAATAGCGTAGGATAATGCTAAAGAATTTACCAGAAAACGTATCACCCTGATGTGTTATTCAATTATTGGGATTTGGAACCTACCCTATATTTATTTTTTTAATTATTTTTTTATTCACAATTGGTAAACCCTTGACAACATCTCACCTGGTGGTAAGTGACGATGTTGCCGAAGATGAAATCGGGCTTACCAAGATTCCCCAAAGCAATGGGGAACTGGCTATCTTATCTTCATGCCGGAACACACCAATGATATCAACATTGATATTTGGCAGCAAGACTTAGATAAGATGGTGGTAGCTAGCCAGGTGGTCTTAGAAAATGCCCTACCACCAACCAAACCGAGTCTTACAATTGACCCCGCCGGGAATCGAACCCGCGACCTCCTGTGTAAAGCCCGTGAACTTTGCCTCTGAGCTACGGAGGCGGTTAAAATATTGTAAAACGTTGCGGGTATGTGATAACAATTTTTTGATATAGGGATCTCCGTTTGCGAAATATTAAGGCTTTCTATTGGTGATTTCTGTTAAAATTAGTGTCGTGTAGGACATCCGAAAAAAATTGTAAATAGTAGGAAATAAAAATCAGTTTAAAAGGAAAACTATCACGGCTAAGTAGGCTTTCTTGGTTAAGGAGTAATAGTTTATTAACTTAAGATTGTGCAACTTAGGAGTTGCATTTGTAAAAACTTCATAGATTTTCCATACCAAATATTGTACCTATTGTTAATAACTGCGAACATCATTTTGTTTTTTTAAATGTACTTTTATTTTCTGAATAGACTATGTAATCTTACTTAGCGCGAGGTCGACACGCTTTTAGCCGTTTTTTTGTTACAATTCTTTTTAGTAGTCAGACGTAATTTAATTACGATAATTACTAGATTTTTTTTATATTTTTATTTGAATGAGCTTCATTGTATTGTTCTATGACGTTTAAGTATTATTGTTAAATGAACAAAATAATTAATTAATTCTAATTAATTCCTATAGTTATTCATTAATTAATTCACCCGACTGCATAAAAACTTAAACCCTATTTTTTTGAAAGACGGGTAAAAATGTATCCTATGTCACTAACTGGATTAAGACACCTAGCACGCCAAAGTCCATCAGGCCGTTTAGGTTAAAGAGCGTACCAAAGAATTAAATATTTTCGTTTTTTTTTAAGCGAAGTGAACTGAACTCCTGCAACAGATTAAAGTTCACGTTCAAGTAAGATGTAACTTAAAATAACGATGACTATACTTGAACTTGATAATTTTGTATCTATTTCTATAAATAAGCTTTAACATTATAGTTTTATGTTTGTTTATTAGAGCTCGAGCCTACCCTGAATTAGGGCGATCGGGCCTTAGTCGACCAAGCGGGCCCAGTGCGGGTTGGTCGACTTCACACACAACCTGCGAGTTTCTTCGCAGACGTGTGCAGGTCTCCTCACGATGTTTTCCTTCACCGTACGAGCGTCGGATAAACGTACATACGAAATTTAAATTCGAAATCACATTGGTACGTGGCAGGTTCAAACCACGACCTCCCGGACAGGAGGCGGCGGCCGTAGCCATTACGCCACCGACGCTTTTACGCCACCGTACCATACTATTACCAATATTACACGCAAACTATTATTTTCATTCAAGGTCAGGTTTTAATCAAACTAATAGCACAAAACAACTTAGATTTAAAACTTTGATAACAAAGAAAATAGTTAACAGCTTCGTATTTTTCCACTGTCAATGTTAACAATGACAGAAAACTGTATCATTATACTACGTGCGTTATACGGGGAGGTGTAAGACAACGTTTCCATGAATGGGCGAGAGTTCAAAAACATGAAGTTTAGACAATGGGCCATTGAAAAAAAACTCGAGGAATCTTTGGTTACACGAAATAAATTAAGCACGGGTTTTATTATTCATTCTCTGTCCGTCCAGTTGGCTTTCTCGTGATGCAAGTAGTCTGCAAATCAAACACTGAACTATGCTACAGTTTTTTTTTTGCATAAAATTTAGTTTGGTTACCACGTTCGTTTACCCCAGGGTAGAGAGACTAGTGTTTATCGTCACTTTACACCGCAGAGAACAGATCGTAATAAAATATAATAACTACTTACACGAATTAATTAAAAATTATAAACCCAAAATCAAAAAAAAACTTAACCTTTCTTTTTTGGCCAGTCGGATTAAAATGTATCATATGTCACTCACGGGCTCAATTCGAATCTAACGAGTAATGACACCTCGCTCTCCAAAATCCATCAAGCCTGACTACAGAGCGTGCCAAAAATATACAAAAACATACGTGGGTTCCATACAAATTTGTAGGTACATAATTATAAATCATAACAGTGCAAACTGTTAGGTACTACATATACTAAAATTATTAGGTACCTACCTATATACATGTAAAAAAGTACGCACATTCATTCTACGTCATAAATCGAAAACAATACGTCAAAAAAATAATTAAAAATCTGTTTAAGCTTGTGCCAATAAAGCCCTTTCATACGATACCCCACATGACACGGTTAACTCAATTCAAAATTTGGACCGCCGTTCCTTGCATAATTGATTAAAGATTACATAATTTAAAGACTATATTTTTACATATGTATAGTTTTCAGATTGCCAAATTTCATATTTCTCGGTCAACGGGAAATACCCTATGAATTTTGATTCCCTTGAGAACATCGATATATACGTTTTATGCGGCATAAACGGCATTAGAAATTTGATTTTTTCACAGCTTCAAGGGACTGTAGACCGACATATATGGTTTTAATTTTAACTCGATACCTCCAAGCGTTCCCGAGATAAAGGATCTTGACAGACAGACGGACGGACAACAAAGTGATCCTATAAGGGTTCCGTTTTTTCCTTTTGAGGTACAGAACCCTAAAAAACTTACTAAGTAGCAAGTTAAGTTGCAACTTAATCGATTTAGATCGGCAAGTACCAAGTACAGGTGAGTTAAGTTCAACCACACCCTGGACACTTCATACAATGGGCCAGAAATGACTTTTCAAAAAAGGAATGACGGAACAAACAAAATCACGGCGATATCCTATACGCGAACCGCCTCCGTAGATCAGAGGCAAAGTTCACTAGCTTTACACAGGAGGTCGCGGGTTCGATTCCCGGCGGGGTCAATTATAACTCGGTTTGGTTGGTGGTAGGGCATTTTCTAAGCCCGCCTGGCTAGCTACCACCATCTTATCTAAGTCTTGCCGCCAAATATCAATGTTGTTATCATTGGTGTGTTCCGGCATTAAGACAAGATAGCCAGTTCCCCATTGCGTCGGGGAATCTTGGTAAGCCCGCTTCCATCTTCGGCAACATCGTCACTTACCACCAGGTGAGATGTTGTCAAGGGTTTACCAATTGTGAATAAAAATAATAATAAAAAAAAACGTTCGACAACCACACTGTAACCAATCTGTATCAATCTGGGCGACGAGGGGGTGAGGTCATAATCTAGAAAGCGGCAGGGAGTGTCCATACTGTATGTTAGTACTAATATATAATATGTATACTTTGGATCAACTGCCCGTTTTTCAACGTGTGCATTATATTTTCTTTGGTCACCGTTCGTATGAACTTAACTCGCCCGTCTACTTAACACCGGCGAGTTTAGTTGACACACGTGGCGAGTTAAGTTACCGGGGTGCGGGAGACGGAGACTTGCATTGCACTTGTCTCGATAAAAATTATCTGTACTTAATTAATGACAAATCCGCATCCAAACGACGACGATTCAATGTTAACAGCATTAATGTGTTCCGGCTTGAAGATAAGATAGCCAGGTCCGTATTGGGTTGGGGAATCTTGGTAAGCTCGCTTCCATCTTCGCCATCATCGTCACTTACCATCAGGTGAGATGATGCCAAGGGCTTACCAATTGTGAATAAAAAAAAGGGACTTCATCATATCAGCCGAAGGACGCCCACTGCTGGACATAGGCCTCCTCCAAGGATTTCAACGACAACCGGTTCTACGCTGCCCGCATCCAGCGGCTTCCCGCGACCTTCACCAGGTCATCGGTCCACCGAGTGGGAGGCCTGCCTACACTACGTTTTCCGGTGCGTGGTCGCCACTTGAGAACTTAAAAAAAGGGACTTAACTCACCAAAATCGCTACTTAACTAAACAGCGCGTGCGTAAATCAGCCTTTTAAGGATCTATCGATATGATAGCGCGTAGTAGATCAGGAGTAGAAGGATCAGGTTTCAACGGCCTTCGGACTGCGGTTCGATTACCAATGACGCCTGCCGTGCGCCGGCGCCACTTCTTGTGCGGCTTCGTGCCATGCATAATCGACAAGTAGATTGCACATGTTGATAATATGTAGATGAATCACAATGTATACTCAGTGGTATGCGTTAATTGAGAAAGACTTAAAAGACGAGCAGATTAAAACTGATCTCGTTAAGATAAGGGGAGTACAATTAAATTTTAGCTTTATGACACTCGGGCTCTTTAAGGCTTTACCGCCGCCAACGACCAACTTTTTAACCACTTGTTACTTCAATTAGAGTTTTTTATCGAAAAAAAAAAGTTGTAATTTACAGGATATGAGGAGTGATTTTGATTTCCTCAAATTCTATTTTAATACACAGAACTAAAGAAAAAAATATCCTAAAGCACTATTTTTTTCTAGTTGTATCCATAGAACAGCTGCAATTTTAATCGAAACATTATGAGCTTCTCACTAAAACAATATAAAATGATTTTGTTTTCTTACTTTTTTGGAAATCCTTCTTATTATATTTATAATGAATTAAAAACCACAATTTACGCACGATTCGTCCGCAGCGATTGACGTAACAGTCACGTTGCAGTACGAGCTGACAAGAACTTTATTTCCAAGCTATTTCGTTCGATGTTTGAAACATCGTGAATCGAGTTGCTAATTTTAGGGACGGAGGAGCTTTAACTCTGAGTAGATCAGCGTTTCCAAAGGCACACTGGGGCGCCATGAAGAGAGATCAGGGGGGCTGCGACCTAGGTACTACTGACTGTGTTCACTGAATACTTATAGGAAGAAACAAGAAATTAGCGTGTTCTGTGTGGAGATTTAACTAAAAAGTTATCTTCAGTTCAGTGTCTTGTTATTTCTTTATGCTTGCTTCTCTCGTTCTCAAGATTTTTATCTGGGCGCCTCGCTTAAGTTATGCATTATTAACAAGTTCATAACTGTGTTAACACTTTAACCAAAGTATATATGTATATTAGTACTAACATACAGTATGGACACTCCCTGCCGCTCCCTAGTTTACGACCTCACCCCCTCTTCACCCAGATTGATACAGATTGGTTACAGTTTGGTTGTCTAACGTATAGGATTTCACCGCCATTTTGTTTGTTCCGTCATTCCTTTTTTGAAATGTCATTTCTGGCCCGTTGTATGAAGTGTCCAGGATGTGCTTTAACTAAAAAAATATGAAAAGCACCAGAACTTGATTCGCTCCATCCAAAAATTAAGCTCAGGTTGGCTTAAGACCATGGCGCCGTGAAAACTGACTTGCGAACCCTTGCCTACGTAAATAAACTTCTTACAGAACGAGCTGCCGCTCTTGATATCTTCAGACAAGTTCGTAAAACGAACGCAAGAAACAAACCTCCTTTTTTGTGGACAGTCGTGTAAAACGCAAAGCAGTCGCTTTTTTAGCCGGCCAGTTAGATCGGTTGCGTTCCCCGCCCGATGCGCGTGAGTCACCAGACGGCATACCACACGCACCATGCACCGTACGTGTCAACCACCTATTTATGTCGCAGGACGAAGCGCGAATAAAACAGCATCAAAGGGACGTCGGATTCCGCACGGTGCCGATGCGTGTGCGCAGTGTGAATGCAACCAAAACGGCTGCTATTGTCTATGGATGAGTGGTTAACACAAATAGATGGAGGATCTGGCGTCCAGTATGAGCAATGGCAGTCGCGAATGAGTAATATGCGTTATCAGATCTAGATATTTCTGGGTGCAACTGCATACGGATTTGTATTGAGTACAGATTATGAGATATTGTAGTTATAAAAAGTAGAACAAAAACTATTATAAGTATAGTCGAAATGTAAAATCCAAAATTATTACTTATATTTTTAATTACCTGGAAGAACCTGTTACTTGATATGTTTCTAAAACTGCACATAATAATAATATTTAAGTATTTAAATTTGAAAATAAATTAAGCGGAGCAAAATATGACACTACATGTTTGTACTTTAGTCAACTTTGCTCTGGCCTTTACGTCAAAGACAACTTTGTAGAGACTGTTAATTTAACTCAAAAAAAATTACAAGCTTTCATCCAGCTCAAATTACTTAAACATTTGTTTCTATTAATAATGTTAGCTTTTACCCTCTGGCATACATATATTATTTTTATTATTATTTATATATGTATGTATATTATAGGTATATTATAACTTATATGTAGTTATAAGTAACATAATACTTAGCAACTTATATCTTATAGTATTTTTTTTTAACATTTCTAATAACAAATTTGTACACGCCTCTACCCGTTTATATTTCATTTCTTTAGCACTTACTGGTTTGTTGGCAGAAAACTCTTACAGAGTTAAGCATACCAATTGTAAATCTTATGTTTTTTTTACTTATGTATCTCTCATTTACTGTGTACAATAAACAATAAATAAATAAAAAAAATAATTTAGCATTTAAAACACTCTTACCAGTAGCAAAGAGATATATAATAATAAGAGCAGTGTATTCATAGTACGCTACATACAATTATTTCAAAGTTTCTTCTTGAAATTATTATATATGTATAAAAATAATCTAGGTATGGGGTATCTTATTACGATTTTTTATGGAATAATGATCTACCTAGTGTAGTAGACCCTATTAAGTTCTAGTAACTCACAAAATTTTATTAAAATCATTAGAGAATTTTTTTTATACATCGACCGTGGATTTGTATTGTAGTGGATATACAGTTGTAAAATAATTGGTGTAGGACCTGTTAACTGAGGCTTCTACTCATCATACTGAACAACTTTCCACAAGGAACCTATAGCCAATTCTCAAAAAAAATTTAGAACCTTCCATACTAAAATGCACAAAATTAGTCAATCAGCTGATCAATTTGTAAGAGTAAAACATTTTTTTTTTAAATAAAACTGTTCAGTAGAATTTTGTTACATACTGTATATCTAATTCCGATTTTTCCTGGAATAAGGAATGTCCAGCAGTGGACTTCTTTCGGCTGATATGATGATGATGAAGGAATATCACAGTATAGTAGATCATATAAAGTTGAAGTGACACACAAAGTTTAATCAAAATCTTTATTTTATTCAGAAAAAAGTCATTTATGAGAAAAAAGCAAATGATTTTTGAATATGTAGGCAACTTTAGTCAATCAAAAATCAAAATATGAAAACATGGCTGGATATAAAAATAATATTACTCTAACCCAAATACATCTAAATCCGATCAGTAGACATACACACACACATAGACATTTTAATTTTTTGTTTTTTGGACAATCGATTCCCAACAAAATCTCAAATTAGATTTTTTTTTACATTCTCCACTTTCATTGCTCAAATATAAAACTCCCTGTGGAGACTATTATTCAGTTTGTAATTTTGTATAGAAGGTACCTTTTTTAGTGTTTTTAGACATACCACTGATGGTATATTATAGACGCTAGTAAAGTTACCCGATTGTGTAAATTTGATCAATAAAATTAAAGATTTTAAAACTTTTTTGGTACGAAAGCTACCATTTTTAGAGATTCCTAGATATGCCACATATGGTGAATTTTAGTTGTTATAATAAGTGTTGTCTGTGATAAAAGTTTGGAAAATATCCTCAGCGCAATTTTTTGGAAAAATGGTTTTAACTTTTTTGTATGTGAGGTTTTAAAACAATAATTTGAATGTTACTATCAATGTTTTGAACTTCACCCTGAAAAATAATTTTAAATATCCTTGTGCAAAATTTCAACAAGTTCAACAGTTTCTCTGCAAATTGAGGATACTGACATACACACACATTCTTTCTAGGACAGTTTTTTGGTATCTATAAGTGATTAAAAGTGCATAGAGGGTAAAAATGTTCCAAATGAAATATATTACTAACTTACCTTTCATCCTCATTAGGTGCAGATGTCTGCGGGTCCTCCTTTCCATCGCCAATATCCCCAGCCTGCAGGTTGTCCGCAGGCACCTCTGTAGAACCACTATCACACGCATTCACATTGCTCATCACTGTTCCACCACTGATCCCGTGAGACACCACACTGACCGGGCTGCCGAAGCCTTGGCCCTCGTGGCCGGTCGGCGCCGCGTTATTCACATACGCCGTCGAATTCACTGGCAACGACACTACCGGCGAATTAGTCCCAGAGACAGTAGACTCCGGCGCCACACTGCTCTGAGACATCACAGGCACAACTCCACCATAACCCAGTCCCATACTTGTCTGAGACGGCACCACGTTCGCGTGCACTCCTCCGCCCATACCCACAGGCATGCTCTGTTGCATAGACATCGGAATGTTTTGATGAGCCATCTGTGGCACTGCTTGGTTGGACATGTACTGAATCTGCCCTTGACCACCGACTTGCTGTTGCATCATATTCTGCTGGGCCATGTGCTGCCCAACAGGCATTTGCTGGTTAACGTTCGCCTGCTGCATGAATATAGGATCTGAGGTGGGCATCTGCATACTGGGCTGATTCCCATCTAGAGTCATCTGCATATTCTGAGGAGCGGACATCATTTGCATATTACCTTGAGGCACATTTCCTTGTTGCGGGGCCATCGAGTGGACAGTGGTCGCTTGTTGCTGGCTTAAGCTCTGGAGATTTGCAGGCAAAGTTGAGCCTTGAGGTTGACTGACCATCGGCTGTAGGTTGGAAGGAAGTGTTGCACCCTGCTGTGATGTAGCAATACTGGAGAGCACCTCTTGAGGCAGAGTCTGGCCTTGCTGGGTCATCTGTGGTTGCTGTGTGTGGTACTGAGGAACATTGTGCTGTGGCTGCACCATCTGCGGTTGCTGTGATGATGTCATATTAGTGTTCATCATTTGCTGGCCAGTAGTCTGCTGGTTGACAGCTTGGTTATACTGAGGCTGCATAGCTTGCTGTTGCATTTGAGGATGCATTCCTGGGACCACAGACTGCTGGGGTTGGGAAGGAAGTTGGTGCATCTGAGTCTGCATCTGTGGCATCTGTTGACTGGCCCCCATCTGTGGGGGTATTTGCATCTGTTGTATGTGGTTTGGTATCTGTTGGTTCTGTAATGCCTGAATTTGAGCTTGACTAGGCAGGTGTTGGAGTTGCGCTTGCTGGGCTGACATGGGCTGCTGCCCTTGAAGATGGTGACTCTGTCCCATGTTGGACATCTGAGCTTGTTGCATCTGGTGGAGCTGCTGAGCATTCGGCTGATTCTGCATCTGCTGCATTTGCATCTGTTGCATTTGAGGTTGCTGGTTGGGCACTTGGGCCATTTGTCCTTGGTTGGGGATGCCCTGCATCTGTGGCATCTGCTGCTGCATTTGCTGCATATTAGGCATCTGGGCCTGCGGCAGGTGTTGGTTAATCTGTTGCATCTGCTGATTGGGCATTTGCTGCATTTGTTGAGTCATTTGTTGGTGCATCGGTATTTGCTGCATTGCCATACCCTGGGATTGAGCAATAACCTGCTGCAGTTGGTGCTGAGGAAAGCTCTGTGGAATTTGCTGGACTTGTTGTTGTGGAGCTTGTGGGTGATTCTGAGGTGCATTTTGCATGGTGATGTGCGTCATACTCTGTGCAACCTGCTGGGGCTGTTGTATGTTCTGATTTGGCATCTGCTGCGGCATTTCTAAGGGAGGTGACTGAACAGACACAGACTGTGTCACAGGCATTGATTGCTGCACAACATTTATAGGTTGGGTCAAGGATTGTCCAGGGGAAGCCATAGGGAACTGTTTCTGAACACCCTGGTCCAGTTGTTGCACAAGCGAAACATTTCCTTGTATATCTATATGCCCTTTATTTGTCAGATCATTGCACTGTTCATCGTGCTGACTATCATTTATTACAACTCCACTATCCGGAGCCTGCAGTGCATTACTTTCAGTTATATCCAAGTTGTTGTTTAATGTGATTGGTGCATTTGGTTGAGTAGTTGTATGATCCAAATAATCCATACATAGCCATCGACCCCGACGGAACGGTTCTGTACTTTCTATTTTCACAACTTTAAATCTTTCATTCCTAACATGTTCTTGTATTTCTTTCATACCTTCCTGCGGCTTGGCATTTCCTATGAGATTGATAATGCTACCAGTTCCAGCGGTGGTTACACTGACATGCATGTCAGTCACTTCAGTGTTATGACTATTTGGCACAGCTTGGTTGGCGGCGTTGTCCTGGCCGACGATAGCGAGCCCGTACTGCGAGCTGGTCGGGATGACGGGGGCGCAGCCTAGCGATGCACTCGACGCGTTGTAAAACACATCGTCTTTCGAGAAAGTGTCCTCCGAGTAGCTCGGTGTCTCATTCTCTATATCCGTCACCCTCGATATGTCGTCGGTATGAGATTCGTCTAGGTCGTCGCAAGAATCTTCGCCAGCATCAGTGCTAACCCGAATTCCTTCCGTCACACTGGTGATCTGAAACGAAGATATTTTTCTTGGGTTATGGGCGGACTGGAGACTCATCGGGTGAGTCACTCCCTTCTCCGACTCGTTCAGCCGTAGAGATTCGCTTGTTGTGCGGTGAACGACGTTGTTATACTTGTTTTTCTCACTAGTTTTATGTGACTTTTGAATCAGATTGTCAGCCATTATGCCGTCCGAATCGAATGACTATCTAAAGAAAATTTCACTGTTTATTGGCTTCAGAGACATTTAACAGCTTTTCAATCACAACGATACATGAAAGACAAAACCATTGTACACTCACAATTTCACAAACACAGTAATTTAACTACTTGGAGACTTAAAATTCATTAGTAAACACACGAAGTGTCGAACATCTTTCAGACGGCAGCAACATGGCGGCCATTTATGCGCAATGCATTATGGTTGACAATTTGCAGTTAGCAATAGACAAAGTAGAGTTTTATTGCTAAATGCCACAAAGTCACCACTAGATAGCAGCACTAAAAATTTTGAAATAACTATTAAAGTTTAAAGAAGCTTAGTTTTTACAATCAATAAAAATGTTTTCTTGTAAAATGTTTATCTAATCAGGAAATAAAATCATTTGTGGCGACTTATTACACAGTCATTGTAATAATTTCTAATCAAACAATTTTTACGTACTCCATGATAAAGAACCTAATAAGGTAGTGGTTCATAGTACCAAGACAGATGGCTCTCATACAAGAAACGGTAGATTTGTAATATCTTTTCTGTGAAAGTGAATCACGTAAGGTTTAAAAAACTACCAGTTCCTTTATTTCTAAATAATATCATCGTAATCAGCCCAAAGACGTCAAATGCTGGACAAAGGCCTCTATTAATATTAATATATCACTTTTAAAAAAATATAAAAAAAACTCATGTAGTAATTTGTTACTCAACAATAGATGTCGCTAACATCAGCGATTAGTGACATCTATTGCTGAGTAGCGTAATCAGTCTTAGTTCCGTATGAAATTTGTAGATGGCAAGAAGGTCAAGAACATTTTCGAAACTTAAAACTAGCCAAGTGCGAGTCGGACTCACGCAAAGTAGGATTTCCGAAGTCTTTTTAAAAAGAAATATATATATATTTAAAAAACTTAATTGTATTTGCAGTTTTGTATGGAAACATTTTTTATGGGAAATCTATGAACTTTTGACAAATGGCATCATCTCACCTTACTTCTAAACTTAGAAATCCTACTTAGCCGTGATAGTTTGCTTTTTAAATCGATTATATTATGTCCTTCTATTTTCATTTTTTTTTCAGATGTCCTGAAATAGCGGTTTAGCTGGTAAGGGGGGGATGGGGGACACTTGACTCTAACAAAAATTTGCACTTAAAGCTTATTATTTCGTAAACCAATCCCTGAATCAAAAAATGATTATAACAAATCCCGGAGTAGTTTTAAAAGACCTATTCATCGATACCAAACACGATATCGTCAAAGAAAAAATATTCACCCCTCTTTAAATGTAGGGAAAGTACCCTAAAATATTGATTTTCCTAAATTTTATTGCAATAATATATGCCAAATTACAGCTTTCTAGTACTAGTAGTCTCTGAACCAAACCGCGGACAGACGGACATACAGACAAACATGGCGAAACTATAAGGGTTCCTTGTTGACATCGGAACTCGTTAGTAAGTCCACTCACTCACGGTCATGCGCGAGTTCGATCGTAATATTAGGTAGTTTTAGAGCAGATTTTTAATAGGAGCATGATGCTGCATGATTACTGAAAAAAAAACCCTGGGGTAAGGATACATATAGGTAGGCCATCACTTTTACTACAGATGAGAAGAGTACTATATAAAGCATTATCTGGGGGCACAGCAGTGCCCCCCCCTAAGTCGAGAGAAAAGCAAGCACTGCTGTTGCTGTACCTAATAATAACACCTAAGAACTATTTCAGTCGATTTTAGAGCCCCTATAACTTGGCACTAGGAATGATCATAACGATGAAAACATCGCTATCTATTAGGCTAGATGTAGGTAACTTATGAGGACCTTAGAATTGAAAGTTGATAACTTAGATATCTCATGGTAAAGTTCAGTTAATTTGACACTCACTGACTGATTAACTCACTCATAGGAGGAACAGCTAAACTATTATAGATATAGAAATGCTGCCACAGTAAAAGATGTTCATTGTGATGGGCATTAAAAAATGTCCAGTTAGCCAAAGTTGTTAATTGTGATACACATTAAAATAATCATATGCAAAAAAAATAAAAAAATAAAATAATAATAATAAAAAAAAACAGAAAATAGTATGTTCATACAAAAAAAAGTGAAACCGCAACAAAAACATTATTTAAAAACGTGAAAAAAAAAACGTTTAAAGTAGTGAGATCACATAAAAGCCAAGTCTGAGTAAATAAAAGAAAACGAGTCACTATGCCGTAAAAGATTATGTAAGAGTTTCTTTTATTCTATGTATTCTTTTATTCACTTACACTTATTTGATCTCGCTACTTTTGATTGCTAAGTAAGTGTTTTCCTATGCCTTTGTATAGGTATCAACCGTGACCATAGTTTTAAAAAGTACGAGTATAACACCCCTTAGTGTTTAATGGTGGTTTACAAACTTAATGACTGTTTCTGCAAATAAAAATAAATAGTACCTACCCCTCTAAACTTGGGTATGATATATAAAATAACTGACTCATCATATCGACCGAAAGACGTCCAATGCTGGACAAAGACCTCCAAGAATTTCTAGAAATTTCTAGTACACTGGTCAAATCCTTAGTTTTAAGACATGAATATATTTTGAAGTCTCATAATATCTAACTATTTTGGAATAAGTCTTTCTATGGTATCTATGGCTGAAATTGGCGATCCATAAATAATAAGATGATCTATTAATTCCCTCAAGGGACCCTTTTTGTAAGGAGGATCTATTATTTCCCTCAAGGGACCATTTTTGTAAGGAGCATCTATTATTTCCCTCCAGGGACCCTTTTTGTAAGGAGGATCTATTATATCCCTTAAGGGATCCTTTAGCTAAGGAGTAGGTATATATTATTTTCCTCAAGGGACCGTTTTTGTAAGGACGATCTATTATTTCCCTCAAGGGATCCTTTTGGTAAGTAGGATCTATGATTTCCCTCAAGGGACCCTTTTTGTAAGGAGGATCTATTAGTCTCCCGAATTGACGATGAGTCCCTTGGGGAAAGTTATGCAGTATGATGAGTGGACGCCTCAGTCATCAGGTCCTACACCAATTTGTTAAGCGTACAGCGTGTAAAAAACGATTAAAGTAAATAATTAAAAACCCGACTGCATATAAACTTAACCCCAGAATCAGAGCGAGCGTGCCATAGAAATAAACATACATACACTCGAAAAATGTAACTCTCCTACTCTGGCGCAGTCGGGTAAAAACTGAGCACATTTAAGGTGGGCATTTACTCATCAAATTAAACAACTTTCCCCAAGGAAATAAAAAAGGCCTCTTCATACAGAAGCTGGTGTCCATTTTTTTGTGCGATTTCAGCAAAGTCACAGAACAACATTTTTTAAGTTTGATGAGTAGATGTTCACCTTTAAAGATTCATCATCATCATATCAGCCGAAAATCGTCCACTGCTGGACAAAGGCCTCTGCCAAAGATTTCCACGACGACCGGCCTTGCGCTGCCCGCACCCATCGGCCTCCCGCGACCTTCACCAGATCGTCGGTCCACCGCGTGGGAGTGGTACGTTTTCTGGTGCGCGGTCGCCACTTGAGAACTTTACTGACCCATTGGCCATCCGTTCTACGAGCTATGTGCCCTGCCCACTGCCACTTGTCGGTTACTTTGGTTCTCCTGCGGATCTCCTCGTTTCTGATTCGGTCACGCAGAGAAACACCGATTTAAGGATTAGTGCTCAGTTTTATTACACGCTGTGTAATACTTAAGGTTTGCGTAATTGTGTCTTTGTCTTTTATGCCCTTGCGCATCGTTTATCCGATTGCGTTAGAACCCAGGTAGATGTTGTTACAGAAAAAGGGAGAGTTCTTCATCATCATCATATCAAACGTACACTGCTGGACAAAGGCCTCCCCCAAGGATTTCCACGACGACAGGTCCTTGGATAGCACGGTTAATTGTGCCACACGATAAGAGAGAGAGAGAGAGTATAATCTGCGGGCTTGCGAATAGCGAATATGTCTATTAAATACCAAAACAATGGCTGAGCCGCCACACCATGCCGCACACTATCTCAGTTAAGGAGATACTGATATACGAATAGGCCTTCGAACATAATGTAAAAATAATACTTGTAACTAGCTTTTGCCCGCGGCATCGTTTTTATTACTGTCTTTGAGAGTGAGTGGTGCGCGAGCCGCAAGCGGTTTGCGAGCATGGACATGAGTTTTCTTCAGATCTCTGATTCATGGATCGGGAACTATATCGGGCTATTCTGATTAGCAGTGTATATCACTTCCCACCCCCTCAACAAATTTTATACAAAAAAATACTTAAATCCGTTGCTCCGTTGAGACGTCGACGTGCGCGAGCGTAGAAATGAGTTTTCCCCAGATCCCTTGGGAACGATGTCAGAATATGCTAATTAGTGAATTATGTAAATTTCAAACCCCTCATTCAACCATCTCTGTGCAAAAGTCACAACAATCCATTGTTCCGTTGCGATGTTAAAGAAACTAACCAAAGAAGAGTATTTATTCAGTTCCCTCAGGAACTGCATCTTAGTATCCTATTTTCACGGGATAAAAAGTAGCCTACGTCCTTTCCCGTGACACAGGCTACCTGTATGCCAAATCTCATCAAGATTGGTCAAGGTGTTGAAGCGTGAAAAGGTAACAAACAAAGAAACAAACTAACAAAGAAAAAAGTAGCGTGATTTAGTGTCAGAGGCCGAGATCCAATTGGAATCGCTGAGCCAGCGAAGAATGTATTAGAAAAAAAAATCGCACTGCATAAACTTACATTGATCACCGAAAGCCACTGTCACATGACTGTCACCCACAAATTCGCGACTGCTGCCCAGGACTGAGCCTCGGACCCCGGCCATTACTTGCAAGGTTACCGATTTAGCATCCCCACCAATCCGGACACCTTAAACGAATCTAATTCGCCATTATTCGTAAATTGCCCACCGTATCCGGGACCAAGATACTGCGGACTCCTTAGTTGCGCGTGCAGCGGGAACGAACCCGGGCAAAGCGGTTGTCTTACACAAACACTGATACGCACCGGCAGTCGATAAGATACACTCCACCCGTTCGCATCTATTTTACCATGTGTGGTTATCTTTAATTGTTGCACCTATGGACGATCTCTCGAAGAAAACAGACATGGACGACGAGGAAGAGCTGGGATGCTTTAGGCGCTTCATAGCAGGTTTGCGGATAAATCCCAACCTGATTATGCTGAAAGTGACTCTCTTTGTGATGTACGGTGCCACAGCCTCCCTGCTTCCGTACCTGACTATCCACATGCAGAGCATAGGGCTGACTGTCCCTGAGATTTCGTTTGTGTATCTTGCGCTGCCGTTCACGACGTTTTTGAGTCCACCTATCACTGGTAAGTTTCCTGTAAACCCTGTAAGAGATGTGTATTATTTAAATGTTAAGTATTATTTGTATGGTTTGCCAGATTTTTGTTAAAAATTGACAGAATCTCTTAAAAAAAATGTGTTAAAGTTTTTAAAGAGCCTGTGTCACTTAGAAAATACTTAATACGTTAATCTTATAAACGACAAGCACATATGTTAATTTCTAGAACGTGTTTTTAAATTTCAATAATTACTTTGATTAGCATTTAAATAATTTTTGAAAAGCCTTAAAACTTTTAGGTAATTGCATTGTCACGCGATATACATATGCATGCAAAATTTCAGCTTAATCGGAAACCGAGAAGTGCGTCAAATTTAACTTGCAATATTTCACCCGAACAAACGTACATACATACATGCATACATTGCAAGTTAATTAAAAGCTTTTAAAAAGAACTAAATTTCGTTTGTGTGGAGCACACTAGGGATATACTCATATTATGCTTTTCAGGAGAATCAAACGATGAATCAAAGTACATACCTATGGAGTATTTTTAGTTGCTCATCAAACAACTAATCACCTATCAATTTATTTTCCTCATTTCAACCGCCTCCGTGGCGTAATGGTTAGTCCATTCGCTTGACAGCAGGAGGTCGCGGGTTCGATTCCCGGTAGGGTCAACTAGTGAGACTCGGTTTGGTTGGTGATAGGGCATTTTCTAAGCCCGACTGGCTAGCTACCACCGTCTTATCTAAGTTTTGCCGCCAAATATCAGTATTAACAACATTGATGTGTTCCGGCTTGAAGATAAGATATCCAGTTTTCCATTGCGCTGGGGATCTTGGTAAGCCCGTTTACATCTTTGGCATCATCATCACTTACCATCAGGTGAGATGATGCCAAGGGCGTACCAATTGTGAATTATAAAAAATATATTTATGAAAATCATATGAAAAATACACTGCACATCAAAAAATCTATCCTTCTCAACTGGACTAGAGTTGAGCGAGCGAAGCTAGCGATAATAGTTTCGGTTAGGTTTGATTGATTATACCGTCGAGGAGCTTCGCGAAGCTCCTGGGTGGCGGATCTGACTTACGAAATAATAAAACAGTTTTGCTTAAGCCAGATAAACGCTATACTTGTAGGTAAATAGTGGTGCGCCACGAACCTAAATTTTTGCTTAATTGATAATATTTTGAGGTAGGTATTTTGCTGTGCAATCAGTAGCTTTGATGGCAATTATACAAATAGCAGTTTTTTTGATTTGCGTTTAAATACTACCCATCGCCTATTTTAAAGTCCAGGAGAATCAAATTACCTATTTCAAAGTCCAGGAGAATCAAACGACAAATCAAATTGCCTATTTTAAAGTCTAAGAGAATCAAAAGATAAATCAAATTACATATTTTCAAGTCCAGGAGAATCAAACGATGAAACAAATTGCCTATTTTAAAGTCCAGGAGAATCAACCGATGAATCAACTACCCATTTTAAAGTCCAGGAGAATCAAACGATGAATCAAATTACCTATTTTAAAGTCCAGGAGAATCAAACAATGAAATAAATTACCTATTTTAAAGTCCAGGAGAATCAAACGATGAATCAAATTGCCTATTTTAAAGTCCAGGAGAATCATCCGATACATCAATTACCGATTTTAAAGTCCAGGAAAATCAAACGATTAATCAAATTACCCATTTTAAAGTCCATGGGAATCAAACGATGAATCAAATTACCTATTTTGAAGTCCAGGAGAAACAACCGATTAATCAATTACCAATTTTAAAGTCCAGGAGAAACAACCGATGAATCCATTACCCATTTTGAAGTCCAGGAGAATCAAACGATCAATCTAATAACCCATTTAAAAGTCCATGGGAATCAAACGATGAATCAAATGACCAATTTAAAAGTCCAGGAGAATTAAAAGATTAATCAAATTGCATATTTTAAAGTTCAGGAGAATCAACCGATGAATCAAATACCCATTTTAAAGTCTAGGAGAATCAAACGATTAATCAAATTACCCAATTTAAAGTCCATGGGAATCAAAGGATGAATCAAATTACCTATTTTAAAGTCCAGGAGAAACAACCGAATAATCAATTACCACTTTTAAAGTCCAGGAGAAACAAACGATCAATCAAATTACCTATTCTTAAGTCCAGAAGTATCAAACGATGAATCGAATTACCTGTTTTAAAGTCCAGGAGAATCTAACGATGAATCAAATTAGGTATTTTAGCGCGGAAAATTGCGTTTTATCGGCTAGCGTAAAAAGAGATTTTAAACCTTTCTATTCAAAGTAAAAAACACATTTTGGTACGTTCAGAAACTGGCTTCGTCCACACCCCGGACACTGCTTACAACGGTTGAAAATGACATTTCTAACAACAGATGACGGAGCAAACAAAATCACGGCGAAATCCTATACTTTTGAGAATCAAACTATAATCATAATCATAATAATTTATTGGTAAAAAATATTTTACAGGTCATTTTATAAATTGTTTCGTAATAATATGAACAATTAAATTGTCAATAACACACATATTTAAATAATATAATACTTAATAAAAAATATTTATATTTAGGTACTTCAAAGAACTAACAACTAAAAAATAGTTTACACATTGTGTAAATTTAAAAAGTCTTGTAATGAATAAAACGTGTGTTCAATGAGCCAGCGTCTGAGTTTTGTCTTAAAACTTGTTGATGAGGGAGCTTCAGTAATTTCTACCGGGAGTTTGTTAAAAATTGCCGGTCCAAGCACATGCGTCAGCTTGCTTGACTTGGCGAGTCTGCATCGCACAGGCAGGAGTCTGTCCATATTGCGGTGGTTGCGATTATGTACATCTTTAGGCGTCTATCTTTCGCTTGCTTAGGTTTCAATAGAGGTTACTCGCGGCAATATCAACTTTGCAGCCTTGCATCATCATATCAGCCGAAAGAAGTCCACTCTTGGACAAAGGCCTCCCCCAACAACGATCAGTCCTGCGCTGCCCTCATCCAGCGGCTTCGAGCGACCCTTATAAGGTCGTCGGTCTACCGACATAAGCCTTGCATAACAAATAACTGTTATCGCACGCTTAAAAACAATACAGGACTTACATTTAATAGTATACAAAAAGTGCAAAAGAACTGCTCTTAATAAGTAACAGGGTGCTTAAGGCTTAAACTAGGTAACAAGGGTTTTTTGGCGGGATTTGTGGTGGACGCATTCGTAGTTTGATTTTGTTGTTTTTTCATTGTTTTCTGCTGGGATTTTGTTCAAGAAGTAGTGCATTTCGGAGAAAATCGTGTAGTGCACGTGAGCAATGTGGAGAACAAGAAAATAAACGAAGGAGGACGTGAGAACCCAACTTGCTCTGGGTGCAGTTTTATAGACGCCCAACAGCAACTGGGTGTTCCACCTCAGAATGCAGCTGCTGCAAATGCTGTCAAGAACTTCAGTGAAGATTTGTAATGCACCGGCACTAGGCATTACAAATCCAAAAACAAATAAAGAAAGTGAAAATTATTTACGAATCCGGCTGAAGGACTAGTTTCCATGGCCAAGAAAAATTCACAACAACTAGGTAACAAGCATCTGTTAGGCACAACCAATACACAAAAATTGTATTTAAAATGTATCCATCGTATCAGCGGAATGGCGTCCGCCAAGCATTTCCACAAAGGCCGGCCCTGCGCTGCCTGCATGCAATGGTTTCCGAGACCTTCACCAGGTCGTCGGTTAACCGAGTAGGAGGCCTAGGCCTATCTACGCCACGTCCTCATGTGAGCGGGCGCCGTTCGAAAACTTCGCCATCTGTTCTACGAGCTAGGTGCCCTGTGCCCACTGCCACTAAAGTTTAGCAATAAGTAGAGCTATGCCGGTTACTTTGGTTCTCCTACAGATCTCCTCGTTTCTTATTAGATCTCGCAGCGAAACTCCGAGCATGGCACGCTCCATTACCAAAGTTTACTTAATTACCGTTAATTACACGAATCATTAACTAAATTTACCCAATTACCGTTAAACACAAGAAAATTTATTAATTTACCCAATTGCCGTTAAATACAAGAAAATTTTACTTTATTTACCCAATTACCGTTAAACACAAAAAAATAACTTAAGTTACCCTATTACCGTTAATTACAAGAAACTTGAACTTAATTTACCCAATTACCGTTAATTACAAGACACTTTAACTTAATTTACTGAATTACCGTTAAATACAAGTAAATTCAACTTACTTTACCCAATTACCGTTGTTTACAAGAAACTTTTACTTAATTTCCCCAACTAACGTTAAATACAAGAAACTTTTACTTAATTTACCCAATTACCGTTAAATACAAGAACTTTAACTTAATTTTGCTACTAGGTAGATGCGTACACACACAATACTTGTATATTTATAGCACAAACACCTTTCAAGACAGTTTAGTTGTTATCTACTTTATAAAATTAGTCATTGTTTGTAACTGTTTAGTGTATACTACACGAATAGTGCAAACTGCACTGTATTTTTAAATGCTTTCATTTAACTTGCTATGTTTGTATGTATGTATGTTTGTAAGTTGCGGGCTTGAAGATAAGATAGCCAGTTCTCCATTGCGTTGGGGAATCTTGGTAAGACCGCTTCCATCTTCGGCATCATCGTTACTTACCATCAGGTGAGATGATGCCTGGTGACAACAGATTTTGGTATTATTTTAAGTTAAGTTGATTTGATGATGAACTTTGGAGGTCTTTTATTTTTCAATACAAACAACTAGACTTTACTGTGCTCACCTTTTTTAATGTAGAACCGTGAATTTTTTTTAATAAAAATTTGAGGATTTCATTTTTAGACCATAAAAAAAACTCTTTTCAAATAAAAGCTTGTACCTAAAAGAGGATTTGATTTTTAGAGCATAAAAACTCTTTTCAAATAAAAGCTTGTACCTAAAAGAGGATTTGATTTTTAGAGCATAAAAACTCTTTTCAAATAAAAGCTTGTACCTAAAAGAGGATTTGATTTTTAGAGCATAAAAACTCTTTTCAAATAAAAGCTTGTACCTAAAAGCTTTTAGGCTTTTCAAAAATTATTGTCACTTAACTAGGTATATGCCTTTTTGCCAACTAACGAACCAACGACGACCAAACTCCAATCATTAATTTCAGTGACAGGCTCTAAGTTAATAATTTACAGAATGACATGCTCTACAAAAGAAAATGTACAGGGTGAAAGGCTCGATTTATTACACTGGGTGACACCTATACTGAGTAACAGGCTCTAAAATTAATACATACATACATATATATTAACATTAATAATATACAGAGTGACAGGCTCATCTTCTTCTTCTTACTTTCACATTCCCACTTTAGGTGGGGTCGGCTCTCCCAATTTAAGACATTCTATCTACGATTGTCGGGTCGGGTAAGTTGTGTTTTTTGCTCTAAAATAATAAAATACAGAGTGACAGGCTCTAAAATATTAATATACAGGGTGACATGTTCTACAACAACAATATACAGGTGACCAATAAGTTTGAATCACTATTCCGATGTCAACCTGTATACAGGGTGACAGGCTCTAAAATTATAATATACAGGGTGATAGGCTCTACAATAATAATATACAGGTTGACAGGCTCTACAATAACAACGTACTGGGTGAAAGGCTCTAAAACATTAATATACTGGGTAACAGGCCCTAAATTATCAATATGCAGGGTGACAGGCTCTGCAATAACAATATACAGGGTGACAAACTCTATTATAATAATATACAGGGTGATTAGCTCGAAAAGAACAATATACAGGGTGACAGGCTCTATAATAATGATATTATAGGGTGGCAGGCTCTACAATAAAAATATACAGAGTGACAGGCTCTACAATAACAATTTACAGGGCAAAAGGCTCTAAAATAATAATATACAGGATTGCAGACCCTAAAAGAACAATATGCAGGGTGACAGGCTCTATTATAATAATATACAGGATTACAGGCCCTAAAACATACAATAGACAGGGTGACAGGCTGTATATATGTATGTATATGTTTGAATTTTGTACTCTATGGATTTTTAGTCTGACAATAAATGAATTATTATTATTATTATATAATAATAATATTACAGGGAGACAGGTTCTATAATAAAAATATACAGAGTGACAGGCTCTAAACTAATAATATACAGTGTTACAGGCCCTAAAATAAAAATATGCAGGGTGGACTTTTTGTTACAATAATATACAAGGTTACAGGCCCTAAAATTACAATATAGGGTAAAACCAGGATAGTTGCCCTAGGGGTATAGTTGTCCCGATTGTAATTACTCTAGTTTCGCTGAGGAATCGCAAGCTATTTTACTAATCTTTTGAAAGATTCTCCAATTACCACTAAGTTGATCGTGTCTCATGTCTCTGTGCGATTGCATGGGAAAGCAAAATGCGATCAAAGTTTTTGCGGGATAGATGTCCTGTTTCTCGGCGGGGCATCTATTCTAAACGTAATTTACATGGATTAGGCAACTACCCCCTATGTGGGATAGCTGCCTTAAAATAAAGAGTTCCGCAAAAATAGCTAATAGTCAACAAATATTAAAGATAATGTTTTTTACCTCTCATAAATTTGTAGATTAAAAACCAAAGTATGTACCGGCTAGTTTTGTAAATAAAGTATTTTGCTTTTTGCACTGAGAGATATAGAGTGATTACAAAAAGTGTGGCAACTATCCGGCTTTTACCCTACAGGGTGACTGGTTCTATAATAATAATATTACAGGGGGACAGGCTCTACAATAACAATATATATGGTACCAAGGTACCTCCCATACAAATTGAATAATGTTCTCCTTTGTGGTAATAAGGTATGTTCTCCGTCGGGAATTCAAGTTTATTCTAAGGATTGTATGAATTTTATTTCGCTTTAAACATGGTAGGAACTGGATGTTTATATTTTACTAAAGTTTCTCATGTTTAGCTTAAGAGAAGCATGCAAAATTATATGTAACATATATATTCACAACTATATGTAACTTATGTATATTATTATTTTGACCGCCTCCGTGGCGTAATGGTTAGTCCATTCGCTTCACACCAGGAGGTCGCGGGTTCGATTCCCGGTGGGGTCATCTAGTGAGACTCGGTTTGGTTAGTGGTAGGGCATTTTCTAAGCCTGCCTGGCTGGCTACCACCATATTATCTAAGTCTTGTCACCAAACATCAGTGTTAACAACATTGATATTAGGGCTTACAATCCGGAGTTCCGGAGCTTCGTAACTCCGGAGTTCGGAACGGTTTGTTACTATTTTACAACTCCGGATTTTGATCGAAACACCGGAGTTGAAACCGTTTTAAATAAAATACTTTTTTCAATAAAATCCTACATATTTTATATTACAAACTGCACAGTGCACACACAAACACAGTCAGACGTTATTTGGTGGCCGTATAAACCAAAGGGAAATTTAAGAGGCCCTTGTTGATATTTTACGAAGACTAATAGGTCACCCCATATGAAATGTTACAATAAATCTTTCAGTAGCAGGGGGCCTACTTTCCCTGAAATTTTGATTTTTAACTATAATAATACTAAATTACACATATTAATCAAAAATTTATTTGTTATTATTTGTAACGACCGATTGACCAGACTGAAGTACTTACTGTTTATTTTTTGTTACATTTTAAACGTCGACAACACGACAATTACCAAATGACTTCACCTACAAAAGACTGTACAAACAACACTCATAAGTTTACAGTAGGTACAGAAATTTTTGCATTTTTTTTAAATTCTACGAAATTCATACAATCCGGAGCCAACTCCGGAGTTCCGGAGTTGAGCACTTTACATCGTAAATAATTCCGGAGTCGATAAAACGTCGAGTTTGAAAGCCCTAATTAATATGTTCCGGCTTGAAGATAAGATAGCCAGTTCTCCATTGCGTTGGGGAATCTTGGTAAGCCCGCTTCCATCTTCTGCATCATAGTCACTTACCATCAGGTGTTATGATGCCAAGGGCTTACTAAAATGTGATTAAAAAACACAATGATTTTTATTAACATATTACTCACCAAAATATTTAATTTATAGATTTCAAATCATATTAATTCTTATTAATTGTATTTGTCAAATGTCGAATATTAATAAATTATAGAAGATGAGATAATTGTGTGTAATATCATTGATTAAATTTCATTCATAGTTAAGTACACGATATTTTGAAATTAAAATATTTCTTTGGAAAATAAAAAGCCTTCTCAACAATTCATTTATACAGAGTGTAAAAAAATTAGTGTAGGCCTCGTTAACTGGGGGTTATACTCATCATACTGAACAACTTTCTTCAAGGTCGTCGATTAAAATAAAAAAAGGACCCTTCATATTAATATGTACAAAAGTGGCCGATCAGCTGAAGTATGAAGAGTAACATTTTTTTTTGCTGTTTTAGCAAAGTCATAGAACAAAAGATGTTTAGTAACATGAGTAGAAGCCCCAGTGAACCGGACCCTTTTTTAAATTAAACATTTGAGTGCGTTTGACCTACACCAATTCTGTATAATTGTGTCTTAAATTTGTTAGTGAGTTGTTACCGATGACTGTTTTTCATCATATCAGCTCATATACGTCCCTACCGAGGGGCTCGAGCCTACCCTGAATTAGGGCGATCGGGCCATAGTCGACCACGCGGGCCCAGTGCTGGTTGGTCGACTTCACACACAACCTGCGAGTTTCTTCGCAGGCGTGTGCAGGTTTCCTCACGATGGTTTCCTTCACCGTAAGAGCGTCGGATAAAAATACATATGAAATCTAAATTCGAAGTCACATTGGTACGTGGCAGGATCCGAACCACGACCTCCCGGACAGGAGGCGGCGGCCCTGGCCTTTACGCCACCGACGCTCTTACTGACTGTTTTGTGACTGTTACTCATAGTAAGTCAACTAATCACCCTATTCTCAAATTTGTAATTCCCCTCAGGTTTTTTAGTCGACCGCTTCGGAGAATACAAACCAGTCGTCATCACAGCCCTGATTCTGAACGCTGCATTCCATCACTCCCTTCTTCTGATACCTCACCAGGAGACACCGGGGGTCATGCCATCAGCTTACATCATTAGACATCCCATTACAAATGACGTTGAGGTTGGTCAATCAATCAATAGTTTGAGGTTTAACTAATTTAGATATACCTTCATTATCATCATATCAGCCGGAAGGACGTTCACTGCTGGACATTGGCCTCCCCCAATGATTTTTTATATTTTTTATTCACAATTGGTAAACCCTTGACAACATCTCACCTGGTGGTAAGTGACGAGTGAAGATAGAAGCGGGCTTACCAAGATTTCCCAACGCAATGGGGAACTGGCCGATATTTCCACGATGACCGGTTCTGCGCCGGCCTCCCACTCGGTGGACCGATGACCTGGTGAAGGTCGCGGGAAGCCGCTGGATACGGGCAGATATACCTTATATCAACCAAAAAAAGCACAATGTAAACAAACTTAGTAGGGATTTAACAGTTTCAAATGTCAATTCCAAAGTAAGTACTTTTGTTTCATCATTACAGCTCATATACGTCCCCACCGAGGGGCTCGAGCCTACCCTGAATCAGGGCGATTAGGCCTTAGTCGACCACGCGGGCCCAGTGCGGGTTGGTCGACTTCACACACAACCTTCGAGTTTCTTCGCAGGCGTGTGCAGGTTTCCTCACGATGTTTTCCTTCACCGTTAAAGCAATCGGTAAGTATGTACGTAAGTTTTTTTGAAAAACTCATTGGTACATTGGCCGTCCAGATTTGAACCCGGTACCTCTGGTTAGATGGACCGAGTCGTTACCGGTTGAGCCACCGACGCTTCTTTTGTTTATTTTTTGCTTTTTTTAGGTTGATATAAGGTATAGAAAAGTTTAGAATAGGTTGATATTTTTATATTTTTTTAAATTTACAATTGATAAGCCCTTGGCATCCTTACTTTAATATTATAAATGTAAAAATGTGTTTGTTTGTTACCTTCTTACGCTTCAAAACATTGACCAATCTTCATAAAATTTGGCATGCAGGTAGCCTGTGTCTCGGGAAAGGATATTGGCTACCTACTATTTATCCCGTGGTCCGTAGTCCGATACAGTTCTTAAGGGAATTGAAAAAATAGTCTTTTTTTGGATTATTTCCATAAAATCGTAACGGAACAATGGATTGTTTTGATTGTTTGCATAGAGATGGTTGAGTGAGTGGGAAATTACATAGACTTGTTATCAGAATAGACCGATCTGATATAGGGATCTGGAGAAGACTAAAGTCCACGCTCGCGAGCCACTTGTGGCTCGCGCACCACTCACCTTGAAAGACAGTCATTAAAATGATGTCCAAGCGGGCAAAGCCGTGGGTAAAAGCTAGTAATCAATGAGTATTACAATACTAGCCGTCCGCCCGCGGCTACGATCGCGTTGTTTTCGATTTTCCCGTGGGAGTAAGACGTTTTCCCGGAGTAAAAATGCCTATGTCCTATTCCAGGACTACACCTATATGTGTGCCAAGTTTCATCCCGATCCGTTCAGTGGTTGAAGCGTGAAAGAATATTACCAAACATCAATACATACAAACTTTCACTTTATAATATTAGTAGCATTACTAGCTTTTGCCAGCGGCTTCACTCACGTAAACATACATAGTTTCTATGACTGTCTTCGACGGTGCGTAGTGCGCGTGCCGTAAGCGGCTCGCGAGCGTGGGATAAAGTAGCCTTTCTCTTAATCCAGGTCTTAATCTGTCTACCTACCAAATTTAATCGAGATCCGTTTATATGTTGTTGCGTGAAAGAGAAAAAAAAACATCCATACATACATACATAAAAACTTAATATTAGTAAGAATGCTACGATGACAGCTTTTCTACTGTATGCAAAAGATGTAGATATGCTAAATACAACATCATCGTTATTGATGATTTCCTTGATGATACTGTATGATTACCAACCCAACCCCATAATATAGGGTTACCAACTCCATAAAACACCTCGCTCTAATTTGAAGAACTAACCTAGCACTATGTTTAAGAATTTAAGCCAATAGACATTATCCGGCTCGACGGACCAACAGCGTTCTTACACCGTCAGTCCATAAATTTGAATTAGTTAAGGGAATTATGCGAAAATTATGCATAATCAGTTGTATCTTTAGTTCATTTTTGTATGCGTACTTGCAAACTAGATTATAGTGATCGGAGACGAAAATAAATAGATGAAATAATAACGCCTTATCGGATGACTTTAACAATTACAGGCTTATTAAACAAGCTTTAGGTTTGATGCTAAAGAAATCCTTACTAATATTATAAATGTGTTTGTTTGTTTGTTACCTTTTCACGCTTCAACGCCTTGACCAATCTTTATGAAATTTGGCATGCAGGTAGCCTGTGTCATCGGAAAGGACATAGGCTCCTTTTTATCCCGGGAAAAAAGCATAATCTGATGCAGTTCCTGAGGGAACTGAAAAAATACTCGATTGTTGTGATTTTTTGCACAGAGATGGTTGAGTAGGTGGGAAACGACATAATTTACTGATCACCCTTAAAGACAGTTACAGACAAAAGTTAGTACTAACATATAACTTTTATACCATGTCAAAATCAAGAAAAAATACACCGTTATTTTTTATCACCTGCGACATTTTCAGATGTGATTCAGTACCCTACAACTAATTGGTATAATTAATAAAATTAAAAAAAATAGTATGTACGTAAGGGTTTATTTTTTTCTTAAATGTCAACATAAACCGTTTTTTATGCACACCTTACCTAGTTATTTTTTGTTTGAGGGAATAAATCGTCCTAATGCGATTAATTTTGGGGTTGTTTTTGCTTGACACTTCGACAGCAAAAGCGTAGTAATTAATAATCTTGTTATTTGGTTGCTAATGCAAATAAGTGTGATCTGCAAATTAGTGATTAGAATTTCGAGACAGTCTTACAAAAAAATTACGAAAATAAACCTATGTTATTTTTTAAATTCATATCGATCGTATATCGTACACTGAATCACATCTTAAAGTTTCGCAGGTGTAAAAAAACACTAAATGTGAGGTGAAATTTACTTTATTGAACTAATGGACATGTAAAAAAAAAGTCTGGTTTGTTGGAACAAATTGTATATGTGTTGAGCCAAGGTGTGAAGTTATGGCACTAAAAATAATTCACCTTAATGAACGACGAAGTTATCCGCAAACACACATAAAAAAATTATATATATATATATATATATATATATATATATATATATATATATATATATATATATATATATATACGGTCGAATTGAGAAGCCGCCTCCTACTTTTGAAGTCGGTTAAAAAGACAGTGAAGGCTTCGCGAGAAAGTATTCACAGCGTGGCTGTACAATTTATATGTATTTTATTACTGTAAGAGAGTCAATCTCCATCAAAATCTCAACTTAGATTTTGTTTGCCATCACAATATCTTCACTCCTTCGTCGCTCGAAAGTAAAAAAAAAACTGACAATGTGATACACACACAAATATTTATAGTTTCTAAAGCACTTAATTATTCCAGATCTGGTGGAGTCCCTGCCCTAGTCGAGAATGTCCTGATGAAGACGAGCAGGTGGACTTTGTCCTTGACAGATGTGTAGACCACTGCACATGGAGACCCACTGAAAGTCCAGCCACTGACCCTGAAGATGATATTGATGATATCAACATCCATATTGATCATAAGGTCAAGGTTCCTAATTTGTTAAATAGTAGGTGAGTGATGGCTTTTATGAAAATGGTTCGGTTGTTAAAGCCATACTATTGTTAATGTCGTAGAGACTAGACTGTGTACGCTGAAACTAGCGTGTGTAGCTTTGCTATTTACTGAAGTATTAGATATACCTACGTTTTTCCTCTCAATTTATCCAAAATTATGTTAATTTGCAATAAAAAATGCCTCTTCATATTCAGTTAATTAATACGTACTTACTACGAAATCTGCGATACGATCGCACTAGTTGTAAGAGCATAGTTCCGTAAATACCGAAAAAGCAATGATAAGGCCTTAATCATGACAAATATGAGAGATTTCGGCGATTGCTAAGTCTTCCGAGAAAATGAATCCCAGCAAACAATGATAAAACCTATTATTCAGTGACTTCATAATCTCGTATTCGGTCTTATAGATGTTAAAAAACAAACAAAGCACAACAAAGATTTTTATGAAACATAACAAAAAAATGTACTTTGTAATTTATTCCTTTATACCCACCAGTAAAAAAGTCACATAAAACGATCTAATTACTTTTATAGAACTAAAACATGATTCATTCCAGTTTAGCGGATAGTGAAGAAGATTTTAATGATGCAGCATACTTTATAGTAGAAGTACATGATGACCTCGGTGAACCGAAAGAACAACTTGGCATAGAAATGGAAAGGGTTAGTACTTAAAATCTTGTTTTTTTTAAAAAGTAATGAAGTAAAATAATTAAACTTAATAATTAACAGGATGACAACGAAACTGTAACAGATTTTAGATCAAGGTTCGGCGAGAAGTTCTTTGTATCTCAAGGAGTAAATATATCTGTGCTGGATAAAGAGGATTTGAGATGCGGAGGATTAGTTAAAGCACACAATTTAACTGATTTGGCTAAGCAACGTCTTGAAATTCTATCGGCTGAATGTATGGTGCAAAAATGTGAATTCAGGTAAATATTTGCGACATTTCAACGAATTCGTACGTAAAATATTACTTATTGTATTCTTAGATATCAACAGTAATAAATATCCAGTATTAACTACACGACCTCATTCCCCCAGCTGCATTCCACCTTCGGTCAACGAGACGCAGGGAAAGTCAAAGACAAAATTGTTGTTAGTATTCAGTCTATCCGCACGAAGCGTTACGCTTCTTCATTTATTATGTAGACAGTGATGGAGTGGAATTCTTTGCCTGCGTCTGTGTTTCCCGAGTCGTAAAATTTGCAGATCTTCAATGCGAGAGTGAATAGGCATTATTTGAGTTTGAGTGTATCAGCCTCCACTACATCGTCAATTTCCATCAGGAGAGATGTAGTCAAATTCATTTAAATTTTTAGTAAAAAAGCTATTGATAAAGATTTTAACACAACTGATCATCAATCAAATCAATGAATTGTCCTTACTAATATTCTTATTGTGAAAATGTGTTTGTTTGTTCGTTACTCTTTGACGCTTCAATACTTTGACTAATCTTGATGAAATTTGGCACAGCCTGTTACTGGGAAGGACATAGAGTACTTTTATCCCGTGTAAATAGCAAAGTCCGATGCTGTTCCTGAGGGATCTAAAAAATACTCTTTTTTTGTTTAATTTCTTTATCTTCGCAACGGAACAATAGATTTCTGTGATTTTTTTGCACAGAGATGGTTGAAGGGGTAGGAAATAACATAATTGACATAGTTCCCGAGGGATCTGGGGAAAACTTGTTTCCACGCTCGCTCACGTCGGCGTCGCAATGGAGCAATGGATTTAAGTAATTTTTGTATAGAATTGGTTGAGGGGGTGGGATTTGACATAGACTGATAATCAGAATAGCCCGATATAGTTCCTGAGAGACATGGAGAAAACTCATGTCCACGCTCGCGAGCCGCTTGCGGCTCGCGCACCTTTCGCCCTCAAAGAGCATAAGCTAATAATTATCTATTACTATGACGCCAAATGTAGCAATCTCTACCACAATAAGGAACTGACTGCTGAATAAAGGCATAAATCACATAATTTTTTAAGTCAGTGTTTTCGAATCTTTACTGACACTTGAAATCAATTACGTTTTATTCTAGTACTTTAATGTCTTATCTTTGATGACTTGGATTGATCATTGGAAAATTACAGGCGTGGTGGTCCCGATATCTGTCCACCAGATTACAAAGAGAGTGACGACAAAACGTTCTACATTTACTTCTTTTTACGGTTTATGGGCACCATAATGCTGTCTGCTGGAGTCACGATTATGGACCCCATCGCTTTGACCATGATCCAAAAGTACGGTGGCGACTTCGGAAGGGAGCGCCTGTTTTCAAGCATAGGAATGGCTATATTTTCACCTATCACTGGCATGCTTATAGATATGAGGAGTAAACAAGTCGGTATGTAGTACCATCTTGTAATCGTTATCTTTTGTCAATAAGCTGTATTACTAAAGTGATGTTTGCATCGAATATGTTGATTGCAGGTTACACCGACTATTCCGCTGCGTTTTACACCTACGACGTTTTGCTACTGGTGTCAGCCATTACAGTAGCTGTTATGCCACTTGGAGCAAAGCTACCGGCTGATAATTTACTACGCGATCTAGTAAATATTATCAGGATGCCCCACATAATAGTATTTATATTTTTTCTCTTCGCACTGGGAAATTTTTGGGGATTCATCGAATCTTATCTCTTCCTGTATTTAAAGGAATTAGGTGCTCCGAATTTTTTACTAGGTAAGTATTTTTAACGCTTACCTCCTTTAAAATATTTTGTTTATTTGAATTAGGTACTATAGACTTTTGTACATTATCAATGTATCACTGAAACTTAAGTAATAAGGGAATAAAAGTCTGTGACTCTTAGTCAGTTGTATCAATCAGTAAAAATTATGCATAGACTATGCGATTCGATAATATCTGAAATACAATATGCGTTAAAAAATGATAATGACATTGAGCTTGAAGCCCTGCCTTGACAGAAGAATGTCAGGAACAGATTTGTAGAATTATCTGAGATAAAATCAGTTGTGATTGTGGAAGTCGCATCTCTTGTTTCATCAAGTGTGAACGTTATAATCTGAGAAAGGTCAGACTGTTGTCTATTTAACTCGTGCGATAATTTAAAAGTGCTTTGATCAAGATTGGCTTGTTAATTTGTTTAAAATAATATCGATCGTGAAAACTAGAAAACCGGGCTAAATAATACATTATTTGTAATTCTTCTTTAATATATATAAATCTCGTGTCACAATGTTTGTCCTCAATGGACTCCTAAACCACTTAACCGATTATAATAAAATTCGCACACCATGTGCAGTTCGATCCAACTTGAAAGATAGGATAGGGTAGGGTAGGGTAGTGTAGGGTAGGGTAGGGTAGAGTAGTGTAGGGTAGGGTAGTGTAGTGTAGTGTAGTGTATGTAGGGTAGGGTAGGGTAGTGTAGGGTAGGGTAGTGTAGTGTAGTGTAGGGTAGGGCAGGGCAGTGTAATGTAATGTAAGGCGGTACGAAGTTCGCCGGGACAGCTAGTTATATTTATATATCATTAACATATCAGCCAAAAGACGTCCACAGCTGGACATAGGCCTCCCCCAGGGATTTTCGCAACCACCGGTCTTGCACTGCCTTCATCCAACGGCTTCTCGCGACCTTCATCGGGTCATCAGTCTATCGAGTGGAAGGTCTGCCTACGCTACGTCTTCCAGTGCGCGGTTGCCACTCGAGAACTTTACTGTCTCAACGGCCATCTGTTCTACGAGCTATGTGTCCCGCCCACTGCCACTAAAGTCTTAACAATTTTAAATAGATTGCTAAAATAAATTTAAAAAATCCAACTCTGTTTTTCTAAAGATGAAAAATTACTTTGAAAAGCCATCTCTTTTTCACATATTTTAATGTTCAATCTTCTGGTAAAGTACTGTAACTAATATGCCACCTTTTTTATAGGAATAACGGTAACCGTTGGAACTCTAAGTAGCATCCCGTTCCTGTATGGAGCTGATGCCATTACAACCAAGATCGGACACGTCAACGTTATCATCATTGCATTCTTCTCTCACGCTGCCAGACTAGTGGGGTACTCCTTCATCGAGTAAGACCAAATTTCTACCTTCATTTGCTAGGTACCTATTTTAATGAAATTCCTGAATGATTTCATCTTTAACATTGTGGCGAGCAACGTTCATTATCATTAAATTCTTCTCTCACGCTGCCCGACTAGTGGGGCGCTCCTTCATCGAGTAAGATCTTTCTACCTTCACTTGCTGGGTACCTATTTTAATGAAATTCCTGAATGATTTTGCCTTTAACGTATTAGCGAGCAACTGTCATCATCATTACATTCTTCTCGTCAACGTCATCATCATTGCATATTCTCTCACGCTGCCCGACTAGTGGGTTACTCCTTCATCGAGTAAGATCTTTCTACCTTCACTTGCTGGGTACATATTTTAATGAAATTCTTGATGGTTTTGCCTTTAACGTGTTAGCGAGCAACCGTCATCATCATTAAATTATTCTCGTCAACTTCATCATCATTGCATTATTCTCTCATGCTGCCCGACTAGTGGGGCACTCCTTCATCGAGTAAGATCTTTCTACCTTCACTTGCTGGGTACATATTTTAATGAAATTCTTGATGGTTTTGCCTTTAACGTGTTAGCGAGCAACCGTCATCATCATTAAATTATTCTCGTCAACTTCATCATCATTGCATTATTCTCTCATGCTGCCCGACTAGTGGGGCACTCCTTCATCGAGTAAGATCTTTCTACCTTCACTTGCTGGGTACCTATTTTAATGATATTCCTGAATGATTTCATCTTTAACATTGTGGCGAGCAACGTTCATTATCATTAAATTCTTCTCTCACGCTGCCCGACTAGTGGGGCGCTCCTTCATCGAGTAAGATCTTTCTACCTTCACTTGCTGGGTACCTATTTTAATGAAATTCCTGAATGATTTTGCCTTTAACGTATTAGCGAGCAACTGTCATCATCATTACATTCTTCTCGTCAACGTCATCATCATTGCATATTCTCTCACGCTGCCCGACTAGTGGGTTACTCCTTCATCGAGTAAGATCTTTCTACCTTCACTTGCTGGGTACATATTTTAATGAAATTCTTGATGGTTTTGCCTTTAACGTGTTAGCGAGCAACCGTCATCATCATTAAATTATTCTCGTCAACTTCATCATCATTGCATTATTCTCTCATGCTGCCCGACTAGTGGGGCACTCCTTCATCGAGTAAGATCTTTCTACCTTCACTTGCTGGGTACATATTTTAATGAAATTCTTGATGGTTTTGCCTTTAACGTGTTAGCCAGCAACCGTCATCATCATTAAATTATTCTCGTCAACTTCATCATCATTGCATTATTCTCTCATGCTGCCCGACTAGTGGGGCACTCCTTCATCGAGTAAGATCTTTCTACCTTCACTTGCTGGGTACCTATTTTAATGATATTCCTGAATGATTTCATCTTTAACATTGTGGCGAGCAACGTTCATTATCATTAAATTCTTCTCTCACGCTGCCCGACTAGTGGGGCGCTCCTTCATCGAGTAAGATCTTTCTACCTTCACTTGCTGGGTACCTATTTTAATGAAATTCCTGAATGATTTTGCCTTTAACGTATTAGCGAGCAACTGTCATCATCATTACATTCTTCTCGTCAACGTCATCATCATTGCATATTCTCTCACGCTGCCCGACTAGTGGGTTACTCCTTCATCGAGTAAGATCTTTCTACCTTCACTTGCTGGGTACATATTTTAATGAAATTCTTGATGGTTTTGCCTTTAACGTGTTAGCGAGCAACCGTCATCATCATTAAATTATTCTCGTCAACTTCATCATCATTGCATTATTCTCTCATGCTGCCCGACTAGTGGGGCACTCCTTCATCGAGTAAGATCTTTCTACCTTCACTTGCTGGGTACATATTTTAATGAAATTCTTGATGGTTTTGCCTTTAACGTGTTAGCGAGCAACCGTCATCATCATTAAATTATTCTCGTCAACTTCATCATCATTGCATTATTCTCTCATGCTGCCCGACTAGTGGGGCACTCCTTCATCGAGTAAGATCTTTCTACCTTCACTTGCTGGGTACCTATTTTAATGATATTCCTGAATGATTTTGCCTTTAATGTGTGAGCGAGCAACCATCATCATCATTACATTCTTGACGTCAACGTCATCATCATTGCTATATTCTCTCACGCTGCCCGACTAGTGGGGTACTCCTTTATCGAGTAAGATCTTTCTACCTTTACTTGCTGGGTACCTATTTTAATGAAATTGCTGAATGATTTTGCCTTTAACGTGTTAGCGAGCAACCGTCGTCATCATTACATTCTTCTAGTCAACGTCATCATCGTTCCATTATTTTCTCATGCTGCCAGACTAGTGAGGTACTCCTTTATCGACTAAGACCAAATTTCTAACTTCACTTGCTGGGTACCTATTTTAATGTAACTCCTGAATGATTTCACTTTTAACGCATTGGCGAGTGTAAAGGATTGTCTTCGTAGACTGTATAAGAATGACAAACTACTTTGGATGTTGGATGCTACTTTCTATTCTATTCTTTCCATTCATTATTGGCTTTTCTTTTAGAATTCTCCCAATGTCATGTCAGTCATGGGGATGATACTTTAATATTTTGATTAAATTACAAGGCATGAGATACACAATGAACTTCGCTATACATGACAGTCGGCAAGACAGCTGTCTTTATTTGCAGGCGTGTGCAGGTTTCCTCATGATGTTTTCCTTCACCGTAAAAGCTTCGGATAAACGTACATATGAAATCGAAATTCAAAAACACATTGGTACGTGGCAGGATTCGAACCACGACCTCCCGGACAGGAGGTAGCGACCCTAGCCGTTACACCCCCGAAATTAGTTACTTCCAATATGACATTCTAATTAGGTTGCTGTCGCATGTTTGTAGGATGCTTCATATCATAAGTGAGTCATCGACATAAAGTAACTTATACATACTAGATAGAGAGTTAACAGTAAGATTGAATTGTAAGCGACATCTCGTGTCAAGAGATCGAACAATAGATAAAATTAAAAAAAAAACCTATTTAAAAATGTGACTGGATTTGAACCCGCACCAACCAAACTGTAAGCGACATCTTGTGTCAAGAGACCGAACTATAGAGAAAACTAAAAAAACTAATTTAAAAATTTGACTGGATTTAAACCCACACCAACCAACCCGACCCTATGAGATGATTAAACGTATGGTCTAACCATTAGACTATTATGCCCATCATCATCATCATCATCATATCAGCCGAAGGAAGTCCACTGCTGGACATAGGCCTCCCCCAAGGATCTCCACGACGACCGGTTCTGCGCTGCCCGCATCCAGCGGCTTCCCGCGACCTTCACCAGGTCATCGGTCCACCGAGTGGGAGGCCTGCCTACACTACGCTTGCCCATACTAACATTAAATGCGAAATTACAAATCATATTGCACGGGCAAGTCCAGTTATGTGGAATAAATTTACAGTAAAGTAAATTTAAAATTTATATGAAAAAATAGAAGACTAATTTTTATATTTATGAAATTACGAAAATCCTCATGTCTTATGGCGCCATCTATAGAGGAATGACAAAACTAAAGACCTCGACATTTGCCCATACAAAAGTAAAATATTCTAAGTGTTAATATCCTGGTCATCGACTACAAATTTGGATAATAAAGGGAAGAGTGTGGCATGTTTTCGTTTAATTGGAGTCTTGTTAATGTTAGCGATTGGGTGCAGCTGTAAGATTTAGGTGAAACAGTGGCAGATAAACAATAAGAAAACAAATAAAAACATGTCCCAACCGATCAACAACCGAAATAAAATTAACATCGAAGCATAGTAACAAAGCCTTTGAGTATACATTCTGTAGGAATGTGTACTCAAAGTACAAAACAAACAACCACACAGCAATGTGAGTGTGAAGGCCAGACAGTCAGTAGCTACGTATTAACGGAAGCGTTATTTTGATTCTACACAAAGTTTGTGTGTGTACATCCTTCTTATATGAGCAACGGTCATTTACTTGAGGAACAACCACGTCACTGCCATTTGCACATTAAAAGTCCATTTATAGTATTTACTCCATTGCCAAGTTTATGAGGCCAACGATGTTGTGGGTGGACCTTCAGAGCTGATTACCTTAATGCTTACTGTCTATATCAATAGTGTGTTTTCGTTCTATTGGATTAGTAATATCAAGATTATTTATCCTTTTTAAAATACTTTACATTGCTGACCCAGCAATGTTAAGTTGATTTTGGCCTTAGAGTGAATCTATGCGCAGGTAAGTACAGCTCACGCCAAACTTTTTTACTGATCTGATCTGTGATGCGAGTGCTTACTGCTCCGGTATAACCGAGTATTAGGTACCTAAACGTCCTGCTAACACCCAAAGTTTGCTACTGAGCGACGCGTCTTGAGACCAAATTCAGAGCCGTAATAAAGTTTGGCGTGAAGCTGTACACTTGCCAAATATTATTATTATGGGTACTTTTTCATACTTTCTACAATTTCAACAAAACCTCATCATCATCATCATATCAGCCGAAAGACGTCCACTGGTAGACAAAGGCCTCCCCCAAAGATTTCTACGACGACCGGTCCAGCGCTGCCCGCATCCAGCAGCTTCCCGCGACCTTCACCAGGTCGTCGGTCCACCGTGTGGGAGGCCAGCCTACGCTACGTCTTTCAGTGCGCGATCGCCACTCGAGAACTTTACTGCCTCAAGGCCATCTGTTCTACGAGCTACATGCCCTGCCCACTGCCACTTCAGTTTAGCGATTCTGTGAGCTATGTCGGTTACTTTTGTTCTTCTAAGAATCTCCTCATTTCTGATTACTTCTCGAAACAAAACCTATACTTACTCTTCGAGGCTAACTCAGATAGTTCCACCCATCCCAATACCCAGCCACGCGAAGTGCCTTGTCCAGTGGCCTGCATCAAGTCCTCCCGTGTGCAGGAGACAGGGCAAGAAGGAAACGATATGAGGTGCTCCAGCCTTGTCGTCACAATGTGGAATCTACCATGTCGGGTCTACCTGCTGTTGGTCAAAATATATGGTGCTCTCAAAATGTCGGCCGCCACTGCAAGATGTGCTTTTATTACCATAGTTAATTCTCATATTTTTTTTTCGAGAATTGCATATATTATTTGGGGAAAGTTTTTTAGTATGATGAGTAGAACCCCCCCAGTTAACGTGTCCTACACCAATTTTTTATACCCTGTATAAGGTGCAGTCAAAATATCTGCCACCGCTGCGAGGGGTGCTTCTACTCGTCAAATTGTACAACTTTCTCCAAGAAATCTATTGTAAAATTAAAAAAAAAAACCTTCCTTACAATATTGCTTACAGAGTTCTTTTTTTTTAATTGACTGTATGGTTGTATATAAAGTTGTTCAGTTGCACGAGTACCCTCGAAAATATTTGACAGCACCCTGTATATTGAATCTGGGGTAATCTGAGTTCTTTATGAAACTGAAACTCACAGTCGATTCTCATTTTTTCCACACAAACAGATCAGCTGATGAAATTTTACAGTAACGTTTGTTAACAGGAACTCCTGGTGGTGCTTCCCGTTCGAGGCTATGGAGTCACTGTCAGTCCATCTGATGTGGGTGGCAGCGGCTACCTACTGCGCTATGCTTGCTCCAAAAAGTCTGCTGGCGACCTTGATCGGTGTTCTTGGAATGGCACATTTCAGTCTTGGTTAGTGTTATTTAATATTACCTACTAGCTTTTTCCCGCGGCTTCTTTTTGTGACTGTCGTTGAGGGTGAGCGTGGACATGAGTTTTTTCCAGATCCCTTAGTAACTGTTTATGTCAGTAGCAGTCTATGTCACTTTCCACCCCCTCAACCAATTATATACAAAAATCACTTCAATGCGTTGCTCCGTTGCGATGCCGACGTGCGTGAACGTAGAAATTAGTTTTCCCCCGATCCCTAGGCAACTATGTCAGGATATGCTTATTAGAAAATTATGTCATTTCCCAGACCCTCAACCATCTCTGTGCAAAAAATCACAACAATTTATGGTTCCGTTGCGGTGCTACAGAAATTAACCGAAAAAGGGTGTTTTTTCAGTTGGAACGCAGCGTATTTTTCAGTTGAACTGCATCGTACTATGCTATTTTCAAGGATAAAAAGTAGCATATGACCTTCCCCGTGCCACAGGCTACATGCATACCAAATTTCATTAAGATTGGTCAAGATGTTAAACCGTGAAAAGGTAACAAACATTTTCACATTTATAATAACTAGCTTTTTCCTGCGGCTTCGCCCGCGTGGACATAGTTTTTGAGGTGGAGTGTTGCGCGAGCTGTAAGCATTACATGGACATAAGTTTTCTCCAGATCCCTCAGCAACTATATCTGTCTATTCTGATTAGAGTCTATGTCTCTTCCCACCCTTCAACCAATTCTGTACAAAAAAATCACTTCAATCCGTTGTTCCGTTGCAACGCCGATGTGCGCGAGCATGGAAATTAGTTTTTCCCAGATCCCTCGGTAACTATGTTAGGATATGCTAAGTTAAGTATTTTTTGTCATTTCCCACCCCCTCAACTATCTTTGTGCCGAAATTCACAACAATCCATTGTTCCGTTGCGATGTTAAAGAAATGAACCAAAAACGAGTATTTTTTCAGTTCCCCCAAGAACTGCATCGGACTATGCTATTTTCACGGGATAAAAAGTAGCCTATGTCCTTCCCCATGACACAGGGTATCTACATGCCAAATTTCATCACGATCAACTTCACGTTTTGACTGCTAATAAGAATAGCCCGATCTGGGATAAGAGAATACTCACGTCCATGCTCGCGAGCACCACTCACCCTCAAAGACGATAAAACTATATCCACGCGGGCGAAACCGCGGGCACACCCTGGACACTTCATACAACGGGCCAGAAATGACATCACAAAAAGGAAAAACGGAACAAACAAAATCACGGCGAAATTCTATAGGTACGGGAACCAAACTATAACCAATCGATATCAATCTTGGCGATGAGGGGGTGAGGTTGCAATGTAGAGAGCGGCAGGGGGTATCCATACTGTATGTTAGTACTAATATGTATACTTTGCCGCGGGCAAAAGCTAGTAGTGAATAAAGAAATTCTCAAAATATAATACCATTTATCATAACAATCCCTTTTTCAGATCTATGCTTATATGCATGCTTCTATGCTCAGGCTAAAAAAAGCGTCGGTGGCTCAACCGGTAACGACTCGGTCCATCTAACCAGAGGTACCGGGTTCAAATCTGGACGGCCAATGTACCAATGAGTTTTTCAAAAACTTACGTACCTACATACTTACCGATTGCTTTAACGGTGAAGGAAAAACATCGTGAGGAAACCTGCACACGCCTGCGAAGAAACTCGAAGGTTGTGTGTGAAGTCGACCAACCCGCACTGGGCCCGCGTGGTCGACTAAGGCCTAATCGCCCTGATTCAGGGTAGGCTCGAGCCCCTCGGTGGGGACGTATATGAGCTGTAATGATGATGCTCAGGCTAGCTAGTTTATGACACCGGCCCCACTTACCCATTGTCACACCCCGGACACTGCATACAACGGTCGTGAAATGACATTTCTAAAAACAAAAGACGGAGCAAACTAAATCACGGCGAAATCCTACTGTATGTTAGTAGTTGCCATTGCCTTCATTTCTTTGCGTTTTCGATAAAGCCAGTGAAAATTGTTAACGTTACTTAAATCACGTTTTCAAGTTTTAATTTACTATTTGTTATTAAATTAATTGTTTAGTAGTTTTTCCCGGCGCCTGTGATATTTGAAATTGGTTTCAAGACAATTTAGTTGGTAGAGCAAATAGTAGAAACAAATTACATAAAATTTGTAATCTCTCTACATTCAGAGAATTGACTCAGCTAAATAATATTCAAATAATACAGGTACGATGAAGTGTTAAAGTATCTCCGATAAAAGATTTTTCGGTTCATCGACTTGTAAATATTCAAAATCTAAAATATACAATTCCCCAGTATTTACTGTTTATGATACAGTTTGCGTCATTGAACATGTCACAATTTGATATTACAAAAAAACTGGCTAAGTGCAAGTCAGAACCGCACACATAGGGTTCCGTACCGTCATGCTAGATGGCACTAGTTTCTTCAGTTCCGTACTATAATACTAGATGGCGCTAGTTTCTTCACGTTTAAAAAAACACGTTTTTTGTATGGAGACTTTAACTTTTTCTAATTTTTTTGTATTTTTGTTGTTATAGCGGCAACAGAAATACATCATGTGTGAAAATTTCAACTGTCTAACTATCATGGTTCATGAAATACAACCTTGTGACAACCGGATAGCGAAGTCTTACTAATAGGGTCCCGTTTTTACCCTTTGGGTATTGAAACCTAAAAAGTGGGCAATCGCGTGTCTGATCACGCGTAAAGTAGGGTTCCGTTGTCATTGAAAACAAAGTTATTCCAATACTTTCATTTAGTAATTCTAACAAAAATCACCAATTAAAAACTTAATATTAAGTGAGTAAAAGAATTATTCGTCGGAAAAATTATCTTGCCAAACCCGCAGTAGCTTTGGAAGACCTTTTTAACAATACCCCACATGAAAGGGTTCGTAAAAAAAAGACACATCACGTATACCCTTATAATATACACGTTATAATTTAAAGAACCCCAAATATTTATTTAACATATTTTATTTCATAGGACACTGATTTGTACCATCATATCAGCCGAAAGACGTCCACTGCAGGAAAAAGGCCTCCCCTAAGGATTTCCACGATGCTCCTGCGATGTCCGCATCCAGGAGGTTCCGGCGACCTTCACCCTTATAGCGAAGGATGGACAGACAGACGGACATGACAAAACGACAAAGTTCCTGGTTTGACCTCGGACCTCTAAAAACGCTTACATGAATTAATATGCACAAACGAATCGACGAAACGAACACAGAATCGCTAAACTGAACTGGCAGTGGGCAGGGCACATAGCTCGTAGAACAGATGGCCGACGGGGACGTAAAGTTCTCGAGTAGCGACCGCACACCGAAAAAAAAAAAGCGGTGGACCGACGACCTAATGAAGATCGCGGGAAGCCGATGGATGCGGGCAGCGCAGGACCGGTCGTCGTGGAAATCCTTTGGGGGAGGCCTTTGTCAAGCAATGGACGATTTTCGGCTGATATGATGAAAAATGTTTTTGCTCTATCGTAAAAACGGTAATCAAAAATGATGACACAAACGAATCTACAACTTTCTTTCGAAGTTGGTTAAATCTTATTTGGATAGTCTGTTCATACGTTAAATGATTTGAACGTTCTATTTCTTCTTTCCAGGTAGAGGCAGCGGCAGTTTTGGTGGTGGTTTACTAATTGCCTCCCTTGGGACCCGGGAAGCCTTTCGCTACATGGGCCTCATCGCCTTCCTGGGCGGGATCCTCTACGGACTCCTACACTACTTCTGGTTAAGGAAGATCAGCGCCAAACCACGACGCGAGTACCAAAGCGATCACGACGCAGGTCTGTATCGAATGTTTCTATAAAGGATTTTTTCATAGCTGGGAATTAAATTGCCTCTTGATTGTAATTATAAAAGAGCCACTCGGATATTAATCTATATTTTGCTGCCAGTCATATCAGTCGAAAGACGACCACTGCTGGACAAAGGCCTACCCCGACGGATTTCGACAACGGTTCCTGCGCTGCTGGCATTCAGCGGCTTCCCGCGATCTTCATTGCACGGTCGTTACTTGAGAAATTTACTGCCCCAACGGCCATCTCTTCTATGAACTATGTGCCATGCCCATTGCCACTTCAGTATAGCGATTTTGTGAGTTATGTCAGTTACTTTGGTTCTCCTTCAGATCTCCTCTAACTCCGAGGAAATTCCGAGCACAGCTCGCTCCATTGCCCTTTGTGTGACCTTAAGCCTTCTTATGAGGACCATAGTAAGCAGTTCCGTATGTCAACACTCACTGGTCAAAGACTTTGACAAAGTATTTGGAACGTGAAGATATTGCGAAGCTTCCCGAACATGCCAATTCCCAAGATTTTGCTGTAGCTCCTTAAAACTCAAGTAACAATTTTTCTCTGTCGCCTACTGACACATGATTGAAAAAAGCGATTTGGCGACATCATGCTCGAATACCTTAGTCTCACTGGTGTGGTAACTTGGTGTGACAACAGATCAGTCGCCAAAGAACTGGCCTACCTACCGAGTAATTTTTCGCACTTCCCAATTACAGTAGGTAGCTATGTGCACACAAAAATAAAGAATAGAGACATTCCGGATATCTGATATTTGGTTACAGAAAATTTAGAATCAGACAAGTTGAACGGTGAGCCATTCCGCAAGGACGCTGAAACGATGATTTCCCTGGAGAGGCTTCACATGATCACTAGATATAATCCGCTGGGATCCCTACACTCGCTACCGAGAGGTTCCAGAGCTAGGGTGAGTACGTATTATACGCTTCTTCTTTTCATAAAAAGCTAGCTGAAGAAGATTGCAGGTTAACTCCCTCCTCCTATTCTACTTTTATAAAACCTTAGAATAACCACCACATAAGACAATTTAACGGGGTGAAGCGGTTAAAAGGAATGACCAAGACACCATTGCAGCGTTCGCAGTGGCCTGAAGAGTTGTGCTGGCAGAAGCGAACCACAACGGTCACATCCTCCAAGCAGGAGGACGACAAAGAAGGAAAGGGAAAACAATGCAAAAGAATTTAGAAATTTGCACCAGGGGAGTGCAAGTGAATTATCGTACCGGTATTCGAAAATTATTGTACCAGATGAAAAACTATCGTACAGCTACCAGATGCGCGCGAAACGCGCCATTTCGCAAAACAAAAAAACAAAGTTAGTCACTTACCAAAGTTGAAAGTATGGTAATCCAAGTAATTTGGAACTATTTAACAATTTTAAATAGCTTTTTTACTCAGCTAGCGAACTTAAATTTAAATCTAAGGAATAAAAATAAATGAAATGAACTACTTAACTATCATTGTTATTCGTTTGTTGAGCCCGACCATAGACATTATTTTGAATTTTTAGATGATTTTAAGGTCTTTTCACCCCACTTTGTAAGTTAGCGTACTTTGACGTACGATAAAACATATTGTATCGTACATCGTACCAGTGTCGAAATAATCGTACATGTGCGATAATTATCGTACGTCTGGCAACGCTGATTTGCACGCAGCTTCTCGTAGCTGTTGACCTCAGTATACATAATTTATAGATTGAATCGAATCATGACCAGTGCTTTATTACCACTGTAACAGACCACACGTCTGAATATCTTCCTAATCTCCATCTTTCTCCACTAGCTTTCCCAAGGTGACATCAATGACCTCTGCCGGAGTCGCAGCGGCAGCAACAACCAGCGTCGTTGCAGCAACATCGAGATATCCCCCAAGACTCCTCAAGGGTCAGCCTCGAAGGTGGATCTGCTCAAGTCAGCGCTTGAGATCAGTCATCAACACGGGAAGGGGCATATTTCGAATCCAGTGCTTTCAAGTCCTAGTAGACCCTATCTTCATTTATATAAGGTTGGTAAAGAGTATTATCATCTTTCTTTTATAAAAGATGAAGATGATACAGACATAACAAACGTGAAATATGTTAGGATATTCATATTTAGGGTTCCGCACACCCAACGGGACCCTATTATACTAAGCCTCTGCTGTCTGTCATAAACCATAATAGTTAGACAGTTGAAATTTGCACATAATAATAACAAAAAAAAATAATTGAAAAAGTGAAAAAATAAGGTACCTCCATACAAAAAAAACGTGTTTTTTATAGGTCTTTAGAAGTATATTTGATTTGGCTCTATCGTAAAAACGGTAATACATACAAGCGGGAAACTTGATGTGATTATAGTACTAATACTCAAGTAAAACATCAAACAATAAAAATCGGCCAAGTGTGAGTCGTACTCGCGCTAAGGAGTCCGAACTGAATGACAAAAAAAGCATATTTTTGTCGATCGCGTTGATGTAAGGTGCTTTTAATGTCAATTGGTATCATTGTCATTATACTATGTAGTTGTGTGGAGAGATGTATGGTGGTACGGAACCCTCGGAATGCTAGTCCGACTCGCACTTGACCGGTTTTTTATTTCCCTAGTGTAAAAAATTTAGACGTGATACTTTTCTCTAGTAGCTTGTATTATTAGGTCATCTTATCAGCTCATATACGTCCCCACCGAGGGGCTCGGGCCTACCCTGAATTAGGGCGATCGGGCCTTAGTCGACCACGCGGGCCCAGTGCGGGTTGGTCGACTTCAAACACAACCTTCGAGTATTATTAGGTAACTCGAGAAAACTTAGTTAATATCTCAAGTCTTAGTGTCGACGCGTCGCCGAAAAAATCATGGTACAATTTACATTTATCTATATTTATGAAGCGTGTATGAATAATATTTATTTATTAAAATACACATCAAATAATGTAAACACGCTTTTACGATTCATATTTATTCGAGATATCCCCAAAGACTCCAGTTGTCATAAGTTGTGTGACGTACTGATGCAAATTTATAACGGTGATAACAAGGGGCTTTTCGCTTAGGCCTGGCTAAAGTATTTTATTTCAAAAACTTTTTCAAGGCAAAAGTAGCAGAAAATTATGTAACCAAAAAGATAGGAAATGTACTTACTCTGAAATCTCCCGACTTTATCTTTTCTGATATTAAGAGAAGATTTGATCATGATGATGATGATGATCTATCCGACCGATTTCGGTCATGGAGACCACTTCGACTCCTAGTCGGTTTGCCGCGCGTGCGCTCGAAGATGGTTTATCTAGCCAATCTTCACAGCGAAACTCCTCGCGCAATTAGGGCATTGAGTATACCACCCTCGTAATGGTATGAAATGGTCGCAGGTGGTCGGACCTTTAACTGGTCGCGTTTGGTATCAAGGTCAGCTTTAAGCTGATCCTCAAACTCGCGTACTTGCCTATTCACAATCCTGCGCCATTCTAGCCGTTCTGCTGCCAAACTCTCCCACTGAGAAGTTTTTATGTTGCATTTTTTTTATATGTCATAAAGATAAGAAATCAATCAGTTTATTTCTAAAGCCAGAATGTATGCTTCTAATTTGATGTTAACACATAAACTTAGATAGGATGAGAACTTTTAAGACAGCTGACCGCATAATCGTTTCATAATGTTAGTTTAAACAACACGTGAAATGACACATACGTATGTCATCTGAACAATTTTTAGAAATCAAATAACGAAATGATTTCCTTTTCAGCTCACGAACAGCGCACCAAAGTTGACACAACGCAATAATATATCTCAACCAGTTCTTTCCGAGTTTGATCCTCGGCGTCGCGACTCTATACCTGAAGAAGCTGAAGAAGACAAACTTATTGCCGTGAAACCTCCGGGCAAGACCAAAAGTGACCATCTTAGACCACCACCAACATACGATGAGGCTACTGGAGAACTCAGAAAAAGTTGGCACTCAGATGATAGTTCGCCCACATAACAGGCTAGAGGCGGTTCCACATAAAGTCTCCTTGAATTGTTCATAAGAAATCTTTTTGGATTTTGAGTGTGGTGCTTAGAGCAGAGAGATGTGGTATCGACAGAATGTTTTAGGTAACTTCTCTGTGGGTGTTTTTAACCTTAGCCTAACAAGGTGGGTATTTCTTCAATTCAAATTGTGCCCTTGTTAATAGATGACATTAGAAGTTATTCTGAATTGTATCTGGTGTAATGCTTCATCATCAATTTCAAATATATCTACTTCTATATACCTACTGTCTACCTACGTAGTGACTACATATTGAAAATTGTATTATGTGTCTTCTTGCATAGAAGATCTGTAAGCTTTTTGCACGTGGAGTCGCCATTTTTGCATACACTTGGTTTTAACTATTTTATAAGTGAAGTTTACCATTATCATTCATAGTAAAGGTTTGCTGTGATTTTATAATTTTTTGATCATCTTGAACTCGTGGTTCAAATAATGCATCAACTCATAATATATATTTTATTGTGAGTTACTGTGTCATTTCCAAATAATATTTTAAGATTTATTTATCTTATTAAATTTCATGGTTAAGTTTTTGATCTGACCTTTCGAGGCTACAGCAAATTTCAAGAAGGCTTTAATATAATTTAAGTTGTAGATAAAGAAGATAGTAAACGTACGATTATCGTAATAAATATTGAATTAAACATTGCAATTGTTGTTTTTTATTTTTAATACAATTGTATGATGTATCATCATAAAAGGAAAATATTATTAACATACATACGCACATTTGATGGATACAAGCAGTTATACTAAACTATATATATTTAAACATAGGTACTACATTGTTTACATCGAAGCCACTCTCATAAGTAAAGAAATAAAAAAGGTCATGATAATGGCCACGAAAAATAAAAAAGGAATTCATCTCGAAATTAATAATTATCTGCGATTTTTTTATTCACATTTGATAAGCCCTTGGCATCATCTCACCTGATGGTAAGTGACGATAATGCTGAAGATGGAAGCGGGCTTACCAAGATTTCCCAACGCAATGGGGATCTGGCTACCTTATCTCAAAGCCGGAACACATTAATGCTGTTAACACTGATGTTTAGCGGCAAAACTTAGATAATATGATGGTAGCTAGCCAGACGGGCTATGAAAATGCCCTACCACCAACCAAACTGAGTCTTACAAAGTTGACCCCGCCGGGAATCGAACCCGCAACCTCCTGGTGTGAGGCGAATGGACTAACCATAACGCCACGGAGGTTCAAATTCATCCATAAAATTATTAATTAAATGCACTAAGAGCCACTAAACTCTCACACTAGAAACTTAAGTTTAAAGTTATATTACTTATTTTTAAGATCCCTTTATGAAGCGTAAGTATTTTTTAAAAAATTTCAAATCACAGATATATTAAAAATAAAACTTTTTTGAATTCTATTGACTTCACAGCACTACACAAATTATTATATTCTTCAAGAGTTTAAGAAATATTCATTTTAGAACTCACAATTAATTCATCTTTTCTAGATACCTCCAAACAAGAAGTCCAACTATACTAGTTGCATTCGGATCTTGGCGACAGCGACAGGAGACTGCGACCAGGTCACGCGACCCACTATTTTGTATGAATACTGTCGAGCGACCCGGTCGCTTGCTTTTTTTCATACGCGACTTGTTTCGGGTCGCCGCGCGGTCACTGTCGCCCAGATCGGAATTCTACCATTAGAATTTAATTTTCGATTTAATCGTCTTCTGGACAGTCCTTTTGATCTGTTCTCATAAAGTAGGCTCTATTAATGTTATTTTTATCAGCTGCCATGTACACTTTCTCCATGATGGCGATAGGTGGGTTTCTTTCCCTCGTCAAGATCCAGGAAAATCCTGTAATGTAAACAGAAGTAAAGTCCGATCAGTTGATGTACACTACTTGGGACATTCTATTATACCTAAATAATAAATAGAAAAGCCTTGAGGCGAGGCATTTAATGGAACAGTTCTCTCTGTCTTTTTCTTTACGTGTGAAGAGTAAAGAAAATAACCACACTTTTGCACTTTTTCAATGTTTTATCGTTTCAATTAAAAACTGTAAGTAATTAAAAAAAAATACAACTGGTAAAATTCTAGAAAGTCAGCCGTCTAGTCAGTATATTGGAGTAATCTGCAATGTAATATAGGTATGTGCTCTCAATTCACTATGCCTACAATTCTGGATGGGTCCCGACTGCTACAATTTTTCTTAAGTTAAGTGCAATCGGGTATGACGACTTTCTTGTTTTAGGGTTTTTCATTTACAAATTACACAGAAACGCAGTCGGGTTTTTTAGTTTTTTAAATTACCGTATTTTTTCGTTTAGTTCCAATTTTCTGAATGAAAGTATAAAAAATTATAATATTTTTCACTTTGTATTATCATAACAAATATTGTTGTATATATTTTTAAATTTATAAGTACTTCAAAATATTAGTTATAATTAGAGTTGAAAGTAACGGTGTAGACATATCTTTGGGATTTTTTTCTATCCAGCCAAAACTGCACAATCGTGTTTTTACTTAAAGGAACATCAACAACATTAGGGGTATTTTTTCAACCTTGGGTTTTCTATCGTTTATAGGTATAATTGACGTCAAATAAGAAAATCTTTTATTTTTATTTTTTTCACAATTGGTAAACCCTTGACAACATCTCACCTAGTGGTAAGTGACGATGCTGCCGAAGATGGAAGCGGGCTTACCAAGATTCCCCAACGTAATGGGAACTGGCTATCAAAATCTGTAATATTACCGCCTTAAAATATTATTTGGACAAGATTTTCGCGTTGAAAAGAACTGTAATGGGATTTCGTGTGAGAATATAAATAGTTGTAGTATAAAAAACTGTTAATTATGAGGAGTATTAAAACACCAGTATGAGTTTAAAAAACGAGCGTTGGCGAGTTTTTCAATAGTATCATACGAGTTTTTTGATACCTAGTTATGTGCAGTTTAATATATTGCTTTATCTAATCTCGTATATTGGGATTGAACCAATGACTTATATATCTGTGGATTGAACCTACTAAATAAAAGACCAAAGTTAAAAAAGTAGAAAAAAGTTTTCCCACGATATTCAGTACTTACAACAAAAAGTATCATAATAGCACATCACCGCGCATGCGCTAGAGTGGTCGCTGTCACAGACAAGTAAAAACAATGACGAACGAAAAAAGCTCGTTGGGTAAAAATTGTAATAAAAACTTTTTTGTTATGCTACCTATAAAAATGGCGCGTCCTGCATATGCGTTCCATTAGAAGAAAATATATTATGTCATTATGTTGGTGATGGTATTTGTGTTGTCTTTGTTTTAGCCCATCATCAGGAAAACTTTAGTTCCACAAGATCGGCCATCTGCTGAAGTGTTTCTCCCATGACTGACATGACATTGGCAGAATTCTAAAAGAGCCAAAAATGAAAGGATAGATAGATAGAAGAAAATAATTGATATAATCTCCTTGGTGATATTATCTTCTTGAATTCGTCCTGTATCGTAATGACAAAAAAATAAATTTAAAACTTTATTTTGTTAAAGAAAAAGTTTTATAAATATGACTTCGGTATGGTGTTCAATAAAATATGTCAACAAAAACTCGTTTTAAAGTTTATAATTTGACCCCCCGAGTGTTCCTGGTGAACCACTAGGTTGATAAAGTTTTGACCCTGCGAGTGCACCTGGTAAGGTGTCGGTAATGGTTACAGTGTCGCGATTTCAAGGTTTTTTCTCATCTCAAAAAAATCTCAAAAATGCCCAACGAACAATTTATGAACTCACTTGCATGGAAGAACCCGAAATCGGTACAACTCCAGACCAAGGAGTAGTTGTCGTAGTCGGTGTCGACAACCCAGTACGGGGCAGCGACGTTGAAAGGCATGGACGGGAACCGAACTGAGAGCTTGCCCTCGTCCGACCGACTGACTTGGTTAGCTTCACCTTTGATCTCTGACTGCATTCCTGTGCTGAAATTGCATGTTTACAAATCATTATTATAATGAACTGTTTCAGTAGAAGTAATATGATTAGGGTGATGATGATGTCAAGGGCGTACTGCGTACCAATTAATTGTAGATAAAAAACCCAGCCAAGTTCCTACGAGACAGACTCCAAAGGTTCCGTACCACCACGCCTCTGCACACAGCTGCATAGTATAATTACAATGATACCTATTTACATTACAAACAAACGACAGCAACGCGAGCGACAAAACTATACGTTTTTAACAGACTTCAAAAAAAGGAGGAGGTTTCTCAATTCGACCGTATTTAAGTTGTTTTTTTCAAGCGACTTCCAAAAAGGAGGAGGTTCTCAATTCGTCTGTATGTTTTTTTTTTTTTATCGTTGTTACCTCAGAACTTTTGACTGGGTGAACCGATTTTTATGATTCTTTTTTTATTTGAAAGCTAGTGCTTCCCGTGTGGTCCCATATAAATTTTATCAAAATCGGTGTAGTACTTTAGTAGAAAATTAACAAAAACCAAAAATAATAATGCAAAAATGTACTAATTTGTTGCGATGGAAGTCGGTTTTTTAACGTGTTTAGCGTTTTCAATTATTTTGTTTAAAATTTTTGTCATTCAGTTAAGACTCCTTGGAACGAGTAAGACTCACACTTGGCTGATTTTTATTATTCGTTGTTTTATTTCAGTACCTATTAGTATCTAGTACCTATTAGTTTCACGCTTGAATGAACATATAACTATTTTTACGATAGAGCTACATCAAAAATACTTCTAAAGACCTATTGTTTGTACGGAACCCTAAAGATAATTAAAAAAATAATAACATCCTTCTAAAAAAACACGTTTTTTGTATGGAACCCCCCCTATCTTATTACTTTTTCTAATTTTTTGTATTTATTGTAATAGCAGCAACAAAAATACACATCCTGCGAAAATTTCACCTGTCTACCAGTCTAAGAATCCATATTCTTAGACTGTGTGTCTACCTTACTGTTCATGAAATACAGCCCGCTGACAGACGGACAGGCTTAGTAATAGCACACCCCGGACACTTCATGCAACGGGCGAGAAATGCCTTTTCTAAAAACAAATGACGTAACAAATGAAAACACGTCGAGATTCTATACGTTTGAGAACCAAACTGTAACCAATCTGTATCAATCTGGGTGACGAGGGGGTGAGGTCGCAATCTAGAGAGCGGCAGGGAGTGTCCATACTGTATGTATACTTTGGTAATAGGGTCCCGCTGGTCACCCGTTGTTTGTACGGAACCATAAAAATAATTAATATAAATATTAACATTCTTCTTCTATCAAGTCGTAATCCCAGTTTGGGGATCGTGACCATTATCATCATCATCATCAAGTCGAGTCAATTAGGAGCAGATTGGGGCAGGGGTTAGGTATTTACATCTTTGTCTATTAATAACATCAATCATTATAAATAAAAATCTTGTGTCACTTAGACACAATCTGTTAGTGATCGTGTCTAAGTGATCTAAACGACTTGACCGATTACGGTAAAACTTTGGCGAGTTGTTGCGCGCATGCCCGGCAACAAAAAACTGACCACTTCCAGGTGACTTATAAACTTGAAATTTATAATTGAAATAGGTTATTGGAAGTATTAATTAATGTAAAATTAAAAAACCGGCCAAGTGCGAGTCAGATTCTTCCATACCACCACCTTTATGTAAATAATGTTATAAAAAAATTAACATTATTACTTTACAAAAATTAATGATATCCTAAAAAAACATAAATGTAAAAAGGAGCCAAGTTCGACACAAAAAAATACAAAGATCTAAATGATACCAAGTTCTATAGCGATTTCCTAAATAATAGCTATGGGATTTCAAGTTGAAACATTTATCTTAAACTTCTCCAAATAATAGATAACGTGCAACCCTATATTATTCCGATTTCTGTGCGTGCAACGGTTTTCAGTTGCTTAAAAGAAAATGTGTTATGCTCTGTGCTACTATATGGTATAACCTGGCAAGGTTAAAATAGTCAAGCCACCAAGCAAGTAAAGCTTAATTTTACAAAATATACGCCAATATAGAATATACATACATACATACATATACTTGGACAGTGAAAACTTACCAAGTTACAACATTACTGGCTAGCTACCACCATCCTATCTAAGTCTTGCCGCCAAACATCAATGTTGATATCGTTGGTGTGTTCCGGCATGAAGATAAGGTAGCCAGTTCCCATTACGTTGGGGAATCTTGGTAAGCCCGCTTCCATCTTCGGCAACATCGTCACTTACCACCAGGTGAGATGTTGTCAAGGGTTTACCAATTGTGAATAAAAAAAAATAGTAGCACAGAACATAACACATTATCTTATAAGCAACTGAAAACCGTTGTACCTTCTCTATTATTCAAAAAAAGTTGTCACGCGATTTAAACACAATGCGTGAAACATTTCAGCTCAATCGGAAACCGGGAAGTGGGTCAAATATAACTAGCAAGATTTCATTACAGACACCGGGACAGGTGAAAATAAATAAAAGCATGTAAAAATGGCCAAGTGCGAGTCGGGCTCGCACACCGAGGGTTCCGTACCACCACACCACTAACCCACACAAGCATAATAGTAATGATTACTATTCATAACAAACAAAAGACATCAACACGAGCGACGAAAACATGTTTTTTTTTTAAATTCAGTTGGGACTCCTTGGCGCGGGTAAGACACACACTTGGTCGGATTTTATTATTTTTTGATTACCGTTTTTACGATAGAGCAAAAACATTTTTCATCATAATATCAGCCGAAAGACGTCCACTGCTGGACAAAGGCATCCTCCAAGGATTTCCACGAAGACCGGTCCTGCGCTGCCCGCATCCAGCGACTTCCCACAATCTTCACCAGGTCGTCGGTCCACCGCATGGAAGGCCTGCCTACGCTACGTTTTCCGGTGCGCGGTCGCCACTCGAGAACTTTACTGCTCCAACGGCCATCTGTTTCTACGAGCTATGCACTGCCACTTCTGTATGGCGATTCTGTGAGCTATGTCGGTTACTTAGGTTCTCCTGCGGATCCCCTCAATTCTTGAAATTCCGAGCATAGCTCGCTACATCGCCCTTTGGGTGACCTGGAGTCTTCTTATGAGAACCATAGTAAGCGACCATGTCTCAGTTCCGTATGCCATCTGTGTCAACACTCATCACTGGCAACACACACTGGTCAAAGACCTTAGTCTCGAGACACTGCGGTATTTGGGACGTAAAGATATTGTGATGCTTCCCGAATGCTGCCTAGCCGAGTTGGATTCGTCGATTGATCTCTTTCTTGAAGTTGGACCTACCTAGCTGGGCTTTTTGTCCCAGGTATACATATTCGTCAACAACTTCCAGTGTAGAGTCTCTAACCTTTAGAGGGGTGGGTGCGAAACGGACATTTAACATGTTCATTTTAAGACCCACTTGTTAAGAGACTTTACTGAGGCCATCGAGCATTGTGCTTAGGTCTTCCATAGTCTCAGACATGACCACGATATCGTCAGCGAATCGGAGGTGGGTGATGTACTCGCCGTTGATATTAAGACACTCACGTGAAATTCAACTGTAAAGCTGATTCCGTAAAGTTAAATATCAGGTTATTAGCCAGTGCTGCGCTGGGAGCCTGCTCTTAATAATACGGCACAAAGTTTAAATAGGGTTTAATACTTACAAACTGCTGATTTGATTGTTGGCGACTCCAATGAAACCATTGTCCTTCTCAGTGTACTTAGCAGTGATGCATTTCCCACCTAACTCGAAGACCGCGAAGTATTTCTCAGCTTCGTACCACTTGCCCAAGTACTGAAAAAAGGAAGAATTTTTTTTTACAGTTTTATATGTTTTGACCCTGCGAATGTTCCTGGTAAGATGTCAACGGGAAAATATTCCCATCTCAAGAAATACCCACCACGCCTTCACTTAAAAAAACATTTAAGTATGAATGTGCAACTATGCAATCAAGTGGCTGGCCATTTTATTGACAAGTTTTTATTACAAGCTTTTATTTAGTTTCACCTGTCCCGGTGTCTGTAATGAAATCTTGCAAGTTAAATTTGACCCACTTCCCTGATCCACCTCAAAAAAAATTAAGCCCCTAATTTAATTCGTACCCACCTTTGATTTCGTTATTGTTGGTTAATGTTGTGTATTTAAGTATAATAATATTATTTCATACTTTTGAGTGAGTTTCATTTTGAAGTCGGTTTTTTGTTTTTTAAAACTTTTATTTTTTTTAGTAGGATGTCAACGGTCAGGTGATCGTCAAAAATATTCGTATTCTGCCTTACGTGTTCTGTATCGGAAAGACAAGGACAAAATCCTTGTATTTAGTTAAACCTGGCAAACAAGATTAATCGCATTACATAAAATCGATACCATTATATGATAAGATAAATACTCTTTATTGTACATTATATGACGTTAAATACACCGTTAATATTTACCCAAACACACGCTATGCGTATATATATACAGGCTGTAACAAAATTGGTTTAGGTCCCGTTAACTGGGGCTTCTTCTCAACATACTGAACAACTTTTGTTCTACGACTTTGCTGAAAACGTAAAATAAATGGTTTACCCTTCATACAAATCGATCAGCTGATCGACCGATTTTGTGCATTTTAGTATGGAGGGTCCAATTTTTTTTTGAGATTTGACTATGGGTTCTTTGGGGAAAGTTTTTTTTTTTATTCACAATTGGTAAACCCTTGACAACATCTCACCTGGTTTAAGTTGTTCAGTATGATGAGTAGAACCCCCAGTTAACGGGACCTACACCAATTTTGTTGTCGTTTTGTTTTGTTAATTTATATAATAAATTCTAGTGTCACAGTGTTAGTTGCTATACTCCTCCGAAACGGCTGGATGGATTTCCATGAAAGTGTAAGTCTAAGAATAGATATAGAAAATTCTTCACCGGGATCTAAGCGGGCGTAGCCGCGGGAAACAGCTAGTAAGATCATACGAATCTAGCGCTTCTATCTAAGGTTCAATGCACTTGCTGTGCACTAGCGCAGGCCGCACTATAAAATTTCCAAGATGGCTGGCAATGAAAAGGCAGTGCAAAATAAACTGGAATTATCGAGGTGGCCAAGAGTTCCTTGGCCGACAAACGGTTTATTTGAAAGCAATCCAGTTGTTACTATAGGTACTACAGTGAGCATTTTTTTTGTATAGTTATATCAAAGTATATTATATTAGTACTAACATACAGTATGGTACTCCCTGGCGCTCTCTAGATTGCAGCCGCACCCCCTCGTCACCCATATTGATACAGATTGGTTACAGTTTGGTTCTCCGTCATTTGTTTTTAGAAATGTCATTTCACGACAATTTGTATGCAGTGTCCGGGGTGTGGATATATGTATGTAAGAAAATGGTATGTGCAGCTTTGTTCTTTTTTTTTATTCACAATTAGTAAGCCCTTGACATCATTTCACCTGATGGTAAGTGACGATGATGCCGAAGATGGAAGCGGGCTTACCAAGATTCCCCGAAGCAATGCAGAACTGGCTATCTTATCTTCAAGCCGGAACACATCAATGCTGTTAACACCGAGTTTTGGCGGCAAGACTTAGATAAGATGGTGGTAGCTAGCCAGGCGGGCTCAGAAAATGCCCTACCACCAACCAAACCGAGTCTTACAAGTTGACCCCACCCGGAATCGAACCCGCGACCTACTGGTGTGAAGCGAATGTTCTAGTGTAGACGATATAACTTTCGAGAATCCATAACACTAAAATACAATGTAATGAGTCTTGTATTTAAGGCTTATACCGCCGCCAACGACCAACTTTGTAAACTTTTTACGTCAATTAAGGATTTTTTTTGTCGAAAAAAATATGTGTTGCAACTAGCTTTTTTCTGCGGCTTTGCCCGCGTGGACATAGTTTCTATGACTGTTTTCGAGGGTGCGCAATAGCGGTTTGCGAGTGTAGAAAAAAGGAGTCTATATGTTAATCCAGGTCCTAATCTGTCTACCTACAAAATTTCAGCAAGATACGTTGAGTAGTTTTTGCGTGAAAGAGTAACAAACATCCATACATATATACAAACTTTCCCATTTATAATTTTAGTAAAGGATTTACAGAAGAAGAACGTCGGTGGCGTAATGGCGAGGGCCGCCGCCTCCTGTCCGGGAGGTCGTGGTTCGAATCCTGCCACGTACCAATGTGATTTCGCATTAAGATTTCATATGTACGTTTATCCGACGCTCTTACGGTGAAGGAAAACATCGTGAGGAAACCTGCACACGCCTGCGAAGAAACTCGCAGGTTGTGCGTGAAGTCGACCAACCCGCACTGGGCCCGCGTGGTCGACTAAGGGCCGATCGCCCTAATTCAGTGTAGGATCTAGCCCCATCGGTAGGGACGTATATGAGCTGATAAGAAGATGAAGAATTTACAGAATATGAGGAGTGATTTTGATTTTGATTCCTCGAATTCTAGTTTATTACACACAACTAAAGAAAAAAATATGCTAATGCTCCATTTTTTTCTAGTTGTAACCTTATGCAATTTTAATCGGAACATTATGATAATCCATGAACTTCTTAGTAAAACAATATATAGTGATTTTGTTTACTTTCTTTTTTAAAAATTCTTCTTATTTTATCTATAATTAAATGAATTAACCACAATTTTCGCACGTTTCGTCCGCAGCAATTGACGTAAAAGCCACGTTGCAGTACGAGCTAACAAGAAATTTACTTCCAAGCCGTTTCGTTCGATGTTTGGAAGATGGAGGAGCCTTAAGACACTTTTCATTATCAAGATGTAATAAACTAATTTAAAGGAATAATAATTTAGGAAATGCAGGGTAACCAAGGTCTGGTCGAAAGCGGACTAAATATATAAAATTAAATTGACCTGCAGGTACTAATATATATATACTTTGCCTCCAGTAAGCTATGAATTATAAAAATATTTTGTTTGAAGTAGCAGTGTACACTTTTGGAAATAATTTTTAGTATATCTAAAACGATAGATAAGCTCCTACAACTAGAGACTCTTAAACCCGCCGTTGAGTTCACAAAATTGAAAGAACTTAAAATGATCATCATATCAGCCACAAATCGTCCACTGCTGAACAAAGGCCTCCCCCAAGGATTTCCACGACGACCGTTCCTGCTATGATCATTGATAGATAAATTAGGAACTTAAAAGACAGTACAATGTTGAAACTGGTTGTACTTAGGACCTTTCAAACAGGGTAGCATATTTAAGTGTCCCAATACTAGCTTTTCCTAGCGGCTTCGCTCGCGTCAGCGATTGCTCACTCTTTCGTTATACTCGTGACCGGGTGCTGTCCGTGTGAACTGGCCTACTCATGTCAAAGGGATTAATGACTTTTAATGATTTTTATGTATAGCTTTTCGTGTCCTATTGTTTTTATGTTCTAATGACATAATATGGTTTATATCAAGGGTTGAATTTTGACGTTATTAACTAATGATTGTTTATTTCTTGATTTTTGACAAAGGACATTCTGTTATTATTATTTTATGACTATCAGAAAGAGTGGAATTTGCACTTATTTTGAATCAATATCTTGAATCTTGAAAAGTTTTTGCTTGGAAGAGTATCAAACATCCATACATACAAAGTTTCGCGTTTATAATATTAGTAGGATTATGTTGTTTGTGTCATTGATTTTTTTATAAAGTTAGTTGTCTTCTATTAGGCCTATGTCCAGCAGTGGACTTCCTTCGGCTGATATACGCACATCCATACTTCCATGTTTCCGAGAATTTGTCAACTAGAACCACAGAGTACCATGTACAAGAACTACACAACCTATATTTATATGCTCAACACGCATAGCTTGCGGCTTTCTCAGGCTTTCTTCACTTGAAAGTGGTTTGCGATGTGAATTACCTACTTTAACAGTGTTCAGCTGATTAAATAGCAATATTATTAAGTTAAAAATAATCAAATAAGAATTGATAAAAATGCAAGTTTTTTAATGGTGTACCACACTACTAAAATAATTGTTAATTGATAGCCGTTCCCTATTGCGTTGGGGAATCTTGGTAAGCCCGCTTCCATCTTCGGCAACATCGTCACTTACCACCAGGTGAGATGTTGTCAAGGGTTTACCACATGTAAAAAAAATAAAATGTTATGAGGATTAAAAAAAATAGTATGATTTTTTTTTCGTTGTCGTAGGTATCCTATAATGTGTGGTATCGTTAAATAGGTCTTTTAAAACTACTGCTTAAAATTTTTTGAATTCAGAGATCGGTTTGTGAAATATTAAGTTTCAAAGTGCAAAGTTTTGTTAAAGTTTTAGAGTAGATTTCCCCCCCCCCCCCCGCCCCCCGCCCCCTACCACCTAAACCGCTATTTCAGGACATCTGAATTTTTTTTAAATAGTAGGCTATAATATAATCAATTTAAAAGGGAAACTATAACGGCTAAGTAGGCTTACTTAGTTTGGGAGTAATAGTCGACCAACATAAGGTGTGCAGTTGGATTTGCAAAAAGTTCTCAGTTTTTCATACAAAATATTCTATTTCTCTCTCTGATCGTGTGGCACAATTAAGCGTGCTATCCAAGGGATAGAGGGCAGTTGCCTAGTGTTGCATTTAGCGTCACCCGCAAACATTCTATTACCAACTGCAAATAAAATTTAGTTTTTTAAAATGTATACATGTTTTTGAAAAGACCACGGGACCCTACTTTGTGTGAGTCCGGCTCGCACTTGACCGCTTTTTCATACTTATGGTTCCAATTAAACAATGGATTAGTTAGATCAAGATTAACCATGATAAAGGCAAATAAATTATTATGAATTATGAATGTCTAGTAGAGGTTGTCTTTCGCAAACTGATGCCGCTCATGCATAATTATCACAGCTTAAAAATCTCTGACCGTTCAATAAAAATTGTTTCTATTCAATCTATGGAAGAGTAAGTTATAAATAAATAAAATACATATTGAATAAATTTAGATATTTACCCGATTTGCATTGAAGTCCTTCATAGCCGCTACATCAGGGCAAGTCCCAGGAAACACGAGCTGCGCACGACTTATGCTCGTCGAGAGAAAACCGCAGAGAAACACCGCTATCGCCTTGAGTACTGACATCTGTAAAAATAACAAAACAAACATTTCATAGAGGAAAAGTACAAAAACATAAAATTGCAATTCAGTTTTGTCAAGGCATATGAGGAAGAAGATAAACACGTTCGGCATATGTGTGGGACAATACTTGTAGTAAAGATAACGAAACAAGCATTTCATAGCGGGAAAGTACAAAAACATAAAATTGAAATTGTGTTTTGCTAAGGCATATGTGGAAGAAGATAAACAAGTTCGGCATATGTGTGGGACAATACTCTTAGTAAAGATAACAAAACTAGCATTTCATAGAGGGAAAGTACAAACACATAAAATTGCAATTAAGTTTTGCTAAGGTATAGTGGAAGAAGAAAAACACTTTGGGCATATGTGTGGGACAATACTCGTACTAATGGAAAATGTAAGAACTGTAAGTGACCATAAGACAATAAAAAAATTGAAATAGATAGCTTTGAAATGAGGGCTTGAGTTCTACTTAGCCAATCACAGCTTAGTATGCACAGTACAAGATCTCGCACGTGACTTAAAACGAAAAACTACAAAATCGTCAACATTCGGCATAGAACGGAAAGTAATGAAATGAGTTAATGGGAAGGGAGGGACTCGTAGCACAGTCTAAATATTCCATACAGTCGTCCAACGGAGATATCTAGACAGGGCAACCATGTGGGGGCCGAGGGGCAGGACAGGACTGAGGAGGTCAGACCCCTAGTTCTATAGTCAAATCTCGGGACACTTCATACATTCAGGCGGTGCGACTAGGGTTACCAGGACTTTAAACCGAAAAGTCGGTTGCAAGATGTTCAAAATGTGTTTTTCGATAAGTCTGGTTGTCCCAATTGGTTCAATATACATAAAAATAAATGTTCATTATGTTTTTCTCTGTGTGATTTTTATTTTATTTTATTTATTAATTACTAACATAGTGTATTCGATTTTTTCTGTACTAACAAAAATGGACTAAAATTGTCTGAAGGAATAAAGATTTATTATTATTAAAATCCTGATTAGTGTATTAAATTATAAAATAATTACATTATAACATTATTTTGTTAGAGAAATAATTTTATAATGTATTTTTTTTTCATTACGATACAAGTTCAACCAAAGAGATAATATCACAACAAATTTCCATACCATTTTTTTTATTGGAACACACATGCGGTTCGCGCCATTTTTACAACAATACAAAAAGTTTTCATTCCAATTTTTACTTGTCTGTTACAGCGCCCGCTTTAACGCATGCGCGGTGATGTGTTGGTTTTTCATTGAATTTTGTTGTAGATACTGAATTTCGTGGATAATTTTAATTCTTGTTTAAAAATGTCTGAGATCAGTGAAAGCATTGTTTTACCTGTCTGTGACACCGTCCGCTTCAGTGCAAGCGCGGTGATGCGCTGGGATTCAGCGCTATGACACGTTTTGTTGTAGGTACTTACTGAATTTCGTGGGATTTTTTTCTTACTCTAAACTTTGATCTTTGTATTTTAGTTGATTCAATCCCAATGTATGAGATTAGATAAAGTAGTGTATGAAACTGCACATAATTTGGTCTTAATAAGCAACAGTTTCATAAACTACTATTAATTAACGGGCCGCGACCGCCGCGCGACTGACGCTCCTGCTTCGCAGATGCGTTAATTTTTTAATTAATACTTTTACTAATTGTACTATTTGTTCTTAAATTTCTGTACACTAGCAACAGCTTTCAAAACATCTTTTTTTGTAGAAATTTCACTGTAAAATTTTTCACATTCGCGCAAGCGGCGCCTGTTATTTATTAGCATGACGAAAAATCCGGTCTCGAATGAAATCCGGGCGGAGTCCGGTCTATACGCTTAAAATCCGGGCTAGACAACAACGAATACCATTACCTGAGACTGTAATCTGAATCATGACGAGCAGCTGCATAGTGACTAGTAGTGACTTAGTAAGATTTGACGCAAGCACCAAAAGATGCCAAAAGCGTTGGACTACTGTATGAATTCTTACACTGTACCCGTGCGATAGTAGTGAAGATACCATCATGGGTTACTTTTCTCTTTTATCGTGTGGCAAATTAACTGTGCTATCCAAGGGATAGACGGTGGTTACCTGGTGTTGCACTTAGCATCGCCCGCGGTCACGTGTAGGGTATTTAGATTTACACCTACGGACGTGTGCAAAGCAACCTTCATACACATCTGGAATCAGATGTGCAGGTTTCCTTACGATGTTTTTCTTCACATACCTACACTCACTCGTTTTTATTGCTGTAAGAGCATCTGTTCTGTCTAGTAATCTCTTAGTCTGACCCTCACAAGACAGGCTCGGCCTAGTGTGAGGTTCAGAGTTAAAATGTAATAAAATGTGCAGGACATTGGCTCAATAAAAACTTCTTGTAATCTGTATGTATGTCTTGGCAACAAAAAATATTCTTATTCTTACCGTTAAAGTAATCTGTAATATATGTACGTAAGTTTCGAAAAAGTCATTGGTGCGTTGGCTTTCTTGTTAAGAGGACCGAGTCTTTCCGATTGAACCACCGACGCTAATGGGTCACTGATTCACTAAGCATAATTTGAGTTCACCAACATATGACAAAAGTGACGAGGATAAAAGAGACGGTGGAGAACTCACTCGCTTATTTTTAACAATAGAAAATGTGGAACATCAGCGAACGTTCCGCACGCCTTTCAAGTTTGACTTTCAAAGGGTACAGTCAGAGTTTTCATACAAAGAAATTTACATTATAACACTGACAGTTTTTAAAAGGGCAGTTCTTTGGTACGCATTTGTGGATTATGTAATATAAATTATTAAATAAGAGTAATTGAGCGGAGGAGTTTCTGTAACTTAATGATCAAAATACAAAAAACCGGTTCGGCATCATGGTCACTTACCATCAGGTGAGATGAAGCCAAGGGCTTACCAATTATGAATAAGAAAAACCACGGTAAAAGTGAAACTTTACAGAGGACGAAACGATCATGGCTGCTCTCGTTTCGGTACAGAGGACGAAACGATCATACCGTCAGACGTAAGCGACCGTCACGCGACATGCAACACACAGACGAAAAAATTTAAACGATGTAATAAAGGTTTCACTTTAACAAAATAAAATAAAGTGCGAGTCGGTCTCTCCACACAAAGTATAACAATGATACCTATTCGTTTCAAACAAAAGACATCAAATCTACAGAAAAATTGTGTATTTTTTCATTAAGTTCGGACTCCTTTGCGCAATTACGACTCACGCTTGGCCGGTTTTTGTTATTTTTTATTTTACTTTGCCATTAGTACTATAATCACACCAAGTTTCAGGTTTGTAGGTATTTTCGTTTTTGCAATGGAGCCAAAACAAAAAAATCCTTTAAAAACCATGGACACCCTACATTTTTCACTTTTTAACTTTTTTTTTTTATTATAATCCCCATAATAATGCATATTCTGTAAAAAAATCAACCGGCTACCTATCCTATCATAGTTCAAAAGATACAGCGTTTTAAAAGTCGTATAGACAGACGGACGAACAAACAGACGAACAGTGTAGGTTTAGTAATAGGGTCCTGGTACCTGGTATGGAACCCTTAAAATAAAACAAGGTTTCACTAAAATGCCAGTTATTTTTTTTATTCACATTTGCTAAACCCTTGACAACATCTCACCTGGTGGTAAGTGACGATGTTGCCAAAGATGGAATGTAATATAATTGTATGAAATATTTTATGTAATTTTTAATTATCTTCATCATATCAGCTCACATACGTCCCCACCGAGGAGCTCGACCCTACCCTGAATTATACCTATTGGGTCTTAGTCGACTACGCGGGCCCAGTGCGAGTTGGTCGACTTTACACACAACCTTCGAGTTTCTTCGCAGGCGAGTGCAGGTTTCCTCACGATGTTTTCCTTCACCGTTAGAGCATCCGATAAACATAGTAATTTAGTAATCTATTTATTTATTAATTCACAATTGGTCAGCCCTTGGTATAATCTCACCTGATGGTAAGTGAAGATGATGCCGAAGATGGAACAGAATATACACACGAAACAGGAAACGATAAACACTATAATATTATAAAAACCATTACATTATATTACCTAAAATTTAAACCCGTCCCTCGTCATCCTCGGTACAAAGGTTATCATAACCACACCCTGGACACTTCATACAACGAGCCGGAAATGACATTTCAAAAAAGGAATGACGGAACAAACAAAATGGCTGCGAAATCCTATACGTTCGAAATCCAAACTGTAACCAATCTGTATTAATCTGGGTGACGAGGGGTGAGGTCGCAATCTAGAGAGCGGCAGGGAGTGTCCATACTGTATGTCAGTACTAATATATATATATACTTTGCCATAACACTATCTGCATTTCCGCGCTGAAAGTCAATGGCCAGCCTCTACACCAGGAACGATCCGGAACAGGAGTCGAAAATTAAAAAAAGTGATAGGTGAAATCATAGGTACAAGATTTAATGATTCAAACCGATTTTTTTCAAAGTGCTTGATTTATATCTTCAATTTCTTATTGTTTAGCTCATTTATTCATTATATATTGAAATAAGGCGATGAGTAAATTAAACAGAACGACATCCATTCCTTATTTAATGTCCTATTTAACAACTAATTATCACCCATTGTGTGTTAAAAATATATGTATAAACTTACATTCTTCTACAATTAATGTTGTAGCATTGAACCTACAACAGGAGGTGATGTTTCAAAAGAAAAACTATTTTGTTTTAGTTTTTTAACAAATTCTTGTGTTTCGAAGTGCTCATTAGGAAGTTCATCAGTAAGAAGTTTTCCTGCCTTGAACTGATGTCAACTGTAGAGCTAGTTTTTCCACTACCCGGCACGTCACCGGCACGTCACCGGCACGGCACCGACTCCGGCATGCCATCGCCGTTGCCGGTCAGTGGAAAGACACTCCTTAAGATATCATCCAACATTTCATCTCGATATACCCATCATTCAAATTTACTTATAAATATTTATTTACTAATCTGCTGTTTTCGTAAAGACCCTTCTCGGGTAAGATAAAATTATGTTTTTGTTAATTGTGATATAAATTTAACGTGTTCCAATCCTTTTGTAATTCTTATATATTTCTTTCTAGGTCTTTATTTCACAAATTAAATTAATTTCATCTGGAAGCACGCATGTTCATTTGAAACCCACGCCCTTTCTACCACCTACTACCTAAGTCGTGCTACAATGGTAAATTCGCAATTATTTTTAATTAAATTATCAAACTGCTTAGAATAATTCCCAGGTTTATGAACTTGACAGTCAAAGGCCATAGTTCAATGATTCTGGCGTATTGCGCACAATTAATTATTTTTATTTAAAAAGAAAAATGCGAATTGACCATGAATTTCTTGGGGAAAGTTGTTCAGTTTTATGAGCACAAGTTCCAGTTAAAAAAAGTGCACACCTCTGTTGAGGCCCTGTATACTACTCAAAACAAAACTAGGGCCACCTACATTTTCATAGCACATTTTCATACAATGGTGGTTCAAACAGCAACGAATATTTTTGTTAATCTAGAAAAGTAATGAAAGTACGAAATGCAGTCATTAGATTAGATCACTGGCTACAAATTTGTGGAAGAGCTCAACATTCTGCAGACCCTCAGAAACTCAGTGGACTGCTCAAAGAAAGAACATGATTTTTTTACCGCAAAATATATGGAATATTTCCCAATTTAGTGTGTGCTCTCATCTGAGCACTCCAATGAGTTTCCGAGGGTCTGTAGATGTTGTGCTCTTCGACACACTTGTAGCCAGGGATCTGACCTAAAGACTAAACTTCGTAGTTTCCTTTATATCAGCCGAAGGACGTCCACTGCTGGACATAGGCCTCCTCCATGGATTTCCATGACGACAGGTTTTGCACTGCCCGCATCCAGCGGCTTTCCGCGACCTTCACCAGGTCATCGGTCCACCGAGTGGGAGGCCCGCCTATGCTACGTTTTCCGGTGCGTGGTCGCCACTCGAGAATTTCACTGCCCCAAGGCCTTTATTTTGTTTTCAATAGTATCCTTAGTTAATATATAAAAGTGAAAATGTGTTTGTTTGGTTGTTACCTTTTCACGCTTCAACACCTTGACCAATCCTGAATCCTATTTCACTAATAGGCTACTTTTTATCCCGTGAAAATAGCATAGTCCGATGCAGTTCCTGAGGGAAATGAAAATATGCTCTTATTTGGTTAGTTTCTTTAACATTGCAACGGAACAATTGATTGCTGTGATTTTTTGCACAGAGATGGTTGAGGGCGTGGGAAATGACATAATTTACTAATTAGCATATCCTGACATGGTTCCCGAGGGACTCCATTTCCACGCTCGCGCACGTCGGCGTCGCAACGGAGCAACGGACTGAAGTGATTTTTTTTTGTATAGAATTGGTCGAGGGGGTGGGAAGTGACATGGACTTCTAATCAGAATAGCCCAATATCGTTCCTGAGGGACCTGAGCAAAACCCATGTCCGCGCTCGCGAGCCGCTTGCGGCTCGCGCACGACTTACCCTCAAAGACAGTCATAAAAATGATTTCCACGCGGGCGAAGCCGCGGGCAAAAGCTAGTATTTTCATACATTTGTGCTTCCCCGACAGCCGTGCCAGTGCCGTGGCGGCTAGTGGAAAAACGTCAATAAGATGAGATGCAGCCGGGTACTGCTAAATCGTTGACCTACTTATTAACAATCTTCACACACATACCTACAATGGAACGCAGCGTACAGTCAGCAAAGAAAGTTGCCGAAAAAAATAACTTTACAAAAGATACCTAGACACATTAACTGTACATAAGTTACGTTACAAACAAATCTACATTTTCATCATTAATTTTCAATACAGTATAATATCTCCAAAAGTGGCCGGACATTATATTTCCAAAAGTGGCCGGACATTATGGTTCCAAAAGTGGCTGGGTGGATTTATGTAGTCAGACGTGTTCAGCAAATTTTGATATTTACAGATCAGGCTAGTTATACAGGATGTAACAAAATTGGTGTAGATCCCATTAACTGGGGCTTCAACTCATCATACTGAACAACTTTTGTTCTACGACTTTGCTGAAAACGTAATTTTTTTTTTACCCTTTATGCAAATCGTTCAGAGGATTTACCGATGTTGTGAATTTTAGTATGGAGGGTTAAATATTTTTTTTGAGAATTGACTATGGATTCCTTGGAGAAAGTTGTTCAGTATGATGAGTAGCACCCCCAGTTAACGGGACCTACACCAATTTTGTTACACCCTGTATAATTAAACATGTTCAGCCACTTCTGAAAAAATAATGTACATCGACATTCGTTTTTTGCAAATGTAAATAGACTTATAACCTTTATAGTGTACAGGTGTTTTGAAAATTTGGATGTGTTCATGGACTTTTTTGCTAACTGTACCTTCTTAAACATTAGTAATGAAGTCGCGGTAAAAAAAGACAAGTGAATAAAGAACGGGTATCAGAAATAACCGTAGATTTTTTTGTTACTTTACTTTTAAACCATTCAAGCAAAAAAGTCTGGTGTCATCAAGTTTTTATCGCGAAACTACCTAAGCATTTATTTATATCGTTTTTTGTTTAAGTAAGTATTTGTAAAATATTTACCCATTAAATATATTAATGTAATAAATGTAAAAGTGAGTCCATCTGTCTGTTTGTCATTCTTTCACGTTAAAACTTTTTAACCGATTTCGCTAAAATTCGCCTCACAATGCGGAAAACAACGTAGGATAAATTTTATCCCGGGAAAATGCGTGATTTCCAAATGATCTGGAATAAACTTATTACCACGCTACGCTACACTACCCACAAAGACAGGCTTGAAGACTCATGATTACTCATGCGACTTATTTTCATTTCGGAGGAATGCTCAGTTCCTGAGTGATCTGAAAAAATCGAAAAACTAACGGCAAGTGACTCGCGCGCAGCACATCGTCACTGTCACACACACAGCCATAAAACGGGTCAAGTGCGTGTCGGACCTCGCATAGTGTTCAGTTCCGCAGTCATTACTTCATAACTCGAAAACTTATATGTGGCTATTAACACAAGATACTCGAAATAATTTAAAGTACGCAAGGTGGGAGGAAATCATTATCATCATATCAACCGAAAAACGTCCACTGCTGGACAAAGGTCTCCCAAAGGATTTCCACGACTACCGGTCCTGCGCTGCCCGCATCCAGCGGCTTCCCGCGACCTTCACCAGATCATCGGTCCACCGAGTGGGAGGCCTGCCTTGCCTACGCTACGTCTTCCGGTGCGTGGTCGCCATTCGAGAACTTTACTGCCCCAACGGCCATCCGTTCTACGCCCACTGCCACTTACCTAAGTTAAGCAATTCTGAGAGCTTTACTTATACTTTATTTGTTTAAGTTAACCTCGGACAACTCGTCAACAAACCCCTTCAACCCCAACAACAACAAGCGACCTTCATCATGCAAACACTTATTCTTAGGAAACAATTCTTCATTTTAGAAGACCTAAGAAAGCCCACTCGTTGGGACTATGAAACCCTATAAAGATTATATTAGAATTCCTTAAGTGGCGACTAAGCTACATTATTAATTTTTGTTCAAATCAAGATCTAAGAACGATCATAATATGATATTATTTCTTCTTGTGTACTTTTTGCTATAAATATTATCATCATCTTATCAGCCGAAAGACTTCCACTGCTGCTTTCTCCAAGGATTTCCACGACGACCGGTCCTTTGCTGCCCGCATCCAGCGGCTTCCCGCGACCTTCAACAGGTCGTAGGTCCACCATGTGGGAGGCCACGTCTTTCGGTGCGCGGTTGCCACTCGAGAACTTTAGTGCCCCAACAGCCGTCTATTCCACGAGCTATGTGCCCTGCCCACTGCCACTAAAGTTTAGCGATTCTGTGATTTGTGATTCAATCGCGTAGAGGAATTCCGAGCATAGCTCGCTCCATTGCCCTTTGGCCTTCTTATGAGGCCCGTAGTAAGTGACCATGTCTCAGTTCCGAATGTCATCCCTGGCAACATACACTGGTCAAAGACCTTAGTCTTGAGACGCTGCTGTTATGGGACGTGAAAATATTGCGAAGCCGAGTTGGATTCGTCGATTGATCTCCTTCTTGAAATTGAACCTACCTAGCTGGACTGTTTGTCCCAGGCATAGGGGATAAAACTCAGGATAGTTGCCCCAGGGGTATAGTTGCCCCGATTGTAATTACTCTAGTTTCGCGGATAAATCGCATGCTGTTTTATTAATCTATCGAAAGACTCTCTAACTACCTCTAAGTTGACCGCGTCTCATGTCTCTGTGCGATTGCATGTATAGCCAAAATGCAAGTTTTCGCGGGATAGATGTCCTGTTTCTCGGCGGTATATCTATTCTAAACGTTATTTACTTGGGTTTGGCAATTATCCCCTGTATGGGATAATCATATCAGCTCATATACGCCTTAGTCGGCCACGCGGGCCCAGTGCGGGTTAATCAACTTCACACACAAACTACGAGTTTCTTCGCAGGTGTGGGCAGGTTTCTTCACGATGTTTTTCTTCACCGTAAAAGCAATCGGTGAGTATATGTACGAGTACGTGAGTTTTGAAAAACTCATTGGTACATTGGCCGTCCGTATTTGAACCCGGTACCTTTGGTTAGGAGGACCGAGTCGTTACCGGTTGAGCCACCGACGCTTCCTGACGACGACGATCTGTGTGGGATCCATTTGTGTCCAGATTTTACCCTATATATTCGTCAAAAACTTCGAGTGTAGAGTCTCCAACTTCCATATACAGGTTCGCAAAAATCGTTAATACTTTAGAAATGATGTTCCACCTTTTCGCACGAATTGTTACGCTTTTTCATTTATTATGCGTACAGCGCAGGAGTGGAACTCCTTGCCAGCGTCAGTGTTTCCCGATTCCTATAACTTGGGGATCTTCAAGGCAAGAGTGAATAGGCATTATTTGAGTCTGCGTGTACCATCCTCGACTGCTTCATCACTTACCATCAGGTGAGTTGCAGTCAAACGCACTCAAATTTTTAATAAAAAATAATAATAATAATATCTGAGTATTTGCACAGGCACAACCAAGCAGCCAGGATCCTACACCAAGAGATCGCTCTAAAGTATGGCCTCATATCTCGGCGGTTGCCGTATTACAAGTACACGCCGGAGCCGGTTCTCGAAAACGACCGCGCCAAGCTCTACTGGGACCGACCGATCATCACGGACAGGACTATTCCTTCGAATAAGCCTGATATCGTGCTGATGGATCGGACGCAGTCAAGGGTGTTTTTGGTTGATATCACTATCCCATATGATGAAAATCTCGTGCAGGCTGATGCCGATAAAAGGACCAAGTACCTGGACCTAGCGCACGAGGTTACTGATATGTGGCGAGTGGAATCCACCGAAATCATCCCCGTAGTCCTATCCGTGAACGGGTTAATTTCAGCCGACCTTGAATGTCACCTAAGGCGGCTGGATCTCCGAGGCAGGCCAATAATTGCAGCAATGCAGAAAGTAGTCCTCCTCGACAATGCCCGGATAGTCCGACGCTTTCTCTCCCCGTCGCACTGAACTCCAGCCGACTGTGCTTCCGCTGGAGGTGCTCCTGCCACTTTGCCTCGTGCCAAGTGAGCAGAGTAGCTTAAATTTTATATCCTGAAATACTAATACTAAAGATAATGTATTTACTTTTTAGGTCTTTTATCCTTATTATAAATCACGTAAGCACGAACGGAAATTTTTAAACCCGCACCCTACACCTACACCTACTCCTACCGTCGTTGTGCTACAGAGTCTCCAACTTTCAGGGGAGCGGGTGTGACACGGACATTTAATATTATTTTCGTCTTGTCCGTGTTCATTTTAAGAGAGACTCTACTGAGGCCATTGAGGCTATAAATATATCAATAAACTATAAATCAAAGAATTCATGAGGACCACAAAAATACATCATGACTGGTTCCAAATGAACATTATTCGTACAAATTGCATCCATTCTGTTAAATTTTCCCAAAATGCCATGAGATAAATATTCATTTAATTTTTTCCGTTATTCTTTTTCTTAGATTATTTGTATCATGCAGTTTCTTAGGAAAACCAGTGAAACGTGAGATTTGTAACGGAAATGCAACTCTCACACTTGGCTGACGTTTGGATGTTAGATGCAGGGTATAACTTATATGAATAAAATATTGTAAGTAAATTAAAATCGCATGAACTTACCTTATGAATAGTATCTTTGTGTATAGGTATCATCTATGAGGAAGCGCACACCTTAATATATCCTTATACAAATGACATTTATACGATGTATTAATTATCAAGGAAGGTATATTTATCTTTTGAATGTTTTTAATGTATTTAATTAATATAAATAAATATAAAGGTCATTCTAAATAGTACCGTAGTTTTGTATTTGTAATGCGTTTTGTGTAATAAAATAATACTAATAATTTACACGTTATCCGAAGTATTATTATTTACGGTTTATCTTATAAATAATTTTCTAAGAACCTAAAAGCTTTTAAGTACAAGATTTTTGGGATCAAAGAACTCGTCAATACGAATCAAACGAGCCCAAATTTGATCGATGGGATTGTTTCGTTTTATTCCGGAGTTTCTATGGCCTCCTTCCAGCTCCAGCATTGTCACGCGATATGCAAAATTTCAGCCCAATCGGAAACCGGGAGGTGGGTCAAATTTAGTTTGCAAGATTTGATGACAAACATCGAGACAGGCGAAACTAAAAAAAAGCTTGTAACAGAGGCCACTCTAAATCGTCGCCAAATTTTTTAGCACTATAGCATGTAACTATAGTTATAATGGCTAATTCCTAGATGATTTGTACAAAATTAAGTTACGTCAGCTAACATCAAGGAGTTGATTGTCTAGTATTTTTTTTATAATCGCTATAACACTAACCTCTAGTCTCAAAGTAACGCAACGTGTTAAAACTACAATCATCTTGCTAATAAATCATTCATAACGATAACATAACTATGTTATATTATAACACAGTAAGTTTAATTAATCTGTCTTAAAAATAAATATCTCACTAACTACAATACTTAAAACACCTAAAATTAAGCACCTAAATGAGTAAATAAAAAGCACCCCTTGCAGCGTCGGTAGTCATTTTTTTAAAACCCACAATTGGTAAGCCCTTGACATCATCTCACCTGATGGTAAATGACGATGATATTAGAATAAGTATTATGCAAAGAAGTTGTACAGGTTACAATGAAATTAATGTAGGACCTCGTTAACTGGGCCTTCTTCTTCTATTCCTCATAGTGAACAACTTCCCCCCAAAAAACCCATAAGTGGTTAGTTTTCTCCATACAAAAGTGTACAAAATAGGTCAGTCAGCTGATCGTTTTTATATTAAGAGTGTAATTGTAATGTCACTAGTTCACAATCTCGCAAGATAGATCCCGTTAGATTATAATCAAACCGTTTTTACAATTTTACGGTGACATATATAAGGTGTTCTTAAAATGTCTGTAAGGGGTGCGCCAACTGGCAAAAAAAATTGAGTCCTTATACGATCAGATAATTAGACAATTTCATACGATGAGTTCTAAAATATTTTATTGGAATGAAAAAAGTTCCTTGAAAAAAGTTGATCAGTTTCACGAGTAGAAGCACCCCTTGCAGCGTCAGTAGTCATTTAAAAAAAATCTACAAATGGTAAGCCCTTGACATTATCTCACCTGATGGTAAGTGACGATGATGCCGAAGATGAACACGGGCTTACCAAGATATCCCAACGCAATGGGAGAACTGGCTAACTTCAAGCCGCAACACATCGATGCCGTTAATTAGATAGGATAGGATTAGATAGGATTACTTAGACTTAGATAGGATGGTGGTAGCTAGCCAGACGGGCTTAGAAAATGCCCTTCCATCAACCAAATCGAGTGTAACAAAGTTAAACTCCACAGGGAATCGAACCCGCGACCTCCTGATGTTAAGCTAATGGACTTAACCATTACGCCACGGACGCGGTTAAAAACATTTGTAACAAAATTGGTGTAGGTCCCGTTAACTGGGGATTCTACTCGTCATACTGAACAACTTTCTCCAAGGAACCCATAGTCAATTCTCAAAAAAAAAATGGACCCCCCATACTTAAATGCACAAAATCGGTCATACAACTGATCGATTTGTATGAAGAGAATATTTTTTTTTACGTTTTCAGCAAAGCCGTAGAACAAAAGTTGTTCAGTATGATGAGTAGAAGCCCCGTTAACGGGACCTACAACAATTTTGTTACACCCTGTATATATGGATTGTTTAAGTATTAGGTACTTATAAGTGCCCATATCTCGAAAACTATAACATTTTGTGTAAAATTTTAAATTTAGATATTCTGGTAAGTCATGCGTGACCTAGCCCATCAGAACTATACTGCATCTTAAAAAAAATGTTGCTCCCTAACCTAAAATATAGCCCGCATAATAAAATTTACAAAACCATCCAAGTGCGAGTCAGAACCGCACACAAATGGTTTCGTACCATCATACTAGATGGCGCTAGTTTCTTCGTGTTTAAAAAAACACGTTTTATTTGTATGGAGACCCCTTTATTTTTCCTTTTCCTATTTTTTGTATTATTTGTTATAGCGGCAACAGAAATACATCATCTGTGAAAATTTCAACTGTCCAGCTATCACGGTTCATGAAATACAGCCTGGTGACAGACGGACGGACGGACGGACAGCGAAGTCTTAGTAATCGGGTCCCGTTTTTACCCTTTGGGTACGGAACCCTAACTAAGTCTCTTGGTTTTCTATTTCATGTTTACGTAATTAGTCTATCAATGGCTAAAAAAACAATAATAATTAAACACGGTGGACCGACGACGACCTGGTGAAGGTCGCGGGAAGCCGCTGGTTGTGGGCAGCGCAGGACCGGTCGTCGTGGAAATCCTTGGGGAGCCTTTGTCCGGCAGTACGGATGTCTTTACCATATAAAAAAAAATTCGAGCGAGACCTACAGTACTCGCATATGATGTGTAACATGTGACAAAATACTTTATAAAAGGACGGCAAAGATACGGCAGACTAGGCTGTATGGTCATAGATACCTTTGCCTTTTCCGCGCTTTTGAAGCCTGAAAAAAGGACGGAAAGATACGGCAGACTAGGCTGTATGGTCATAGATACCTTTGCCTTTTCCGCGCTTTTAAAGCCTGAAAAAACGCGATTCCCTGGGACACATTTCCGTCCCATGGGACACATTTCCGTCCCATTTCACGAAATCACTCCCGCAAATTGCAGGAAAGCGAGAGCAAAGATGTTACACATCAAAAAATAGCAAATCGGTTGGACTAAACGGTCGGACGGACACGTAATAGATTTCATATTTGGAAAAATACGAAGTAGAAACTTTAACCTTTAGAAACAACACTGGCCTTAACACATGATGACATGTCTAAAAAAAACCTATTATTCAAGTATCAAAACTCATCACAACAGACGCAAAACATTTATCCAAAGAAAATGTCCAGTTGATCTCAGGTATATTTTAATACAACTCTTTTATACGTTTACAGGTCGCGCCAAACTTTATTGCGGATCTGAAGCACAGTATATTAGTACTAATCTGAAGTGAGATACGGGTGCTTACTGCGCCGGTATAGCCGAGCAGTGGGGTACCTTTACGTCCTTTTTGTCCTATGGTTAGTCCATTCGCTTCACACCAGGAGGTCGCGGGTTCGATTCCCGGCGGGGTCATATTATAAGACTCGGATTGGTTGGTGGTAGGGCATTTTCTAAGCCCGCCTGTCTAGCTACCACCATTGCCGCCAAACATCAGTGTTAACAGCATTGATGTGTTGCGGCATGAAGATAAGATAGCCAGTTCTCCATTGCGTTGGGGAATCTTGGTAAGCTCGCTTCCATTTTCGGTGAGATGATGTCAAGGGCTTACCAACTGTGAATAAAAAAAAACTAACACACAAAGTTTGCTACTGCGACGCGTCTTGCGACCAACTTCAGAGACATAATAAGGTTTCGCGCGAGCTGTACCTACTTACTTACCTACTCATTTTCTATTTCTGTGCGTTCCTTTGTGCTAACCTCACAACCTAGAAATCTCCTAAGCCAGCCTCTTCAATACAAACACCAGCGTTTTCCTTTCTCGTGACCTTTCTCTTGGCTTACCCATTTGTTATATTAGCTGTGGTTAGATTACCGTTATATGTTTTGTTTTGTTATAGGTAACTGCCTTACCCGGCAAACGTTCTTTTGCCATAATGAAATATACTTTACGACCTATTCCCATACCTTACCAATTATACATAAAAAATCTTATAAATAAGTAACTAAAGAATTGAAGATATTACATAAAATACACAAAATTAGTTAATTAGCTGAAAGTAAAAAAAAACTTTGTTGTTTGTAAATTCGGTTTACGGACGATAATTTTACGTGATAACGTTTCACAAGCCGAACGCTTGTGTGCTTAATTTAGACCACACGACTGAAGAAAAACTTCTTCAGCTCCATGTTTAAGGAGATGTAAGATACCGCCCATAGTCGGGTGCGTTAACTCTTTGGCATTTCCTCACAAAGAATGGACCGAATTGGAACACCTCTTGTTAGATCCTGGAAGCCTAGTACTTTTAATCCTTTTAACTTAACTTAACTTGACCTTGACCTTCTCCATGTTTAAGGAGATATAAGATACCGCCCATAGTCGGGTGAGTTAAATCTTTGCCATTTCCTCACAAAGAACGGACCGAATTGGAACACGTCTTGTAAGATCCTGGAAGCCTAGTCCTTTTAATACTTTTAACTTAACTTGACCTTGACCTTGATCTTGACCTTAACAGGCCCCAAGACCCAACCCCCAAGCCCTAAGCAAGTACATACAAGCAAGTAACTATTTAGTAATCTGTGATACAAGTAAAACTCTCGCTTGCACATTTGGCTCAGCATACTGGCGTAACGGGACAATGACGTCACGTAACGGGACACTTTTTCGTGCATGAAGTCATCAATTTATAAGACGTAACCACGTCAAACGTTCATGGAAATCGGTCGAGCCGTTTCGTAGGAGTACGAACACAAACACCGTGAGACGAGATTTATATAGGGTAAAAGTCAGATAGTCGCCACACTTTTTGTAATCACACTATATCTCTCAGTACAAAAAGCAAAATATGTACTATATTTGTAAAACTGGGCGGTACTTTGGTATTTGATTTACAAATTTATGAAATTTAAAAAACATTATCTTCAATATTTTTAGAGTATTAGCGATTTTTGCGGACCTTTACATTTTGGGACTAGTTGCCTAATCCATGTCAATTACGTTTAGGATAGATGCCCCGTCGAGAAACAGGACAAAAACTTTGATCGCATTTTGCTTTCCCATGCTCCAACTACCACTTAGTAGACAGTGTCTCTGTGCGATTCACAGTGACATGAGACACGGTCTACTAAGTGGTAGTTGGAGAATCTTTCGATAGATTAATAAAACAGCATACGATTCATCCGCGAAACTAGAGTAATTACAATCGGGGCATTTATACCCCTGGGGCAACTATATAAAGAAGAAGAAGATGTTTAGTTTGTTGTAACTTGTGAAATAAGAAGTTTCCATATCTTATGCCATGTGTACGTCTGAGGTAAACATTCAACCTTCTTGGTTATAGTATGTCAACGAAATTTAAAGAAAAATACAGGAAAATGTCTTTAGGACTCTTTTTTCATAAATTAGATCCAGTTACACATTAGCATATTTTTACAATTAAATTCAAAGGATAAATCCAAAGAAGTTTTTTACTTTATTAGGTAAAATAGAACACACTTTCTGGGGAACACACACCTGAACCATCTTGAAGCCGAAACAATCTTGTATGTAATAAAATTTTGCAGTATACTATAAAAAACTGAACTTCTCATACAAATAGAGACGCAAAATTGAGTTTTTATTAAATAAATTAAAAAGGAGAAACATAAAAAAAATTACATTTTTTACCTTTAAAGTTATAAAATTTTTCAGGTTTTATGTTTATACTAGCTTTCATCATCGGTAATCGTTTTTATGACTGTCTTAGAGGGTGCGAGCGTGGACACGATTTATCTCCAGATCTCTCGGGAACTATGTCAGGATATGCTTATTAGTAAATCATGTCATTTCCCACCCCCTCAACCATCTCTGTGCATTGTTCCGTTGCGATGTTAAAGAAATTAATCAAATAGAGTATATTTTCAGTTCCCTCAGGAACTGCATCGGGCTATGCTGTTTTCACGGGATATGAAGTATCATATGTCCTTCCTCGTGACACAGGCTACCTGCATGCCAAATTTAATTAAGATTGGTCAAGGCCTTGAAGCGTGAAAATGTGACAAACATACACATTTTCACATTTATTTTATTAGAAATATTAGTAAGGATGAATAATTGATATATTAGTACAAAACTATTGTCATTAGTGTAATTTTAGAGGTAAGTTCGTGTTTTTTTTCTTATCGAGGAAAGTATAAGCAATCGTGTTTTTCTTAAATTAGCTCTCAGTCAGATAGTCTTTAAATTTAATGTTTTTTAAGTATTATAAGCTTAGCACAATTCAGATAATTTATTTTTTAAATGTTAATTTTGCTTCATACCCCCTCTCAATCTATGTAAATAATCTGTTCGAGGAAATTTATAGACCGTCCGGTTTGTTTGTTGGCATATAGCTGGTATTTTATTAAATAGCGTCAAGGCTTTTCCGTCACCTAGTATTTTTATGATTTATGGTAAAATAGATAAAAATAAATAAAATATCAGTTTATTTTTCACACCACATCGTCATACAGTAATTAACAAAAAAGATAAAAACATATTAAAGAGATGTGACAGACTGCTGCCTGAGCTAGACTTTAGTCTGTGTTTCGGGACACCAGGCCCCACCCTACCCTATGGATTTGGTACAGCTCAGGAGCGGAACTCCTTGCCTGCGTCAGTGTTTCCCGATTCCTATAATTTGGGGATCTTCACTGCAAGAGTGAATAGGCATTATTTGAGTTTGCGTGTCCTTGACTGCATCATCACTTACCATCAGGTGAGTTGCAGTCAAACGCACTCAAATTTTTAATAAAAAAAACAGATATTTGAAAATAATGTGAACAACAGAGATGATGATTTATTAAGAGCTGTGTGTGGGTGTATGTATGTGTGTGAGGTGTGTGTGTGTGTATTTGTGTGTGTGAGAGAGTGTGTGTGAGACTCACCACTTTTATGTCTTCCTCCTCTTTAATCGTAATTATAAAAAAAAACTTAAGTAACTACGAATCAAATTACTTATAATAATTAATATATTAATTTTTTAGGTATGGTTTTAGAGGGAGATGACAAGAATAGGACTTAGTTTTACACCCTGCTAATCTTTTTCAAGAAAACGTGTAAACAAATTGTTGGAATCATCATCATCATCATATCAGCCGAAAAACGTCCACAGCTGGACATAGGCCTCCCCCAAGGATTTCCACGACGACCGGTCCTGCGCTGCCCGCATCCAGTGGTTTCCCACGATCGGTCCACCGCGCGCGTGGGAGGCCTGCCTACGCTAGGTTTAAAGTAAAGTAAGTCAAAGTAAATCTCGAGTGGCGACCGCGCACCGGAAGACCTCCCAATAGTTGGAATACAAGGAAAGTTTTTATTTTAGAACTAAAAACATTGTAAGCTAGTTGTGAGTCTTCTAAGACCATTTTATAATTTAGGGTTCCGTTTTCGAAAAAAAAGGCTTGAAAGTGCTTAATTTTTGTTGGAGTCGAACTTGAAAATAAATGAACCGATTTTGATGAAACTTTCACTGTTTCCTGAGGTGAATGTACTTGTAATATCACTCCTCTCATAATCTTATTCGATAGTCCATTGTTTGCGTTTTTGTTAATAATTTGAACTTAGTTGGAGTCTTCTTATCTTATCAGCTCTTATACGTCCCCACCGAGGGGCTCAAGCCTAACCTGAATTAGGGCGATCGGGCCTCAGTCGACCACACGGGCCCAGTGCGGGTTGGTCGACAAGTTTAGTTCTAATAATCGAAATAAAATATATAAGTAAGTCCATAGGCACATAATATGATATCTTTATTGCACACCAAAAAAATATACGAGAAAGAATAGCAAAAAAGATATGAAACGATAATAAATAACATAATTAATAAATAAATAATTTGGTTGACTGGAAGAGATCCCCGTAACGGATTAGTCCGCCTTTATACCCTACATATCGGTTTTATGTTCTGTATTCAAACATGTCCATAAAGAGTTTACAAACAAACAAACAATGTTTAAGAGGATAAATAAAATAGTTATTTTATATAACTGTTGTTTTTTAGGGTCCCGTACCCAAAGGGTAAAAACGGGACCCTATTAGTACTAATAACAAAATTAGCTGAAACTATTTTAACTGGTGCTTCTAAACTGAATGAAACTGAACAACTTTCCCCATTTTAACCCTTAGTCAAATCGCAAAAAAAAATTTGAACTTACCATACTAACTTGGCTGAGAAGCTGATCGAGTTAGTATGGGAGAGCCAGTTTTTTTTTGCGATTTGACTATGGGTTTCATGGGGAAAGTTGTTCAGTTTCATGGGTAGAAGCACCATTTAAAATAGTTTCAGCTAATTTTGTTATTAGTTTTTACCCTTTGGGTACGGGACCCTAAAAAACAACAGTTATATAAAATAACTATTTTATTTATCCTCTTAAACATTGTTTGTTCGTTTGTAAACTCTTTATGGACATGTTTGAATACAGAACATACACACCTTATATAATGTGCTATTACTAAGACTTCGCTATCCGTCCGTCTGTCCGTCTGTCACCAGGCTGTATTTCATTAACCGTGATAGCTAGACAGTTGAAATTTCACAGATGATGTACTTCTGTTGCCACTATAACAACCAATACTAAAAATTTGAAAAAGTGAAGGTCTCCATAAAAACCACTTGTTTTTTTTTGAAACGTGAAGAAACTAGCGCCATCTAGTATGATTGTACGGAACTCTATGTGTGCGTTTCTGATTCGCACTTAACCGGGTTTTTTATTGTTAAATTTTTGATGTTTGATTTTTGTCCTGTTGTTGTTTGATTTGTTCTGACAATAAGTGTTTGGTGTCAAGGAATCAATGTCTTAATAACCTCACCAATTTAATTTAAAATTCAAAGTCCTACAGCATAACAATATAAACCCTTTTTTGGGCATTTGTGTAAAAAAATAACCTATGTCACTCTCAGGATCGAGACGAATCTAACGACACCTCGCACTCCAGAAGCCATCAATCCTTCGCGGTACAGGCTAAGCCAAAAAAACAGACATATAATATAAACAAACTTAAAATAAATGTTTACGATATTTTAAGGGTATTTAATACATTCATCGACGAAAATCTCCCCATAAACTGCTACTCATCATACTGAATAACTTTTGTTTTAAAAGTTAGTAGTAAGCTGAAATCCCAAAAAAATATTCGACTCTTCATACAAAAATGCACAAATTGGTCAATCAGCTGATCGTTTTGTATGAAGAGTTTTTTTTTTGCGATTTCAGCTTACTACTAACTTTGTAAAACAAAAGTTGTTCAGTATGATGAGTAGCAGCCCCAGTTAACGTGACCTACACCAATTTTGTTATACCTGTCTATACATACATTACTCTACTTTTTGGGCTGTCGGGTAAAACACTTAATTGGTACATAATCTCATTACTTATCACTTTGCCAATGATTACCTATTTCTGAATCTGTTCTCAATAATATATTCATTCAGCACTTCTTTAGAAGTCATCATTACAAACATTATTATTTTTTTGTTAGATTATGATTCAATGTGATTTGCCGGCAATCTATGCAAGAATCCTATTAATATATCAATGGCTCTATACTTATCTATTACTTTTTTAATACCACTTACCTTAAGTAACTGGCCACAAAACTTTGCACTTTAAAAAGAAAACAGTAAAAGAGCAAAAAGTTTTTAAACTCCGCGGCAGTTTCCGTGAACTTCTAAGGCCAGTTCGTACACGACTGGCCGCTATAACCAGAGGCATGCTTCAAACAAATACAAACTAGCTGTACATCATGTGGCATAGTAAACAGAACTCTATGTCATTGGCTTAAGAATAATTAAAGCTAGTTTTTGACATGTTTCGTTGTGTACATTTGGTCAGAGATTTCTGTAAATTATCATCATTAAAACCTTTTTCAAGCCTCAATAAATAAGAGCTTGGTTTCAAATTTGAACTGTTATAGAGAAGCAGATTCGTCTCGTAATTTTTTCAGTTTTTTATATTTCGAAGTTTAAAATTAAAATTTAAATCACTTTTGTTAATTATAATAGCTAATATTTCAGTAATTTCAATCATCCGGCTAATAAAATATCTGTTAACATGGGTCTAAGTACGTACTAATTTCGAAATTGCTTATTTCCCGTGGAGCAATTATGTAATTCGCAGTTAAATGCCTCTTGGTAACTAAATATTTTATCTAGGCTGTATGGCCTTGACGTGTTTTTCAAAGTTGCACTGGTTGACCTTAGATAGTGCTAGATCCAATTAATCAAAACTTGCAGCAAATCTTTTCGAAGTTTTCTCGTTTTGGAAGCAAAAATGGTGTGGTTCCATAAACATGTTTTAGCATAGCCTAGTTTTTGCACTGAACTATGTATATAAATAAAACTGAAATGCTGTTCGTTGCTAAGCGCATAACTGAAGAACGGCTAGACCGAATCATCATCACAATTAACCGTGCTATCCAAGGGATAGACTGCGGTTGCCTGGTGTTGCACTTAGCATCACCCGCGGTCACGTGTAAGGAATTTAGATTAACACATATGGACGTGTGCAACCCGACCTTTATACACATCTGGAATCAGATGTGCAGGTTTCCTAACGATGTTTTCCTTCACTAACGGTGATTATATGTACGTAAGTTAAGAAAAACTCATTTTTTTTTAATTCACAATTGGTAAGTCCTTGGCATCATCTCACCTGGTGTTTGTCTCATCGACCTCATTGGTACATTGGCCGTCCGGATTTGAACCCGGGACCTCTGGTTAGGAGGACCGAGTCGTTACCGGTTGAGCCACCGACGCTTTGGCAACACACATGATGATTATGATAATGATGATGATGATGATAATCTATCCGACCGATTTCGGTCATGGCGACCACTTCGACTCCTATTCGGTTTGCCGCGCGTACGCTCGATGATGGCTTATGTAGCCAATCTTCGCAGCGAAACTCCTCGCGCACTGAGGGCATTTGAGTATGCCACCCTCGTAATTGTATGAAATGGTCGCAGGTGGTCGGACCTTTAACTGGTCGCGTTTGGTATCAAGGTCAGCTTTATGCTGATTCTCGAACTCGCGCACTTGCCTATTCACAATCCTGTGCCATTCTGGCCGTTCTTCTGCCAAACTCTCTCATTCATATGTGGCTTCTGAACACACATACATAACAGTGGAGCGACTACTGACTTGGTGACGGTGGCGGGAAGCCACTAAATGCGGGCAGCGCTGGACCAGTCATTGTAGAAATCCTAGGGGGAGTCTTTTATCCTCAGTGGACGTTTTTCGGCTGATTATGACAATGATGATAATGTGACTTTCGGACAGACAGACGGAAAGAACGATATGCGATATACGGCTTCACTTTCTTGGAAATTTAATTATTTTATTTTGTTTTATTTTATTCGGGGAGTCTTACAGCGAAAATTTACAATTTAATAGGTAAAAATGCTACGCTAATTATAAGTTTCCACCTATATTAGTTCCTATTTACTTATAAATTAAAGTGCAGCTCTCGTTGATATCTTTTCTATGAGTCAATAAACTTGGTCCCACCCAACAGTTAGCGGTACAATAATGCAAAAAAAATAAGTAGAGCTTGGTGGTACTATAGTGTAGGGATGTATCGATATCCCTTTTTACCGATACGACACCGTTACCGATACTTTTAGTGATTTTTTTTTAAAGCGCGTGTTGAGTTGTAGTTGTATCGGCAATAAAAATATCGCCGATAATGCATCCCTGGTATAGTGTTTCTCTTTCTATCAGTATCAACGTGTCACACCTTTAGCGACCGATCTCCCGTTACAAATGAGCGTACCACTTCCTTGCGGGCGACGAATGGTGGGTAGACATGCGCAAAACGGTACCCGAAGAAGTGATGCAACATCACACATCACTTCCTTTCAAGTAATATTACTTTGTAATATCACACATCCAAAAAGCCAAAAAGCGTCGGTGGCTCAACCGGTAACGACTCGGTCCATCTAACCAGAGGTACCGGGTTCAAATCTGGACGGCCAATGTACCAATGAGTTTTTCAAAAAAAATTTACGTACATACTTACCGATTGCTTTAACGGTGAAGGAAAACATCGTGAGGAAACCTGCACAATCCTGCGAAGAAACTCGAAGGTTGTGTGTGAAGTCGACCAACCCGCACTGGGCCCGCGTGGTCTACTAAGGCCTAATCGCCCTGATTCAGGGTAGGCTCGAGCCCCTCGGTGGGGACGTATATGAGCTGTAATGATGATCACACATCACCCTAAACATTGCCCGAGATTTTGGCATTACATACATGCAATTGAAGAGTGATAGAGCGCGACGTCCCATTACCTACAGTATTACTCGAAAAGTAATGCAACATTGGGCGATCTAAGGTCAATGAATGTACGAAAAAATATTCGGAGAAATTTTGTCTTTTTTGTCTAAAAAATAAACATCAAAATTGCATGCAATCCTTGCATAGCACATGCAATATGAAACTGAACGGTATTTCATGTGTCTTGAGGTTCATATTCTAAAATTTAAACATGAGCGCGCGGAAATGGCGCGAGCAACTCCTACCCCCTCACATCCGTCGCCCGTTCTCGTTGCCTTACCCGACAAATGCCGATCGCAAGTGAAGCGACACGGTAGGGTAGACTGTGGGCAATAGTAACGGGGGACGTTAGTAATATTTTAAATTGTTCAAAAACTAAAATACCTATCTGTGCGTAAGTTCGTACAGGACAGCGCGCCAAGCATCCCTACACACCCACCAGTCGCCGGCACGCGCGTTAGCAAACGGACGTGTCCACGGCCAAATTAGTGATTTCACTCGGCGCCCGTAATTTTTTTCGTGTATTTCAGAGGCCCATAGTTCCATAAATGTAAGGAAATTTAAAGTTTTTTTTGCTTGATTGGGTAAAGTGACTTCTTAAAATAGCAAATTATGTTCTATTTTATCTTTAAATCACGTAATAAAATTATTTTAGACCATATAAATATAAAACATGCATTAGGGGGCAATTGAAATTCATTAATTGGGGACAATTGTAATATTACAACTGACCCCTACATTACTTTTGAACCCGACTATATTATGACCATATTTTTTTAAATATTTTTTATCAATAATTTGGATTGGAAGATATACTCTTATATGAGCAGGCATAAGATGAAATTAAAAGAGGTCGTAGTCCTTCTGCAGAAATGTTTGGTGAAATGGTGAAAGAAATAGAGCAAAAAAAGAGCTTTAAGAAGGATTTGGGGTAAAGAAACAGGTAAAAGAAAAAAAAAGTTAACCAGCAACAGTAGCATCTTACAATGTTGCTGAGAACACAAAAAAATCTGATTGTTTTTTTTATTTGCATAGAACATTATAGGACCATCCGGCCAAGAGAAATTTGGATCCAATGCGCACGTTGCAAAATGTGGGCACACAAAGAATGCACGGCTCAAGAACCAGACTTTGTATGTGATCACTGTGAATGAAGGAATTTGTAAAAATACTTCAGTGCAGGACAGGAAAATATTGTTTGATTATTAAGTGCTTTTTACAGTTTTTACAGTGCCGCCTAAAGAGAGTATCAACTCTCTTTAGGCGGCACTGTAAAAACTGTAAAAAGCAAAAAAAGTCAGATTTTTTTGTGTTCTCAGCAACATTGTAAGATGCTACTGTTGCTGGTTAACTTTTTTTTCTTTTATATCAATTTGTGTTTGTTTTTTTATGAGAATAATTATAATTAAAGTTTGGGGTCAATTGTAACAAGGGGTCAACTGTTACGTTACTTTTCCTATAGAAATTATTTTTGATGATTATTATGTGATTCTTACGAAATGTTAGCCTTTGTTGATTGTTGTTAAAAACTAAATGTAAGATGAACAATTTGTGTTAAGCAGATCTCACAAATATGTTAGTAATGGTGCGATATAATGATGACAACTGTCCTGTACAATACTGGTTAATTTTTGATACTCTGTACGTTAAATTTAATGGTTCTTCTTGAAAAGACTGATTGATAATCTATTAAGACTTCAAGTAAAGATATAGTGTTATTGTTAAAATGAGAAATAAGTTTTTTATTCCATCAGTAACTTTTATTACAATTGCCCCTTACCGGGGGTCGATTGTAATATCGGACAGGGGTCCATTTAAATGTTTCTGTAAAAGAACCGGGATAAGCTATGTCCATTCTTTTTGCGGTTATTGTGAGATTAATAAGCACAGAATATGTGGAAAAGATCAAATGGCCACTAGGTGAAACAAATTCTGAGCTATCGACTGTTTTGTAAAAAGTATTACTATTGCCCCCGGTCTCGTGTGCCGTGTCCCGCCCGTGTCAAGTAATGTGTGATGCGTGATGTTTGGAAACGTCGCGTGATGAGTACTGTTGCATTACCCCTCCGAGTAATATCACTCGAGTGATATTACTCGCATCACTTACCCATGTCTAATGGTGGGAGGGAGGTGAATGTTGCTTTTTAGGGTTCCGTACCTTTAAAGGAAATAAGAAACCCTTATAGGATCACTTCGTTGTCAGTCTGTCTGTCTGTCTAAACTCTTTTTCTCAGGAACGCGAGGAGGTATCAAATTGAAATTAATATCAAATACTGACCCTTGAAGCTGTAAAAAACTCACACTTACACCACTAACCACGAATATCTTTACTGGACGAATACGATTGTGCGCGGAAAGTGTCGAACGATGTCATTGGCATCAGCCGGCGGCAGGCACGCGTTTTAAAATCAGGTGCGATAAAATATTAAATAACTTCGGCAGTTTTAGACGGATTTCGAAAAATCAAAATGTAACGTACTCAAAAAATTATGACGCGGGCGATATACTAGTCAAAATCGGGTTCTCCTGTTATGTGAACGATCCTCATTGCGATGAAAGTCATGTATCATTTATATGTAAGTAATTATAATATGTAATTTTAAGTAAGTATACCTATTAATACTTTTCAGACACTGCGAATCAGGTTAATAATTTCATGAGTCATGCATGACTGAGGTCAAGTTCGATGATTGAATATTTATGACTGTAAAATGCATCAGCTTATGTAATAAATCGTAACAGTGGCCTAAAACATTGATGAGTGCTAAAACACGCGATAAATATTAACCTAAATTTAATTGGCCTTAAAAAAATAATTAATATGTTTAAAAAAACTTTAAATAAAGAAATTAAGGTACCTAAATAAAATTAGAGTAAAAATGTACGTACGTATATACTCTCTCAGAATTGCTAAACTTAAGTGGCAGGGGCAGGCCACGTAGAACAAACGTCCGTTGGGTTAGTAAAGTTCTCGAGTTGCGACCGCGCACTCCGGTAGTCTACGTCTTCCGAGACGTAGCGTAGGCAGCCTTCCACCAGCCTGGTGGAGAAATCGTTGTAGACGTTGGTAAAATCTTTAGGGTAAGGCCTTTGTCCAGCAGTGGACGTGTTTCGGATGATATGACGATGATAACGTACTTAATAACAAATAAGGACTAAATTCAAAGGTCAATTAGGATAGGTAAGTAAGTCGTCTCTATAAGCCTACATAAATATAATGTAATTGACCTACTAACTGTGGAAGCTATATTTTTAATCTACTAACCAAAACCACAAGATACTAGTTACTTCCAAAACTTAAAACATGTAAGCTTTTACTATTTACATAGTTATGATAATTAATACCCATCTAAAAGACAAACAAGATAGACGGCGACAATGCGATGATTAAACATAACGTTGGTCAGTGTTATTTTAACTTACCACCCAGCGGCGGCCTCTTTAGATATATTACTAAACTGTGTGGTATAGTGTTGTTGGTTAGTATTGGCTCTCCGCTTGGTACTAGCAAACATTGTGTACTGGGTAGTTCGTACTTAACTAACCAGAGGGCACTTCAATCGCTCTGTACAAAAAAGTATATAGAATTCTTTGAGTTCCAAATGAATAAAATGAATATAAAATAATTATTAATGAAAAATTTTAAAAAGAAGTGTTATAAAGACAGTTCCGATAAAAAAAAAGATGGACGCGATTTTGACTGGATTTGAACTACGACCTTTTCTCTGATGGTATACGACTATTTTGTCAAGTCTTTCGACTGGGAGCGTGGCGTCTCCTGTAATCCGGCTACTCGGAGGTCGGGATCGGAGGATGGTTTGAGGTCGGGAGTCCTGGTGCTGAGTGGCTCATGTTGACTGGACGTCCACACTAAGCCCGGTATTAATATGGATCCCCCGGAGGAGTCCGGGGGATGCAGGTTATCTAAGGAGGGGCGAACCGGGCCAGGGGGGAAACCCAGCAGCCAAAAGTCCCCGTATCGGGCAGTAGTGGGATAGCGGCCGGGAGTGAGTGCTCAGTGACAGCCCGACCAATACAATCAGACCCGTTCCTTTTGCCATTTTCTGTGCATAACGCGAATGTGAAAATATATCGGGCAGTAGTGGGATAGCGGCCGGGAGTGAGTGCTCAGTGACAGCCCGACCAATACAATCAGACCCGTTCCTTTTGCCATTTTCTGTGCATAACGCGAATGTGAAAATAATATTAAGCTGCTGAATATTGCACTATTACCTTTTTTTAAATCACAATTGGTAAGCCCAGTGGCATCCTCTCACCTGATATATTCAAAGAATATTTTAAGTTTATGATTATTACCATATAAATTACGATACATTTTATATAGGTGTTGTTATTTAGTACTTTGATGTGCTCAGTGACAGCCCGACCAATACAATCAGACCCGTTCCTTTTGCCATTTTTTCTGTGCAAAGAAACGCGAATGTGAAAATAATATTAAGCTGCTGAATATTGCACTATTACCTTTTTTTAAATCACAATTGGTAAGCCCAGTGGCATCCTCTCACCTGATATATTCAAAGTATATTCTAAGTTTATGATTATTACCATATAAATTACGATACATTTTATATAGGTGTTGTTATTTAGTACTTTGATGCGACTACATGATAAAATTGTATTTCAAATTTACAAATTAAAGTTACTTATTACCCACAACAAGAGGGCTCCGTTTGGACCGTTTGGACTAACGGAACCTTAAAACCGGTTTCCTTATAAGTTCAGCCCTACAGAATGACCGCTGCTGATGGCTGTACGGACGGTTAGACTACACCTCACACCTGCAAAAAATCGGCCTGACGAATGACCCAACCTGCAAGGCCTGTGGTGAAGATACAGAATCAATGGAACACTTATACTGTGTCACTGCGATGTCCTGGCTAGCAAGCGTATGTACCTCCTAGGTGATGGCTACCCAAAACCGGAGGACTACAAGCGCCTTCCAATCAGCGGAATCGCTGCATTGATGCAGCACATCTTCGAGTAGGTTGGGGTGCAAAGGTTATAGGGGTAGACTCAAAAGATCCCATTGGGTCGAAGTGTCGCTGCAACTGCAGCCCCCACTTACTCGTACAAAGATAAGATATGATAGACTAGACCTCAGAATACAGAGTAATAACAGGTTTTAACATAGACTAAGAAAACTAATAGGGTCCGTTGTGGCAAAGTTTATATTAGTACTAATATTAGTGCCAAAAAACTACCGCCGTGTAGTGAACATCTAAGTAATATTGCTCCTCAATATTTAACTATTTCTATAGTAAAACTTAAGCGATTGAAGTGAGATTTTCGCTAATTACCTATAAAACGACATTAGTATTGAATTGTGTAGTGTAAAACACACACAAGTGTAAAAAACAAACTGTGACTGTTAAAGTGATTAATTTAGGCGTTTCTATAACTTACAAGAATTAAATTACTGTCAGTCGATTGTTATTAAAAAAGTGTCGCGTGAAAACGCGTAAGTCCACGATATACCGCGCGCTTACGACGTTCTTGCCGCGAGACTCTGGCGCATTCGCTTAGCGACAAAGTGAACGTACGGCGGCCTAATCTGGATTTTTGTTTATTTAACGATGATGTCGCCTGTTAGTACATGGGGTTGTTGCAACGTTGAAAACGGCGAGAAAAAGAAACATATAATATGCAAAAAGTGCTGTAAAGCATATCATTTTCATTGCCTATCAATTGAAGTGCCGCATGATAACTCGGAGATATTTCAAAATTGGAAATGTGTAACTTGCATGAAATTGTTTCCAAACTCATCAAAAATGAGTCCACTTCACAAGTATCCACCCCAACCAGCAATGTGACAAAGGTAAGAGGAAGTAAAAGAGTAGCGCCGAATTCTCCAGATGATACCTCACACCAATAACCTCCTTACCAGTGACTACAACGGATGTTCGCATCATAGTTGCAGAGGTCATTAAGCAGGAGTTCAGTGAGATGCTAAAACAACTTAACGACAGCATGATGAATATTGTCAACAAACAACTTGAACCAATAAAGAAGGAAATGAGGGAGATGAACGAATCAATGGCATTTATGAGTACTAGGTTTGATGAAATCGAGAGCCAAAAATTGGAAGCTAAGAAAAATATGACCGAAATAGAATCAGAAAACAAACAGATGAAAAATACTATCCTGGACCTGAATCTGCGTTTAAACTATTTAGAGCAGCAGTCGAGATCCAATAACGTGGAAATCCAGTGTATTCCTGAAAACAAGAATGAGAATCTCATCACTATAATCAACCAAATAGGGAACGTAGTTGGGTGTGAAATACAAGAAAGTAATATACTAAATTGTACACGAGTGGCCAAAGTGAACTCAACAAGTACTCGTCCACGTTCAATTATAGTACAATTGGCATCAACCAGGATTCGAGACCAGCTGCTGGCAGCCACGTTAAAGTTCAACAAAGCCAATCCCCTGGATAAACTGAATAGCACGCATCTTGGTTTCGCTGGTAACAAAACACCGGTCTTTGTTGTCGAACATCTGTCACCGTCCAACAAAGCTCTCCACGCTGCTACAAGGCTCAAGGCGAAAGAAAAGGCATACAAGTATGTGTGGGTGAGGAACGGCAGAATTTTTGTTAGGAAAAGTGACGACACTGACTACATCTATGTGAAAAGTATGGACTGTTTAAGTAAAATAATTTAAGGTTAGCTATATTTTAATTGCATGACTTGGAATAATAAAGATTTAAAAGGTTCTAATTTAAAAGTATACTATCAAAATAGTCGTGGCTTAAAAACTAAAACCCATACTTTTTACCGTAATATTTGTTGTAATAGTTACGATGTCGTTATACTTACTGAGACATGGTTAAATAGTTCAGTGTTGGATGGAGAGCTGTTTGATGACAGATACGTGGTTTATAGGAGAGATAGAGAAAGTTTGCATTATCTTTGTGGTAAAGAAGGAGGTGGAGTATTGATTGCCGTATCAAAAAGTTTTAAATCTAAACGCAAAGTAGACTGGCAAAGTAATTGCGAGGATCTTTGGGTAGCAATTGATATACAGTCACCACATTCTGTGCATAAAATATTGCTTTGTGCAGTGTATCTTGCTCCACCTGTACGGCGCTCTTCATTGGAACAATTTTTGGATCAATGTAATGCTGTTTTTGACCAGGCGGATCATTCAGAAATTTGTATAGTTGGTGACTTTAATCTGAGTACGATTGACTGGAAAATGGTTGGTGATTCTTCTAAGAATTATGTTCCACCTAATATTATGTCGGAAACTTTGATTGATTTAATGAATGTCAATAAACTTTACCAAATAAATTTAGTACCTAATAATCTTGGTCGCACACTGGACTTAGTATTGACTTCTATCTCCCCATGCCATGTTAGTGAAAGCTTAAGCTCGCTTAGTAGTGTAGCTTTTGATGTTTATTCTTTATTTCGCGGGCTGAATCATCTTTAACATTCAAAATATCAGCAACTCTATTGTATATATAAGGGAACATAAAATGACTAAAGCGTTGTGCAAAAGTTGTCCTTAAAATCGGAGTTTCAAGTTTGAAAACTCTTTTTGAAGAAATTGTTTTAAAGTACTTACAACGTATTGCATGTTAGCACAAATAAAGTTAAATTTCTTAGTAGCAAGGCCCTACCACCTTCCACGCTAGGATTCCCTGAGTTGTGCTAGGTTGTCTCTTTCGTCCTTTATAAAATAAAAAATAACTAAAAGGAGTAGGTAGGCTAGTTTAAACGCTATCAATAAGTACACTTATTTTTAAAGATTATTATTATTTTTGTCTAAAAATAAGTTAAAAATTTTGAGAAAGCTAAGGTAATTGGTTATCTTGTGTGTTGTATCACAAAACAGATAAGTTTTTGTGGTTGTATGGGTAGGTGTGTCGGTGTGTGTGCGTGCGCGTGCGCGAGTGGGTGTTAGATGTGTGTGTGGTGTGTGTTGTGTGTACTTAAGTTATCAATGTAAAACGTCATCATTCAATACTTTTTCTATAGAATTCTAATTTAATTTCAGCGACCACTGTACAATATTTTATTAGCACTGTTTTCTTGTGAGAGACAATATTTTAAAGTTATTTTCAACCTTACTGTACACTGTGTACAGTGCACAGGAATGGTCCCGTAAAATCGAAGGCTCTTTTGCATTTTTTTAATTCAATTATTATATTATTCACCCTTGGCATTATCTCACCTGATGGTAGGTGACTATGATGCCAAAGACGGAAGCGGGCTTACCAAGATTCCCCAACGCAATGGGGATCTGGCTATCTTATCTTCAAGCCGGAACACATCAATGCTGGTAACACTGATGTTTAGCGCCAAGAAGATGGTGGTAGCTAGCCACTAACCAAAATTTAATTGTTACCTTAGATTAGCATTTATTTTAGCTCCTTTTGAAATTTAAGAGTTCGGTAGTTTCATAAGTACTCGTACCTACAGAATACAGGTAGCCAAAAACCACACCCCGGCCACTGCATAGAACGGTCGTGAAATTACATTTCTAAAACCAAATGACGGAGCAAACAAAATCACGGCGAAATCCTATACGTTCGAGAACCAAACTATAACCAATCTGTATCAATCTGGGTGACGAGAGGGTGAGGTCACAATCTAGAGAGCGGCAGGGAGTGTCCATACTGTATATTTTTATTTTATTTTATTTTATTTATTAGGTTCACCAATGATTGTTTACATCAATACATACAATATATTAATTATTACAAAGAAAAACTTACTAAATGTAACAATCTCTTATAGGTAAACACCACATGCACACAAACACTTGCCTTTCTAGGTATCTAAGGTAATAATGCTCAAAAGTATACACATCTTATAAATGAGTTAACTTTGACATAAAAGACGGTCATGAACCGCCTTGTAAAATTTAGCCACGGTGTCATTATGTACATCGACTATGTCACTGAAATTATTTAATAATCTAGACATCCTAGGAATAGGAGAATTAGAACCTAAGACAGTTCTTCTAAGCGGTGGACACAATGGTTTAATTCGATTACGTGGTAATCTAGCGGGAGCACGGAAGCGTAACAAATTCAATAACTGAGAACAGTCAATGTTATTTCGCATAATCTTAAATAAAAACATTAAATCTAATATGTCTCTCCTTAATGCCAATGAATCAATTTTAAAATACTGCAATCTTCCTTGATAAGAGGGTATTCTCTTAGACATTCCACAAGAAAAGACCAAATGCCACAAAAAACGCTTTTGTATCCGTTCCAAACGCAAAGAGTGTGTAGCGTAGTGCGGCCGCCAGACCACACTACAATATTCTATGACACTTCTTACTAGGCTATTGAATATTAGTATTTTAGTTTTACTATTCCGAAAAGATTTCACATTTCGAATTGTGAAACCAAGCATTCTCGATGCTTTCTTAATCGTGGTCTCAACATGAGGTAAGAATGTTAACTTTCTATCGAATAGCACTCCAAGATCTCTTATTTGATCTACTTCTTGGATAATGTGATCATTAATGTAATACTCGGATTCAATCAAATTTTGATTTCTGGTAAATTTGATATGAAAACATTTTTTTATGTTTAGCTGCATATCATTTTTATCACACCAGAGAACAATTCTATTTAGATCCTGCTGTAAAAGTCCAACGTCATGTAATGTCTCAATTTTTTTGCAAAATTTTAAATCGTCAGCATACATAAATCTTTCGGAATAAAAAAAGCATTGTGGCAGATCATTAATAAAATAGTTAAATAATATTGGTCCCAAATGAGAACCTTGGGGTACACCAGATGTTATAGATTTTGAAGATGAGTTAAAACCATTTACTACTACGTAAAAAGATCTATCCTCTAAGTATGTGGTAATCCATTCCAATAGAGACCCTGTCACACCATATGCAGCAAGCTTGTAAATAAGAATTTTATGAGACACCTTGTCAAACGCCTTACTAAAATCTGTGTAGATAACATCCATTTGCTTACCAGAATCGATAACGCCAGCTAGAGATTCAGTAAATGTAACTAAATTAGTACTAGTCGACCTTGAACTTACAAACCCGTGTTGACAATCACTTATAAAGAGTTTGAGATGTTGTTGTAAGTACGGGCATATCAGGGACTCAAAAACGTTAGCCAGCGTAGACAAAATTGAAATGGGTCTATAATTTGATATTAAGTCATTTCTATCAGACTTGTGAATCGGTACTACTTTGGCAGTTTTCCATAATAAAGGAAAAGTGCCTGTAGTCAGTGATTTATTATATATTAGCGATAACGGTTTCACTAGTTCTGATGCGCATTCTGCAACTAAAATGGGGGGGATCCCATCAGGTCCTGCACCTTTTCTTCGGTCCAACGATTTTAATTTATGAAAGAGAACTTCATGATCTATGTACGGAGCTGTCAAAGATTGGCTGCATACCTGTAAATGTTGCAAAGAATCATTACCTAAACTGTCGTTGTTTTCTTTTAGACTGTAAACGGATGCAAAATACCCGCCAAACATTTCACATATCTCTGGGCAGTTAGAACTATGAATCGACCCATTAGTCATATCAGTAGGGTAAGCACTAGATCCTCCACGTTTATCTTTTATATAGGTCCAGAATAATTTCGGGTTTTTAACAAGTCCATCTTCTAATTTCTTGATATATTTATTGTAACATATTTTACTTAACTCATCACATCTTTTATTAAGCAATTTTAACTCGAATTCGTCTATAGGGTTTTTGTATTTATTATAACGTCTTCTAATTTTATACCTTTCTTTTAGAGTTCTCTTAAGTTTAAAATCAAACCATGGTGGAAAGTGAGCGTTTTTAGGTTTGTACATTGGAACATATTTATTAATGGCCGTACATAATACATCGTAAAAAACTTTAACCATATCATTCACATTTTCAAATCCGTCAAATAGATCATTTCAATCTTGTTGTCCTAGATACGAACAAATTAACTCATAATCAGCTTTATAGAAATTCGGTCTTAGATTGTCAGTGTTATATGGTAGACTAGGGTTATTGCCGACTGAAATAATTATGTCTAATGGGGGATGTGGTCGATCAACAGTACTAAGCGAGCTTAAGCTTACTAAAACTAACATATCACGAGGTGGAGAGTTTGTTCAGAATAGTCTGCTAAAACACACACTCACATACACACACAACACATACACACACATACACTCTAGCATACCTACACTCGCATACAAACACGCAATCATGCTGACATATTTCTGCAGAGATACTCAATTAATTATTGAGTCATTAAAACAAAATTTAATGCATGATATTTTGCATATATTGTTGTGTTTAATTTAAGCTTTTATACTTAATTTAACTTGTTTCCTTTTGTTACGTGTCGAACAATTTACTTTACCATGTTTAACCGCATAAATCAGCCGCATTCTTTGTAATCTGGAAATCGTACTAAATCAACTACCACGATACAGGCAAGTTGCCTAGTGTGGGGTTATTGTTAAAAATAAAAGGTATTGTGTTCTTTCTGCAAATAAACATTTTTTACTTTATTTTACTTTACTTTTTTACTTAGTAAATAAGATACTGTAATCTGGATCCAAATAAATAAATCTAAAAGCTAAGTTCTAACGAATTAAATTATTAACTGGTTAAATTGAACAGAGAGATTATAAAAACTATTAAAACCACAAAATTTCTAGGTGTGCACTTGGATGAGTTTTTAAATTGGAAATGTGAACTGAATGCGATTGAGGGAACTATCGGTTCAGCTTGTTATGCACTCAGAAGCCTCAGAGATGAACTCACTACTAGACAGTTGATTATGGTCTATTATGCATTGGTAGAATCCCGTTTGCGCTACAGCATTAAATTTTGGGGATGTAGCTACTACAATAATATTATAAAAGCTTTCCGGTTACAAAAGAGAGCAGTGAGAACAATAGAAAAAATATCCCAAACTACGTCATGTAGGGATAGTTTTGCAAAATTAGGCATTCTTACTGTTCCCAGTCTATATATCTTGGTTGTCCTAAGAGACATGAAGAAGCGGCTTCATGAGTTTGAAACAGATGATGAAAATAAGAATAGAATGATGACACGGCGGAAAGACTTTCAGCAAATAATTTGTCCCAAACTAAATGTTGTTACGCATTGTCCCAAATTTCAGGCTGTAAGGCTTTTTAATGCTTTACCGCTATCACTGAAAAATGAAATGAGCTTAAATTCTTTCAAGAATAAGCTAAAGAATTTTTTGATTAAGCGATGTTTCTATAGTATAAATGATTATTTAAATGATAAAATAAGAAATACAAATTATGACTCTTGAATGAATTTATTGCATGATTTACTTGATTTTCAATTTTTTTTGTTATTTTATTTTTAAGGATATGTGATGTAATTTCTAATGGTTTCCTGTAATCTCTTACTTTATCTTAATATTATTTTTCTTGACATGCAATTTTTTTTTCTGACATTTATAAATAGATTTTTTTTTAATTTATTTTTACTTATACTTACTTTATTTTGAATTTTATAATATTTTCAATTTGAATTAGGACATGAATTGAACTGGCAAATTTGCGTAATCTCAATGTTGCATATCATATTTGTATTGTTTGTGTATGTACTTAATTACTTATTATTAAATTATTGACATTTCAAATACAATGTACATTGTTGTGAATAAAAAAAAATGAATGAATGAATAATATATCCATACAAACCAGCCAAGTGTGAGTCGAACACGGTATTTTTGGTACTGTCCACTTTTTCCTTCTAGCACAGCGTGTTTCGGCTTGAATTTCTGCAGCTGTCTTATAGAATTTAAATATTGCGGCTTCTATTGCAGTCATATACTGAGTTACTGAGTTTCCTGGTATTATTGTTCGGTAGGACTATCGTTTTCCTACCGAACAATTATACTAGGAAACTCAGTATATGTTTACGGAACGCTTCTTATAATAGCGCACGCGGTGCCCTTTCCAGTTTTATGCTGGTTGTCTTGCAAGCTGCTCCCCAACTTGTTGCACAATAGAAAAGGTTGGATTTACACAATGCCTGGTACACAAGTTGTAGGGTGAGTCGCTTAAATATGTACATACATTTTCAAATCCGACCAGATAGGACTTCTATGTGCTTAGACCATGTAAAATGCTCATCTATAGAAACTCCTGCTTGACCTGATGTAGGGATGTGCACTGGGTACACGTTGAAAGAAAAGTCCTCTTTTCTTTCAACAGCCAGCTCACTGGGTTTGTAGTGGTTTGGTCATTCATTATTGACGATTTTGGTAAGTAATTCATACTCAATCATATTTAGTCGAGTGAGAATATCTTTTGCAAGATTTTCGCCAACGGTGGTAAAATTTTTGTTAACATTATACAAAGCGTCATTTTTATTGGTCCCTATTTGTAACAGATCAGTACTTTCTGTTTTTTAAGCGACTTCCAAAAAGGAGGAGGTTCTCAATTCGTCTGTATGTTTTTTTTATGTGTGTTACCTCAGAACTTTTGACTGGGTGAACCGATTTTTATGATTCTTTTTTTATTTGAAAGCTAGTGCTTCCCGTGTGGTCCCATATAAATTTTATCAAAATCGGTGTATTACTTTATTAGAAAATTAACAAAAACCAAAAATAATAATGTAAAAATGTACTAAGTTGTTGCGATGGAAGTCGGTTTTTAACGTGTTTTAGCGTTTTAAATTATTCTGTCTCCATGTTAAATATTTTGTTTATTGCGATCCATGTCTTTTCGCTGTCACCTGCCGCTTTTTATAGAAGATGTTTGTCATGTTCGTTTTTTAGGTTTTGAAGAGATTATTATTATGCGAACGACTGTTTCCATACTTGAGGTACTACACATCAAAAAACGGCTCTCAACGATATTCCAAAAACGCGTGCTGGGTTTTTCCGGTCACATAATGCGTTCTCTAAATCATGATCTGGAGAGGATGATCATTTTGGGACAGATTGAGGGAAAACGCGCAAGAGGCAGAACACCAGTCAGATGGTCCGATGTCATAAAGGGCAAGGCGGGGGGCCAGTCTACACTGAGCAGTCCACCTGGCTCAAAATCGTCTCAAGTGGAGGACACTATGTGGTCACGATCCTCAGTAGTGACGGAACGACGAAGAAGAAGAAGGAGATTAGTACAATGGTTTCTGTATTTTTTGTATTCTTCTTGGTTTTGTATATTTTTGGGTCATTTCTGGCACTTACAATGCAACAAGTCCCGGGGCGTCTAATACATTTCAATAGTCCTTTTAATTGTTTCAGAGTTATGTGTTTGATATTTTTTCAACTATTTTTATTATTCTATTATTTATACCAGACTTAGCAAAATAAATAAGTCCTTTGTGGGACAATGCTCACTCATGTGTAACAAATTACCTGACGATGTCTTAAATTTGTTAGTTTAAAAGTTAAAAAGTTTTAAAGTAGGTTATTTATTATAAGACATCCGAATATTTAAATTACAAAAATGTGACAGTGTTTCTTATATCAACGCTAATCACGTTTAACTGTGATAAAATGATGACCAATCTAAGAATTGACGTGGAAGCAACAAGACATGACAAGTGTAGTATTTCTTGTAATTAATATTATTTTTATCTTAGCATGGACTTAAATGTTCGTGCGAATGGTGGCGCATCGGGAGCCGGGCCGTTCCTTTCCCTCTAATATAGTCCAGTGGAGAGTGGTTGACTCTCGCGTTATACTCGTGAACGGGTGTTGTCCGTGTGAACTGGCCTACTTTTGTCAAAGGCATTAACAACAAATTCAATAATTTTCATGTATTACTTCTCGTGTCATATTGTTTTCATGTCCAAATGACTTTATTTGTTTTATATAAATGGTTTTATTGACATTATTAACTGATGAATTGATGATCGTTTGTTTATATTTTTTTACAATCTGACATTATGTAATGTAATTGCTATCCTAAGACCATCAGAAAGAGCGTTACATGCACTTATTTTGAATTAATATTTTAAAATCTTAAAAGATTCATATCTCCTATTGTAATGGATGGTTCCTTTTTTGCATTGAAACTAGCAAGGAAGATAAAATATACTCCAATAGCATAAATTTGTCTCATAAAGGTGAATGCTTTTGTTGCAGATGAAAAGCACGATGAGAATAAGAAAAAACCTTACATTCAATCTTACTTTATTTTTGCATTCACAATGTAATCATTTTATTACAATTTTTATTTAATGACTATCGTGTAAAACTAAAAGACGTTAATTCCACGTCACATTATTTGCTTCGCATAGCTTATTTGGTACAATAGCCCCAAGTTCAATAATTATAATCCTCAGTCACTCACACATCTATACAGTTTCTAGTACTAAGTTCGTCTCAACTAAATTTGTTTGAATAATCGTCAGTAAAGCACTTCGCTCAGATCCTGCCATGACAATCCATCAAAACCTTCACAAAATAGACATCTTTATAACCAGTGTCTCCTCTAATTTCAGGTCATGACATGATTTGATTGAAATTATCTGCTTTATTGGGATTTCTCGGCAGATTCCTTCTCCTTAGATTCTCCTAACTTAACTGCTTCTGGCAAATCTGATTTCGCTGGTTTATCTTTCTCCGATAGTTCAAGCTTGGGTGGCATTTCTTCTGGCTTGCTCATTTTTTCTTCCTTCTTCTCAGATGACTCAAGTATCAGTTCTGGAACTTGCAAAGGCTTGTTAGCTTCAAGTTTCTCGTTTAGGGCTGACCTTTCTTCTGGGACATCAGGTTTTACTGCAGCGACGGGGTCTACAACGTGGTTCTGTAATAGTATAATATATTTATAAACTTTAAACTGTATTAAAAAATGAAACAGATAAATTAATATTAAAAGTTTAAAGTAAATTAAAGTAAAATAAAACAATAACTACCCAGCGTCATTATATTTTCCATTGAGTTGCAAAAGGAAAAAAATGTAAAAAAAAAAGGAAAAAAAAGTTTGCCATACCATCGGTGAGCAGTGTCTAATATGAAATAGTTGTGAGCAAATGTGTACCAAGAGCCGCCGAAGACGTGTGATACGAGTATACACACATACACCACACACTGCCACACACGCTCTTACACTCTCTCTCTCTCTCTCACACACACACACACACAAACCTAATTTTTTGTATTAAAATCATTTTTTTTCTTTTAATGTGTTCCTAATATCCAGCTTTTAAGTATTTATTATTTTTAAGTATTTATATACAAACATTTTTTTTTATATCGAAAGTAAGAGCATTTCAGTGGCTGCAGACTATTGGTTGGTATACACACATACACATACACATATTATGTTGGTATACACATTACCGGGGGACTTGAGATATCTGTTTTCGAACCTGTTACTTGCTAAATGCTAGAGAACTATTGGTAAAAACGTCAAATTTTCAACTGCTTTAAGGCCCGGCAGCCCTGAAACTGTCTTAGTCTTTTTTTACGTGTAAAGAGGGAAGAAAATAATCACACTTTTTAAATTTTTCGATGTTTTTCGTTATTTTTTTTTATAAAAACCAATTTTAAAAAACTAGCCTCAGAATAATGTAGACAATGTAATTTCCTATTTTTCAGTGTATTTTTTTATTTATGGTGTTAATAATCTTTAAGTAAAACTTGAAAAATAGTCATTAAACTTAGCTATCTTTGCATATTTTTCTATGAACGTGAGAAGTAATATTTATCGTGTTTTGAGCCTAAGAATAATCAAGAACAGTTCTTGAACAACAACATATATTATTTTGTGGATTAAAACAACGACTAAAAACGAAAAACAGGTCGATTTGAAAGATATTGGCCTTAACGATTGATGGCCACGTGGAAGGCGTCATATGAATGAATTATAAATTGATGCGACCATCTCCAGCCCGTTTATCTTTTAGTGCACCCCACATATATGGCAGCTCTTGGACCAGGCTGCTTGTTTATTTTCCCGACATCTTTTTAAAAACATATTTGGTCCATTACCTCGGCAGGTTGCTCAGCGACCTTGGCCACTACGTCAGGAACACCAACACTTTTCTCGTCAACGTGAACAACAGGGTTCGCGTTCTTCGATTCCACATCAGCAGCAGGGTTGGGCAAAATGGTGCAGTCAGCTTGAGGAGTCTTCACGAAGAAAGTCCTGGAGATCTTGTAACGGTCCAGAACTCCGTAAGCGGCTTGAAGAATTTGCATATTCGGGAGACGCTCACGGGTCATCACCCATGCGTTTTCTGTTAAGGGAAAACCAGTAATATGTTAAAAAAACCGGCCAAGTGCGAGTCGGACTCGCACAAAGTAGGGTTCCGTTCCGTAGTTTTTTTTTTATTTTTTTTTATTCACAATTGGTAAACCCTTGACAACATCTCATCTAGTCTTTTCAACAAATAAACGTATAACTTAAAAACAAAATTGTTTATGCAGTTGGTAATAGAAAATCTTGGATGAAAAATCTATACATCATATCAGCCGTCCACTGCTGGACAAAGGCCTCCCCCAAGGATTTCCACGACGACCGGTCCTGCGCTGCCCGCATCCATCGGCCTCCCGCGATCTTTACCAGGTCGTTGGTCCACCGCGTGGGAGGCCTTCCTACGCTACGTTTTCCAGTGCGCGATCGCCACTCGAGAACTTTTCTGCCCCATCGGCCATCCTTTCTACGAGCTACTTTCTCCCACTGCCACTTCAGTTTAGCGATTATGTGAGCTATGTCGGTTACTTTGGTTCTCCTGCGGATCTCCTCGTTTCTGATTCGATCACGCAGATAAACTCTATACACTTTTTACAAATTCAACTGCACATAGAAGATAGTCGACTATTACTCCTAAACTAAGAAAGCCTACTTAGCTGTGATAATGTTTCTTTCAAATTAATTGTATGGCCTACTATTTACAATAATTTTTAAATTTTCTGAAATAGCGATTTAGCTGGTAAGGGGTGTAATAAAAATCACCAATTAAAGATTTTATATTTCTTAAACGAATTATTCATTCATGATGATTTTAATATACCTTAACAGTTTTAATAAATATAAAGGTTTGGTATTTTATTAAATGACTGTTAAGGTGTAGGTGGCAAAAGAGTTCATTTAAAAAGGACATTCCCTTGAAGGTCGCGCCGAAAAGGGATAATTTGAAGACAGTCATTTGGACTCTTCTTGAACATGAAGGGTTGTAACTCAGAAATATACAATACCAATGACAAAAAAACTTTTCTCAAAAAAATTGGCCTTTCATGCAAAGTTGGTTTTATACGATGCTGATAGATTGATACGAAGTCAATATGTTTAAAAAAATATACACTTATATTTTAATTTCATCGGTGTCGTGTATAATTAACACTTTTGTTGACGCTGTTGACCAAAACCGCATTTTTTTAAAATTAACGTGATTACCATTGACAAGATAGAAGAAGAATTAAAAAAAAAACAATCAAACACATTCACGCTTTATTTTTATTACCTTACAATTTAGTCATCCCAATTGATCAAAAAGTCTAAAAGTTTTTAAACAATTCTTTTTATTTTTTTTGGAATCAGTATCCACACCCTATGCAAAGCATATACTATACAGGGTGTAAAAAAATGGAGTAGGACCCGTTAACTGGTGCTCTACTCATCATATTTTCCCCAAGGAATTCATAGTAATTTTTTTTTTAAAAATGGACTTCCATACTAAAATGCACAAAACTGGTCGATTAGCTGATCGATTTGTATGGAAAGTAATTTTTTTTTGCGATATCAGCAAAGTCGTAGAACAAAAGTCGTTCAGTATGCTGAGTAGAAACCCCAGTTACCGGGACCTACGCCAATTTTTCTATACTCTGTATATTAGTTCTCGAGTGGCGACCACGCATCGGAAAGCGTAGTGTAGGCAGGTCTCCCACTCGGTGGACCGATGACCTGGTGAAGGTTGCGGGCAGCGCAGAACCGGTCGTCGTGGAGATCCTTGGGGGAGGCCTATGTCCAGCAGTGGACGTCCTTCGGATGATATGATGATGATGATATTAGTATTAAAGTACCCTATGTGTACTTACGAGTGTGAACAGGTCCAATGCCGCTGCAAGACCACAAGACGGCCCAGTTGTCATAATCTGTGTCCAGGATGCTGTATTCTGTGTCGTACGGAATGGGCAGCGCCGCGTACTTGACTATGATGCGACCCTCGCCCTCACGCCCGATTATCTGCACGTGGCCGTCCATCACTCTCTTGAGTCCGGTCCTGAATACATGAACATCATTGATTATAATAATAGGTAACTCATAGCTCAATCAGAAACGAGGAGATCCGCAGGAGAACTAAAGTAACCGACATAGCTCACAGAATCGCTAAACTGAAGTGGCAGTGGGCAGGGCACATAGCTCGTAGAACAGATGGCAGATGGGGCAGTTAAGCTCTCAAGTGTTAACCGCGCACCGGAAAACGTAGCGTAGGCAGGCCTCCTACGCGGTGGACCGACGACCTGGTGAAGATCGCGGGAAGCCGATGGATGCGGGCAGCGCAGGACCGGTCGTCGTGGAAATCCTTGGGGGAGGGCTTTTGTGCAGCAGTGGACGATTTTCGGCTGATATGATGATGATGATAGCTCAATCATATAAGCTCATATACGTTCCCAACTCAGAGCGTCGGTGGCGCAACGGCAAGGGCCGCTACCTCCTATCCGGGAAGTCGTGTTTCAAGTCCTGCCACGTACCAATGTGTTTTCGAATTTCGATCTCATATGTTCGTTTATTGGACGCTCCTACGGTGAAGGAAAACATCATCGTGAGTGAACCTGCACACATCTGCGAAGAAACTCAAAGGTTGTGTGTGAAGTTGACCAATCCGTACTGGGCCCACGTGGTCGACTAAGGCCCGATCGGCCTAATTCAGGGCAGGCTCGAGCCCCTCGGTGGGGACGTATATATGAGCTGATGTGATGACGTCTCCAATGAGGCAATTATGGCGATCGGGCCTTAGTAGGAATATACAGTACCCCATCTTACAACATTAGACTGGTGCCTGTACGAGTAGGAGAAAATATCTACAAGGTAAATATCTTTAAATTTCAGAATACTAAGGATCGCATATTATTTTTTATTTTATTTTAAGAAATCGCTTTGAGCGATAAGACCGCCCAAATTGTACCGCTATAGTTCTCTTTTTTATATTGTGCTTGTTTTTTTTATTTTTTGAAGATAAGATAGCCAGTTCTCCATTGCGTTGGGGAATCTTGGTAAGCCCGCTTCCATCTTCGGCATCATCGTCACTTACGATCAGGTGAGATGATGCCAAGGGCTTACCAATTGTGATAAAAAAAAAAAGTTAAGATTTTTAAGTTTTTATAATTGTATTAACTAGTGTGTACATTATAGAGTATTTATCTTATCTTATCTTTATTCTAAGTAACTACTGATTAAAATATAGGTAGGTAGTCATCATCAGATCTGCTCATATACGAGTACGTCCCACCGATGGCACAGATTACTAATTAGTTGCCGATGGGCTCGAGCCTACCCTGAATTATGGCGAACGGGCTTAGTCGACCACGCGGGCCCAGTGCGGATTGGTCGACTTTACACACAAGCCTCAAGTTCCTTCGCAGGCGTGTGCAGGTTTCCTCACAATGTTTTCCTTCACCGTAAGTGTGTCGGATAAACGCACATATGAAATCAAAATTCGAAAACAAATTGGTACGTGGCAGGATTCGAAACACGAACTCCTGGACTGGAGGTAGCGGCCCTTGCCATTATGCCACCGATGCTCTCGAACATTAGGTAGTTATTATAATATAATTAAAAATCAAATGGTATCCGTTGGTAAGTGCGTCGCTTGAGAACGGCTGGACCGATTTGTATTTTTTTTTCAATGTTCGCAATAGTTTGTTTTGTTTGTAAGTTGGGAGGTTGAATGGCAGGTGTATCAGGTTTTTTAACCGGATCCGTGGCGTATTGGTCAGTTAGTCCATTCGCTTTACACCAGGAGGTCGCGGGTTCGATTCCTGGCGGGGTCAACTTTGTAAGACTCGGTTTGGATGGTGGTAGGGAATTTTCATAGCCCGCCTGGCTAGCTACCACCATCTTATCTAAGTCTTGCCGCCAGACATCAGTGTTAACATCATTGATGTGTTCCGGCTTTAAGATAAGATAGCCAGATCCCCATTGCGTTGGGGAATCTTGGTAAGCCTGCTTCCATCTTCGGCATCATCTCATCATCACTTACCATCAGGTGAGATGATGCCATGGGCCTATCAATTGTGGATAAAAAAGGGGTTCGCAGTTTTGCAGTGTGGTGGCACAGTATGCGGGCAGGACGCTGCTGCCCATCCTCCGGTTCGTGATCCCCAAGTCGTCTCTTACGACACCCTCGGGAAGAGATGGGGGATTTTTTTTATTATTCACAATTGTTAAGCCCTTGGCATCATCTCACCTGATGGTAAGTGACGATGATTCAGATGATGGAAGCGGGCTTACCAAGATTCCCCAATGCAATAGGGAACTGGCTATCTTATCTACAAGCCGGAACACATTAATATTGTTAACACTGACGTTTGGCGGCAACACTTAGATAAGATGGTGGTAGCTAGCCAGGCGGGCTTAGAAAATGCCCTACCACCAACCAAACCGAGTCATACAAAGTTGACCCCACAGGGAATCGAACCGGCCGCGACCTCGTAGTGTGAAGCGAATGGACTAACCATTACGTCACGGAGGCAGTTATTATTTATAAGGGGTGATGCTATTGTAGGACCGTACCACAGGCATTTCTTTAACGAACTGAGATCTGATCGCCATGAACCAGGAAGATGATCTTAAAAACCGAATAAGTGCGACTCGGTGTCACATAAACAGGGTTCCGCATCAAAACTTTAACTACTAACAAAATAAGAACTCTCAGTACATACTCGTACTTTGTAAAAAAAACTAGTTTTGCAAGCTAAATCTTTTTTTTTTTTTTTAATTTGAATAAAGCACACCAACGGCATAAATATTACACGTTTCCATAACATAGTTAGGTCTTATTCTAATACAAATGCTTATTATAGGTATACACAACATTGACATAAAATTATTAATATCTTGTGACATATTATATGAAAGTGCTTGTTGTGAGTAGCGTTGCCATCTCTAAAAATTTAAAAGCCGGACTTACCTGCTAAAAATGCCGGACTTTTAGGTCCCAAGGCCGGACGCAAAAAAATATAAGTATCAATTTCATACTTTTCTTTGCCAGATGTCTGCTTTAAAAGCCCCGTTTTTTTATATTTTTTGTAAATATTGATATATATGTTCTTTAATATTATAAAATATTTTTTGATCTATCATCAATAATTTCCCCAGTGCTTACGATGAAAGACATTTTATAGATAATTTTATTACACCTTGGGTTACATTGTTGAAGTTTTAGCAGGGATCCTTAATTTTTTTATAATAATAAATATATCCTACGTTGCTCAGGAATAATGTAGCGTTTTAATGGTAAAATATTTTTTGAAATTGGTCCAGTAGTTTTTTTAATTTATTCGTTACAAACATACAAAAAAACTATACATATCTTTCCTCTTTATAATATAAATGTAGCTTAAATTCAACAATCAACGTCTTAGCAATCGTTTAGGAGTTTGACCTGTTTCTTTGTATTGTCCACGCTGCCCATTCAAAATTGGCAGTATGGCCCAGTATTGCAAAGTAATATTCGCTTAAAATCAGCATCCTCTTGATTCTCTTCCAAAACTTACTTACTGGCGCGTCGCGCCGCTCAAGTTTACGTGCACGCTCGGAAGATACAAAAGAACGATACGGGAAATACAAAAGCCTAATTAAATCCGGACGGGCCGGACGCAGTCAAATTTGGCCGGACAAGAGGTCAAAAAGCCTAACACTGTCCGGCTTTATCCGGACGGATGGCAACGCTAGTTGTGAGAAACTAACGTATTTTTATAAAATATTTTTAAGATGAATAGGTAATGTTGAAGTTATTTAAGAAAAGTATAGGCGAGAAATGACCATTTCCAGACGTCTAGACTTTTGTAAAATTTATTTTTCCTGTGGGAACGGAAGGACTTAAGATATTTAGGTTTTTTGTATATTTTTTTTTTCAAATCTCATATCATCATCATTATCATATCAGCCGAAGGACGTCCACTGCTGGACATAGGCCTCCCCCAAGGATCTCCACGACGACCGGTTCTGCGCTGCCCGCATCCAGCGGCTTCCCGCGACCTTCACCAGGTCATCGGTCCACCGAGTAGGAGGCCTGCCTACACTCTGGTGCTATGCTCGGAGTTTCTCTGCGTGATCGAATCAGAAACGAGGAGATCCGTAGGAGAACTAAAGTAACCGACATAGCTCTCAGAATTGCTAAACTTAAGTGGCAGTGGGCGGGGCAAATTGCTCGTAGAACAGATGGCCGTTGGGGCAGTAAAGTTCTCAAGTGGCGACCACGAACCGGAAATCTCATATACTGTGATTTTTTTCAAGATTTAAGGCCCAGTAATTTTGGAAAAAAAAGGTGGATGGTCAAGTTCCGTCTATTTACTTAAATAACTGCAAAACTATTTATCATAAAAGTATAAATTCCCTTCCGTCTGTGTTTCCCGATTTGTATAATTTAGGAATCTTCAGGACGAGAATAGGCACTATTTGAGCTTGCGTGTTACATCCTCGGCTGCATCGGCACTTACCATCAGGTGAGTTGCAGCCAAACGCACTCAAATTTTTAATTAAAAATAATAGTAATAATATATATTTATTATTCTCACAACTAGTTCTTTCATTTGGTATGTCGCACGATATAGTTTAATAAACTTAAAAAAAAATCTTATTTACCCTCCAAAATGACCGTCATGTTTAAAATTAATTTATTTACGTTACACGTCTGTCTTTGTATCACCGACTTACATATGCGTACCAAACAACTCAATCTGTCTAGTAGTTTCGTAGCAAATTGGCTGTAACAGACGGACGCACGGGTCATCCTATAATGGATCCGTTTTTACCTTTTAAGGCACGGAACCCTAAAACCGAACAAAATTAAAATAAACATTGATCACTTACAAAGAGTTGGTGATTTCGTTGGAGACGAGGATCCTTCCCTCGGGAGTGCTCTCATACTTGGTGGTGACACATCTGCTGACGATCTCGCTGACGGTGAAGTAGCGCTCGACCTCGTACCAGGTGCCCAGGAACCTCTTTATGTTGAAGTTTGCCATGGGCTGGACGGAGAAACGGTTATAATTAAAATCCATGATTTTCCAATTTACTTTTTCACGTGAATTCGATGAACATCTTACGTCTAGATTAACGGGCATCCCCAAAAAATTGCGACACAAAAAAAACTTTTGAGAGCTTCGTACGGCTAAAGTATCATCATATCAGCTCTTATACGTCCCCACCGAGGGGCTCGAGCCTACCCTGAATTAGAGCGATCGGGCCTTAGTCGACCACGCGGGCCCAGTGCGGGTTGTTTATACTCCCCCGATTGCTTTAACGGTGAAGGAAAACATCGTGAGGAATCCTGCACACACCTGCGAAGAAACCGAAGGTTGTTGAAGTCGACCAACCCGCACGGCTAAAGTTTAGCAGATAGAAAAATAATAGCTATACCGCCTGTAGATCCATCTGACTACAATACAAAAATATATAGAATGTAAAAAAAATTGGTATAGGTTCCGTTAACTGGGTATTTTACTCATCATAGTGAACAACTTTTGTTTGACGACTTTGCTGAAATCGAAAAAAAAAATACTCTTCATACAAATCGATCAGCTGAACGATCAACTTTGAGCATTTTAGTATGGAGGCCCCAATTTTTTTTGAGAATTGACTACAGGTTCCTTCCTAGGGGCAAATTGTTCAGTATGATGAGTAGAACCCACAGTTAAAGGGTCCTATACCAATTTTTTTACACCTGTATTTGACCTAACCCGATAGCAAGTAACGATATTGCTGAGTATGTATCACACAAGCTCATATAGTGCCTATTCACTCTCGCCTTCAAAATTCCTAAATTAAATAATCGATAAATACAGATGCCGGCGGATAACTCCGCTCTTTGACCGTTCGTAGATGAGAAAACAGAATATTAGGTTATTTACGTTTTGCCAAAAAATGCTTTTTTCATATTCAAATTCTAAATACTCAGTAGCAGTGCATCAATGAAAGAAAAATAATTGTACAAGTTTTTTTCCAATTAATACGCCTCTTTCTCTTGAGTTCAGAAAAAGTGATGCTAAGCTTTATGATGAACAATACTATAACAGAGCTATGGACCGGCATATGCGAACTGCAGTTTTGATGCCTATAGAATGAGCGCATTCGCTCATCTCGTCTTAGTATTCCCCAAATGGGTTGAAGGTTGAAATTTGTGAAATCTATTATCTCATTCGTGTTAAATTCCGAGTACGTCTTTCCATAGAAATACATATCTGTCATTGTTAATATATGAAGGAAACTCGGTAGATTAAAGTGGTGTGAAAATGTGTTTGCGTGCTTTTGTATTTGACTAATTTTTTATGAGATTAATGTAGGTATGTATAGGGCCGGTCCATTATATTTGGTCGAAGATGCTAGGGCATACCACAATATTAAAAATTTACATTCCAAGAATGAAAAACTTTTTGGTAGCATACGATCATGATGCAGCATTATTGCTGAAAACATCTAAAAGTATTGCAAAATAAAAACCGAAGATGCTAAAACAAAACCTCATCGAAACTCATTATTCATAATTATAAGTAATGATGAAGAACATCTTATGGAAAACGAAAGTGGGCTGGTAAAACAAGATAAGGCAGAAGGCGCTGGCCCGCCGGTGGCACTGACCGGCCAGGCAACCGGTCCCTGTTGTCTGTGGTCAGTGCTCGCCGCTCGAGCACGCAGTTATATAAGTTGAGTTGAACAACACCTATCGTAATGTGCGCCGCGGTCAAGGATAGGGATGAGCGTTTTGTTGCGATTTGCGAACAAAGAACATGAAGCAAGAAAAGTAAAGGACGTTAATGTTGGATTAATTAGTTAATAAGGGAGAAAGGTAAATAAGGTTTATATATAAATGGTAGATTAAATAGCTAATAAGGGAGAAAGGTAAATAAGGTTTGAATATAAATGGTAGATTAAATAGCTCATTAAGAAAAAAAGATGACTTAAGTTTGGGCAATAAGTAATAACACGGTCAAGGTGCAAATTTGATTGTTAAAAATCTAAATGTGAAACTTTGATTTCCTAAGTATTTAAAATTTAATTGTAATTTTAAACAATCAATTACCAAGCAAGCATCGCTGAAGATGTATCGGAGAGTACTAAACTGAGACTGATAAACTCATTATTATTATTGTTGAAATAACTAGATAAAAATAATAAAATAACTAGATAATTTATATACAATTAAAATTCCCCAAAAATTTAGAAAGGTCGCTCAATTAAATGGAAGTTTACGGTCCCGAATGCTCCACATGTGGGTGGCTGGCTGTTGGGAACGCCTTGTTCGCTCGGTCAAAATAGCGCTCATGAGTACACTTAAACAACAGTTCCCCACTGAAGAGACACTACGAACCCTAATGACCGAAGCAGAATTTAATTACATTGCCAAAAATATTGCTAAAAAATTGAAATGTAAAAGAACTAGATTTCTCACCAAATAGTCCGGGCACCAGCCCAGGGAGGGTATCTGGGCTGCAGCCGCCGATATGAGAGCGAGCACCGTCAACCGCCACATGATGATATTTCAGCTGGGCTCGCCACGAGGGAATGAGGAGCTCACTCCGGGACTGCGCCTTATAAAACCCTCACAACCCTTGGAGAACCGGTCTGCAAGAAAACGCATCTAATGATACCCGGGGATGCCAGTAAACTACGTAATGAGGGTGGTTAAGTTATGGTTTTAACGTAAGGATGTTTCTTGTTATATATATAGATGAAAGAGTTAAGTCTGATAACAAAATAAATAATTTTAATGTATAACTTCTCGTGTCATATTGTTTTCATGTTGTAATGACATAATTTATTTATTTTTAATATAAAGGATTGGATTTGACGTTATTAACTAATGATTGTTTATTACTTATTAGTATTTTATGACTATCAGAAAGAGTGTAATTTGCACCTATTTTGAATATATATCTTGAATCATCGAAATGTGTGCTGGGACACATAGTAGAAGTGCGAAACTTCAACAGACAAGTGGAAAGGATAACCCAGGCTAAGTACATGCTTTATATGTCTATCTCAACTTTTGCTCTATCTACGATATTTCTAAACCGCTATTTCAGGACATCTAAAAAAATATTTAAATAGTAGGAATGAATAAATGTCACGAACAATAAATCGGCCACTAGCCATACACTAGACATACCCGGCCCAAATGTTCCCATGATACCAGCCGCGTTGCCTCGTTAAATTTGTTAATGCCTAAAACCTTGTTGTTCGTAGCCTAAAACCTTGTTGTTTATAGCCTAAAACCTTGTTGTTCGTAGCCTAAAACCTTGTTGTTTATAGCCTAAAACCTTGTTGTTCGTAGCCTAAAACCTTGTTGTTCGTAGCCTAAAACCTTGTTGTTCGTAGCCTAAAACCTTGTTGTTCGTAGCCTAAAACCTTGTTGTTTGTAGCCTAAAACCTTGTTGTTCGTAGCCTAAAACCTTGTTGTTGGTAGCCTAAAACTCAGCAAAGAATAGTAAATGTATTAATAGGATAGTTGTCAGTAATTTTAACTACCTTTTCGTTTAGTTATGTTAATTGCATTATTATTTTTGATAGTATAGCAAGTAATTTATAACTACACTATATTTTGCCCGCGGCTTCGCCCGCGTGGACATCGTTTTATAACTGCCTCTGATGGTGAGTGGTGACGTAAATTTTCTTCAAATCCCTATCCCAGATCGGGCTATTCTGATTAGAAGTCTATGTTACTTCCCACCCCATCAACCAATTCCATAAAAAAAAACATCAATTCCGTTGCTTCGTTGCGACGCCGACGTGCGCGTGCGTGAAAATGAGTTTTCCTCAGATCCCTCTGGAGCTATGTCAGGATATGTTAATTAGTAAATTATGTCATTTCCCACCCCCTCAACCATCTCTGTGCAAAAAATTACAACAGTCCATTAAACAATCCGTTAAAGAAATTAACCAAAAAATATATTTTATCAGTTCCCTCAGGAACTGCATCGGACTATGCTAAAAAAAAGTAGCCTATGTCCTTCCCCGTGACACAGGCTACTAGCATGCCAAAATTCATTATGATTGGTCAAGGTGTTGAAGCGTGAAAAGGTAACAAACAAACAAACACATTTTCACATTTATAATATTAAGTAAGGATCCCTTCATTGAAAAGCATAGGAAAGTTATTTTTTTAATTAAAAATTTGAGTGCGTTCGTTTGACTATATCTCACCTGATGGTAAGTGACTATGTAGTCGAGGATGGTACACGCAAACTCAAATAATTCCTATTCACCCTCGCCTTGAAGATCCCCAAATTATAGGAGTCGGGAAACACAGACGCAGGCAAGGAGTTCCACTCCATCGCTGCCCTGCAAGAATACTGCAAGAATATGATGTTGAGTTTTATAAATAACTCCTATAATATTCCTAGCCTTTCCCGTGGCTTATAGACAGCCCCCTGTCTATCTAGTAAGCTGATTTATTCTTAGCAATCGCTATAGGAGTAATGAATTTTGCAACGATCCTTGTTAGGTTGACCGGTGTGAGCGTTAATGGTGCTTTTGTTTGCTTTTTGTTTAGGGTCTTATGGCCAGCTTGGAAGACTCTTCGAAGTCGTAACGCCATTTTCATTGCTCCATTCGGTACCTTAATATATAGACGCCATAAAACTACCACTAGGTATGTGTAAGTAGATTCTCTAAAGTATCTACCTCACAACGTTTAAGAGCAGGCTCCCAAAATAAGTGCGTTTTTGCTAGAATATTTTTATTTAGCCGCAAGCTTGATGAACGTGAAAACTAAACATACGATTCTTTGAACCCTTTTTTTGGTATGGCTAAAACAAAAACACTATTTATAGATTTTCGCTCGATACCTTTTATTTCCTAAAACTAAAATGGCTAAGACGAAACTTTTTTAGAATGTTTACGAAGCTTGCAATAAACGAAAATGTGCATTTACGCCCGAAATTCAAGTGTAAAGCTGATACCATAAGTTCAAATATCAGGTTGATCGCCAGTGCCGCGCTGGGAGCTTGCTCTTAAGGGGGTGGCAAGGTTTTAGCTCCTTTTACATGTTCAGCGAAACAAATTTTTTACGAACTGTTTACGCAGTATCATCTATTAATTTGCCCGCATGCATCGGCTTCCTGCGATCTTCACCAGGACTTCATTTTTTTTCAGATTTGACTATGGGTTCCATGGGGAAAGTTGTTCAGTTTCATGGGTAGAAGCACCAGTTAAAATAGTTTCAGCAAATTTTGTTAGAACTTATCTACTTTGCCAAGGGCTTACCAAAATGTCAACAAAAAAAGATTCCTTAATTCATCCGGTGGTTTAAGTATTTGCGGTTTCTATTCATCCTGTATTAACTGCTGTACCCCACCTCAACACGTAAAACTATTTGTTTTGTGGTGTATGCTGTATGTCAAGTTGGCAAGAAGGCACTTACTTAAGTTCCTTTGACTAAGTTAACCACAAATAGACACAGGAATATATGGCTGAGGAATTCACAGTTAGACAATTACATATGAACGAATACAGGAAATATATTTAGGTACATACTGTAGAATATGCAATTACAACGGCTATCGGAGGATATTAACGGTCTTCAGAAGGCTTGAGTTTCCATACAAACGTAGTTCCCCTTTTATACAAAAAGTGTTTCCCGATTCCTATAATTTGGGGATCTTCAAGGCAAGAGTGAATAGGTATTATTTGAGTTTGCGTGTACCATCCTCGACTGCATCATCACTTACCATCAGGTGAGTTGCAGTCAAACGCACTCAAATTTTTAATATATAAAAAAAAAAAACTACATGCCGGAATAAATCCAAACTTTGCGAATACATTGAGTAGACACATATCGATGTGTGTAATTAGTTTTCATCGTAGTAAATTTAAACATAACTAAACGAAGGCTTAAATTAGTTTTGTACTGAAAGTTTGAAACGCTCTTATTTTTTTCCATTTAATATAATATAATACAAACATCGATATGTGTCTACTCAGTATATTCGCAAAGTTTGGATTCAATCCCGGCGTGTAGTTTTTGTATTAAAGCAGAGCTCCGTTTGTATGGAAATTCGATCCTCCTGCGGACCCTTAAGTAGATGAAATTGCATGACTAAATGTTTGTGTAATATTAAGTTATATGTAGCAATTAGGTAGTAAAAAAATATCACTTAGAAAATTTAAAAATAATTGACGACGCTAAAATACGTTTAAAAACCGGCCAAGTGCGAGACGGACTCGCGCTCCGAGGGTTCCGTACCACAACACCTCTACACAAAACTATGACAATGATACTTATACACATCAAAAACATAAGACATCAACGCGAGCGAAAAATGCTCTTTTTGTTCAGATTGTACTTTATATCGCGAGTAATTGGCCAGTTTTTATTATTTGTTGTTTGACTTCAAGGATTACTCCTAGAATCACACCAAGTTTCACGCTTGTATGTATGTATTACCCGTTTTGATGATATAGATAAATTAAATGTACCACTAAAATACAAAAAAAATAAGTTTTTTTATGCACACCTATAAAACCGTTAACTTTTCACTTGTTCTAATTTTTACGTTCCGTACCCAAAGGGACCCTATTACTGAGACTTCGCTGTCCGTCTGTCTGTCCGTTCGTCCGTCCGTCTGTCACCAGGCTGTATATCATGAACCGTGATAGCTAGACAGTTGAAATTTTCACAGATGATGTATTATTGTTGCCGATATAACAACAAATCCTAAAAAATAGTATAACATAATTATTTAAGGGGCTCCCATACAACAAACATGTTTTTTTTGCTCGTTATTGCCTCGATATTGATAACTGTAGACGCAACAGGTAGATGCTTGACATATTTACAGAGTATTGAGTTGTATTATTCACTTTAAAAATAAATACTTAAATTAAAATAAAATTAATATTTAAGGGGGGAGGGGTCCCATACAACAAACGTGATTTTTATAGATAATGGTAAGGAACCCTTCGCGCGCGAGGCCGACTCGCACTTGGCCGGTTTTTTTGTTGTTGTTATAGTGGTAGCAGAAATACATACTCGGTAAAAAATTCAACTGCCTACCTATTACATACATTACATTAAAAACTACCATTTATGATGATGATGATGATGATCAATCCGACCGATTTCGGTCATGGCGACCACTTCGACTCCTAGTCCGTTTGCCGCGCGTGTGCTCGAAGATGGTTTATGTAGCCAATCTTTGCAGCGAAACTCCTCGCGCACTGAAGGCATTTAAGTATGCCACCCTCGTAATTGTATGAATACATTACATTATAATTGAAAACGCTAAACACGTTAAAAAACCGACTTCCATCGCAACAAATTAGTACATTTTTGCATTATTAGTTTTGGTTTTTGTTAATTTTCTACTAAAGTATTACACCGATTTTGATAAAATTTATATGGGATCACACGGAAAGTACTAGCTTTCAAATAAAAAAAGAATCATAAAAATCCGTTCACCCAGTCAAAAGTTCTGAGGTAACATACATAAAAAAAAACATACAGTCGAATTGAGAACCTCCTCCTTTTTGGAAGTTGCTTGAAAAACTACCATTTATACGCGTATATTAGTGCACTGAAACCAATTGTAGCGGATACCCATAGTAACAGCAATTGCGATAAAATCCTGCAGTATTAGAAGACGTAGATGCGCGAAGTTACAACTATAATATAGGACAAAACGAACTCAAAGATGGAGTGCTGGTCCTGGCATCCCCACACATAAGCACACATGACCATAATTAGGTAGCCCCAGCCACGTATGTGTTCATGCAAAGCTAATTGCAATAAAGTGGCAAGTACGAATCGAACAAGCGCACTCATGGTTCCGTACCACGAAACTATAAAAATATTAAAAATTGTACCGCTATAGTACCTATATAAGTTTCTTTTTATATATTGTGTTTGTTTTTTTATTTTTTTTTAAATTAGGTTTTTTAAGTTTTTATAGTAATTATTTTTTAACTAGTACGTAGAATAAAGAGTATTTATCTTATGAAAGCCACAATAGCTGGACAATAGGGAATCGGACTGCTAGTCATTTGAGTTACTTTTTAAGATCTATCAAAAACGAAATTTTGTTCTAAAAATGTTTTAAATACCCCCAAGTGACGTCATATATTTTTAGCTTCATTGACGAACTTATTTTGTGAATTTGATCTATAAAAATTGAAGACGTGATGGAAAAACAAAACAAGTAAGGTGTTTTGAAACTTTTAAAGGAGAGCAATTTAGGAAATATTTCAGAATTTATTTTTGATACAGTCCGATCCCCTATTATTCTGCGATAAAACATTGTAAGCACGTTTTAGAATTAACCACTAGTGAAACCTAATACGGTTAATAATTGACAACGCTCTCTTTCTCTCCTATCGTGTTGCACAATTAACCGTGTTATCCAAGGGATAGACGGCGGTTGCCTGGTGTTGCACTAAGCATCACCCGCGGTCACGTGTTTACCCTTAGGCATTTTAGATTTACGCCTACGGACGTGTGCAACGCGACCTTTTATACACATCTGGAATCAGATGTCCAGGTTTCCTCACGATGTTTTTCCTTCACCGTTAAAGCATTCGGAAAGTATATGTACGTAAGTTTTGAAAAACTCATTGGTACATTGGCCATCCGGATTTGAACCCAGGACTTCTGGTTAAGAGGACCGACTCGTTTTGATTGACAACGCTACACACGTTAAAAACAATCGACTTTAATTACTCAAAATCTTTTTGTTTCATGCTAATTTGCTCAAATGTACTGAATCGATTTAGAAACAATATGTGACCACCTTGAAGGCATAATCTAATAAATGAAGAAAAAAACATTAAAATAGTTTTAATATCAGCGAAGATAACGCGTAACATACATACAAATACTTGGATTAATTAAATATTAAAAACCCAACTGCATAATAACTTAAACCCTTTTTTTTGACCAGTCGAGTAAAATGTATCCTATGTCATTTACGGTATTAAGACGAATCTAAGGCCACCTTGCACTCCAAATCCATTAAGCGGTTTAGGCTACAGAGCATGCCAAAAAAATAAATAAACATACATACACTCAAAAAACATAACCCTCTTTCTGGTGCAGTCGGGTAAAAATACAGTCGGCTTTTGAAGTCGGTTATGTCGTTTAAAAAGATAAAATCCTAAACATAATCCTTCTTCTGGTGCAGTCGGGTAAAAATACAGTCGGCTTTTGAAGTCGGTTATGTCGTTTAAAAATATAAAATCCTAAACATAATCCTTCTTCTGGTGCAGTCGGGTAAAAATACAGTCGGCTTTTGAAGTCGGTTATGTCGTTTAAAAATATAAAATCCTAAACATAATCCTTCTTCTGGTGCAGTCGGGTAAAAATACAGTCGGCTTTTGAAGTCGGTTATATCGTTTAAAAAGATAAAATCCTAAACATAATCCTCCTTCTGGTGCAGTCGGGTAAAAATACAGTCGGCTTTTGAAGTCGGTTATGTCGTTTAAAAAGATAAAATCCTAAACATAATCCTCCTTCTAGTGCAGTCGGGTAAAAATACAGTCGGCTTTTGAAGTCGGTTATGTCGTTTAAAAAGATAAAATCCTAAACATAATCCTCCTTCTGGTGCAGTCTGGTAAAAATACAGTCGATTTTTAAAGTTGGTTATGTCATTTAAAAAGATACGTGAAGCCCTCGTACATCTATCAGATACTCGGGATCTCATCGGGAGCCGGGTCGTTCCTTTCCCTCTAATATGGTTGAGAGGAGCGATGGCTGACTCTTGCGTTATACTCGTGACCGGGTGCTGTCCGTGTGAACTGGCCTACACTTGTCAAAGGCGTTCATGACATTCAATAATTTTAATGTACCTATAACTTCTCGTGTCATATTGTTTTCATGTTCTAATGACAATATTTGTTTTTTTTTTATATCACGGATTGGATTTTGACTTAATTAACTAATTATTGTTTATTTCTTGATTTTTACAAATGAAATTATGTAATCACTATTTTATGACTATCAGAAAGAGTGTAATTTGCACCTATTTTGAATAAATATCATGAATCTTGAATACGCTACACTACCAGGTTTATGACAGACAGACAAGCCTTCTCGTGTATCTACCAGATATGCTAAGTTAGTTCATTTAAAAGTTGAATTAGCTGCCATCCTGTACTAGATTACCAGTCTTTCAATTCCTAACTAAAGGTTGCCTGGTAGCAATCGCTTACAGCGATAAGGCCCCTCTTTGCACTCTATGTATATTACAAATAAAAAGTCGTGAATTTTTTTGGCGTGCAATAACAGACAGACTACCAGGTTTATGATATAGCGTCCCCACTTACCGACCCCTTTGGCATACAGTGAGGGCCGCTATTACATTATGACAGACAGACATTCCCTCTAGTATATCTACCAGATACGCTAAACTACCAGATTTATGATATAGCGTCCCCACTTACCAACCCCTTGGGCATACAGAGAGGGCCGCTATTACATTATGACAGACAGACATTCCCTCTAGTATATCTACCAGATACGCTAAACTACCAGGTTTATGATATAGCGTCCTCACTTACCAACCCCTTGGGCATACTGTGAGGGCCGCTATTACATTATGACAGACAGACATTCCCTCTAGTATATCTACCAGATACGCTAAACTACCAGATTTATGATATAGCTTTCCCACTTACCAACCCCTTGGGCATACAGAGAGGGCCGCTATCACATTATGACAGACAGACATACCCTCTAGTATATCTACCAGATACGCTAAACTACCAGGTTTATGATATAGCGTCCTCACTTACCAACCCCTTGGGCATACTGTGAGGGCCGCTATTACATTATGACAGACAGACATTCCCTCTAGTATATCTACCAGATACGCTAAACTACCAGGTTTATGATATAGCGTCCCCACTTACCAACCCCTTGGGCATACAGAGAGGGCCGCTATTACATTATGACAGACAGACATTCCCTCTAGTATATCTACCAGATACGCTAAACTACCAGGTTTATGATATAGCGTCCTCACTTACCAACCCCTTGGGCATACAGTGAGGGCCGCTATTACATTATGACAGACAGACATTCCCTCTAGTATATCTACCAGATACGCTAAACTACCAGGTTTATGATATAGCGTCCCCACTTACCAACCCCTTGGGCATACAGAGAGGGCCGCTATTACATTATGACAGACAGACATTCCCTCTAGTATATCTACCAGATACGCTAAACTACCAGGTTTATGATATAGCGTCCTCACTTACCAACCCCTAGGGCATACAGTGAGGGCCGCTATTCCATATGACAGACAGACATTCCCTCTAGTATATCTACCAGATACGCTAAACTACCAGATTTATGATATAGCGTCCTCACTTACCAACCCCTGGGCATACTGTGAGGGCCGCTATTACATTATGACAGACAGACATTCCCTCTAGTATATCTACCAGATACGCTAAACTACCAGGTTTATGATATAGCGTCCCCACTTACCAACCCCTTGGGCATACAGAGAGGGCCGCTATTACATTATGACAGACAGACATTCCCTCTAGTATATCTACCAGATACGCTAAACTACCAGGTTTATGATATAGCGTCCTCACTGCAACCCCTAGGGCATACAGTGAGGGCCGCTATTACATTATGACAGACAGACATTCCCTCTAGTATATCTACCAGATACGCTAAACTACCAGATTTATGATATAGCGTTCCCACTTACCAACCCCTTGGGCATACAGAGAGGGCCGCTATTACATTATGACAGACAGACATTCCCTCTAGTATATCTACCAGATACGCTAAACTACCAGGTTTATGATATAGCGTCCTCACTTACCAACCCCTTGGGCATACTGTGAGGGCCGCTATTACATTATGACAGACAGACATTCCCTCTAGTATATCTACCAGATACGCTAAACTACCAGGTTTATGATATAGCGTCCCCACTTACCAACCCCTTGGGCATACAGAGAGGGCCGCTATTACATTATGACAGACAGACATTCCCTCTAGTATATCTACCAGATACGCTAAACTACCAGGTTTATGATATAGCGTCCTCACTTACCAACCCCTTGGGCATACAGTGAGGGCCGCTATTACATTATGACAGACAGACATTCCCTCTAGTATATCTACCAGATACGCTAAACTACCAGGTTTATGATATAGCGTCCTCACTTACCAACCCCTTGGGCATACTGTGAGGGCCGCTATTACATTATGACAGACAGACATTCCCTCTAGTATATCTACCAGATACGCTAAACTACCAGGTTTATGATATAGCGTCCCCACTTACCAACCCCTTGGGCACACAGTGAGGGCCGCTATTACATTATGACAGACAGACATTCCCTCTAGTATATCTACCAGATACGCTAAACTACCAGGTTTATGATATAGCGTCCCCACTTACCGACTTGCCTTCGCCTTATGGTGTTGGCAGGAATAGCGGCCCTCACTGTTATGCCCTAAAGGACGGTAAGTGGGGACGCTATATAATAAACCTGGTGGTTTAGCGTATCTGGTAGATATACGAGAAGAAATGACAGACAGACATTCCCTCTCGTATATCTACCAGATACGCTAAAACTACCAGTTTTATGATATAGGAAAGTGGGGACGCTATATAATAAACATGATAGTTTTGCGTATCTGGTAGATATACGAGAGGGAATGACAGACAGACATTCCCTCTGGTATATCTACCAGATACGCTAGACTACCAGGTTTATGATATAGCGTCCCCACTCACCGACAGCTAGGTCATAAAGTGAGGGCCGCTATTCACACCATAAGGTGAAATCAAGGACCAGTTACGGTAGGTCTTGCCGCATGACAGACAGACTGACGAACGGACTCAGTAAGCTTAGTAATAGTGAGTAACCGTAGGTCCCTTTGGAACCCTGGGTACGGGACCCTAAAAACGAGCTTGCCGAGCAATTTAGCCCATAGATAGGTACTCAGGAGTCGAGTCCAGATAAAAATAGATGAGAAAGATAGAAACAAAAAGGCAAGGCTAAGACAGGACTCTGGAACCGGTAGGCAGATGGACCCTACATCTTTTTGCTTGACCAGGCTCTATGGGAACATTCCATAGGGCTTTGTGCTAATCGTGTAAAAAAAAAGAAAATTTTATTAACACTCTTTTCAATAATTGGAAACGCTAATAAAAACGTCGAAAAACCGGTACAGTGCGAGTCAGAACCGCGCACAAAGGGTTCCGTGCCATAATACTAGATGGCGCTAGTTTCTTCAAGTTTAAAAAAACACGTCGTTTGTATGAAGACATTAACTTATCTAATTTTTATTAGTATTTGTTGTTATAGCGGCAACAGAAATACATCATCTGTGAAAATTTCAACTGTCCAGCTATCGCGGTTCGTGACAGACGGAAAGACAGAGAGACGGACAGACAGCGAAGTCTTAGTAATAGGGTCCCGTTTTTACCCTTTGGGTACGGAACACTAAAAACCGACTTCCATCGTAACAACGTAGAACAATTTTGAATAACTGTATTTGGTTTATGTTAGTTTTCAAAAAAAAGTACTAGACCGATTTTTATAAAATTTATATGGGACCAACTCGGGTGCATATCCTTTTGAATAAAAAAAGTCACAATCTGCGAAGATATCGCGTAACAAACATACAAAAAAAACATGTAGTCGTATTGAGAACCTCCTCCTTTTTGAAAATCGGTTTGACAATGTCATTTTTTTCTATGGCACTGTGGCACGACGACGGAACGGAGTAGGCGTACGGTAGGGCGTGGGTTTTAAAAAATTCCGTTCGTGCACACGTCAATTTAAGGATGAAAAATAAGACGTTTAAAGAAATATATAAAAACTAGCTGTTTCCCGCGGCTTCACCCGCGTGGACCAAGTTTCTATGACTTTTCGAGGGTGCGCAGTGCCTTATAGAAATCTTGGTAAGCCCGCTTCCATCTTCGGCAACATCGTCACTTACCACCAGGTGAGATGTTGTCAAGGGTTTACCAATTAGGAATAAATAATAAAAAATAAAAAACTAATTACAATATCGATATGTGTCTACTCAATATATTTTCAAAGTTTGGATTCAAATCGGCATGTAGTTTTTATGTTAAAGCGGAACTACGTTTGTATGGAAACTTGAGCCTCCTGGGGACCCTTAAAAGCCGTTTTTAGTTAAAACGCAGTAAATTCTATTTATAACAAATATATTAAGTAAAACTAGTTTTGACGAGAGAAAAAGTGTTTTAACTAAAAACGGCTTTTATATGTAACACATCCGTTGCATTTCAGTTTTCTGACCTGGTACCGGGTATGTCCTTTCCGTGTGAACTGGCCTACTCTTGTTAAAGCCATGAATGACATTCAATGATTTTTATGTGTAACTTTTCGTGTCATATTGTTTTCATGTTCTAATGACAAAATCTGGTTTATATCAAGTATTGAATTTTGACATTATTAACTAATGATTGTTTATTTCTCGATTCTTCAGAAATGACATTGTTATCATTATTTTATAACTATCAGAAATAGTGTAATTTGCACCTATTTTGAATAAATATATTGAATTGAATTGAAAAAGTGATTTCAAAAAAGTTTGACTTCAAAATCAAAACGTTACTTACCACTGTGTCACAATAGCATAATTCCACTGTTCCGTGTCACTTCTGCTTATGCAATATTGACAATCTACAATGCTTCTGTATCCGATGGCTAGTCATCTAAGGCTTCTTCTGATCTGCGGCTTGTGACGTTATAGTGTATAACTTACACTATTTAAAGTCGTCTTTATTACGCAATATTTGCTAGTAGCTTTTGCCCGCGGCTTCACCCGTGTGAATATTGTTTTAAGACTGAATTCGAGGGTCGCAATTCGCGAGCCGCAAGCGGCTTTTTTTCCAAATCCCTCTTTTATTTTGGAGTTCACTCCTTTTCCATAATGTTTCCATAAACCTTATATACTGGGTCGGTAAGAAAACGGGTCGGTTATACAAAATCCGATATCTTTTAAAACATTTGAGCAATCCATTCAAAATAAAAACTAAATGAAAGTTTATTTCATTACAAATAAATGAAGGTTTAAAAATCTTTTTATTTCTTTTTGGTGATTGTATAGAAAAATAATAAATAAAAAAGTAAAGACGATTTTCAATGGTCCATAACTCGAAAGCATCGAAATTCAAGGTTGAGTTACGCTAGAGAACACGTGAATTGGACTCTATATGACTGGTCATCAGTTACGTTTTCGGACAAGTAGAGATTCATGCTATACAAGCACGATGGGGAGGCAAAGAGTCTACAAAAGACCAGGAGAGCGGTAAAACCAAGCTTGGATTGAAGAGAAAGTGTCATACGGCGGAGGCTCGATACACGTGTGGGTTGGAATTGGGGAACACAGATGCCGGCAGTGAAGTCATCTCTCTGGCTGTTCGCATGAGGAATAATATATCAAAATGTTTCGTGCGTATATATGGAAAATTGATCACAAATGGGAGGAAGCTGAAATGGAGTGGACGATGAAATGGAGAAGGGAAAGCTGCCGGGCACACTCTCCTAATCCTGTAGAACACCGATAAGCAGGTGACTTTACGGCGATGCTCAAAGCTTAGGAGCTTGTTTGATACAAGTTCATTTTTTTTTGCGATTTTCTTTATGTATCAACCGGCTTCTTATTATCTTGCCTACTTTAAGCTATCATCATCGAAAGACGTCCAGTGCTGAACAACGGCCTCCCCTAAGGATTTCCACTACGAGCGATCCTGCGCTGCCCGAATCCAGCAGCTTCCCGCAACCTTCACCAGGTCGTCGGTTTACCGTGTTGGAGGTCTGCCTACATTGCGTCTTCCGTTTTGGGTGAACTTGAGTCTTCTTATAAGACCCATAGTAAGCGACCATGTCTCAGTTCCGTATGTCATGACTTGTAAGTCAAGGACCATAGTATTGAGAATTTGCGGTATTTTGGACGTGAACATATTGTGAAGCTTCCCGAACGCTGCCCAGCCGAGTTGGGTTCGTCGATTGAACTCTTTCTCAAAGTTGGACCTACCTAACAATATTCGTTAACAACTTCGAGTGTAGTAGAGTCTCTAACCTTCAGAGGAGTGGATGCGACACGGACAATTAGCAATATTTTCGTCTTATCCATGTTCATTTTAAGATCCATTATTGAGAGATTCTACTGAGGCCATCGAGTATTGTGATTAGGTCTTCCATAGTCTCAGCTTTGACCACAATATCGTCAGCAAATCGTGTCTTCAGATGGGTGATATACTCGCCGTTGATATTGATGCCGAGATCACCCCAGTCAGAAGCTTGAAAACATCTACCAGGGCGGCGGTTAACAGAGATATAACGTCTCCCTGTGTCACCCCTCGCTGCAGCCGGATAGGTTTCGAATACTGTTCCTGGAGGCGAACTGACATGGTGGCGTCATCATACAAACACTTATCACCTCGATGTATCGATAATAAATTCGGCACCGTTGAAAGACTGTAGCACAGCACAGGTTTCGACCAAATCAAAGGCTTTCTCATAGTCCACACACGCCAACCATAGTGGCTGATTGTACTCTTCAGTCTTCTGTATAATCTACCGCTTATTTGAGAGGCTGGAAGTCGTCAAACCTGCGTGCGAGACAATTCGTAATGACTTACAAGAACAGCTTGCATACATGGCTCAGAAGTGAGATGGGTCTGTATTTCTTCAGCAGTGTGTTGTCGCCCTTTTTGGAGAAGAGCACCACCACAGTTCTGTGCCATGCATTAGGCATTTGTCCCTCGAGTATAGCGGAACTAACTGAACTAATTCTGAAGAGCTTCAAGTACCGGTGTTACACCTGCTTTTAGAAGTTCAGCCGTAATTCCATCATCACCCTTTGGCTTGTTGTTTATCTCGTACAGGCTGACGTCCGGGATATCTTCGGTATAGTGTCAGGTTAGTCTAGCTCTTGGGTCTTTAGCCAGATCGCTGACTTTAAGCTATAGAAGAAAGTTGCTGCCAGATTTACTAGTATTGAATTGAAGCATTGTAGGCTGTCTGTTTTCGCGAGAATGTATTTGCAGTGCTGTTGTAAAGTTTATTAAAAAAAGGAGTCCTTACGTACCTAGTAACGAGGATCTGAAGATGACCAAGGTTGTCAAATCCAGATCTTAAGAGGGCTGCAGTTACCGAGTTAGCGAGGGTTTTCTAATAATTTGGGCACAAATGTTTTGTTAAGTGAGTAGCTTAGCTTTATAGGAATCGGTTAAGGGATTTATTCTGATCTTTTGATACTTTTTAAGGGATCTAGGTAAGTTTTACAGTTAGAAATTTCAAGTTTGACTTCAAGTTCTCATTAGGAGATAAATTTTTACATCCCTGATCGTGAGGATCTGATAAAGTTCATTCGCTTAATTAACCGGCGCGGCGGGCGTCACCTTTACCATAGTGTTTGTCGGGAGCCGATAAAGACTTTTTAAACGACTTCAAAAAAAGAGGAGGTTTATCAGTTCGATCGATTTTTTTTGACGTTTGTTCGCGGATAACTTCGTCGTTTAAGAACCGATTTTGATGATTCTGTTTTTGTTGGAAAGAAGATATCCCAAGGGTGGTACCATGATAAGAAAACCAGGATCTGATGATGGAATCCCAGGGAAATCGAGGGCAACCCTCAAATTTTATAGGCACGTATTACGTGTTTCATATGTTTTCTAAAGCTATTGAAGTATTTGTATTTGGCAGTCATTATCTCATGATGATGAGCTGATTAAGAAAGGTACAACTCATTAACGGGTATGAGTTAGTGGATAATTCTTTAAATATAGATAGATACGTAGGTAAGCATAGACCGATAGTTGTATTCTTTCAGGTTATTCAGATGAGCTGATGATGGAAGATTTAACTCTCATGCTGCTGAGATGATGATGGAAGCCACAGGTCTCTGTATCTTTTAATGAAACACATGCATTATGATTTGATGATTCCTATTGACGAGTAGGTGATTGGGTTTAACGTTGTTAGATAGACAGCATTATGTCTAAAAATAAAGGAAATAAAAAAAAAGTTATAAAAAACGACATTAAATGAAATTTACTCAAAGTATGAAATAATATTATTATACTTAAATACACGACATTAACTTACAATAACGAAATCAAAGGTAGGTAGGAATTAAATTAGGGGCTTAATTTTTTTTTTGAGGTCGGTGTCAGCAAACCATTGAATCTAAAACATTTCATACGTAATTACGTAAGTAGTTGTTTGCTGACACCGAACTCAAAAAAAATTAAGCCCCTAATTTAATTCCTTCCTACCCACCTTTGATTTCGTTATTGTTGGTTAATGTCGTGTATTTAAGTATAATAATATTATTTCATACTTTTGAGTAAATTTCATTTGAAGTCGTTTTTTTAACCTTTTTCTTTATTCGCAATTGGTAAGCCCTTGGCATCATCTCATCTGATGGTAAGTGACGATGATGCCGAAGATGGAAGCGGGCTTACTAAGATTCCCCAACGCAATGGAGAACTGGCTATCTCATCGTCAAGCCGAAACACATCAATGTTGTTAACTCTGATGTTTGGCGGCAAGACTTAGATAAGATGGTGATAGCTAGTCATTCAGGCTTAGAAAATTCCCTACCACCAAACAAACTGAGTCTTTCAAGTTGACCCCACCGGGAATCGAACCATAAGACGCAAGTGCCCAGTATTCCAGACCATAAGACGAAAGTCCCAGTACCGGAGTCGCTGATGTAGCTATTGTTATTAAACTCTCTGCAATAGTCAGCAGTCCGACTGCTCAATCAGCTAATTTCTGATAATTTATAAGGATATATAAATAAGGACCAATTTTCAGGATAATAAAATAAACAGTAGTGGCGTGTGAAACTTAAGTATTTTCGTTATTTAATTTACTACGGTAAGAACACATTTTAACATAACGTTAATGTTCCAAAGAAATATCTACAAAATTGTACACTATTTAAAAAAAGACTTATGAAATACTTTTAATTTACAATTAACGGAGAAGAATTCAAGTTCAACAAGATCAAGTTAAGAGGCCTTATCGAAGAGCTTTTTACATACAAATTAAAGACAGAGTTAGAGAAAGAGTTATTTGAATTTGAAAGACAACAATTTCTTGAAAGTGAATCAGCCGATTCTGATTAATTAAACTATACATAATAAGCAAGATAGGAAATTGTGCTAAAAAAAAGAGTTTTCAATAAAGTTTTAAATAGTAACCGTAACATTTCCTTATATATTTTTTTAAATAACGAATTTTGAAAAAGTAGGTGATACACTTTGAAGAATTTTCTGTCGTGCTTACGTATGTAATGTTCCATTAGATTTGGATTATCTATTCTTAATTGTTATCTTTAATTTGTATTGAGTTGAATTTCGGTAAGGCGTCTTAAGCTTTCATCTCAGTAAAGACTTAAAGTACTTAAAGTTTTATTTACATTAGATCCTAGTTCTAGAAAACGTCATGTGTCTTTACAATATTTCGATTAAAACTGTCGTGTCGAGTTTTTAGTTGGTTATCCTAAATGTTTTCACGACTTTGGTTTATTATTAACAATACATTGTATAGTATCAAAACTTCACAGTAAAGAATATAACTTGTTTACGGTATTTGTCAAAGTATCAAAAATTTATTTGTAGTAGTCGTAATTTTTTTTTTACCATTTTGATCGATTTGATGATCGAAAAATATTTAACGCATAGAATACAACTGACTATTCTCAAGACAATATTAATGTGTTTCTTTGTGAACTCTTTATTGTACAACAGATTATACAGTTACAGGAACAGAATAAGAATAATATGTACAAAGGCGGACTTTTCCCAAACAGGGATCTCTATCATTCTCTTCTCTTCTTGGCTATGCATGATTTCACAAACAATCAGTTAAAAGATACAGACAGACTAACAGTAATAATGGTTTGAGCTTTACTTAGTATGTTCTTTGTCATTTACATCAGTATATTGTGAGAAAAGCCAGTTGATAAATAAAATTTAATGTAATCAAAGTAAATTGCATTGATTTGAAGGCATTCCCGGCTGATCCAATGTAATATCACAGCGACCTATCTACATCTATGGAAGGCTTAAAATTTTTTTGAAGATAAAACAATTTGTTCGAAGGTTGATATTTACGTATACATTTTAAGGTAACGGAAAATTTTAGAATGGATGATTTTTGTCATGCATTTTCGTCTTATATCTAACTTAAGGTATTTACAAGTAAAAGAGTCGAAAATTATGGAAAACGCAATGGAAGACAGGCGTTCCCGTTGTGCCTACTTATAATAAAAACTGACATTTATCACATAGAATAAAGTAACGATACCACGAAATCACAATTCTTACAAGTAAAATTGTTCCCCAATTACAAAAAAGTACGCCTATATTCGACGTAAACAAAAAATAACAAATCAGGTATCATTAAAGATAGGTAACGTTCGAATTCAATCATTAAAGCGAATTTTTTTTTACCGTTCAGGTAATCTATGTTTTGAACAACATATTGGTAACTCTAGTTTAATTGCAGTACAACACCTTAACTTTCAAAGACAAAGTTATCTTAGTGGCAAATGGCAATGATCCACCATTCTTTTGGCCTTTCATTTTTTACGTAGGTATAGATCAGGTGTGAGTAAAATAAAACGCATTTTTTTAATGGCTTTTACTCACGACATTGAGAAACTTTGCTGAAATCTCAAAAATCTTTAGACTTTCCTTACAAAGTTAACGAATCAGCTGATTTACATAAAAAATGTGTTGTATTTTACCTAAAACCCTGTATTAATAAGTAATAAAAATGTGTTGCACTAAATGAGTATTTAAAACCGGCCATCGAGTGTTAAGTACACAGAAGTGATAGAAAATTTACAAACAAATTCGACATTTAACACTTTTGGCATCGAAGTGGCATTATAGTTGGTATTGATAATATTTATCTAATAACATTCAGTTTTACTACAATAGTAAAAAAAAAAATAACTGGCCACAGTAATGTCTTCGATAAAAAAATATCGAAAATAAGTTTAGAGAATGTAACACATAACAAGGTTAAAAGTATTGTTTAGTTGATAAACATAATAATAGACAATAATACTAAAGTAGTAAAATTAATCCAAAAATAAAGATCATATTCAAGCATTGTAAAACAGTTCGCATTGGATATTGTGGATTTATAACAGAGTTTTAAAGACAAGACGAAATTAGTAACTACTCATGAGATTATTAATTGGTACCTACATATAAGTTAAACAATTCAAAATCAATTCAGGTCCCTATATCTCTAAAGCCTGATTTACATTGCTCAAGTGTTATGCATGTAGACAAATATAGTAAGAATAAGTACAGCGGTGTAAACAGATCGGACAATGGCGAGTCCCGATGGACGGTAGCAAGTCGCATACAATACACAACTGTACTTACTTGCTGTACTTTCTAATTTACTAAAACACTTGACTCATGTAAATTAGGCCTTAATGTACACCAAAATATCATCAATTCTTTACAAATCTTTGGTGCTTATCCACATTACAATAATCCGCACGAACTTATGGAAAAGTAAGGTAAGTAAGTATGTAGAAACATAATGTAACGAACACATTGCTTTTAATTTATAAATTACACTTGATAACACCTAAATTGAGATTTTCAACTGTCACAGAAAAGTTGCGAATGCACAAGTCAGATAGTGATTAGAAGAGGTAGTTAATATGTTGGAAACAAAGTCATAGTTCAATCTGCTTTGAAAAAATTAAAACCCTAAGTGAAATTTGGATATAAATTTTACTTCGAACTATCAAGTGGAAAAGGAACAATTAAATTTAAACCATGACATATATTTTGATCTGCGCGAGCTCCAAGTTGGTGACTGGCGCGAATCCGCACAAGACCGGGACAAATGGCGGTCGTCGAGCCGACGGGGTAAGTAAGTATATTTTGGAATTAAAGCATTCATGACGCACTATAAATGAGTGTCTCAAGCAAGACACTAACTGATATTAATGTAAGCAATTTCCAAGTTCCAATTCTGACTAGACCTATTTTAACAAAACATAACTTTAGGGAAAAAGTCGACAGCTGTTACGTCACCAAAAATTTAACAAGATTAGTATTGATTTAAAATAGGAGGTAGTATATTGTGACGTTATTATAGGCATGTGCAAACTCCGCAACTTTTCCTAACGTACATGTGTCTATTTTCTATTCTTAAGGAATTAATGTGTCGGTGGCTTTTTTAAATAATATTTATCCTTATGAAATACATCTTTCAAATAAATACTAAATTGGAAGGTATTGGTCCCAGATTATAATTTTTAAACAAATTATAACAATTTAATGGACCCTTTCGGCAAACATGTGATTTTAACGTTAACGTAGGTTAAACACCCACAGGATCTGTAGATGTATATTTATGTTATCGCTCTGCGACATCACATGGCTTAAGACTAACAACTTATTTTAATCCTTCTTAAACACATATCACAATTGAGCTCTCTTTTCGAGAGAAGTTTCAAAGTCCAAAGCTACGCGCACATGCGCGTCACATCAGGCGTCATTCATGCAGATTTTTGCTGAGGAGCAAACTATTGTGTGGTCCGGAAAGATGTCGAATGAGTTCCGGCAAAGCCTCGAACGTCAGTTGACAGAAACAACAGTTGAACCTGCCAGGCGTGTTCGTTCGTCCGTCGTTTTCGCTCGACGATATCACATTGCGATGCACAGAACACAAATGTTTTAGCAAGTGGGCCTTCTGCTTGAACATAGCGACACAGAGTCGACAAGCAAAAGGTTTTTCTCCAGTATGGACACGTAGATGCGTTTTGAGATTCCAAGACATACCGAATTGTTTGCCACAGTATTCGCAGCGGTACTCTCGGACTGGTGCTTGTTTACTTGAGCCCTGCTCATGTTCAGTTGAGGTTGCATCGTCGCCGCCAATCTGAGGTTGACAAAGCCAAGTGCCCCATGATCCTGCGCTTGGAGGTCGATATTTGAGGGCATCTTCGTGTGTTGCTACGGGAGGCGTGACACTTCGCTCGGGAAGATATGGTGGTGCTGAAGCACTAAGTGGATGTAATGCCCCAAGTCTACTAGCGGCAACTCCCGCTACTCCTCCAGGGCCCTGCGCATATCGGAGATGCGCCATTTCTTCTAAGTAACTTGGAGGGAATGATACAAATGGAGGATTTTGTGATGGCGAATTGTGAAAACCGGGTCTTCTTTTACGATGCGGTGTGACGACGTAGTTTTCTGGGGATGTCTGGACTAAGGACATAATATCTTGATCAGGCGGTTTCAAATGCGCATAGTCCTCTAGTTTTACTGTTCGCAAATCCAATTCGGGAGGTTCCAAATAATGTGATTTCCGTTTTGCCCTTTCAATTCCTCGACCTAATCGATCACTTAACAACTGTCGTCTGTAAACCTGATGCTCCTGTTGTTGTTCCTCTTGGCTTGATGATGTTGACCGTCTTCGTGCTATATTCTGAAAACGGAAAATATATTTTGAATGTTACATTTTTTTATATGTAAAGCAACTTTATTAAAAATATCAAAATTTATTCATTTATTTTTACCTTCGCTGCTACTGATTCCACATCAACGTCTTGTGAGTCTTCGTGTTCAGCGCCTGAGTTTTCCGAGTTTCTTGCCACTGATAGATTTACAGGATTCGATGAACTTCTACGCCGTCCTGTTAATCTGCCACTTTCTTTGTCTCTCTCATGTTCTTCATCTTCTCTCTCATCGTTACTACTTGTAGACATGCTTTCTTTCTTTATACTTAGCCCATCATCTCCTCGATCTTTATCTTTGCTGTATCCTGCGCTAGGCGTAACCCTATCACTTTCTGAATGTGATGATCCTGATGGCGCTTCATGCTTACTGCTTTCATTACTGTTTATATCTGTTTTATGGTTCTTAGCTTTTAGCCGTTCGCAAGATCGATTCCTTTCCTCTGCTTGTTGTCGTTCTTTTGTAGATTTCCAAACATCTGATTTGATTTCTAATAGTTCGAACAACTCTTGCATATCATCGATTTCCCCTGACTGAAAGAACAAAAAATATTGATGAGATTCTTGTCGGTAAAGTTGGAGAGGACAAAAAGAAATGGAAGATTCTTTTCGCCCTGAAATAAATTAGTAAAAAAAGTACAGACCATAGATAAGAAATGCTTCTAAGCAAAGAAGAAGGAATAGAGTAGTTGTCTACTAGTCATACATGTTACTTTTTATCCCAAGAAAACATTAATGTGAAATGGGGTGAAGTTCGATATAAAAAAAATACAGAGATCGAAATGGGTAGGTACCAAGTTCTATAGTGGTTCCTAAATCATAGCTACGGAACTTCAAATAGAACTATTTATTTTAGATTTCTCCAAATAATAGATAATGTACAACGGTTTTCAGTTGCTTAAAAAAATGTTATATTCTGTGCTACTACATGGTGTAACTTGGCAAGTTTTCACTATCAAATTTTATTCTATATTGATATTTACTTTTAAAAAGTACGCTTTGCTTGCTTGGCGCCTTGACTATTTGAAGTTTCCAAGTTACACCATTCGGATAATTTGGTTCTCCTGCGGATCTCCCCGTTGCTGATTCGATCTCTCAGAGAAACTCATTTCAGCATCATTGACATATTAATTTTGTGATTTTGATTAATTGTAAATTTAAGTACTAATGAAAAACAAAACGAGAAACATTTTTTGAAATTCCAGTAAGAGGCCAATTTAGAAAAATTACGATTCGGTCACTTACGGCCACTTCCTCTAATGGCCACTATCCAAATTCCTAGTTCGCCCACATCCTTGAACGACCACTTCTTTTTTTGTACATTTCCTTGTTCGTCCACTTCTTTTTTCATACAGTTCGTTGAACGACCACTTCTTTTATTGAACATTTTTTTTAAGATAAAACTTAGTAAAAAAACTGTAAATGAGCGAGCGAAGCGAGCGATATTAGGTTCGGTCAGGTTTGATTGATTATACAGTCAAAGATGGGTAGCAGAAAAAGGCGAGTTAAAAAGGATCCGGTCACTTTAAAAGGTGACGAGTTAGGAAAGTGACAATTTAGAAAAAAGACAAGTTTAAAAAAATTACGAAGTCGAACTGAAAGCACGTGGCCTTTCTAGTGTTATGGTCGTTCGAGCGACATGGACGTTCAGGGATGTGGGCATGCCAGGTATGTGGCCGTGCGAGGAAAGTGGCCCTAAGTGACCGGATCCAAAAAATATTTAATTTTCATAATTACTTTATTTTTGATGCATTCAATTACCTTCCTAAAGTGAGAGTACGTGAAGACTAATACTAACCTCAATGTATGCTTGACCACTGTACAAGAAGACGAGTAGATGCCTCATGAGGGTACTGCTGATCCCGGACATGTGAATGGTGACAGGACTGTCGACCGTTGGAGTGTCGTCGAGGATTTTCCTGTAATAAGAAAATAACTTCTATTCATTTTGTGTAATGATGTTAAGACCCTAAGATGGGTCAAATGACAATATTCAATTCAAATTTTGAAAGACTGTGTAAAGCTATCACTGTGGAAAAAATATACAAAATATAAAAAAAAACGATTTAATTAAATACAATTTTAAAAATATTGCTAATATTTTGATGTAACAAAATATACTGTAAACCCTGTTCTTGGCATTAATTGCAAAATTTCTTGGAATCAAATAGTCAATGTTGACTGAAAACAACACATAAAAATCGGTGATTTTAACACCTTTCATTTTAATTAATAATATATTTTTAAAACTTTTTTGAAAGTGAAGGAAAGTAATAAAAAACATGTAAAAATCGAGAATTGGGCGTTCGGTTTTAACGTAATAGCCGCGTTGAAGCCGCATTGATTTGAACTTAAAATGAATAGAGTTACGTTCGATATTATTTTAACACGTATCAACCTGCTCGGATTGAGTGATCTTAAAGCTCGAGGGAGCGCGAATCACGAGGGAAGCGTCTCTATTTCAGCTTGGGCAAAAATGATTTATGTCTTTCCGACTGTTCTTCTCAACAGGTTGCATTTCTCAACTATTCTCGTGAAATTTTGTGAGTAGCTTCGATAATTGTATAGATTTTTTTTTCGATTCAGTGTTTTGGTTTTTTTTTTAAGCGGGGCGATACTTTAAAAATATCATACATATATCCGCCAGTTAGAAAAACTCGCGAGGTCTTGAGCTCACAGACTAGTAGTACTAGTAATTCACCAGGGAGGAGATGACTCAGTGAACTACGTGGCCCACTGCTTTGCCAAAGTATATATGTTAGTACTAACGTAGCTTTGTCACAGAACAGCACGAGGTCTCCTTCTCTATCTCTTATCGTGTGGCACAATTAACCGTGCTATCCAAGGGATAGACGGCGGTTGCCTGGTGTTGCACTTAGCATCAACCGCGGTCACGTGTAGGGCATTTAGATTTACATTTACGGACGTGTCGCTACCTTCATACACAACTTGAATAGTTTCGTCACGATGTTTTCCTTCACCGTTAAAGCAATCGGTAAGTATATGTACTTAAGTTTCGAAAAACTCATTGGTACATTGGCCGTCTGGATTTGAACCCGGGACCTCTGGTTAGGAGGACCGAGTCGTTACCGGCTGAGCCACCGACGCTCTAAGAAGAAAGTGCACGAGGTTGAAATACGTGTCTTTCTAATACTTATACCTTTTATTGAGTCAAACGACAGTACACGTCAGGTATTAACAATTATAAAGATAACTCCTTCTCTTTGTTTAGAGATACAGGTAATATTTTTAAAGGTGGCTAGTTGCTGCCATGATGATCCGGTACGTAATGAAGTTATAGTATCATCGTATCTTTGGGAGAGGCCTTTATCCACTACTGGACAAAGGCAAATATGTCTCAGTTCCGTATATCTTCACAGGCAACACGTACTAGTGAAAGACCTTAGTCTTGAGGCACTGCAGTATTCGGGACGTGAAGATATTGCGAAACTTCCAAAATGCTGCCCGGCTGAGTTGGATTCGAGGATTGATATCTTTGTCGAAGTTTGACCTACATTTGTATACCTGCGTAGAACATTCTGAATACCGTAAAACATGTCTTGTTAAAGTGTATATGTCGCCGTCATCTGGTTGAATCTGCTATTTGATTGAATGACAAGATTCAATTGAGTGACTAAAGGACAACTCGTCAAGTTGTTGAATGTAACGTTTAACGTTTTGACTGAACGTCATTTAGTGAAGTTGTTAAATGGGATATTCCGAATAAAAACCGACGGTTTCTTCTTCTGCGAAGCATTCTGCTACCCATGGGGAGGCTCTTTGACTGTATAATCAATCGAACCTGACCGAATCTAATATCGCTCGCTTTGCTCGCTCATTTACAATTTTTTTAGAAAAATCTAATTTTTGCAAACCCCTTTTTCGTTATATGGAATTTTAAGTTCACAATGTGAACAAGAACACTAAGTTACAAAGCCCTAATTCTTACAAATAAACTAAACAATAACTATGAACTAAATTTCAATCACCTGACTGATTTTACGTCCGCTCTGTTCAAAGGGCTATGTTACAATCAGCTAACTAGTTGGACGTTGAGTGACGCTTGTTCAATCAACGTTCGGCCTAGTCATTCAATTGAATCTCGTCATTTAATGAACGCGCTAGTCATTCAATCAAATAGCAGATTCAAGCATTTGGCTGCGACATATACATCTAAATCTTAGAGACAGTTTAGAAATTACCTGATTAGGGGGCTAGCGGCCGCCATGACGATCCTGTGCGCCGCAAGGGGCACCGCGTCGTCGCAGACCAGCACCAGGTCGGAGTACCTAGCGCCACGCCACGCCGCGCCCACCTCATTCAGGATGCAGGCGTGGTGCTTGCCGTACGTGAGTGTCAGCAAGCCCTCGCCCATCATTCCAGCACTGGAAACAAAGAAAAGTAGGTGAAATACAAGTAGTTACGTGATGTTCGAAGATGTAATTTCGTATAATGGACAATGCTCTATACTTGATATAACTACACACTGATTTTACAAAAAAAGCAAACAAATAATTGATAATAATCGTCATGGCGTTTTATTGATAAGTACATATGAATATTATTATTTATTAATAAGAATCGTCTTATTAATAAATATAATTATTGTTTTAAGTTAGATACTCGTGCACTACCTCTTTTTATGCTTTTGTCTCCACACACCGGGTTGTCTGGAAGAAATCTCTTTGAGCGATAAGACCGCCCAAATTGTATCGCTATAGTACCTATATAAGTTTCTTTTTTATATTGTGTTTGTTTTTTTTAATATTTTTTAAGTTAAGTTTTTATAATTTGGTTATATTTGGTTATATTTTTTTAACAGTGTGTACAATAAAGAGTATTTATCTTATCTTAAATATAAGAATATATATATTAAATAAAAATAGGTTTAAAAAATACTAAAGGTACTTCTGGGGTACCTATTACAGTAAAAACCACAACAATTAAGGGTAAATGCAGTGTATGCTATACAGGCCTCCCACGCGGTGGTCCGACGACCTGGTGAAGATCGCAGGAAGCCACTGTATGCGGGCAGCGCAGGACCAGTCGTCGTGGAAATCCTTGAGAGAAGCCTTTGTCCAGCAGTGGAAGTTTTCGGCTGATATGATGACGCTATCGAAAAGGACTTTCAGCTCAACACAACCGCCGCCGAGGCATATTTAGTCTACTCGCTTCACACCAGAAGGTCGCGGGTTCGATTCCTGATGCTCTAGTTTTGTAAGACTCGGTTCAGTTGGTGATAGAGAATTTTCTTTTTTGTAAGCGCGCCTGGTTAGCAACCAACATCTTATCTAAGTCTGGACGCCAATTTTAATAGTATTGATGTGTTCCGGCATAACGATAAGATAGCCAGCTCCCGATGACAAAAACTGTAAATCGTACCCGTGCCAAAGTATATATATTAGTACTAACCTACAGTACGGACACTCCCTGCTGCTCCCTAGATTCCGACCTCACCCCCTCATCATCCAGATTGATACAGATTGGTTATAGTTTGTTCCTCGAACGTATAGGATTTCGCAGTGATTTTGTTTGCTCCGTCATTTATTTTTAGAAATGTCATTTCACGACCGTTCGCATGCAGTGTCCGGGGTGTGCCCGTGCTAAGGAGCCCGAACTAAATGAAAAAATAAATAATTTTTCTGCCGCTTTCATTGAAGTCTTTCGAGTGATATATTAATATTGTCATTGTTTTACTCGTGTGGGGAGGTACGGAGGTACGGAACCCTGGTAACGTGAGTCCGACTCGCACTTGGCCGGTTTTTAGGGTTCCGGAGCCAAAGGGTATAAACGGGACCCTATTACTAAGACTTCGCTGCACGTCTGTCACCAGGCTGTATTTCATGAACCGTGATAGCTAGACAGCTGAAATTTTCACAGATGATGTATTTCTGTTGCCGCTATAACAACAAATACTAAAAATTAGAAAAAGTGAAAAAATTCCAAGGTCCATACAAAAAACGTGTTTTTTATACGTGAAGAAACTAGCGCCATCTAGTATGATGGTACAGAACCCTAAGTGTGCGGTTCGGACTCACACTTAGCCGATTTTTAATAATCATTCGCGATACAGCTCAGTGCACATTTGAAGAACTTCAAAAAAGTCTTTCACTACCTTACAATATTGCTAAAATTTTGCTAATTGCTAAAAAGTGATGAATTTATTTTGCTAAAATTTATATAGAACCAACCTGGAAGCATAAACTAAAAAAAAAAGAATCATCAAAATCAGCAAAGAAATCGTGTAAGGATACACGTAAAAAAAACGAAGCCAAATTGACAACCTCTTTCTTTTTTGAAATCGGTTGAAAAGATGCAAATCAGTCAAGCACGCCGACTTTTGTAATGAGAAATTAAATTTAATCAAAATTTATTATTGCAGTGCAATTAAAATAAAGGTTAAAATGCGAAAATTACTCGGTAATTCAAGAAAGTGCGAATCGGACAATTATTACCCAATTATTAAATTAACATCTTTATTGGCGAACTCGGCTGCTTCAATGTTGTTTTTGTCAGAGAGTGATGGATGAAGAAGTGAAGAAGGTATTGTGATGGTAAGGGATCGATTGGTGTGTGTGTGTGTGTGGTTCCATCCGGTGCTATAGCGCCTTATCTATGTGAAATTTGGGTTGAGGCAATAATATTTTCAACCGACTTCCAAAAAGGAGGAGGTTCTCAATTCGACTGTGTTTTTTTATGTGTATGTTACCTCAGAACTTTTGACTGGGTGAACCGATTTTTATGATTCTTTTTTTTATTTGAAAGCTAGTGCTTCCCGTGTAGTCCCATATAAATTTTATCAAAATCGGTGTAGTACTACATTAGAAAATTAACAAAAACCAAAAATAATAATGCAAGAATGTACTAAGTTGTTGCGATGGAAGTCGGTTTTTTAACGTGTTAAGCGTTTTCAATTATTACATTGCCAGCTGTTATTTTCTGGTTAAATTTTTTAGGGTTGCCACTGTAGTAAAAAAATATTTTTTTTTCTCTAAAATGGCTCTAACGATTTTTATGAAACTCTGTACTTTACTATAACTTTATATGGCTTCTACGGTGGGTAGTTCATTATTCCAGGAAAAATCTGATTAAAGTACCTCCCGTACAAACCCAAATATTTTTTTTTATCAAGTTTGATATAACTATTGTCGCTACTTAGTAAGCGCATTGTTCATTGTCGATATATGTATACTAAGCCAAACGGTCAAGCCTTCTCGAGAAAGTATGTACAGAGTGGCTGTACAGTTTATTTAATTGGAAGTAAATCTTCAGTTTCGTGCTTAGAATCGTTGCATAATAAATTGAACGTTATTTTACGCTGAAAACAAGAGAAATCATGCCTTAGCGTACTGGCTCAATAGCGTAAGTCGATGTTAAAAACTGTTGGCATAAAGCAACACAAGGTTGTAACCACTCAACTGTTTCGAGAACAAACATTTCAATCTAAGCTTATTGAAATCAACTTAGCAATTAAAAGCGTGCGTAAATTATCCAGATAGTTTTAGTTAGAAGTTGCTCAACTTGGAAAAGGTTAAAAGGTGCTTAGAATTTAAATGAACGTGAGAGGGTCGGTGTGCTCTGGAGTGCCGAAAATAGACTGAATCCTCGGCACCTGTGCTAGAAAGTGTGTTGCAACAGACCTTGGCCGGATAAAGCAACAGAACGCTATTACAGTTGCGATAGATGAGCGAGATCGTTTAAAAGACGATCAACAGGGCTTCTTTAGCATTGTGCTAGCGTTTAGCAACGGTGGGGTCGCTGGAAGAACGCTCATTGTTGTTAGCAACTGTTGCCCCATTGTTGTAGATACTAAAAAGTCATGTTTAATTGTGGGGACTGAACTGAAGAGTATGTCGGCTGATTTCGGCTGAATGTTGGAATGTCAGTACGGAGATGATCTTAATCATTTTGCTGCAGCACGATTTAGTAATGATTTCGTTTGTCTTAATGTTCATGAGTATATTTAAAAGGATGTTTAATTTAAATGTGTTTATTGCTTAATTTTATTTCAAATGTAAGGTTTTGTCTCTTTTTTATTTAAGGTTCCTCAAAAGGTTAAAACGGAACCATTATAGGATCACTCGTGTATCTGTTTGTCCGTCTGTCACAGCTAATTTGCTCGGAAACTACTGGACCCATTGAGTTGAAATTTGGTACTCATAATATGCAAGACGGTTACCCAAAAACGGACGTGTAAAGTTATTAAATGAATTTTAAACATACGGGCCACTTTAAGGGGTAAATTAGATATTTTTTTTAAGTTTTGACGTTATAGCGTCCTATAAATACGGGCTGCATTCACGAAAAAGTTTGTGTTAATGCTGTTAACACTGATGTTTGGCGACAAGACTTAGGTAAGATGGTGGTAGCTAGACAGACGGGCTTAGAAAATGCCCGACTAGCAACCAAACCGAGTCTTAAAAGGTTAGACTCCGCCAGGAATCGAACCCGCGACCTCCTGGTGTGAAGCGAAAGGACTAACTATTACGCCACGGAGGCGGCTAACTCTGCAACGTATGTAGAAAAAGCAAATACCAGTATTTTTTTATTATTTTTCTTTAAATTCTGTGTCTAAGTCATACTTTTTCAGATTAGGATGTATTATACCTATATACTATTCTTATCTTACTAGCTTTTGCCTGCGGCATCGCTTGCGTGGGCATCGTTTTTAAGACTGTCTTTGAGGGTGAGCGTAGATTTCAAAGGTGAGTGGTGTGCGAGATGCAAGCAGCTCGAGAGTCTAGATTGCCGATGTTAACCAGGAATAATGTAGCTTTCTACTAATAAAAGGATTTTCAAAGTCGATTCAGTAGTTCCAGATATTACTTCCTCTGTCTTACAAACAAAGTCACAAACTTATAAACTTTACCTCTTTATAATATTAGTGTAGATTATAAATATAGCAAAATTATATGGTACGACAAACGGTACCTATAATCGTATGTAATCTATCTTCTATACATATGAAATTGGTATAGGTCCCTTTAACTGGGGCTTCTGCTCATCATACTGAACAACTTTTGTCTTACAAGTTTGCTGGAATCGCAAAAAAAAAATTACTCTTCATACAAATCGATCAGCGGATCAATGAATTTTGTACATTTTTGTATGGAGAGTCCAATTTTTTTTTTTAGAATTGACTATGGGTTCCTTGGGGAAAGTTTTTCAGTATGATGAGTAGAAGCCCCACTTAACGGGCCCTACACCAATTTTTTTAACACCCTGTATAGTCTTAGAAATGCAGTCTGTTGGTAAGCCCATAACTTAAGAACGCCATCCCAGGCCGCCGTCCATACAAATCGCAGACCACTGATAAATTTGAAAACAAGACCAAAAAAAAAAGATCCGTTTTTACGATTGGACAAGATAAATCTATGGAGCGTGCTATGCTCAGAAATCGAATCAGAAACGAGGAGGTCCATGGGAGAACCAAACTCAGAATTGCTTAACTTAAGTGGCAGTGGCCCATCCTAGAACGGATGGCCGTTGGGGCAGTAAAGTTCTCGAGTGGCGACCGCACACCAGAAAGCGTAGCGTAGGCAGGCCTCCCACGCAGTCGATCGACGATCTTGTGAAGATCGCGGAAAGCCGCTGGATGTGGGCAGCGCAGAACCAAGGTTAAAAGAAGAAATAAGGTTTTTAGGAAGAAAAACCCCCGAGCCGTTTGCGACTCGTGCACCATGCACTCTCGATATCCATAGGGGCGATGCCACGGGCAACAGTTAGTGTGAAATATAAGACCTTTTGAATCAAAGGCAATCCAGCTCCTCGCCGGCGCGGGCGTAGTAAAGTTTTAAAACAAATCTAAAAATTTATCACCAAATTTTTACGCTCCGTGTTAGTTAAAAATTGACAAAACAAATTCAGTGGTACGCCAGTAATTGCGCCAAAAAAACGTACCAAAAAAAACCATGTGAAAATCGTTAGCGACGACGTGATGTTTTTCCTTGGACTGTGAATGTGGGTTGATTTGCTACTATTAAGGTTCTAGTGAAGGTCACATCGAAATTAATGTTACCGCATGTTTTGTATGCCTTATAAAGTTAACAAAAAAATTTAACCTCACTTTAATATGTTTTTGTTTCTGAGATCATTCATTCATTATGCTATAGTATTCCAAAGTGTCCAAATAACTTTTTAATTTATTTTATATTTACAACTCAAACCATAGAAGCATTTGACAAAATTTGTCACAATACGTTAATTATAAAACTATGGCTTCTCGGTATACACGGCGGTCTCCTTCGTTGGGTGAAATCTTAGGTAGAAAATAGGAGCCAAGCTGTAGCAATTGGAAGTTTTTAACTCAGTTTACAAATACGTTAGTTCCGGAATTCTACAAGGTTCGCATTTAGGTCCTTTGCTTTTTATTCTTTACATTATCGATATTGACAATATTGCTAAAAATTCAAATATGTTGCTATACTCAGATGACACTTAGATAAACATAATTATCCGTAATGTTGAGGACTGTGAAGGACAAAATAGAACACCACAAATAATAGACAACAGAAAACAAGTAAGCCCATGGATCTGCGAACATGTCATTATCCTCGCGCCGAATGAGCATCTTTTGGAGAAGCGAATAAGCTCTAACAGTAGGGGCATGTCGGGCATTTAATTTTCAACCGACTTCCAAAAAAGAGGTGGTTCTCAATTTGACTGTATGTTTTTGATGTGTAACATCTTTGCTCTCGCTTTCCTGCAATTTGTGGGAGTGATTTCGTGAAATGGGACGGAAATGTGTAACATGGGACGGAAATGTGTAACAGGAAGTCGCGAAAGTGCGGAATTCTACTTTACGAGAGTCCGACTCGCACTTGGTCGGTTTTTTTCGTTACTGTCAGATCCGCCACCCAGGTACAATATCGTCATCAAATCTAACTAACCTAAAGTATTTTGTCACATGTAACACATCATATGCGAGTACTGTAGGTCTCGCTCGAATTTTTTTTTTGTGTATGTGTGTTACGCGGTATCTTTTCAGATTTTCAACCGATTTCCATGATTCTCTTTTTATTCGATAGGGTGTGCTTCCAATTATTTCCATATAAATTTTATCAAAATCTGTGTATTACTTTATTCGAAAATTAACGAAAACCAACAGTAATAACAATAAAAATGTACTAAGTTGTAGGGATGGAGGTCAGTTTTTTTAACGTGTTCAGCGTTTCAAATTCTATTTATCAGCATTCTGTGAGCCCTTAATTGCTTTTGTTTAATTGCCACATGCATGACTGTTTGTAGATACTGCAAACTACAACTAATCTGAATCAATCTGGGTGACGAGTGGGTGAGGTCGCAATCTAGAGAGCGGCAGGGAGTGTCCATACTGTATGTTAGTACTAATATATATACTTTGGCTACGTGCTACTAATCTTTTCGTCGTTGATACTTCTACGGGGTAGATGAAACAAAGAAACTTTACCGTCGTTCTTCTGTCAAGGTAAACTATACATATATTAGTACTAACATACAGTATGAACACTCCCTGCCGCTCTCTAGATTGCGACCTCACCCCTTCGTCACCCAGATTGATTCAGATTGGTTGTAGTTTGGTTCTCGAACGTATAGGATTTCGCCGTGATTTTATTTGCTCCGTCATTATTTTTAGAAATGTCTTTTCACGACCGTTTTATGCAGTGTCCGGGGTGTGGTCAAGGTTTCCATTAGCTAAATCACTAGTCACAGACGTGAGTCACCTTTTTCTGGCAGTTATCTTCTACTGTTCAGCACTGCAGCAGCAGAGACGTGCAAGGTTTCAGGGCTGCGCGTGCGACGGAGCGCGACTGGCTCGCCCGCGCGCCCGCCATTGTCCATGTGAAGTCACACGAGACGCGCACTTCACATGGTTTGCATAAAATTGTCTTTTTGAGATACACTTGCCATTTATCAGTCCGAAAATTACCTGGAACCGTTCGGTGATGCTATCAGTTGGAAGGATGCAAAAGAATATTGTTGTAGGACCTACAACACCACTACTTACTGTCCCGACGTATCGGGACGAATGTCAAAGCTATTGTAGGTACTATGTATTTACAAAGTAGCGGACGTACTTGATCGTAATTGAAACTTTCCTGAAAACCTTCAATCAGTAGTTTTTTGTTTATTTGAGTGCGTTTTATCACATACTCGTTTTTTCCCGCGCCTTCGCCCGCATGGACATCGTTTTTATGACTGTCTGTGATTAGTAAATTATGTCGTTTATGGTTGAACATCTTTGTGCAAAAAATCACAACAATCCATTGTTACGTTGGGATGTAAAAGAAAATAACCGAAAAAGAGTATTTTTTTAGTTCCCTCAGGAACTGCATCAGATTATGCTATTTTCCCGGGATAAAAAGTAGCCTATGTCCTTACCCGTGACACAGGCTACCTGCATGCCAAATTTTTACAATATTGGTTGAGGTGTAGAAGCGTGAAAAGGTAACAACAAACAAACAAATACATTTTCACGTTTATAATATTAGTATGCTAGTACTCTTTATTGTATTGTGATATTAGTGAGGATAAGGATTACTCTTTGTAATGAATTTATTAAAAACTTCTTTAGGCGTGTTGGGCATTTTTGAGATGCACTGTAATGTAACAGACACCTTACCAGGAACACTCGCAGGGTAAAAACTTTGTCAACCTAGTCGTTCATCAGGAACACTCGGAGGGTCAAAAACTTATAAAACTGTAAAAAGTTTTTACTTCTGTCGGCACTCTCAGAGTGGTTAGGTTATTTTTATATTAAACACAACTGGTAAGCCCTTCACATCATCTCACTTGATGGTAAGTGCCGATGATGCCGAGGATGGAAGCGTGCTTACCAAGATTCTCCAATCCAATGGGAAACTAGCTATCTTAACTACAAGCCGGAACACATCAGTGCTGTTAATATTGATGCTTAACGGCAAGACTTAGATAAGATGGTGGTGGCTTAGAAAATGCCTTTCCACCAACCAAACCGAGTCATACAAAGTTACACTACGCCGGGAATCGATCCCGCGACCTCCTGATGTGAAGCTAATGGACGTTACCATAACGCCATGGAAGCGGTTATGGATGCAGTCGAGTGAGAATGGTGAACACATTATTCTATAATCTAACAAACTATAACCTAATCTGTGACCGAAAGATGACATCTATCTTCTACGTCTTGGCACAGATGAGATACTAGTTATAATATAAGTCTTGGCTTTTAGTTACCAACAGATAGTACCTTCTATCTACCCAATAGGTTGTAGTAACTGATGTATATACTTTGGTTGTAGAGTAAAATCACAGAACCTATTACGATATGGCTTGTATTGTAATACTGTGGTACAATCTTCTTACACTGCCCTCTAACAGTTTAATCCTTTACTACAAACAAAGCATCAAAACTATTTTTAGATCATCCGGCCGCCACACCACGCGCTCCGCTACTCGCTCAGATAGCAGCTATCCTTGCGGTAGAAGTTTCTGAAAAACTCAATAGATGGCAGCACAATGCTCTAAGTGGTTCTACGAATAGAAATCAACCCGCAAACTATGAACGATCTAAAGTCTAAACGTTGAAGTTGTGTGATGTGATGTGATAGTTTAACCCTCAAATTATTTAAGTAGTCCTTTTACTTCGACACGTAATTTTTAACCTTCATGCGATTAACACACTCACTTTCACCGATACGCAGGGTAAACCAAATTACGGAAATAAAATTCTTATTTCTGCTTGCTGCATATACAATCTCTTTGCGTTCACTCAACGAAGGCGGTTTGGTTCACGAATTAGTCGAAAGCAATGACAGCAGGAATGAAAAGTGGTTGTATTAAACCTTATGATAATAGTTAAGTGAGTCATTCAAACTGGACCAACACTTGCAAGTACATAATTATTTTTAAAAGAGTTATTTTGGGCGGCTTTATACCTAATAATTCAAGGTTCACACCTTAATGCTTGTTACGAGAAAATCACATTATCCGTCTTACAATCAAATAAATTGATCTTCAAATCGAAACATGTTATAAAGACATAATGTAATTGTATTAGAATGAGAAACGGTCAATAAATTACAGATAAAATCTATGTTTACATGTGCAATGTCAATAAAAATTATCTTAATCTATCACAAGTATCTAAGGCCCAGATTCAAGGTTTAATCATAAAAGAAATAAGTCCGCAGGCTTGTATAATTCTGCCCACACTAATTAAACTGTTGGTACTGGTATGGAACCAGAGACTATTACCGACCTAGAATGGTAGGCTACCACAGTAGGCTACATAACAATCATATCTATATGATCCATTCCAACTGCAGATTACGTATCAATGCAGGCGCACACTACACTATATGACGATATATCACTGTAAAAGGAAGAATGAACGGTAGCACTAGCAGGCTAGATTCTTTCTGTTAATTGCTTTTGATAACCTATTAGTTGAATGGCTTTAAACTGACAATGTCGTAGAAAATCTAATTGATTAATTGATGGTATCTAGCGCAATAGAAGTGCAAAAGGCCATCATAAACCATAAGGCAACTGATATTGTAAGCAATATTGAAACAGATATTATAGCTAAGGGATTTGTTAGTTTTTGTTCTGACTGTGGTTTATAACCATTTACTAGCAGAAATAAAACTAGATATGTAATGACAAAAAAACCCTTAGATGGATGACAAATTGAGCATACCGCTGAAAACTAAAGTCCAATGTTTAGCGGCGGCGAATAAATTGTTTGCGAAACTCCACCGCTTTGGTGTTGCAAGCCTAGAAATTGTAGACAACGCCGTTCGTCTACTGGAGCGTGGGATTGAGAAAAAAGTTCCAACTTTCCCCAGCGGTTGCCAAATTGAAAGTTACGAAAATACAATCACATTAATTTATACTGTGGCCGTTGATAGCTCGTTTGGATTTCCAAATTGCATAACACCAGTAAGTTTTCCTTGAATTTGACCTTATCGAGGTTCGACGATATTTACACGTGTCGTTTCACTTTCAAGGATTTTGGGTATTAACCACACAAGATTTACAAAGAAGAGTCGGAACATTTTGTAAATTTTACTATTTTCAGTGTGTTTTAATAATACAAGTATTTTTTTAAGGCTACGCAAACATTCAAAAATATTAGGTACATTTCCCTTCCCAACGGGACCTTATTACTGAGCCAACGATGTCTGTCCGTCTGTCCTTCTGTCCGTCTGTCAGTGGGCTGTATTTCATGAACCGTAATAGGTAGACAGTTGAAATTTTCACGTAATATGTATTTCTGTTGCCGCTATAACAAAAAATACTAAAAATTAGAAAATGTGAAAAAATAAGGGGGGTCTCCATACATTTTTAATAGGTCTTTAGAAGTATTTTTTTATTTAGCTCTATCGTAAAAACGGTAATACATACAAGCGTGAAACTTGGTGTCATTATAGTACTGATACTAAAGTAAAATAACAAATAAAAAAAATGGCCAAGTGTGAGTCGTACTCGCGCTAAGGAGTCCGAACTGAATGACAAAAAAGCATATTTTTAACGCTCGCGTTAATGTCTTTTGTTTGTAATATGAATAGGTATCATTGTTCTTATGCTATGTAGTTGTGAGGAGAGGTGTACGGTGTACGGAACCCTCGGAGTGTTAGTCCGACTCGCACTTGGCCGGTTTTTTAAATGATCAATCCTTCGGTCGCCACTCGAGAACTATACTACTCTAGACTACTTTAAATTAAAAAAAAATATTAAGTACAATCTTTTTTTACGACTGTAATCGTGGGTACACGGTGCGCGAGCCGCAAGTGGCTCGCGAGCGTTGTAATAAGTTTTTCGCTGATCTCTCAGAAAGCATAATTTGCATTTTTCCGGGATTAAACTTTTAGCCTTTGTGTTATCCAGTCTATGATCTAACCTCTAAAATTTCATCAAATTCGTTCAGCCGTTTAGGCGTGAAAGTGGAACAAATTATGCGATTGTAATTTTTTTTCACAATATTTTCTTTCAACGTTAAAGCAATCGGTTAGGATATGTACGTATGTTTCGAAAAACTCATTGGTACATTGACCGTCCGGATTTGAACCCGGCACCTCTGGTTAGGAGGAGCGAGTCGCTACCGGTTGAGCCACCCACGCTTTTAGAATAGAATGGATTAATAAAGAATGCTGTTGGTGAATATTTTATCTGCAACACTTCATTTCTGTTTGGCGGTAATAACCAACAAATCATGGTCCGATGGAGAACCAATGACATCATAAATATACAGACAGTCCCATTCAGCTTCGTTGGACACAATCACAGAAAATCTCATCAACAGCATTTACGTGCTCTAAAACAGTTTTATGCTCTATTTACATTATTGAAATGATTGGTCAAATTAAAACGTCCATTCCTATTTTAGTGCAATGGTCATTCCATGCTTGTTGAAATTTGCGACAGATTCGACCGACACCGTATTTCACGCCTATCAATTACAAAACTCCAATATTAAAGTTAACTACATCAGATGACTGCATAATAAGAGAGAAACACAAGAACGTCTTGTTGAATAATTTATCAATAAGGAAGAATCTAAATTACGAGATTGGGAAGTTGTTATAATAGTGCCGGCAGCACAAGAAGCCCGCGAAAGCGTTAGCAAAAGTGCTATCATTTTGCTAGAGTGTGTAGATTAGGTAAGTTTATAGACTATTTATCTACAAATACTACCAAAAATATATTAAATACTGAAAGCAAGGCGGTATGGCCAATGAGCCATAGCTTGCCCTTAAAATTGCAAAAAAAAGTGCCAGCAGTATCTAAGGTTTCAATGACAAACATATTAGGTATGTGTAATGGTACATAGCAACAGGCCGGACCCCTTTACAAGCTTCTAACAGCCGCACAAAGTATGACAGAAAGCGATAGTGATGTAAGTAAGTAAATAGCTGTCAAACAGGAAACCACAGGGCGCGCGTGGCGGCGATACTCGCGCGCTTTGTGCTCCGGCCTTCGACGAAATGTTCTGTGCTCGTACACACTGCGCTTCACCGGACCACATACACTCATTTCATTATGTAACCTAGATCTACAACAAATGCCGGTTCATTCATGAGAGCCACAGCCACGGCCAACTGACTCGGCTGGTGTGGTCCATCGACGTTATTCTCATCGTCATTATAGGGTAGAAGCTGGATAGTTGCCACACTTTTTGAAATCACTCTATTTCTCTCAGTACAAAAAGCAAAATACTTTATTTGTAAAACTGGCCGGTTCTTTGGTTTTTTTTATCTACAAATTTATGAAAAGTTAAATACATTATCTTTAATATTTATAGACTGTTGGCGATTTTTGCGGACCTCTATATTTTGGAACATCGATCCCACGTAGGGGATAGTTGCTAATCCATGTTAATTACGTTTAGAATAGATGTAACGCCGAGAAACAGGAGATCTATCCCGCAAAAACATTAATCGGATTTTGCCTTCCCATGCAATCGCACATAGATAATATGAGACACGGTCAAATTAGTGATAGTTGGAGAATATTTCGATAGATTTATAAAATAGAATGCCATTCATCCGCGAAACTACAGTAATTACAATCGGAGCAACTATACCCCTGGGGCAACTATCCTGGTTTTACCCTATAGTCTGAACGTGATCGACATTCTCTGAACATTTCCGCATCTTTTGCGTACAAATACTTGTGATTTAGTTGTTTGTACACGGTTTTGTTTACTATCAATCAAGTTTGTAGAATTTTACGCACGAAGATTTTCAATCTTATCAACAATAATTTCTTTTGCGTTGTAATAACAAGGAAATAGTATAAACCTGATAAAAATTTAATCATTGTCGAGTGGAGTCAATGAGATCATTGTCACAGAGCGATAAATACTTTTAAGGCGCGTATTATGAACAAATAAATTTCAGTGTAAACAAAAATTACTGACGATTACGCACATCTGTATTCCAACTTTGTAAAAAAATAATAAAATCGTTATGAACTTCAACAATGACAGTTTAACTGACAATGATAAATCATCTTTTAATTTTGGCATCTTAAATGGATTTTCTATAATTTAAATTAAATTGACCTTTAGAGATTGTCTGTGTGCATTTTAGTATTACATCATTGGCCTCACCTAAACATTAATTGTACATTTCACTGTGTTAGGTTTGTTGGCAACTGATGGATTTATTTATTTATAAGTAGCATCGCGTCCGTAGTTCGTACCCTTGCTCGAGAGAGTATTGGACCGAAAGCGCGAATGAGTTTTACCTTCGATGCTTCTAAAATAGCTCCCACAGTTATACTCTCACCTTGCGTTTGATTGACGATCGATCCCTTGTGCCAGATACTTGCTAACTGAATTGCAAACAACACTGTAAACATACATATTAGATAGATGTCTAGCCTTACATACCATACAAATTTTTAAATGATATCCACATATGGACATTCGAGGTAACAGACGTATTCATCTTCCACACTGCGATTGCTAAATAATTGTAGACCCTTCCTTTTCTATCTTCAAAGGTTAGGTGAGTGAGACGAAGATTTTCTGAATTCCTCGACAAGGAGACATGGAACAAAACGAAACGCCCTCGGCATTATTTCTGCTTTTCGCAATGGTTTTGGTTCGGAAACAAATCGAGTTCGTGTTCGACATTTTGCGATCACTGCAGCAGTTAGATGACTATTTATAAAGAACGTGTCTTAGAAAAGGTCGGATTTGATTGTCGGTAGTCATTTGAATATCTCTAGTGTTATTACGGCAAATTATAATGAATTAAATAGCCTATATTGAAGTGGTTCTCACGCCATGTTCTTAGATGACCTTGGAACAGGTAGGTGCCATGAACTTAACGAGGTTATTATTATTATAAACGTGACGCTCTTACTCCTTAAAACTGTATAGTCATATTTATCCAGGTACTATGGGTTAGCATTGATAATCTATCCTCAAAAATGCTTCATTCTTGTCCGTAGGTACACTGAGCATAAACTCACCTACGGTTTTATTGTCCATAAAATTTAAAATATCTTCTTAAGAAGTTGAATTGATTCTATCACTTCCGTTTGCTAGTTTATTCTCAAGAGTCGGTACGAGGCAAACAAGATCCGTTCAAGGTTCGTTTTGAAATAGGATGGCACTTGACCTCCAGGATGAAAGCCAACACTATTGCGCAATACAATATCGGCCTGAGCACGCGCCACACAACTCTTATGCTAATAAACCTACGAGACATTATTGGTGCCTGGTCATGACCCACATAAGCCACATACCCATGTTCAAGGATTTCACATATTTGGTAGGCGAAGATTTCAAAACTCTCAGAATTTTAATGGCTTGCCTTGTTAGCGTGACGCGAAGAGCGCGAAGGTGATGCGAGCTAAGATGACAAAGGCTATAGAATCTTTATAGAAATTAATGAAATGGAAATTATTAATTAATGACTGATGTATTTCTCCGGTTTTCCCCCACGCTTTATTGACGCAGATTAAACAATGAAATAACAAGTTACAACTGTGAATCATCCTATTGATTGGCAGCTGTTTCTTTCTCTTTATCACGCAAGTGGTACATTAAGCAAATTATTGGAAGGTGTTGAAAGGCTGTGGCACCGGACTAGATTTTTCACCACTCCTTTCTACACATTCGAATCGTGCAACTCACACACGTTTACACCTCACTTGTGTGAGTATTCTTGAATTTGTGTGCGTGTGCGCACACAGCCGTATAGGTCTTAGGTTTGTGGTGGTGGAGCGTGCGTAGATTCGCGGGCACGTTGCATTGACGGGGAAGGGGGAGGGGGGGAAGGTATCACCGGCGAGTAGCCCGCGGTTTTGTAACAATGTTTCGTTTCAAGGTCACTCGCGCAATTTTTGGAAAGTTATCTATTTATAATGGTAGATCAAATTTTACTTTTCATTCCAACGAGCTAGAACACACACTATTCAACTGTGCGGACTACCTTGTATAATAGCTAAATCTATTAAGTATCTTTATGACGGAAAACATTCGGAAATCTGAATATGCATATGAATTGAAATAGTAGATACATTTGTTCGTTCTCACCAGCAATATGAGTGTTAATAACTAAACCATTTTTTTTTTAAATTAAAAACCCGAATGCACACAAAAACATTCCTCTTAAAAGGAGAGGAGTTAGCTAAAAAATTCTAATGCTAGAGAACGAGAGATCCTATTCGAGTTTTGTAATCTGAAAGTGAATGAAATCGTCTGATTTTTCTGTATCTAACATAGTAAACATTGACGCTCGAATGGTTCTATTAATATAAGCAGTAAATTATGAACATTATTTTAGGAACATTGACATTTTATTAAAAGCCTCAACGATATCGGAATCGCATATATCAAATCAAAACTACACGGGGTCACCATTAATCTCGATTCTAAAGATATCGCATGCGAGCACGGAACTACTCGTAAATGTCGAATGCTCAACAGCATGAGCATCATTGCTTTGCGAAACTATCCCCACATTTCTTATTTCATCACCGACTTGTACACTTCCATATACGTAGCGGTGATCATCTCTCACCGTTGTTGCCGAAATGATGAAATTTAGTCGAACTGCCAGCTGCTTGCGTAACCTGTTCACGCTAAATTTTGCTGCCAGAGAAAGTAATGCGAAAGGTTTTACGTAATTGCGCCACGTAACTTCTGTAGCGACTCGCTTTTGATTTCCTTACTTTTACGCCCATCGACGTTACGTGATGCTCTGGGGTTGGTTTTGAAGACGTCAACACGTTTCTTGCGATGGACTAACTTTTTTAAAAGCTTTTAATTAACTTGCAATGTATGTATGTATGTATGTTTGTTAGGGTGAAATCTTGCAAGTTATATTTGATCCACTTCCCGGTTTCCGATTGAGCTAAAATTTTGCATGCATATGTATATCGCGTGACAATGAAATGTTAAAAGCTTGTACCTAAAAGTTTTTAAGTTTTTCGAAAATTATTGGATATTTAATTGAAATGTAACTTTTGAAAGTAAGAAGATAATAAAAGTAAAATCGAGGGTTTCTTGTCACCACACCTCTCCAAACAAGCAAAGTATATATATTAGTACTAACATATAGTATTACTCTCTAGATTGCGACCTCACCCCCTCGTCACCCAGATTGATACAGATTGGTTATAGTTTGGTTGTCGAACGTATGGAATTTGGCCGCCATTTTGTTTCTTCCGTCATTCCTTTTTTGAAATGCCATTTCTGGCCCGTTGTATGAAGTGTCCAGGGTGTGAAACAAGTATAATAGTGATACCTATTCAATAAAAATATTATATTCTGTTGCTCGCGTATAAAATTGTTTTATCATTTATTTCGGACCTCTTAGTACGACTCACACTTGGCCGTTTTTTTATCATTTGATGTTTTTCTTTAGAATTAGTGTGTACTATAATCACACCAAGTTTCACGCCTGTATGTATGTATTATCGTTTTTACGACAGAGCTAGGACCCCACTTTATTTATGACTTTTTAAATTTTATTACTTTTAGTAAATCCATAAAATAATGAAGCCTTTTAAAAGTCGGACAGACAAACGACGGGTAGACGGACATACACAGTAGGCTTAGTAATAGTAATAGGGTTTCCTTTTCTTGGTACGAAACCCTAAAAAGAAAAACACTTAAAACATCAGTAACTTTTTTTTTTTTTTTTTGTTCACAATTGGTAAACCCTTGACAACATCTTAACTGTACATAAGAGACGATACTGCGCTCTCTGTCGCTTCCTATCTTTAAAACTCAGGTAAAAGCTTAATCTATATATATATAAAAAAAAGAATCTCTGTTTCCCTTGGTCATCGCATCACGCGTGAACGGCTGGACCGATTTCGCTAATTCTTTTTTTTGAGTTTGTTATTGTCAGGAGAAGGTTCTTATGTGGGGTACGGTAGCGTAGGGTAGTGTAGGCTAGTGTAAGGTATGGTAGGGTAGGGTCTGGTAGGGTAGGATTGGGTAGGGTAGGGTAGAGTAGGGTAGGGTAGTGTAGTGTAGTGTAGGGTTGGGTGTGTAGTGTAGTGTAAGGTGGTACAAAGTTCGCCGGGACAGCTAATATGCATAAAATTATAATATTATCATTTATTATTATTATTCGTGGGAAGCCGATGGATGCGGGCAGTGCAGGACCGGTCGTCGTGGAAATCCTTGGGGGAGGCCTTTATCCAGCAGTGGACGTTTTTCAGCTGATAGGATGATTCTTATTTTTAGGCAGTTAATTAAGTTGCTTATTTCTCTGCCCTTATTGTAAGATTAAGTATTTCGTGTTTTCCAATAGCGAACAGTTGTCTGGAAGAGATTGCTCTTAGCAATAAGACCGTCTACTGTACGTCATAAATAACTCATTCATTACATTATTTGGGCTGTCCCTAACAATTATCTTTAAGATTTTTTTGTATTGGTTTTTGTTTTGTATACGTGTATATTATACTCTGTTTCACATTAATGTGTGTAAAAACAGTGTGAAAAGGAATGAGAGGAAAAATCCAATTTTAATGGCAGCCATTTCGTAGATGATGGCAGCGGAATGTGACGTGACTAACACGTACATACTTACGGAGAATAATAATTTCCTTAATAAATTCTTAGAACTTTGCACCTTACCATTAAACACTAGTTTCCCTATAAAGCACAAATACTACGTACCTAACCATCGTGAGGTTTTCGTATCCTCATGAGTTTTAGATGTCATCAACATCATGATATCACCCGAAAAACGTTCACTGTTGGACAAAGGCTTCCCCCAAAGGGTATCCACGACGACCGGTCCTGCGCTGCTCGTATCCATCGGTTTCCCGCGATCCTCACCAGGTCGTCGGTCCACCGCGTGGGAGGCCTGCCTACGCTAGGTTTTAGTCCGTAGTCATTTTAAAGAATCAATATTTTAAAAAACAAAGTGAAATAAGATAAATCAGTCACAAAATAATTGGGTCATATCATTTATTTTATTTTTATTATCTTGGTAAGCCCGCTTCTATCTTCGGCAACATCGTCACTTACCACCAGGTGAGATGTTGTCAAGGGTTTACCATTTGTGAATAAAAATAAAGAGTAAGTAAAGATTTAACACAGCATTTTTGATAAGTTTTTGAAATATGTTTTTAAAGTATTATTTGATTGTTTTTTTTAAATACCGTGTGTCTGTTTATACGGGGTGAAATAATATGATGGGGAATATTTACGGGAGTTCTCTTCATCGTACAAATTAACTTTTCCGAGAGACCCATGACCCATCTTAAATTCGCGAAAAAATATTTAAAGGCTCATTCCGACCAACGACCAACTTTAGAACAACTTTTTACTTTAACTAAGGATTTCATATAAAAAAATATTTTGTAATTTACAGCATATGAGAAGTGATTTCCAAGTGAGTTCCTCGAATTCTATTTCACTACACAGAACTAAAGAAAAAAATATCCTAATGCACCCTTTTTAAAGTTGTAAACATGGAACTGATGCAATTTTAATCGAAACATTATTCATTAAAACATTCACAAAACAATATAAAATGATTTTGTTTCTTATTTTTTTTTGAAATTCTTATTTCATTTATAATGAATGAAAAACCACAATTTTCGCACGATTCGCCCGCAGCTATTGACGTAACAGCCACTATGCAGTACAAGCTGACAAGAACTTTGTTTCCAAGCCATTTCGTTCGATGTTTGAAACATCGTGAATCAAGTTGCTAATTATAGGGATTGAGAAGTCTTAACTCTTCACTTACAAAGTAACTACTATCGCATCTGTATCTTCACTCAAATTAATTAGCTGTTTGACTAACTTCGTGTATGGAAGATTAAATGATTTTTTGAGCGTTGTCTGTGGGTTCTTTATGGAAAGTTGTTCAGTAGGATGAGTAGAAGGCTCATTTAACGGTACCTACACTATTTGGACATAGTTCGTACTACTATGTACATATTTTTAGAAGGTTTTATTTTACAAGTTTTTATTTACCTTGCAATGTTCGTATGTAAGTCCGCTGCAAATCTTGCGATCGATTTTAGAGCGATTTCCAGGGGTCCGATTGAGCTGAAATTTGGTAAGAAGCCGTATTTTCGGTGACTATAGCCTTTTGGTATTTTGAAGTTGATTTAATGATGAACTATGAAGGTGGAATCAAGGTCCCAGGATCGTCGATTATTTTCAATCAAATTATAGGAAATACCTCTCAGCCCGTTTTTTTAAAATTTGGAATTAAGCACACTAAACTTAAAAACTCTTTTGAAATTTAAGGTATTTCAAAATGAGCTTATTTAACGTGCCTTGTTAGTATGGGTCAAGTCTAGCGATCGATTTTAGAGCGTAATCCATGGGTCCGATTGGGCTTAAATTTGGTATGAAGCCGTATTACTGATTTACTGATGACAACAAAATCCTTTTGGTATTCTGAAGATACGTGATCTGATTATGAACTTTGGAGGTGGCATTAAGGTCTCAGCATATTGTTTTCAGTAGAAATCTACTGTGCTCGCCTTTTTTGAATTTTGAAACATGCATTAATGAGTCCCAATAATGCGCGACCCAGGACTGCATGACACATGAATGTACAATCTGACAATGGAAGGCCGATTGTTCGTGTCATAGACTTGAACTGAAATAAAAGCTTTTACAATAAAAAAATACTTAGAGCGCGATTATTTATGGTCGTACCGCAGTCTAAACTAAAATCTTCCGTATTCAGAATCTGCTAATTAATATTGATCATTTCGCCGTTTTTAATAACGCCGATACCATGGTAGTGCGTAATTTCCTGTACTACAACAACAAAGTTATTTTAAGCGATCACGTAAGTGGGTATAACTTTATACGTAGGTAGGTATAAAATTATTTGGGTCGCAAGGGAAATTATAATGGGTCCACGCTTTACATTTCCTTTGATGTTTGGACTTGCGCAAGAGTGGCGCTCGCTGGCTGTAATTTTGCTCAGATAACAATGTTAATTTTACTATCTTTCACAACGTGGTAAACATTACGCCTACCTCACTTAGCCACTGCAATTTTTATAAAGAACTATCGAATACCGCGCATGCGTTACAATGCCACTCAAAACAAATAAAGTGAAAGGATGACGGCTAAACTCATAATTTAAGAGCCCGCTAGAGTTCATAAATCTCATACAAACGTAGTCTTTCATTCATTTGTTAACCAAACAATCGATTTTGAAATAATTTTATATCGATAATCGGATGAAGTATATCTATTACCGCATTACTTTTTGAAAAACGAAACAGAAATCCATTAATAATCAATAAACTTGTATTTAAGGTAAAAGACGGAAAACATGTTTATTGGTATTAAATTGATTCCTGTTTCGTTTTTCAAAAAAGTAATGCGGTACAGACATCATCCGACTTCATCCGATTATCGATTTAAAATTATTTCAACTTCGGTTGTTTGGTTAACAAATGAATCAAATACTACGTTTGTATGGGATTTATGAACTCCAGCGGGCTCTTAAGAGCCGTGTTCTTATCGATGTACCTCTATCCAGGTCTCTCTCCCACACTATCCTTGGCCTGTTTTTATATATTATTCTCAGGAAGCATATTTTAATCATTATAAAAATATATATTTTCCATGTATTTTCCAAGCATAATGAATAGATTTTATAACTCATTTACGTAAATAACAAATGTTAGCAAGAGTATTTACTGAGAAAATCTTTATTATAAGACCAATAATCACGTTGGCATGTAAGCACATAAAAATATAGTAGTTATATAATATAAAACTTGAGTTAATACTTTATACCTTGTTACGGGAAGTGCTTAGGTATAGAAATAATAAAATGAATGATATCAATTTGGTAGCGAAGGTTACGATGATCTCAGATCTCTTACGATCGCATTCAAATGTCTGTGAGTGAGTATTGGTACGATGTACCGTAAAAAATTGTCAATTTGAAGTCGTGGCTGTCAGTCAAACTAAAACTTGCGCTTACACAATCAAAAGAAAAAGTAAATCTTATATCATACTAGCTGTTTTGCGCGGCTTTACCCGCGTGGACAACGTTTCTATGACGAGCCGCAAGAAAAAAAGTAGCCTATGTGTTAATCCAGGTCCTAATCTGTCTACCTACCAAATTTCAGACAGATCCATTCAGTAGTTTTTGCGTAACACTCACAAACTTACCCCTTTGTAATATAAGTGTGATTATAATAATCGAGCAGTTGCCCGCGGCTTTGCCCGCGTGGATGTCGAGTGTGCGCGGTGCTTTTTAGGGTTCCGTACACCCAACTGGTGACCAACGGGACCCTATTACTCCGCTATCTGTCCGTCCGTCTGTCACCAGACTGTATTTCATCAACCGTAGTAATAGTAAGGCAGTTGAAATTTTTACAGAGTGTGTATTTGTGTTGCCGCTATAACAAAAAGTACTATAAATTAGAAAAAGTGAAAAAGTAAGGGGGTTCTCCATACAAAAAACGGGTTTTTATAGGTCTATTAGAAGTATTTTTTAATTTAGCTCTATCGTAAAAACGGCGTGGTTATAATACTGAAGTAAAACTACGAATAATAAATATCAGCCAAGTGTGAGTCGTACTCGCGCTAAGGAGTCCGAACTGAATGAGAAAATAAACATAATTATGTTTGTACTACATAGTATAGTGACAATGATACTTATTCACATTACAAACAAAGACATCAATGCAAGTGAAAAAAATTTGCTTTTTTTTGTCATTCAGTTCGGACTTCTTAGCATGAGTACGACTCACACTTGGCCGATTTTTATTATTTGTTGTTTTACTTCAGTATTAGTACTATAATCACACCGTTTTTACAATAGAGCTAAATCAAAAATACTTTTAAAGACCTTTAAAAAAACACGTAACTTGTAACCAAAATCCCAACCAAATTTTTTTCACTTTTTCAATTTTTTTGTATTTGTTGTTATAGCGGCAACAGAAACACACGTTCTGTGAAAATTTCAACTGTCTATCTGTTACGGTTCATGAATATTGACGGATAGTGGCGGCTTAGTAATAGGGTCCCATTGGTCACCCGTTGCACAGTATTACAATATAGCGGCTTACAGTAGCGTAACGAGCAACGAAAGGGTACTTGCGGGGCAGCGGGCGGCAGGGCACAGCCTGACAAACTCCTAGCTAGTACTGCTAGTACCTACGCCGGTGGCGGCATTGTGCGACACCAAAGGCGTTGCGCTACTGTAAGCCATATCGTAATACTGTGCCCGTTGGGTGTACGGGACCCTAAAATCTAAATAAAGCGATGACCAAACTATTCTCTCTCTCTCTGTCATGGATGACCATTAGAAAACCAGTGAATCACGTTTAAACAAATTTTATTCTCTCTCTCTCTGTCATGGATGACCATTAGAAAACCAGTGAATCACGTTTTAACAAATTTTATTCTCTCTCTCTCTGTCATGGATGACCATTAGAAAACCAGTGAATCACGTTTAAACAAATTTTATTCTCTCTCTCTCTGTCATGGATGACCATTAGAAAACCAGTGAATCACGTTTAAACAAATTTACATCACCATACTGTATGAGTAATGGAAATACTACTAAACACCTACGTGCACGATTGTAGGAAAACAAGAGAAGAAGATAAATCCGGCCAAGTACGAGTCGGACCCGCGCAAAGTCGGATTCCGTGGTTTTAAAAAATTTTTTTTTTTAAAACAAAATTATATTTGCATTTGCTAATAGAACATTTTGTATGGAAATTTATGAATATTTTACAAATCCAACTGAACATTTTAAGTTGGTCGACTATTACTCCTAAACTAAAAAAGCCTAGGTACTTAGTCGTAATAGTTTTCCGTTTAAATCTTATATATATAAATCTCGTGTCACAATGTTTGTCCCCAATGGACTCCTAAACCACTTAACCGATTATAATAAAATTCGCACACCATGTGCAGTTCGATCCAACTTGAGAGATAGGATAGTTTAAATCTCAAATTATAGTCGCAATTTTAATTAAGAATCCAGAAATTCCGTAACGAAGAAAAAAACTTCACGCTCGGTTGCCATGGCAACAATATCGGCTGTCAAAACAAACATATAAGAAGATTTGATCATTTTCGGAGAATAATTAAACTCTTTTCATAAACTGTATATACCTCCAAATGACAAAAAAGATTTGATTATTTTTTATTTATAAAATGCAAAAACATTTTTATTTAAGACACAGCTGTTTGTATTTATAGAGATAGGTACAAAAAGATTTTATTCCATATAAATCTTCTGTCCGTGTGTTAGTCATTGAACTCCTCCTAAACGGCTGGACCGATTTCGCTAATTCTTTTTTTGTCGAGTTCGTTATTGTCAGGAGAAGGTTCTTATGTAGGGTAGGGTAGGGTAGGGTAGTGTAGTGTAGTGTAGGGTAGGGTAGGGTAGTGTAGGGTAGGGTAGGGTAGTGTAGGGTAGGGTAGGGTAGTGTAGGGTAGGGTAGTGTAGGGTAGGGTAGGGTAGTGTAGGGTAGGGTAGTGTAGTGTAGGGTAGTGTAGTGTAGGGTAGGGTAGTGTAGGGTAGGGTAGTGTAGGGTAGGGTAGGGTAGGGTAGTGTAGTGTAGGGTAGTGTAGGGTAGTGTAGTGTAGTGTATGTAGTAGGGTAGGGTAGTGTAGTGTAGGGTAGGGCAGTGTAATGTAATGTTAGGCGGTACGAAGTTCGCCGGGACAGCTAGTTGATTTATATGTCCTACTATTTAAAAAAAACAGATGTCCTATAATAGCGGTTTTGCTGGTAAGGTGACTTGACTCTTATAAAAATTAGCACTTTAAATCTTAATATTTCGCCATCCAACCCTCATCGTTAGTTTTGAAAGACCTATTCCATGGTACTTCACACGAAAGGGTGCGTCACAGAAAAAAAAAATCAACCCCTCTTTACATATACGAGAGGTACCTAAAAAAATTTTTTTTTTAATTTTACCCCTTTTACGGCGTTATTTATATGTATACTCTGAGCTTAGCCGCGGACAGATGGACAGACAGTCAGACACCGCGAAACTATAAGGGTTCCTTGTTGACTACGGAACCCTGAGAAAATCATAAAAGTGAAGTAAAAATTAAATTTGACTATCTGTATTGATGTCATACAAAACTAAGACATGATAGCTTAATTACAGGCCTTATAAGAAGGCGACGATGAAGCGTGCTATGCTCGGAGTTTCTCTACGTGATCGAATCAGAAATGAGAAAATCCGTAGGGGAACCAATGTGACCGACATAGCTGGCACATAGCTTGTATAACAAATGGCTGTTGGGGCAGTAAAGTTCTCGAGTGGCGACCGCACACCGGGAGATGTAGCTTAGGTTGGCCTCCCACTAGGTGGACCTGGTGAAGGTCGCAGGAAGCCGCTGGATACGTGCAGTGCAGGACCTGTTGTTGTAGAAATCCTTGGGGGAGGCCTTTGTCCAGCAGTGGACGTCTTTCGGCTGAATTGATGGATGTAGTAAACTTAAATCATGGAAATTTAGAGTAACCTTGAGGAAAACGTATTTTTTTCACGGTTTTTCGTGTATGCATCATCATCATCATATCAGCCGAAGGACATCCACTGCTGGACATAGGCCTCCCCCAAGAATCTCCACGACGACGTGACCATTTATTTTTTACGTCACAGCGGGACACCAGCGGAATGATGTAAAAAAAAACTGTTTTATATATGTATTTTATTAGCGGTTATTAGAAAATAAAAAACACTGAATATGTTGAATAACACGCAGTGGGCCCACGTGGTCGACTAAGGCCTGATCGCTCTAAGTAGGGGTAGGCTTAAGCCCCTTGGTGGGGACGTAAATGAGCTGATATGATGAACACTGAATAATAAGTAGGTTTCTTTTAGTATATATATAATGTACATTTTAGTTGACTTACTAAGCCCTAGTCACATGACTTTTAATGTCTAAGCAGTTGTTTGAGGGTGCAAAAATAATAGGTTACTTAAATTCATTTATAGTTTAGTCTGTTTGCGAAAGCGGGACATTTTTGACCTCGGTGGGCACAACGGGACAGACAGCCTGAAAGCGGGACTGTCCCGCCAAAAGCGGGACGTATGGTCACATACAGTATGCAGCTTATAGGATTTTCAGTCATAAACAGTAACTGACCTACCCATACATTGTATTGGCTTTTGCTAAAAATACCATCAGTGTAAAACGCGCGCCTTCGTTCACTATATTGCTTAGTTTAGTGTACTCTGGGGTTTATTTCTGTGTATGAATGTGTGTGTGTTATGCACGTGTGGTAACGTGGTTACGTTGTGTTGTTGTGTGCGTAGCTAAGAACACACTACACTAGTATTACCACCCTACTCCGGATGTGAGCGTAGATGAATGCTAGCGCTAGACGCTAGACCGAATTGATAGCTCACCTTATCTTTGGCCACGCCACTATCCGTTGTATGTATGCCGGTGTGCCAACACTGCCGTGTGTCGTATACTATTTTATAACTTGCCAGCAATCGAATTGCCTATAAACTTGCGAACAATCAGAAATTTTATGACTTGCTATGACAACGTATAATAATTAATTTAATGACGCGGTCAAGGCTTTGGAGGTTGACATTAAAATTGAAATCGATAAATCTATTAAATCTTACTGAAAAGCTTGCGACTTAATAGAAAAACTCAATAAAATATTACTTTGAGATGTGTGTTGTCTTGTACTTTATTTTACTGATAGCAATTACTTAGCAATTAAAAATCTATGAGAATAGGTACATGAAGTTCTTAAATTTTGATTGGAAGGGCCGATTGAAAGCATTAGATTAGGCCATAAATATTTAAGACAAGGGTAACTGCGCAATTAAACTAATAGGCCAAAACATGCGGCCTTTGAGAGTCGTAAGAGCATTAAAATATATTCTGACGAAAACATATATTTAACAACTTTTCAATTTAATTGACCTGTCGACCTTAGGAAAGCATAATTATGGTAGATTATTATCATTAACAGTATTGCTTACGAGTATATACGAAAGCGGAAGTCATAAGAAGGCACGCCTATCGATGAAGATGGCACAAAGAATTCCGAAGGTCAACGGGTTAGAAGATTAGGAAGAGCTGAAAGAAGTGTGGACCCTAACGTGCCCTAAGATTGTTAGGGGTGCGTTTGTGTGCGTGGAACGTTTGAAAATCGAACACGGCCGAGCGCTCGTGTGAGCATTGCGTGCGCGCAGACTAGCCGATAACAATAAACTATTTCCGAAGTGACCCAGTTCCAACGTCCTTCGACAATTTGTGCCGTGAATGGGAGGAGGAAGAAAGGGCTCGCAGTAATTTTGAGAGAGGCCATTAAAACACTCATTGTTGCACCACATTAACTGCTTCCTTTGAAACGATGCGCTAACAGCCGCTCTTTGTTACATGCCCATAGTTTTTGTGGAGCTGCCAAAAAAAGCGAGGCCTTTTCGACCTTGAGACAATTCAATGTTAACAGTGGCACCTTCAAAATTTATATTCAAAGTGGTTCACTGTTTTTGTCGGTAAACATTAAAGATCGATTTGCAATAGCCACTGTAGTGACAGTCACAGAATTCGGGACATGGTAATAGGTGTTCGTCGCATTTGGTGTCTTAAGTAAAGAGGGTACATTAAAATGCTATTTAACCCGGCGCCAATGACGTGTAAAAAATAACGCGGACGATGACGATGGGTCAATATGACCCGAATGTTATTTTTCTTAATTACCTGGTTATCTGCTGAATTATAACAAATTTAATACAAAGTTAGAACTATAGCATGACCATGAAGTCATTGTAGTACCAAGATGTTTAAGTTAATTTAGATATCAAACTATAATTTTGTTTTAATGCAACAACCTCAAAAGGGCAACTAAAATAATTTATCTTTTGGAACTAAAAATGTATGGAGCTGCAGCCGTTTTATTCAAGAAAAGGGATTTTACCATTCTTCACTGGCGCTTGCTCACTTCACTATGGTACAGATCATATGAATTGAGGTCTTATCTTCAGCTACTGAGAAAAACAATAACGATTATAATATGTTTTTTTTCGAAATTTCCCCAATAGAAAATCGCTCGGTTCAATATGACCTAGAGTCATTTTCGCCGGGTTACAACTGATTAGATTTAAACAAAAAGATGCCACTCGGCCTCCATGTGAACACTAGCCACGATAGCTGGTTGGTTTCACAATAGTTGGCCGTCAATGACAGCAGTATCAAGCCCTCTGATAACATTTTAAATTCAGTTCAATGTCATATGAAACATACAATGCTACATCGGGTCTATGAAGAAATGTATTGAACAATTGGTATACCTATTCGAATATACCTACAGTGTAAACTCTATATAGCGACAATCAAGGGACCGGGCGTTTTGTGACGTTATTGAGAGTTTTCGTTATTACAGAGAGAAATAAGCGTCAAAGTAAACCAATTGGAGCCAGAAAATTTTGAAGTTTCAAAGAGTGAATCGTTATATCGAGTGACGTTTTACAGAGTTTACACTAGACGGATATACGGACTCGTGCGCCGCTAAATTCGCTGTTCTGGGAAATGTTTATCCGACTTTGCAAGCAGCAAAATGGCGATTTCGACACAGCATTGAGTACTCGCTCGTGCATTTCAGATTTTAGAAATGTTTGCGTACGAACGCTGTAAACCTAGTTTCTAAGAACGTTTTCTGTGTGCACAAAAGCTGTATAATAGTTAAAGTTGTGTTGTATTTCGCAATTGTCTGAGAAAATTTCTGTTTTGTTTGTTGCATTCATCTTTGCCGCGCCCAGTATCTACTTAAACATAGATCGTTGTATTGTGGAAATTGATTGATTGATTGATTGAATACACTTCATTGCACAACCTACATAAAATACGGTACGTGCAGACAAAAGTTCTCGAGTGGCGACCGCGCACCGGAAAACGTAGTGTAGGCAGGCCTCTCACTCGGTGGACCGATGACCTGGTGAAGATTGCGGAAAGCCGATGGATGCGGGTAGCGTAGAACCGGTCGTCGTGGAAATTATTGGGGGAGGCCTATGTCCAGCAGTGGACGTCCATCGGCTGATATGATGATGATGATGATAGACAAAGGATAGACATATGGATTTAATCTACAATAATCATGATTTTTAGCCTCTTTTGCTAGACAAAGGTAGTAAAATTCCTTGCCTGCGCCAGTCTTTTCCGACTCTTGCAATTTAAGGGGACCTTGTCAAAGTATTTATATTAGTACTAACATACAGTATGGACACTCCCTGCCGCTCTCTAGATTGCGACCTCACCCCCTCTTCACTCAGATTGATACAGATTGGTTACAGTTTGGTTGTTGAACGTATAGGATTTCGCCTCCATTTTGTTTATTCCGTCATTCCTTTTTTTGAAATGTAATTTCTGGCCCTTTGTATGAAGTGTCCAGGAAGTGACCTTGTCCTTCAAGGCGAGAGTGAATAGGCATAATTTGAGTTTGAGAGAACCATCCTCGGCTACATCTTTACTTTTCAAATGAATCATACCTAATCGTGATAATATTGAAAACTCTACATTTTCCTTCGCGCATGGCCGTCGTGATAATATTCACGGTACTATCCGCACATTTCCTGGAAACAACACAACTGAATCATACTCCACTGGCCTGATTATAGTTATTTCATTGTCCGACCAATAAATGCGACTAGCAAGTTGCAGCAACATTAGATTAGGGCTAGACAAACAGGCCCTTTGTCAAATTAGTTAGTTTATGCAAAGTAAATATCGGGAAACTAGTTTCGTAACTCGTGTAAGTGATAAAAACTAAGCGTTATAATGGAATATCACACATGCGGAAGTGACATTTGGCAATTGCGTAGTTAATTTTATAATTTAATTTCAAATGACACGTGCAATTGGATCCAATGTCATCAAAAATTTCTGCGGTATTGGCGGTTTTATACAGATTTTATTTTAATTTAATGGACTTCTTTTTACAAGCTTGTATTTAACTTGCAATGGTTGTGTGTTTGATCGGGTGGAATCTTGCAAGTTAAATTTGACCCACTCCCGCTTTCCGATTGAGCTGAAATTTTGCATGCATATGTTGTATATCGCGTGACAATGCAATATTAAAAGCTTGTACTCAATAGTTTTTAGGTTTTTCGAAAATTATTTGTTACCTACCTATTGTTATACCGCCATATAAACGCAACACGAAACACATTTTTTACTTTAAAAAAGTTGTAACAATTTTGATGAAACTGTAAAATACCATAATTTTATATGGCCTGCTTCACGCGTTAGTGAGTTATTCCAGGAAAATCTGATTAAAGTACCTCCCATACAAACCTAGATTATTTTGTTACTTATTCTCAAAAATGGCTCTAACGCTTTGATGAAACTTAACTTGAAAAGGCGTATTAAAGTGGTTAGTTTATTATTCCAGGAAAAATCTGAATAAGGTACCCCCCATACAATATTTTTTTTAAATCATGCTGACATACCTTTATTCTTTGTCACTAAGGAGAGGCTTTTGTCCAGCAGTGGACGTTTTTCGGCTGATATGATGATGATGATTTTCTTTGTCACTAAGGAGAGGCTTTTGTCCAGCAGTGGACGTTTTTCGGCTGATATGATGATGATGATTATGATGATGAAGTAAGTGTTATGTTTAAAGTTGATTTGTGTATAATATGTACTACGCCAGCTGGTAAAGGCTTTCCAAGAAAGTTTGTACAGCGTGGCTGTATTATTCATTTTAATGTACCTTTATTCTTACACACACGTAAACACACACACGCACATTCATTATTAAATAATTAAATTATTATTGTTATTTCTTTTTACATTTTTAATGCTTTTGTTAATTACCTACTTTTAACCGACTTCAAAAAAGGAATAGGTTCTGTGTGTTCAACTTAATTAATTTTTTTATGTTGAATATACATAAAAACACAAAACACATAGGTAAATTCGAACATAGAATCTCCTCCTCCGATTTCTCCGTCAATTGTCGACTGAATTAAAAAACATTTTTATATTCGTTAGGTTATAATTATATAAGTAGTCCCATATAAATTTTATTATAATCAGTTTGGTACTTTATTGCAAATTTACAAAAAGAAAAAAATATAGCAAAATTGAAGCCAGCTGTTTTTAACGTATTAAGCATTGTCATATATCTTGTTGTCTGATTTGTTGTAGATTTTTTGAACAAAGATAGTTAAATGACTTTGAAGTGGAAATGACATAGACTTTAATCAAATAAGCATAAATCTAAGTAAATAGTTCTTGAGCGATCTGGAAAAAAACTATATTCAACTCGCGGACCCCCTACTTCAAAGAAAGTAATCAAAACGATGTCCATGTGGGCGAACCATGGTCCAAATCTGTCATCATCATCAGCCGAAAGACGCCCACTGCTGGACAAAGGCCTCCATGATTCCCACGACGCCCGGGTCCTGCGCTGCCCGCATCCAGGGGTTTCCCGCGACCTTCACCAAGTCGTCAGTCCATCGTGTGGAAGGCCTGCCTACGCTACGTCTTCTGGTGCGCGGTCGCAACTCGAGAACTTTACTACCCCAACGCCCATCTGTTTCACTAGCTGTGTGTCCTGCCCACTGCAACTTAAGTTTAGCGATTCTGTGAGCTATGTCGGTTACTTTGGTTCTTTTACGGTTCTCTTCATTTCTGATTCGATCGCGTAATGAAACAAATATATACAGAAATAAAAACGATATTCACGTAGGCAAAGACGACAGCAAAAGCTAGTGAAGTTATGTTTTTTAAATGATAAATAAGAGATCTATATCTAATCTATTATTGTATAATATTTTATGAAATTCGGTTCAAAAATGTAAAACTTATGACGCTGCGACTGCCTGTGAATAGAACATTCTTAATATAAAAGTTTAACATATTTCTAATTGGCCGATAGTTTTCTAACAACATATTGCTTATCAAGTGTTTCTAATAAGATTATCTAGTTAGAAAGACATATCTTGTTGGACTTTGTAATTACCAACATTACCAACCATTCCTCCTTGTTACAAACTTTTGTTAAGGCTTACACCGCCGCCAAAGACCAACTTTGTAAGCACTTTTTACTTTAAGGCGGTAATATTGCAGATATTCGTTATTTTTGACGCCAATTACTTCTAAACGATAGAAAACCCAAGGTTGAAAAAAAATACCCATATTGTTGATGGTGTTTATTACAAGTTAAAAGCTATTAGAAACACGATTGAGCAGTTTTGGCTCGATATAAAAAATCCCAAAGATAGGTCTACACCGTTACTTTCAACTCTAGTTATGACTAATATTTTGAAGTATAAATAAAAAAATAAACAGAATTATTTTTTAGGATAATATACAGTGAGTAATTTTATTATTTTTCATACTTTCATTGTAGTTTTTAATGAAACGAAAAACCATTGAAAAAGTGTGGTTGTTTTCTTTACTCTTTACACGTGAAGAAAAAGATAGAGACAACTGTTCCAATCAATACCTCGCCTTAATGATTTTTTATGTTTTTTTTTGTAAGTTACAGGATATGAGAAGTGATTTTGATTTCCTCGAATTCTTTTTAATACACAGAACAAAAGAAAAAAAATCCTAATAGGATGCATTAGGATTTTTTTTTCTTTTAATTGTAACCATAGAACGTCTGCAGTTTTGATCAAAACATTGTTATAATATACAAACATCTTAACAAAGCAATATAAAACGATTTTGTTTTCTTATTAATCCTTCTTATTTTATTTATAATGAATTAAAAACCACAATATTCGCACGATTCGTCCGCAGCGATTGACGTAACAGCCGCATTGCAGTACGAGCTGACAAGAACTTTATTTCCTAGCTGTTTCGTTCGATGTTTGAAACACCGTGAATCGAGTTGCTAATTCTAGGGACGGAGGAGCCTTAACTTGTAACATAAGGACGCGGATACAAATGGTCTGATGATAAAGGAATTAACAAAGTGAATCAAATTTTAAGGTTAAATTAAAATCTTATCAAGCTGGCAACGCGGGGTTTATCGTGAACACAATGTGTCCACAATCAGACAATACTGAAGGATAATATGATAAATTAATGAAACTGTTAACTATCGAAAGTACTAATTAATAAAGGTTTTTTTACCGCTTACTTTAATTCGATTGATAGATGATTTATAAGTATATTATTATATATTTTTATTATATGCAAGTATAGTTTATATTATTATTTATTTATATTTTGTATAGTATTAATATTACATGTTGTATATTGATTTAGATTTTAGATATTATGTAGTTATAGTAAATTGTTCTTTTTTCAACTTTGTTGCATATGTTTGCTTCGCACAGCCCTTGCAATGCCTGGAAGAAATTGCTTTAAGCAATAAGGCCGCCTACATTGTACAATTTTAAATTTTACTGTCAATTCTGTCCTTTTTTCTATATATATTTTTGTAATTGTACAATAAAGCATATTAATTGATTGATTGATTTCAATACTTTAAAGGCTCAAGGCTTCAAAGTTGGATCAAATCAACAAATCCACCCAACACGGTCTGACCGTAATGTATAAAGCCGGCCAGGAGCGAGTCGGACTTGCATACCGAGGGTTCAACAGATTATTAATTGTGTTGTGTATTTACCAAAAAAATACACTAACAAATAAAAAAATACAATTACCAATAACCGCCTCCGTCGCGTAATGGTTAGTCCATTCGCTTCGCACCACGAGGTCGCGGGTTCGATTCCCGGTGGGGTCACCTCGTAAGACTCGATTTGGTTGGTGGTAGGGCATTTTATAAGCCCGCCTGGCTAGCTACCGCCATCTTATCTAATGTGTTGCCGCCAAACATCAGTGTTAACAACATTGATGTGTTCCGGCTTGAAGATAAGATAGCCAGTTCTCCATTGCGTTGGGGAATCTTGGTAAGCCCGCTTCCATCTTCGGCATCATAGTCACTTACCATCAGGTGAGATGATGCCAAGGGCTTACTGAATGCGATTAAAAAAAAACATTTTTCGGGATCAAGTACGACTCACACTTAGCCGGTTTTTACTACTTTTTTTTTTTACTTTTGGGTTTCCACTATAGTTACATTAACATTGACAACCCGCCTGCCAAGCGTGGCGATTCTCCAGCAAAGGACTTCTTTGTGGCTGATATGATGAATGGTCATCATCATCACATGCTAAAGCAGGCTAATCAGTATTAAACTAAGCTTTCATTATTAGGGTTCCGTAGTACAACAAGGAACCCTTATAGTTTCGTCATGTCTGTCTGTCCGCGGCTTAGCTCCTTGACTATTATATATAAATAATAACGCGGAGAGAGCTGTAAAAAAATTGGAAAAAAAACTTTTAAAGGGTACCTCCCCATACAAGTAAAGTAAGGATGTTTTTTTTTCTCGTCAAACCCAGTCGTGTAGGATATCGTTGGTTAGAGCTTAAAAAATAGTTGCGCGTCTTCTTAGACCACTTTATACTTTAGGGTTCCGTTTTCGAAAAAATAGGCTTGAAAGTGCTAAATTTTCTTGGAGTCGAGTGTCCCCACCCCCTAACAACTAAACCTCTGTATTTGGAAATTTGAAAAAATTGATGAAAGTAGTCTTTTATCATGAATTTAAAAGGAAAATGATTATATCAAAATGTAAATAGATCACTATAACAAACATATTAGCAACTATGGAACCCTACATTGCGCGTGGCCCGACACGCACTTGGTCGGTTTTAAAATATTCTTTTTGCTTTTTACCCCCTCTTAATCATCTGTCACTGCTGGTGTAGGAACTAGCCAGAGGATGATATTGATAAGAATTGATAACAGAGATGTTTTGCGAGCAATGAATGAAATATTGTTATACATGTTTGGTCGGATATAGAAACAAAATGATTAAATGATTGACCTACTTACTTAATTATAATTAGTAGTTTTACGCGTATTTCGTAATCGTGTTTGTATTTCATATCTACATAGATAAGACCAGATAGATAAGTAAGATGAAAGAAATCACAGCGCACTACACTAAATTTTTAAAGTGAAAACTTATTTAAGGGAGTTAACCATTTGTTAAGATGGCAAAAGTCCATTGAAGTCGCGACGCCGTTACCAACACCGACACCGACACCTTACCAGGAACACACGCAGGGTCAAAACTTTGTCAACCTAGTCGTTCACCTACTTTATCAACCTATTCGGAGAGGGTCAAAACTTATAAAATTGCAAAAAATTGCACTTCTCTCGGCACTTCCGGAGTTGTTTGTAACTGACTGTAACTGCCAACAGTTTTGATGCTTTGTATGAAAAGTCCAAAATTTTTTGCAATGATTGTATAGGGTTCCTTGCAGAATGTTATCAGAAATATAAGTTTTTTTTAGTAAAAAAACTTTGTGCGTTTGGCTGATGGTAAGTGCTGATGATTTCATACATATGTACGTTTATCCGACGCTCTTACGGTGAAGGAAAACATCGTGAGGAAACCTGCACACGCCTGCGGAGAAACTCGCAGGTTGTGTGTGAAGTCGACCAACCCGCACTGGGCCCGCGCGCTAATTCAAAGTAGGCTCGAGCCCCTCGGTGGGGACGTATATGAACTGATATGATGAAGTGCTGATGCAACAGAAGATGTTAAACGCAAGCTCCAATAGTGCTCATTCTCTCTCGTCTTGAAGATTCCTAAATTATACTAATCGGGGAACGCAGACACCGGCCAGGGAATTTAACTCCTTAGCCGTTCGCATTATGAACGATGAAGAAAAACGCATCATGATATATAGTTGGAAAATTGACGACAAAGGGGTGGATTTGTGGGTATGAGATCTAGAAGCTCCAGGGCACAATCTCCGAAATGAATCCTGTAGAACACCGATAGGATGGCGACTCTGTGGCGATGCTCGTGTCTTTGTAGCTTCACTTCTTCAGGAGAAAAAGTCACTATTTGTGAACATTTTCAACAATCCATCTACTCCGGAGCCACATGGTGTCTTCACACTTAAAGGAAACCACACCCCTGCAAAGTGGTAAAGCAATCGCAAATCCCTCATTCATACCTTGGGCACAGTCTAAAGAATTCACACAGTCGTCCAACGAGAAGAGACAAGGCAATCGTGCGAGGGTCGAGGGGTGAACTACCCTGGGGTAGCTCAAGCCCCAATCGCCTTAGTCACCGTTCGGGACAATTCATTAGAAACGCCAGCACAGTGCCATTTTAAGGGTGCAGTACCTCAATAAAACGGAACCATTATAGGATCTCTCCTGTGTCTGTCCGGACGTCTGCCAATTTGCTCGGAAACTAATACAAGAAAATCTGTAAAAAAAATCTAAAGTCCTGCTGTTCTCACAGGAAAGTGAATTTCCTAAAGTCTAGAATAAGTAGACTCATATTTACCTAGAGCAAAGTATGTACTGAGAAGTCTTGTTCTGTGAATAAAAAAAAAAAAAAAAAGTTAAACTTTGAAAACCCTGTTTGTGTGACCCCGACTCGCATTTGACCGGTTTTTTAAATTTCATGCATACTTGTTAGAAGAATTTCATTTGTCGGTAATCTTGAAATTTTATGAGGTCTACATTTAAATGTGTTTAAACAATATGCTACATAGTTTGCAAGATTTACTCTTAAGGGCTCGTCCATTAATCACGTGATGTTTTTTTTGCAAATTTTTAACTCTCCCCTCCCCTCTGGTGATACATGGTGTGGTTTAACGAGATATCACGTGCATTTATTTTTTCGCTAAACGCGCGTTTTCTAAACCTAAATCCGCGTTTAGCGAAAAAATAAATTAACGTGATATCTCGTTACAAGATATCTCGTTATAGTCCCCCTTGTGATATTTCGTGACTTTTTCCGAACCCTTTCTCCCTCCTTCGAGCCTCACGTGATTAATGGACGATCCATAAGAGGATTGTGAAGCTGCGACTTTTCATACAAACGGCGTTAACGATTTTCACCTCTTAAGTATTAACGGACTTGGACCAATTTTTGATAGGTTGTCAGTCAGAACAAAAGCTAGGCTTGTACGTTTCGTTTTTTTAAATTTTTATATAAATAAACAAAAAATTGCCGAAATTAGTTTTGTATGAAAACACGTGAACGAAAGTAAAATTAAACTTATTAACTTTATCGAAAAAACAATAACGTATAAGCCTAGCTTTTGTTCTGACTGACAACCTATCAAAAATTGGTCCAAATCGGTTAACATTTAAGAGGTGAAAATCGTTAACGCCGTTTGTATGAAAAGTTGCAGCTTCACAATCCCCTTAATCTAGTTGGTGCCAACTCTTAGTTTCAATGACAATAACTATAATATAGTATAGTTAATATTATTACAGTTATGCAAGGTAACAGTTTTGATACTTACGGTGTTAGATAACAATAACAATAATAACTTGCACTTGATCTAAATAGTTTGAGTATGTATTGTACAGAGGCTAGCGCATCAAGCTAGACACTCGTAGTGCGATTCTGATCCATACACAAATAGCATTAAGAACGGTACAAAGTCCAAAGTGTTTAGCTTGATGTGCTGGCCTCTGTACATATTTTTAAAAATTTTTTTTATTCAGAATTTGTAAGCCCTTGGCATCATCTCACCTGATGGTAAGTAACGATGATGAAGCGGGCTTACCAAGATTTCCCAACGCAATGAGGAACTGGCTATATTTTATCTTTAAGCCGGAATACATAAATGTTGTTAACATTGATGTTTGGCGGCAGGACTTAGATAAGATGGTGGTAGCTAATCAAACCGAGTTAGAGTTAGACTCCGCCGGGAATCGAACCCGCGACCTCCTGATGTGATGGCCTTAACCATTACGCCACAGAGGTGGTTAACTAGATTCAATCCATTGCATGATTTTACTTTGATAAATGAATACCTATTAGGTACTCTCTTGTAGCTTAAAAATAAATAACCTTTTGCTATTTTAAAAGCTTTAATTTAACTTGCAAAGTTTCTATGTATGAATGTATGTTTGTTTAGTTCAAATCTTGAGGTCGATTTTAAAACGACTTTCAGGGGTCCGAATGAGCTGAAATGTGAAATGAAGCCGTACTCCTGGCGACAATAGACACTTTTGCTGTTTTGAAGTTGATCTGATGATAAACTTTGGAGGTGGAATCTTGATTTGACCTTGGTCCCAGAATCGTCTTTTGTTTTCAATAGAATTGTATGAAACACATTTTTTTGTTTAATTTGGTGTTTTTTTAATATATTTATTTCAGCGTTTGGATTTTACTCTTTTCAAATAAAAGTTGTGCCAACAACCTTTTAGGTTTTTCGAAAATTATTAGTATGTACTTAATAAATAGGGCCGCCTTAGCACTTTGTGTATAAGTATTAATTAATAAATTTTATTAACTTATCTAATTACTTAACATTTTAGGCTCTAGAGTCTAAAATATGTTAAAGGATAACAAAATATTTATTTTACGAATAGGATTTCTTCACAAGCAAACATATCTGATTCATTATTTAGTTAGAATTGTAAGTCCAATAAGAATTAAGAACCTATATACCTAACTATTATTCTTTCTTACTTAAGCAAGTAATAAATAAAATAAAAAAAATGCAAATACTTACCCAAATTAATTTTAATACGTTTTAGTTTATTGTAAATCGACTAGATATTCAATTTAATTATTTAAAATAGCTAAACCGTACAAGTATATTAGTTGCTCCAACAATTTACACCCTAACCTAATTCTTGATATGAGAGAAAATTTTCATAACACTAAACGCATTCTCTTTAATTTAACGAATTTCGTCGAATTGTGTCGAATGTGCGCGCGCAACCGACCGTGGAAACCGACGCGGGCGCACGTAGAGCTCGGCTGATTTCGCAAACCACCATCTAATGTGAACCTATTAACCTCTTCGTTGAGCGAGGCTCCGCTCCGAGTCGAAGGCGAGAGGCGGATGAAGCACACATCACACAGCCGCGTTCATTAGACACAAGGTTGCATCGACCGACAACGCGGGCCATCCCACCGGACTCGGCCGACCAACCATAACCCACCAAAAACTACACCCAAAAACAGTAAACAAACAAACATACCTTGCCAACTGTAGTGCACTTCTGTTCGCGAGCTCATTGTAGAAATTCAAAAGAACGTTACTATCAAACATTATTAGCACTATATCACAGCCATTTCTCTCACACGAAAATCAACAAAAACAATCCAAAGCACCAGCGATCACAGGATAACACAGCGTCCGATCCGATCCTAGGCACGTCCGTGCGCGAGCGACGTCAAATTAAACTGGCCCGGTCAAAATGACGAAAGTGAAAACATCGCACGCACAGAAAAAAGGTTGGCGGCGCGGCTGAGTAGTCCTTGCGGCCACCTCTCGCGTGGCGCTCGTGACACACTGACTGCGCGCGCGCGCTTCGCCCGTCGCCTATATAATGAAGCGCTCCGAGGCTCAAACATCAAACACCAGCAAACTGCACAAAAAGAAGATGCCCCGCAACGGTAGCTAGGAAAGATTGAATTGAACACAAAGAACAGCGACACGTGGGCGCGTGTGCGTGCACGTGCGTCTGTCGGCGTGCGCAGAGATAGGCGGCCGCAGGAAACTCCGTTCTCTTCCACTAGGAAAGACCTTGGATACGAATCGGCACGTTGCAATATGTACCACCATCGCCTACGCTGTTACCTACTTCAGTACCCGCTGATTAGACGATGGTTCCATATTATAAGCTATTTATTTTGATCTAGCACTCGCTGCCGTAAATCACGTAGTTGAGGGAGTAAACGCAAAACAGATAAGCCAGGTTGAAAACAAATATTAGCCTAGTTAATTCTTAATGAGTAAATCAGATATCTTTATTGTTATAACAAACGGTGGCCGCGTGGACAAACACTTTAATTACTGCCGCCGATGATGACGACGATGATGCAATGAAAGTTGATAATGGAATTAGCAATTCGACACGTATTTAGCGTGGGTGGTCGGAAAGGAATGGAGCAATCCATGTAGCTAAAACTCGAGTTTCTGTATTTAGGTTAACACTCTTACATTTAGTTTTTAGGTCAAATGAATCATGTTGACAATGAACTTGGTACAGATATAAATGATTGAATAATCAATCACATTTTGAAGTAAGATGCATACGGGTACTTTAGCTCTATACTTACCTACGGTCTAGACCTTTGGGGTGATGCTGCAGATAGTCTACGGGTATTCAGACTAGGTCACCCAAAGCGCAGTATAATAAAGAGTACTCCCAAAGCACAGTATAATAAAGAATACTTGCCCGAAGGGCAATGGAGCATGCTATGGTTGGAGTTTCTCTGCGTGGTCGAATCAGAAACGAGGAGATCCGTAGGAGAACCAAAGTAACCGACATAGCTCTCAGTATTGCTAAGCTTAAGTGGCAGTGGGCAGGGCACATTTCTCGTAGAACAGATGACCGTTGGGGCAGTAAAGTTCTCAAATGGTGACCACGCACCGGAATACGTAGTGTAGGCAGTAGTACTGATGACCTAGTGAAGGCCGCAGGAAGCCACTGGATGCGGGCAGCGCAGAACCAGATGTCGTGGAAATTCTTGGGGGAGGCCTAATGTCCAGCAGTGGCTGATATGATGATGATGATGATTCACATTACAAAAACGTGCTGTACGCATAATCGCAGGTGTTCCAAATGACCATGCGGCTCGGTAACTATTTAGAACCTGCAAAGTGCTCACAATGCCGAGCGAGTCTGTACATCCAAGAACTCTAGATACTTATTTATTTATTATTTTATTTTATTATACGCTAGGAAACATTATACACATGTTCGAAACGGTCGGCCAATCGCATCAATTTAATACTAGGCACCAAAATCTAATTCGATTACCTACGATGCACCGACTAGTTAAGCCGAAGATGTGTATCCTTACTATAATATTATAAATGTGAAAATGTGTTTGTTTGTTTGTTACCTGTTCACGCTTCAACACCTTAACCAATCTTGATGAAATTTGGCATACAGGTAGCCTGTGTCACTGGGAAGGACATAGGCTACGATTTATCCCGTAAAAATAGCACAGTCCGATGCAGTTCCTGAGGGAATTCAAAGAATACTCTTTTTTGGTTAATTTCTCGAACATCGCAACGAACCAATGGCTTGCTGTGATTTTTTGCACAGATATGGTTGAGGGGGTGGGATATGACATAATTTACTAATTAGCATGTCCCGATATAGTTCCCGAGGGATCTGGGGAAAACTCATTTCCACGCTAGCGCACGTCAGCGTCTTTAAAACGCTTTTTAAACTTTTAAGCTCTCAGCGCTGTCCCCTTAGCGCCCTTTTCGACTCCCCCCCCCCTCCGATTACTTTGAAGGCAGCCAAGCTGAAGTTACAGGGGGTTGTTAATGGGTAGTGCGGTCCTGTACCTGTGCATATTTAGATATATACCTACCTTATGTATATATGTGTATGTATGCATATAGGCATAGGGCTGTGAGTAGCACATAACCAGTACAGCCGGCCTCCTCCCTCCTCCGTTTCCAAAGAAAAAAAAGGTGTACAGCACACTACCGCAAGGAGTGAGTGACAGCCCTAGCTACGTGACCTTTATGACTAAATTAAAGGAAATGGTGGTTAATGCGGCATTATATGACACAAATGAATTCTTTAATAAAACGTGGTCCAAGTGACTCAGCACTACGAAGATATAATAAATAGATAAATGATTTATATAATTATTCATAAATTTATATTTTATTTTTAATTTATGTTATGTTTAAAATTTTGACATGTAAAAGAGCGTCAATGGCGTAACGGCTAGGGCCGCCGCCTCTTGTCCGGGAGGTCGTGGTTTGAATCCCGCCACGTACCAATGTGATTTCAAATTTAGATTTCATATGTACGTTTATCCGAAGCTCTCTTACGGTGAAGAAAAACATCGTGAGGAAACCTGCATACGCCTGCGAAGAAACTCGCAGGTTGTGTGTGAAGACGACCAAGCCGCACTGTGCCCGCGTGGTCGACTAAGGCCTGATCGCCCTAATTCTAGGAAGGCTCGAGCCCCTCGGTGGGGACGTATACGTGCTGATATAGTGAAATGTATTCAAATTTATAAATAAACTAGCTTTTTCCCGCGGCTTCGCGCGCGTGGACATCGTTTTAATGACTGCCTTTAAGGGTGATTAGTAAATTATGTCGTTTCTCACCTACTCAACCATCTCTGCGCAAAAAATCACAACAATCGAGTATTTTTTTAGTTCTCTCAGGAACTGCATCAGATTATGCTATTTTCCCGGGATAAAAAGTAGCCTATGTCCTTCCCCGTGACACAGGCAACCTGCATGACAAATTTTATAAAGATTGGTCAAGGCGTTGAAGCGTAAAAAGGTAACAAACAAACACATTTTCACATTTATAATATTAGTAAGGATGATTGTATGTATTGTATAGGGTTAACGTCTTGTATAAAACCTTGCTATAAATGTGTTAGAGTACGTCTGAATGATGAGTAAGTAGTAAATCAGATATAAAAATATTGCAAGATTTGCAAGCAACAGCAACGAGCCGGTTGCTTAATGCACGGCGACTGCGGACGGTAATGCGAGCCCCAGCAACTCGCTCCGTTTTCGTAACAACACAGCTTTCTACTTTCGTTTCCTCAGACTCATTGTCTAATGAATGCTCGGATTGAATAACTTTGTAAATAAATTGCATTAAGGCGCAATGGTACATAAAAATCTGTCTTTGTTTTTTTCTTTACGTGTAAAGAGGGAAGAAAATAACCACACTTTTGCACTTTTTCGATGTTTTTGTTTTTATTTTCATCATATTTATCTTAAATAAAAATCCATTCGATGTTTTCCCTTCAGTCACCTATGAACTTTATTTCAGTAAATAAATCATATTGCCAAATTACTTATTTTAAGAATAAAACCGAAAATAGACGATAAAATGGCTCGAAAAGAGGTACCCGTGCGAAATTATTCTATCGAGCAAACTTTATTAAATCGTGTTTCCAGTCGATATACTCTTAGTCCCTCGTAACTATTCTCAATAATACCAGTATGTTTTCCTAGAATTTAAATTTACTGTTAACTACTTTAAATGTGAATTGTAAAAACCTATTTAATTTGATTTTTAGGTACCACTGGGCCTTAAACTCAAACCTCACATAAACAGAACCTTCTCTCTGAGATGAGAACCAACATAATTGACACTTGTTTTTAAGTTTTAATTTTGTTTTTTTTTTGTTATTGAAACTTTATTTTGTAACGTATAGTGAGAGGCTCCCACCATTTGTTGATGATGTTATTGTTAACCTACACACGTTAATTTTTGTGGGCCTGAGATAAATTTCAATGCGAATGTATGTCGCATGGTTATAAACTGGCATGATTGATGGCCATTTTCGGTAATTTATTTAAAAAGTCACACATTTTATTAAAAAGTAAATCCTCGGTGGTTAAAAAGATTTAATCCTGTAGAGTTGTAAGAAAATAAAGTAACAATAACAATGTATTATTTTATGAAAAAATGGTAACGAATGACGGTTTAAAACAATTTTCTTAAGGATTGGCTTCTGCCGTATCGCCTTAACAAGAAATATTTGTATTTTTAATAACCAACCTTTTCATTTGATTGGTCGCATGATGCACTTGAAACATTTTTCTTAACTTTCTTATTTCTCCTCCAAAATCAAAATTCATTCACGTAAATAGAAATCCCTGATTGGGTTATCAAACGTACACAATTTCAAATTTTTTGTCCAGTAGATCGGAGAAAATCGGGTGTGACAGATGGACGGGCGAACATTCATAACTGATCTAATAAGGGTTCCTTCTTACATCTGATATATATGCGAAACCCTAATAACATTACCATAATCATATTTATAGGAAAACACGACACTGCCGATAAGAATTGCTATCAAAGCATCTATTCGTAATTTATTGTGGACTGTCATTGTGTAGAATTATCCATTTATCACCCTATTAGCAACAGGCCTTTTCATACGTAGTAGGTAGGTCGGCGCTTACTGTAGAACAATGGTCTATTCAGCGTTTTGCAAACTGTCCCAACTGTGAACTAAATATGCTAGTAATTATGTGAAGAAATGTGAACAATTGAATATTGCGAACACGAAAGTTGCATAGTATTACCAAGCTTTTCACTTTCGTTCGCTATTCCCATAATTATATTACACCTTCATAGCGACAAAATTACAGCATCGGTGGCGTAATGGAAAGGGTCGCTACCTCCTGTCCGGCAGTTCGTGGTTCGAATCCTGCCATGTACCAATGTGTTTCCGAATTTCGATTTTATATGTGTACGTTTATCCGACGCTCTTATGGTGAAGGAAAACATCGTGAGGAAACCTGCACACGCCTGCGAACAAACTCGAAGGTTGTGTGTGAAGGCGACCAACCCGCACTGGGCCCGCGTGGTCGACTATGGCCCGATCGCCCTAATTCAGGGTAGGCTCGAGCCCCTTGGCGGGGATGTATATGAGCTGTTCTGAAATGATGAACGATAAATTTATCAGTAGCTTCGATTTGAGACGAATCCTGGATTCTGTTAAAAGTCTTTTAAAACGTACACTTTCAGAAATAGGTATGTATTATGGAATGCAATGTTATAATGTAATACAAATTACCGCCTACTGTACATTAAATACAATATCCCTATGTATTAGCTTTACGAAATTGTTTTTAATGTACTATAAGTATAAATAAAAAAGTAATACGAGTGTGCTTTAGACCACACGACTGAAGTAAAACTTCTTTAGTTCCATCTATATGTATGAAAGTAAATACTTAGTCTTCAGAAAACAATCAAATCTTGACATTGCTTTATATTATTTTCTAAAATTTATTGTGTGCATTTTTATGATTTATCTGATTTTTTAAATTCTAATTTTGTACGTCATAAAGTACATTAATTTTGTTTAACACCCGTAAATTTACTTATGATCACAACTAAATTAATTTGAATTTTTGTCATATGGATGTAAAGACAGTTTATGAAAAGAGTTTTATTATCCTCTGAAAATGATTAAATCTTTTTAATATTATATGTTGGTTTTGATTGTTTTGACAACCGATATTGTTGCCTTGGCAACGGATATTGTTGGTAAACAAAAATAAATATTTTCTCTCTTTCTATCTTCACTAATTTATATATCCCTCTGAACTTACGTTCGCCTCGCCCGATCTCACTTCCGTAACGCATCCACCAGGTTACTCCCCAAGTCGAGCGTGCGTAAAGAAGTTTTACTTCAATAAATTACATAACCATAAAATCAGCATGAATGAAATCATCCAAAAAAAGTACAACGACAAAAACTTTCTCGTCATTAAACCGTATGAAAGTGAAATGCGTTCATGTATTGTGCTCTTGTCGCTGCTAAATCGCGATCTATATCATCTTTTTAAATCCTGCCATTTAAAACCACGCCCACGAAACTATTTAAAATGACAATTACTCTTTTGGTGATTTCATTTCTCTGAACATTGTTGTGCAATATAGTAACCACATAACTACCTATTCTACATCCATCTTGATATCGTTATGACTTGTGACACACAGACACATCGGACTTTCTAAAGTGATGAAGTACATTATACTGATGAAACCACGTGGCCTTAAGAGGTATTCGATCAATCTGTTTATAAGAGTCGATCGTTTTTTTAGAATTCGTTGTTGTGTTTTCTCCAAACTCATCTATTACGTCATCAATATAGTTTCGGGCAGTAACGCCATTAGCTTTGGTTATCTCAATTACGAGTCCATAGATTGCGTGAAAGTATAGTTGTGTATCTAAAAGATCGCACCACAATACATCCGCATCAACCACTACTATATTTTAGTCGTCACGATCGACTGTGGCTGCCATTTATTAATATTAAACGAAAATTCGTTATCCAACTGGCCTTCGGCCGCGTTCCTTTCAGTTCTGCTTAATGATGACAGTTGCTTGAAACGTGCCGTTTGTAATGGCACCAACTCACTGACCGTACACTGTGGCCACGGAGACTACAAGGTTTTACAACTAATGCCTATGAACGGCCAAGAATTCTATAGACAACAGTGTGCAAGTTTACCGATACCATTATCCACGCAACGGATCTGTATTAAATAGATCTATGATTCCAATTCCATCCAATTCAAATTCCAACTTTTAAAAGAACGTCGGTGGCGTAACGGCTAGGGCCGCCGCCTCCTGTCCGGGAGGTTGTGGTTCAAATCCTGCCACGTACCAATGTGATTTCGAATTTAGATTTCATATGTTACGTTTATCCTAAGCTCTTACGGTGAAGGAAAGCATCGCGAGGAAACCTACCATCCTACCATCGCGAAACCGAGGGTTGTGTGTGAAATCGACCAACCCGCACTGGGCCCGCGTGGTAGACTAAGGCCCGATCGCCCTAATTCAGGGTAGGCTCGAGCCCCTCGGTGGGGACGTATATCAGCGTATATATATATATATAAGCTGATATCATCATGATTCCAATAATTTCGTACCTTTTTAGCAGAACGCTCGAAAGGAAATTCGACATGCAGAGTGTTGTAATAGTTATTGAAAGCGCTGCTCGTGCTCGTAGAGCGCGCTCGCAGGCGTCGAAAGTGCCGAGAGGTTGCGCAGTGCACGCGCATTACGAAGTTTTTACTGTCGGCCGCGCGCGAAATCAGTTGAAAGTTGTATTGTCCTTGGATATTTCACTTTTTATTTGTTGCGTTTCCGACACCCGGACTAATTCAATAGGGGATCGGACCGCTAGTCATTTGAGTTACTTTCAACAAAGTTTTGTTCTAAAAATGTTTGAAATACCCACAAGTGACGTCATAGATTTTTAGCGTCATTGACGTAGGTACTCATTTTGTGAATTTGATCAATTAAAAATTGAAGACGTGATGGAAAAACATAACAAGTAAGGTTTTTTGAAACTTCAAGGGGAGAGCAATTTAGGAAATCATATTTCAGTAGTTATTTTTATTTTTGATGCTGTCCGATCCCCTATTACAGACACCAATATTGTGCTTTGAGTATGTACGTAAGTAAGTACCAGTTGGTTCATCCCCTTCACCGAGTCTGGCTAATTGATCTGCTGTACATGGAGCCCTCTATATATCAACGTAGTTTATACTTGAGTTCTTTGCTATCCTGACTCCAAATGAAAGATGACCTTGACGTGAAAGTGGACTACACATACAATAATTAACACCAGGAATAGGATTCTCACCAAGGGACCACGCTAGACAAGAACCCACTATCTCCTGAGCAATCCAGGGTGTTCACGCGTGCGGACGCACGCCGCTGCTTCCTGGCGCTTGCGTTGCGCCACTTCCCGCTTGCGACACGCTTCCTCCGGGAGAGCGCGAGGCCGCGGGTACCGCACGCAAGTTGCACAACTGTTAACAAAACGGTTCGACTTTCACTGTAACTGATCTGATCTCAATCCAGGGCGAGGTGAGCACTGTATCACTGTAATCCTGGCACGGTCACAGGTTCGCGTAGGAGCGCGTGAGTCGTCGGCGCGACGGCGGCGCTGCGGGCCGCGGGCGCCGGGCGAGTGGCGCGCTCACTTCGGCGCGGCCATCGCGCCGGTTGCGCCACTATGGAAAGTAAAAGTGAGCGGAGCGGTGCGCGGCGGCATTTCTCCCACTTTCGCTGCAGTGATTCACGAGTCTTTCCTCATGCGACACGCCCGCGGTCCGCTGCCAGCGACGCAGGCGCAAGGTCGCTCCCGATCGGAATAGCGCGTATTCCGATCCGATGCTCCCGTCGTCGCCGTTTGCCCTGAAGCTGGTCATTGCGCGCCGTGCCGCTCACCCGCATAATGCGGTCAATACCCATGCTCGTGTTGAACCAATGTCATATGGTGCACGTCACGTAACTAGGTGACATGACTGTAAACCTTATAAATACATAATTAACTGGTGATTCTTAATCATCATCATGTCAGCCGAAGGACGTCCACTGCTGACTCCCCTCAAGGATTTCCATGACGACCGGTTCTGCGCTGTCCGCATCCAACGGCTTCCCGCGACCTTTTATTTGAGGATTGCCTATAGGTTCATTGGGGAAAGTTGTTATGTATGATGAGTAGAACCCCCAGTTTTCGGGTCTTAAATTTTTTTTTTTACACCTGTTTGACCTTATTTTTTAACAACACCAATAAAATTATGCCAATAAATGAGTGAACCTGTCAAAATAATCTGCAGGCAGTATCAGCTGGTGCAATAAAATCACAAGTTTAAATGTGATGCACAAGATATTACAACTCGACTGCGTAAAAACTTAACCCCTCTTTTTGGTCAATCGGGTAAAAATGTATCCTGTGTCAATCACGGCATCAAGACGAATCTGACGACACCTCATACGTTACTTAAAATTAGAGTTGCCGCGAATAGTCGCTATTATTCGGTATTCGGCATTATTCGAAATTGTTTTTGCTATTCGTCGAATACTAAATAATAATGTCTATTATTCGACATTCGCCAAATAGGTGTCTAAAATAAACTTTTAATGAAAAAAACTATAGGTTTTTTCTTAAAAAACAAAACACACTTAGTTTAGTATTAATTATTATCATTAATATTAAATGTCATACAAAAATTAGTCATGTTAAAATTAGGCTTTTTAATTAATATTTAAAATCCAAAAGGGGCAGATTGTGGTGCAAAAAAACTAGTTTTTCTGCACGATTGGGATCAAGTCGGTTGCGCTTTTTTTCATACATCAAACCTGCCTTCATTCATTACAGCTCATATACGTCCCCACCGAGGGGCTCGAGCCTACCCTGAATCAGGGCGATTAGGCCTTAGTCGACCACGCGGGCCCAGTGCGGGTTGGTCGACTTCACACACAACCTTCGAGTTTCTTCGCAGGCGTGTGCAGGTTTCCTCACGATGTTTTCCTTCACCGTAAACCTGCCTAAAAAAATAGTAATAATCTATTTTTTATATTCCTTTGTTAATGTCGAATAATAATAGCGAATTATTCGACTATTCGCCATAGGGAATGACGATTAATCGGTATTCGACCGACTATTCGCTATTACAACTATCCGCGGCAACTCTACCTACTTAAAATCTTTCAAGCAGTTTAGCCTGTAGCAGGGAACATAGAAATCTACATACATACATTCACACTCGAAAAACATAACTCTAGATTGCGACCTCACCCCCTCGTCTCACAGATTGGTTACAGTTAGGTTGTCGAACGTATAGGATATCGCCGCCATTTTGTTTGTTCCGTCATTCTTTTTTATAAATGTCATATCTGGCCCGTTGTATGAAGTGTCCAGGATGTGCCCAAGTAGAAAAACACCCCCAAAAGGTTTATAATAATATGCAGGATAAAACATTTTCTGAGATCAAAATCTACACAGGTAAAGCTGGAAATGTAAGTTAAAAATAATTGAAAACGCTAAACACGTTAAAAAACCGACTTCCATTGCAACAACTTAGTACATTTTTTCATTATTATTTTTGGTTTTTGTTAATTTTCTAATAAAGTACTGCACCGATTTTGATAAAATTTATATGGGACCACACGGGAAGCACTAGATTTCAAAAAAAAAATCATAAAAATCGGTTCACCCAGTCAAAAGTACTGAGGTAACATACATAAAAAAAACAACATACAGACGAATTGAGAACCTCCTCCTTTTTGGAAGTCGCTTGATAAAGGTTTAAATGCTGTGTTTTTAATATTTGCTGTCCATTAATATTTGGAAGTCACGTGGTCATGACATGAGTCGCTTTATGCGTGCGGAGTACACACACACCTGTATTTACTTTAACCGAAAACAATACTTATATATACCTACTTAGATAAAATGGTAAATTTGTGTGAAATTATTTTGCAGAAGGAAAGTTTTCGAATTTGTACCTATTTTTACTACGCTGCGCCAGAAAGAGGTTTATTTGTTTCGAGTGTATGTATGTATACAGGGTGACTGGTAAGACGACGGACGCATTTAAGGAGGTGAATCAGAAGACGAAACTGAACAACTTTTCCCAGGGCACCAATGGTCAATTCGTAAAAAAAAAAGTTGGACTTGTCATACAAAGTTGGTTAATGAGGTGACCAATTTTTATGGAAAGTCAATTTTTTTTTGAGAATTATCCATAGGTTTCTTGAAAAAACTTGTTCAGTTTCGTCTTCTGATTCACCTCCTAATATGCGTCCGTCGTCGTCTAACCAGTCACCCTGTATATGTGGCAGGCTCCGTATCTATAAATATATATAACTCAAAGGTGACTGACTTACTGACTGACATAGTGATCTATCAACGCACAGCCCAAACCACTGGACGGATCGGGCTGAAATTTGGCATGCAGGTAGATGTTATGACGTAGGCATCCGCTAAGAAAGGATTTCGGGAAATTCCCACGAGAACACCAAAAAACGGGAACTGCGCGGGCGAAGCCGCGAGCACCCACTAGTCCGTATATAAACGGTCAGGCAAATTGTAAAATGATGTGCGCAAATTGTAAAATGATGTACGAAATTGTAATATGATTAGCTTTACGCAGATTTTAAAATGGGCAAGGCATATTGTATGATTAGTCATTTTACAAACCCCCACCCCCCTCCCCCCCTTCTGGGTAGCAGAAATCTGCGTATGGCATTTTATAATTTGCCTGACCATTTGTAAAATGACGAATTACACTATTAGTTATTTTTTTCTTTGGCACGATCTGTAGTGGATTTTGGAGTGACATGTGTCGTTAGATTCGTCTTGATCCCGTGAGTGACATAGGATAGATACATTTTTACCAAACTGGCCAAAAAAGAGGAGTTAAGTTTTTAATTTTGACATGCGAGGTGACGTCAGAGTAGTTTTGATCCCGTGAGTGACATAGGATAGATACATTTTTACCAAACTGGCCAAAAAAGAGGAGTTAAGTTTTTAATTTTGACATGCGAGGTGACGTCAGAGTCGTATTGATCCCGTGAGTGACATAGGATAGATACATTTTTACCAAACTGGCCAAAAAAGAGGAGTTAAGTTTTTAATTTTGAAATGCGAGGTGTCGTCAGAGTCGTTTTGATCCCGTGAGTGACATAGGATAGATACATTTTTACCAAACTGGCCAAAAAAGAGGAGTTAAGTTTTTAATTTTGAAATGCGAGGTGTCGTCAGAGTCGTTTTGATCCCGTGAGTGACATAGGATAGATACATTTTTACCAAACTGGCCAAAAATGAGGAGTTAAGTTTTTAATTTTGAAATGCGAGGTGTCGTCAGAGTCGTTTTGATCCCGTGAGTGACATAGGATAGATACATTTTTACCAAACTGGCCAAAAAAGAGGAGTTAAGTTTTTAATTTTGAAATGCGAGGTGTCGTCAGAGTCGTTTTGATCCCGTGAGTGACATAGGATAGATAAATTTTTACCAAACTGGCCAAAAAAGAGGAGTTAAGTTTTTAATTTTGACATGCGAGGTGTCGTCAGAGTCGTTTTGATCCCGTGAGTGACATAGGATAGATACATACCCAACTGGCCAAAGAAGAGGAGTTAAGTTTTTGTGCAGTTGGATTTTTAATTTTCAATTAATTCGTGTATTTACCCGCTGAAATACATAAAAGCTGGTCCAGTGACCGCTGCTGTAAGTTGGACTGAGGGCGTGGGTTCAATCCCCCCCCATCCATGGCAAACAGTCGTGTGACGAACAGGTTTATTTGCTCTGTGTCTGGGTACAAATTAGGTAATAGTAGTCTGGGTTTAAATATATCTAGCTTATGTTATGATAGAGGGGCGAGGTTGCTCGCCGTACTGAGGGCTCCATTAGGCTTGCCAGATCAGAAGATTTAAATCTCGGGATAAATTTTTAAAACGTCGGGATTTGGGGGTTTTTATCGGGATAAATAAAACAACTAATTTACTTTTTAATTTTAAAACTAAAACTAAAAATTTAACTGTTTTTATGTTGCCTCATACATAATATACTTAGTTTGATTTCACAGACTCTACAAAATTTCGTTCCATGTGGTGTACCTAAAACCCGGCCAAGTGCGAGTCAGAACCGCACACATAGGGTTCCATACCATCATACTAGATGGCGCTAGTTTTTTCAGTTCCGTACTCTCATACTAGATGGCGCTAGTTTCTTCACGTTTAAAAAAAACACGTTTTTTGTACGGAGACTTTTACTTTCTCTAATTTTTAGTATTTGTTGCTATCGCGGCAACAGAAACACATCATCTGCGAAAACTTGTCATCACCTTCTTGATACATAAAGTTTAATAATCATTATTGTATAATAGCTGTAAGTTTTCCAAATATAATAAAATAAAATAATAATAATCACACACACACAAGCGCGTGCGCAGTCCCCAATCTGCCGGATGATTACTGCTTTGAATGCATTTCATTACCATTGCCCTGAAACTGATTTGTTTGTGGATAGTTGGAATAAAATAATGCGTGATTGTTTGAGTTTTTGTGAGCGTGACGTATGAAAGATGTTCTATTTTTTTCTGTCTAAAAACTGTGATAGATAATAATTATTTCTTTTATAAGTAAGTAGTATAATGAATTTATTTTATGTTCATGTATAATGTCAATAACTGTTAATGGGGTACACCCGTTGTTATTGAACAATAAATAAATAATAAAATTTGCGAAAATTTCAACGGTCTAGCTTAAAGCCTGGTAACAGACGGACAGACGGACGGACAGCGAAGTCTAGAGTCCCGATTTTACCCTTTGGGTACGGAACCCTAAAACTGACTTGAAATTTCAGTAATTTAATCGGATAACTAGGCCGGCCATAATTGGGTCGAACGCTATGCGGTTTCGTTCTTTCGATTTAGGATAAATACTCTTTCTACAGTAAGCACTGCTTACTGAAATCGAAAGAACAAATGACACCAATATTTTTTTTTGAGTCATTTTGGGGGTTTCCTTCAAGTGAATAATCATAATAATTAATCAAAAAAAAAAAATTCTACAGGTCATTTTATAAATTGTTTCAAAATAATAATAAGCATTTGTGTGATGAGCAGATTTGTTTGCTCTGTGTCTGGGCGTTAAATATCTATATATGTATGTATTTAAACGTATATAAGTATGTATATCAGTCTCTGGTTCCCATAACACAGGGTATCCTACTTTGGGGCCAGATGAACATGTGTGATTTGTCACAGAATATTTATTTATTATTATTATTTATTAATATGAATAATAAAATTATCAATCCCACAAATATTTAGATATTATTATATCAGCTCATATAAAACCCCACCGAGGAGCTCGAGCCTACCCTGAATCAGGGCGATTAGGCCTTAGTCGATCACGCGAGCCCAGTGCGGGTTGGTCGACTTCACACACAACCTTCGAGTTTCTTCGCAGGCGTGTGCAGGTTTCCTCACGATGTTTTCCTTCACCGTTAAAGTAATCGGTAAGTATATGTACGTAAGTTTTTGAAAAACTCATTGGTACATTGGCCGTCCAGATTTGAACCCGGTACCTCTGGTTAGATGGACCGAGTCGTTACCGGTTGAGCCACCGACGCTTTTTTATTTAATTTAAATATAATACTTAATAAAAATATTTATATTTAGGTACTTCAAAGAACTAAAAACTAAAAATAGTTTAGACGTTGTGTAAATTTTTAAAGTCTTGTAATGTATATAACGTGTGCTCAATTGCCAGCGTGTGAGTTTTGTCTTAAAACTTGTTAATGAAGGAGCTTCATTAAAAAGGAGTTCGTATGTCCAACGAAGTAACTAGTATCTCATCTGTGGTGTGGCGTGGAGAGCGATCTGTGGACGCGACGACGGCGGCACATACCCACCTAGATAGCATAGCACGCAGCTGGGCGCGCGCGTGCTGTTTGCACTACCCAGTCATCATCATATCAGCTCATATACGTCCCCACCGAGGGGCTCGAGCCTACCCTGCATTAGGGCGATCGGGCCTTAGTCGACCACGCGGTCCCAGTGCCGATTGGTCGACTTCACACACAACCTTCGAGTTTCTTCGCAGGCGTATGCAGGTTTCCTCACGATGTTTTCCTTTACCGTATAAAAGAGCGTCGGATAAACGTATATATGAAATCGAAATTCGAAAATACATTGGTACGTGGCAGGATCAAACCACGATCTCCCGGACAGGAGGTAGCGGCCCTTGCCATTACGCCACCGACGCTCTTAATTTTTTTATTTTTTTTAAAGTCGTAATGTTTTGTTCAGGAGTCGGGAATCGGGATATCATATAAAAATTGGGATTATCCTGACCATCTGGTAACCCTAGCTCTGATACCTTTTTCACCCTAAGTAGGCGAACGAAAAAGATGATGGAGCTCACCTGTGCATCAACAGGTTAAGTTATTTAACTTAACTTATTTAAACGTTATAATAATATGTGTTGTTTCCTATAGTACAGGCACAGTATTACGATATGGCTTACAGTAGCGCAACGCCTTTGATGTCGCACGATGCCGCCACGGCGTAGGTACTAGCAGTATTAGCCTGTAGCCAGCCTGGCAAACTCGCGGAGTTTGGCAGGCTGTGCCTCGCAGCCCGCTGCCCCGCAAGTACCGTTCCATTGCTTTGCGTAAGTACATTCGTTGCGCTACTGTAAGTCGCTATATTGTAATACTGTGGTACAGGGAATCATAGTTTAGGACGAAGTAACTAGTATCTCTATGGCCTATGTCCAGCAGTGGACGTCCGTCGGCTGATATGATGATGATGATGATGAACTAGTATCTTATGTGTGGTTTGGGCCAGATTACCGGTGTGATTTGTTCCTATGTAATAATTAATGTGTTTTTTTTATATTCACAATTAGCACCTAAGTCTTTGGCATCATCTCACCTGATGGTATATGACGATGATGCCGAAGATGGAAGCGGGCTGACCAAGATTCCCCAACGCAATGGGGATCTGGCTATCTTATCTTCAATCCGGAACACATCATGCTGTAAACACTAATGTTTGGCAGCAAGACTTAGGTGGTAGCTAGCCATGCGGGCTATGAAAAAGCCCTACCACCAACCAAACCGGTCAGCAAACCATCGAATCTAAACCATTTATTACGTAATGTAACTGTGTGCTGGTACCGACCTCAAAAAATTTTTAAGCCCCTAGTTTAATTCGTACCCGCCTTTGATTTCGTTATTGTTGTATAATAATATTATTTCATACTTTTGAGTGAATTTCATTTTGAAATCGGTTTTAAGTTTTTTAAACTTTTTTTATTTTCTTTATTTTTAGTGGTAATGCTATCTATCTAGTAACGTTAAATCCAATCACCTATACTCACCAATATGAATTATCAAATCATAATACCTACATGTGTTTCATTAACAGATACAGAGTCCTCTGTGGCTTACCTACATCATCATCTCAGCAGCATGTAAGTTAAGGAGTTAAATCGTCCATCATCAGCTCATCTGAATAACCTGAAGGAATTCAACTATCGGTCTATGCATACCTACGTATATATCTATGTATAACATTAAAAAGAATTTTCCTGCAACTCCTAACCGTTAAGGAGATGTACCTTCCTACATCAGCTTATCAACATGAGAATATGACTAACAGACGCAAGTATTTTAATAGCTTTAGAAAACATATGAATCCGTAATTAGTGCCTTTAAAATTCAAATTTTTCATTATTTTTGAAGGGTTGCCCTCGATTTCCCTGGGATCCCATCATCAGATCCTGACTTGGTGACAATGGGACCCTTTCGAATGAAAAAATAATTTTGAAAATCGGTCCACAATTGACGGAAAAATCGGTGAACATACATTAAAAAAAAATATACAGTCGAACTTAGTACCTCCTCCTTTTTGAAGTCGGTAAAAATCACTGAATGCATTTAACAAGAGTAGGCCAGTTCTCACGGACAGCACCCGGTCACGAGTATAACGCGAGAGTCAGCCATCGCTCCCATCAACCATATTAGAGGAAAAAGAACGACCCGGCTCCCGATGCGCCACCATCCGCACGAACATTTGTAAGACTGAAATAGATTGTATTCGAAGATGTCAAACAAGATTATAAATACGTATCTATGGACGGATAAGCTCGTCAAACTAGCAAGCCATAGCAAGAGACGCAGATAGTTTTGCGCAACAGCAAATACCTACCTACCATACGTTTCATTGATGAAAACTGCGATAAGTATTATATTAGATGATGTATATGAGAAGGGCACTTAGGCGATAAACAGCTGGATAACGTTAGGTATCGTGACAAAGTCATACTTCTTTGGGTTCCGTTTCGTACCATTATCTATAAAAATCACGTTTGTTGTATGGGAGCCCCCCTTTAACATTAATTTTATTTTAATTTAATTATTTATTTTTAAAGACACAACTCTGTGAATATTTTAAGCGTCTATCTGTTGCCGTTGTCAATATCAAACCAAAACGTGCAAAAATAATAACGTTAGTTGTATGGAGGCGTTGCGCTACTGTAAGCCATATCGTAATACTGTGCCTGTACTATAGGAATACATTCTTCAACATAAAAGAAAAAAAGGGAGAATATTTGTTTTATTTTAATTTAACTATTTATTTTTAAAGTGAATATTTTTACTGCCGTTATCAATATCGAGCAAAAACGTGCAAAAAAAATCACGTTTGTTGTATGGGAGCCCCCTTAAATATTTATTTTATTCTGTTTTTTTAGTACTTGTTGTTATGGCGGAAACAGAAATACATCATCTGTGAAAATTTCAACTATCTAGCTATCACGGTTCATGAAATACAGCCTGGTGACAGACAGACGGACAGCTAAGTTTAAGTAATAGGGTCCCGTTTTTACCCTTTGGGTACGGAACCCTAAAAACAAAACCCTTATAGGATCGCTCGTGTGTCTGTCTTAGCACGTGCTACTTGCGTTCTGAGATCGGGGAGCATAGCGCAGAAATTCCTCCCGCGTGTCACATCGCCCCTAAGTACTTTATGCTTTAAATTTCAAGGGATCTGAGTAGAGAAAGCGTTTTAATTATAAAGTCTTGTATAACTACAAGTATATCGGAAACGAGGAGATTCGCAGGAGAACCAAAGTAATTGACATAGCACACGGAATAGCTAAACTGAAGTGGCAGTGGGCAGGGCACATAGCTCGTTGAATGGATGGCCGATGGTGCAATAAAGTTCTCGAGTGGCGACCGCGCACCAGAAAACGTAGCGAAGGCAGGCCTCCCACGCGGTGGACCGACGACCTGGTAAAGATCGCGGGAAGCCGATGGATGCGGGCAGCGCAGGACTGGTCGTCGTGAAAATCCTTGGGGGAGGCCTTTGTCCAGCAGTGGACGATTTCCGGCTGATATGATGATGATATCGGAAAAAAGCGTCGGTGGCTCAACCGGTAACGACTCGGTTCTCCTAACCAAAGGTCCCGGGCTCAAATCCGGACGACCAATGTACCAATGAGTTTTTCGAAACTTACGTACTTAATACTTACCGATTGCTAAAGGTGAAGGAAAACATCGTGAGGAAACCTGCACACGCCTGCGAAGAAACTCGAAAGTTGTGCGTGGTCGACTAAGGCCTGATCGCCCTAATTCAGGGTAGGCTCGAGCCCCTCGGTGAGGACGTATATGAGCTGATATGATGATGTTGCTGGACAAAAGCCTCTCCCATGGATTTGCACAACGACGGGTCCTGCGCTGCCGCAATTATGGAAACCCTTCCAGTATTGGCTGACTGACTGACTCGGTGGCTCAGTGGTTAGTGCTCTTGACTGCTGATCCGAGAGTCGTTACCGGTTGAGCCACCGACGCTTTTTTCCAGCAACAATGTCACTGAATTTATTAAACGGTAAAGTTTTGAAATTGTTGTCCAAAATCAAATTCGATAATAAATAAAAAGCAGTTTTATTGTCGTTCTTAGATAAGATGAAAATATTTGAATCATTCGTTTTAATGAGAATTAGATTTTTCTGATGTCATATTTCATAGAGATAGTTTTAAATGAACTCATCAGATCTGATGAACATCAGAATACTTGATTCCGCGATTTCTATCTCACCGTTAACTTTGTATGAGTAATTAAACTTTTTTGGAGTTTATTCCTTAAGAAACGATTTATATACATGGGGAGTGAAATCGAGTGTAAATTTTGTGTACTCATGATTGATTGAAAACACTTTTATGCACAACATAATAAAAAAAAAGATACAATGGTTGAGGAAGTTGTACATATAAGCGGTTTATATACGAATGGTTTTCTAATAGCTGACAAGCGATCTCTTCCAAACAACCTTGTTGCTGTTTGTTTTTTTCATGTTGTTTACTCACTAAGATGCCATGTGACCATGCAGCCTAAACCACGAGGCCGCAGGCGGAGGGACAACCCCGAAGCGCTCCCTGCGATCCCATTCTAGCTCCCTACGATCCCATTCTAGCTCCCTACGATCCCATCTAGCTCCCTACGATCTTATTCTACGATCGGCCGCCGTAATACACACCAACACAGCCACAGGACAATAGGTAATACTATTTAAACTATGGTAATACTTATCTCGCTTACTTACTTGTCTTCGCTGGCCAGGACACGTAGATAGAATGGGAAAGGATCGAGCAGACAAAAGAGCATATCTTTGTCGACCAAGGTATCGCTGGAAAGATGAAGCCGCCAAAGACCTCAAAGAGCTGGGAGTGCCCGAATGGTCAAACTTGGCACAAATTACGATAGATTTCCCCCCCCCCCCCCTTCCTGTGTCGCTCCGATGTGCGTTTAAGGTGGCTTAGCTGCCAAAGCTTATGGGAAGTTTAGTGGGTAGTGTGGTCTTGGGCCTGTGCTTATTTATTTATGCGTTCTCTAAAGCATGATCTAGAGAGGACGATAATTTTGGGACAGACATAGTTTTTGGGCAGGACACATAGTGTCCGATGTGGTCACGATCCTCAGCAGTGAGGGAACGACGAAGAAGAAGATATTTATTTATATATACCTTATCTATATAATGGGTATGTATGCATATAGGCGCAGGGCTGTGAGTCCCACATAACCAGTACAGCCGGCTGTTATTGGTTATACGTAAAAGCATTCTCCTCTCTCCCTCCTCCGCAGTCCGAGGGAGAAAAAAAATATTCGAGCGAGACCTACAGTACTCGCATATGATGTGTAACATGTGACAAAATACTTTATAAAAGGACGGCAAAGATACGGCAGACTAGGCTGTATGGTCATAGAGACCTTTGCCTTTTCCGCGCTTTTAAAGCCTAAAAAAGGACGGCAAAGATACGGCAGACTAGGCTGTATGGTCATAGATACCTTTGCCTTTTCCGCGCTTTCAAAGCCTTAAAAACCCGACTCCCTGGGACACATTTCCGTCCCATGGGACACTTTTCCGTCCCATTTCACGAAATCACTCCCACAAATTGCAGGAAAGCGAGAGCAAAGATGTTACACATCAAAAAAGGTAGAGTGGCGCACTTTAATGTCGGAGGCCAAGATCCACTTCAGGTCGCTGAGCCAGCGAAGTAAGTTAGTAAGTAATACTTACCTCCAGTGTGATACGCGACATTGAAAGTCGGCGTTATGTTGCGTAACTTTAGATACGTCGGGCGAGAGTATTGAATATCAGACGGCCGCACGTGTGACGTAGTGGATATTGTTAGCGCTGTATATATACCTACAGGGTGTAAAAAAATTGGTGTAGGACCCGTTGAATTTCCCCAAGGTACCCATAGTCATTCTCAAAAAAAAAATATTGGACCCTCATATAAAAATGTACAAAACTGGTCGATCACCTGATTGAGACCTCAAGATTTTTTTTTGAGATTTTAGCAGTCACAGAACAAAAATTGTTCAGTATGATGAGCAGAAGCGCCAGTTAACGGCTCCAATTTTGTTACATCCTGTTCATGTCACCTACCATGTACAAAGGGTATTTTCGATTGATTTAAGTCAGTTGCAAGTTTTACAGGAGTGACACCATAAAGTTAAATAGTAATATTTAATATTTGTGTTTGTTAATTAGTGATATTAAAGTTCTCGAGTGGCGACCGCGCACCGGAAAACGTAGCGTAGCCAGGCCTCCCACGCGGTGGACCGACGACCTGGTGAAGATCGCGGGAAGCCGATGGATGCGGGCCATCGAAGGGCCGGTCGTCGTGGAAATCCTCGGGCAAGGACGATTTTCGGCTGATATGATGATGATGATGATGATATCATACGATACCATAAATTGGTTGATTGCGTTTGTATTTGTATTCATTTTTGTTGTTTCCATGTATCTTAATTATATCACCTTTTAGAATTTCTTTTAAGGCCTTAAGATGGGTCAAATAACAATATTCAATTCAAATTATTGAAAGACTGTGTATAGTTATCACTATGGAAAAAATATAAAATATACTTAAAGTAATAAAAAAAATTACCCCTTTTGATGTAAAAAAATATACTGGAGACCTTCTCTTTGGCGTTAATGGCAAAATTTCTCAAAAACAAATTGTTTATCTTGGATGAAACCAACACACAAAAATTGGTGACTTTAACACCTTTCATTTTAATTAAACACATTTTTATAAACTTCTTTAAAAGTGATGAAAAGTAATAAAAACATGGAAACATCGAGAATCGGGCGTTTTGTCTCAACGTAACCGCCGCGTTGAAGCCCGCATTGATTTGAACTTAAATGAGTAGATTTACGTTCGACATTATTTTAACACGTATCAACCTGCTCGGATTGAGTCATCTTAAAGCCTTAAAATGTACCAAAACAAGTGTGTTTGAAACAACTTTGGCCAAACAAGAAAGGGGGTCGGCGGCATCATTAAAAACTTGTTAAGCGACAATGACTTTTACCTGACTTTGTAGTTTAAAAAAAAGCCGGCCAGGTGCGAGTCAGAACCGCACACAAAGGGTTCCGTACCATCATACTAGATGGCACTAGTACAAAGGGTTCCGTACCATCATACTAGATGGCACTAGTACAAAGGGTTCCGTACCATCATACTAGACGGCGCTAGAACAAAGGGTTCCGTACCATCATACTAGATGGCACTAGTACAAAGGGTTCCGTACCATCATACTAGTTTTTTGTATGGAGTACCCATTATTTTTGCACTTTTTCTAATTTTTTGTATTTGTTGTTATAGCGGCAACAGAAATTCGTTATCTGTGAAAATTTTAACTGTATAGCTGTCAAGGTTCACGGAGTACAGCCTGGTGATAGATGGACAGACAGACAGACGGACAGCGGAAGCTTAGAATAGGGTCCCGTTTTCACCCTTTGGGTACAGAACCCTAAAAATCAACAAAACCCCGAATTTTGACGTTAATATTACTGATTTTACCAGCCTATTAAAAACGCTAAACACGTTAAAAAAACGATTTCCAACGCAAGAACTTTGATCATTTAAAACTAAATAAGCTTCAATGACCTTCACTTGACTTTATCATCATCATTATATCAGCCGAAGGACGTCCACTGCTGGACATAGGCCTCGCCCAAGGATTTCCACGACGACTTCTGCGCTACCCGCATCCAGCGGCTTCCCACGACCTTCACCATGTCATCGGTCCACCGAGTGGGAGGCCTGCCTATGCTACGTTTTTCGGTGCGCGGTCGCCACTCGAGAACTTAACTGCCCCAACGGCCATCCGTTCTATGAGCTAGTTTGTAGTTTAAAAAATCCCGAATTTTGTCATTATTTTTACTGACTGTACCAGCTCAAAATACTATTGTTTCATCTCTAATCTTGTCTGGATGTACCTGAGTCATAATTTGACCCTAATATTAAATAAATAAAACAGTATTTAAAGGGGGCTCCCATACAAAAACGTGATTTTTTTGCTCGTTTTTGCTAGATATTGATAACGGCAACAGGTAGACTTTTGAAATATTCACAGAATATTTAGCTAAATTTTCAATTTAAAAATAAATATTTAAATTAAAATAAACAAAAAAATAATTTACCCATACAACAAACGTGATTTTTTTTGCTCGTTTTTGCTATGATATTGATAACGGCAACAGGTAAACGCTTGATATATTCACGGAATATTGAGTTGTATTATTCACTTTCAAAATAAATAATTAAATTAAAATAAAATTAATATTTAAGAGGGGTTATATACAATAAACGTATTTTTATAGATAATGGTACGGTACCCTTCGTGCGCGAGGCCGACTCGCACTTGGTCGTTTTTTTTTTAATAAATACCTTTCTATTTGCAAGCCAATTCGAAATTTAAATAAAATCTTTGATACGTTACCTCCTTGGTTGCAATGTTTCGTATAGTAAAAGATCGTTCCATTTTTAATTTACACGACAGATATGAGTTTATACATAGTAATTAATTTGACCGCTAAAACACGACATATATGGATTTTCATACAACTTTTGCCGGCCGCTGCTCGCATGTATTTGGCCATTACAGGAATTTCGATTTATCTCGATGAAGGTTGACAAAATAATGCTCAAATTTCCAAACATGTTCGAAGAAAAATTAAATTACAATAATCCGTGGCCAGTTCTACTATCACACGATGTCATAGGTGGCATTATCGACGCACTTTAATAATCTGTGAGTGGATAACCTAGCTATCTAGATCATCGCACACTAATTTAGGTGACCTAGTAACTAAACCATTATTGATAAACTAGACGTGCATATTGTTAAAGTTAATCGAATTCAGATACAATATCTTTTTCATTACAGTTGTTCGAAAAGTGGTACTTTATATGCTAGTTTACTATGCGCAAAATTGTTTTTACCGCAACGTGCTTTTTACTTTGCCACTTTTTTTTAATTTGTAGCTCTGAGAAACAAGACATTTCTAGCAAATAAAAAAATATAACAACCATTCATATAGACTTGAAAGGAGAATTTTAAAAGAGATAGGTTGTTCCTACGTGAGGTTAGTAGGTACATAACGCTAGCTAATTAGATTCTCTTTTGGTTATATCTTTATGAAGAAAGGAGAATCAATATGAATGAAGCGCATAGGTTACACCAAGGAATAGGTCGTCTTTCCAAGGAGGTTTTAATGCTTACGTTAATATTATTCCATGCCTTATCCTTATTGTAATCTATTTATGGTAATATTAAAAAGAAAACTAACGCATTCGTACGTGTGCTTCATCATATCAGCTCATACACTTCCCCTCTGAGGGGCTCGAGCCTACCCTGAATTAGGGCGATCGGGCCTTAGTCGACCAAGCGGGCCCAGTGCGGGTTGGTCGACTTCACACACAACCTTCGAGTTTCTTCGCAGGCGTGTGCAGGTTTCCTCACGATGTTTTCCTTCACCGTACGAGCGTCGGATAAACGTACATATGAAATCTAAATTCGAAATCACATTGGTACGTGGCAGGATTCGAACCACGTGTGCCTAGCTAAATTTAATATTGCGCAATTTTCGTAAAACTGAATTGAGTTGTTTTAGTTGTGAATACGAATAAAATTATGAATCCCTACTAATATTATAAAGGCGAAAGTAACTCTGTCTGTCTGTTACGCTTTCCCGCAAAAACTACTGAACGGATTTGGCTGAAATTTGGTAGGTAGACAGATTAGGACCTGGATTAAGACATAGGCTACTTTTTACCACGCTCGCGAGCCACTTGCGGCTCGCGCACTGCGCACCCTCGAAAAGTCATAGAAACTTGGTCTACGCGGGTGAAGCCGCGGGAAACAGCTAGTAGTTAATATATGTATATATATACGTGTAAAAAAAAAAAAACTTTTGTGTCTGTATAGGAAAAAAACATAGTGAGATTACTCCACGGACATTTAAAATGAGCCACAAGTCGCGCAAAATGAAACATGGTTGCCGAAGCCTTTATGGGTACCTATGTACCTATGTATTTGTTTTTCTGTCACGGTCGTTTTATATATACCTATTTTCTCACAACTTTTGAAGAACATCAAATGATACATGGGTGTAAAAGGCAATAACTAACTCGCGACGATGGTAAACCCTCGCCTGTGGCTCGGGCTCACAAATGTCACTCGTTTGTTATTTACATTTTTACCACCCTTGTATCATAAATAACTATTGTGAATTTGTTGAGGCGTGTCAAGTAATTTAATTACTGAGTTAATTATTTATTTATTAATATTCATTAACTGCCTCCGTGGCGTAATAGATAAGTCCATTAACTTCACATCAGGAGGTCGCGTATAACTTTGTAAGACTCGGTTTAATTGGTGGAAGGGTTTTTTCTAAGCCCGCCTGGCCAGCTATACCACCATCTTATCTAAGTCTTGCCGCCAAACATCAAAGTTAACAGCATTTATGTAATGCTAATGGTAAGGATGGGATGGTATCCGCAACAAAACGCCCATTTTTGCGTGGTTAGCTGGCATCACTGCCAGCTCAGCTCCTCGAGAAAGTTCAGTAAATTCACGAAATTCTAAACTATAAGAGATACGAGTATACCTTTTTTAACACTCTAGCTAGGAGGTATGTATCGGAGCACTTTTAAAAATTTTGCAGTTATTTTAAATTAAATTATTATTTACTATTTCACATTTACATATCTCGTAATAACGCATATTATTTGAAAACTTCAGCCGGCTACCAATAACGGTTCAAAAGATACAGCCTTTATAATTCGGACAGACGGGCAGACAGCGTAGGCTTAGTAAAAGGGGTCCCGGTACCGCAAACCCTAAAAAACACCCTGTATTTAATCTCGTATCTTTTAGCTAAGAAGCAGTCTTCCTTTAAATGTATTTTTAAGCTATTGCATAGTTAAGGTATTGCATAGCTTTTATCGCGGGCTTGAGCGCGGCGACCGAATCAAGAAATTCCGTAACGAAAATATAACCTAACACCCCACACTCCGCCTACCATGTAGCTCGGCCGAGCGTAACGTAACGTTACCGCGTTCTAAAAACTTACAGTGCCATCTATTAGCGATTTGCGGTACTAAAAGGACATAGTCAATTTTACTGGTGTAACTTTCTTTAGTGTTAATTTATTACATAAACATCCCGCGCCCCAAGGACTATATGGTCCTTTAATCAAAAGGAGCACACGAAAACAGTAAAACATCAAAAAATAGTGAATAAATACTGCATAAATAAAATATAAATAATTATAATTGCATAAGTTGATAAAAAACTTACCACCAGGTGAGATGTTGTCAAGGGTTTACCAATTGTAAATAAAAAAAAAATAAAAAAAATGCTATGCAATAGCTTTACCGCGGCAGTCGCCAGTTCCTGCACACGTTTTTTAATTATTATTTTTAATTTAAGTGCGTTTGACTATATCTCACCTGATGGTAAGTGACGATGTAGTCGAGGATGGTACACGCAAACTCAAAAAATGCCTATTCACTCTCGCCTTGAAGATCCCCAAATTGTAGGAGTCGGGAAACACAGACGCAGGCAAGGAGTTCCACCATATCGCTTGTACCAGATCACTTATAATTTTCAAGCGACTTCCAAAAAGGAGCAGGTTCATAATTCGACTGTATGTTTTTTTCATTTTTATTTTTCATATTTGTCACCTCAGAACTTTTGATTGGGTGAACCGATTTTTATGATTCTTTTTTTATTTGAAAGCTAGTGCTTCCCTTGTGGTCCCATATAAATTTTATCAAAATCGGTGTAGTACTTTAATAGAAAATTAACAAAAACCAAAAAAAATAATGCATAAATGTACTAAGTTGTTGCGATGGAAGTCGGTTTTTTAACGTGTTTAGCGTTTTGAATTATTTCTTTAAACTGGACCATAGTCATTACGTCTGTCTGTGTCTGTAGTCATTCTTAGACCAAATAATGGTAACACAGTGAAGAATCACACAAAGATAAGGCGTTGTTCTCCAAAACTGTGTCACAGCCTTCGCAGTGCGTTATGCTAGTTACAAAACTATTGATAACCCCGCCTCTGCTATCACCGACAGATTTGGCAGTTGCGCAACGGAAAAAAAATATTTTACTAATACATGCATTCAAGATTCAAGATTCAAGGTATTTTTTTCAAAATAGGTGAAAATTACTCGAGCCCCTCGGTGGGGACGTATATGAGCTGTAATGATGAGGTGAAAATTACACTCTTTCTGAGAGTAATAAAATAATAATAACATAATTTCATTTGTGAAAAATTAAAAAATAAACAATCATTAGTTAATAATGTTAAAATTAAATCCTAGAAATAAACCAGATTATGTCATTAGAACATGAAAACAATATGACACGAAAAGTTGTACATAAAATTATTGAATGTCATTGATACCTTTGACAAGAGTAGGCCAGTTCACACGGACAGCACCCGGTCACGAGTATAACGTGAGAGTCAGCCATCGCTCCCAACAACCATATTAGAGGGAAAGGAAAGACCCGGCTCCCGATGCGCCTCAGAAATTTATTAAAATCTATGCATATGAGCCGTTTCTTAAAATTTTTTTTAAATTCACAATTGGTAAACCCTTGACAACATCTCACCTGGTGGTAACTGAAGATGTTGCCGAAGATGGAAGCGGGCTTACCAAGATTCCCCAACGCAATGGGGATAACTGGCTATCTTATCTTTATGCCGGAACACACCAATGATATCAACATTGATATTTGGCGGCAAGACTTAAATAAGATGGTGGTAGCTAGCCAGGCGAGCTTAAAAAATGCACTACCACCAATCAAACCGAGTCTTACAATTGACTCCGCTGGGAATCGAACCCGCGACCTCCTGTTTAAAGCTAGTGAAATTTTCCTCTGAGCTACGGAAGCGGTTATATTTTAGGGTTTCAGAGCCAATGTGGCAAATAACTACACAATTTAATCAAAAATTAATAACCCGACTGCATAAAAGCTCAAGTCCTCATTTTTTTTGGCCAGTCGGGTAAAATGTTACTTAAGTCACTGACGGAATGAAGACGAATACATCAAGCCGTTTGTTTAGGCTACAGCGCGTGCCAAAGAGAAATAAATAAATCCGGAAGTGCCGACAGAATGAAAACTTGAACAAAACTTTTTACAGTTTTATAAGTTTTGACCCTGCGAGTGTTCCTGGTAAGGCGTCGGTGACAGTCAAGTGTTGACAAAGTTTTGACCCTGCGAGTGTTCCTGGTAAGGTGTCGGTGACGGTGTCGCGAGTTCAATGGTTTTTTCCCATCTGAAAAATGCCCAACGCGCTTAAAGAAACACACTAATAATATTTATAAAAGCGAAAGTTTGTGAGTGTGTATGTTTGTTACTTCTTCACGCAAAAACTAATGAACGGATCTGGTTGAAATTTGGTAGGTAGACAGATTAGGACCTGGATTAACACATAGGCTACTTTTTTTCACTGCGCACCCTCGAATAGTCATAGAAAAGCTGTCCACGCGGGTGAAGCCGCGGGAAACAGCTAGTCATTTCAATAAATAAACATAGTGACCCACTCAAAAACATAACACTCCTTCTGGCGCAGTCGAGTAAAAACGGAGACCATAATTATGTCGTATCTGTTCGTCCGTCCGTATGTCACACACACTCACACACTTATATTAAGTCTCAACTGCAAGACACATTGAAAAATCTGAGATATATTTACTTTAAATTTTTATGATATGTTAAGTAACTTATTTACAAAGTCTAATTAGGCATAATTTAGCATAATAAAGGTATTTAAATTTTTTGGTGAAAGTATATAACTCATTGAATTTCAATCAGTTATGCAAATTTAACTTTGGTTGACAAATGTACCAGATCACTTTTATTGACAACTGTACCAGATCACTTTTAAATTTATCCTCGACAACATTGTATTAGCGTTTTAAACTCGTGTAATAATTGACTCGGTGGCGCAACGGCAAGGGCCGCTACTTCCTATCCGGGAAGTCGTGGTTCGAGTCCTGCCTCGTACCAATGTGTTTTCAAATTTTGATCTCATATGTACGTTATCCGACGCTCTTACGGTGAAGAAAAACATGGTGAGGAAACCTGCACACACCTGCGAAGAAACTCGAAGGTTGTGTGTGAAGTCGACCAACCCGCACTGGGCCCGCTTGGACGACTAAGGCCCGATAGCCCTAGTTCAGGGTAGGCTCGAGCCCCTCGGTGGGGACGTATATATGAGATAATATGATGATACCTATGATACGAAATGTCTCAATTTAGAGGTGACGTCACGATTATTGAAACTTCTATCTAGACAGTATATAAAATAGATTTATATACTGTCTAGATAGAAGACATTTCGCAATTTCTACTAAAAACCAACAAAAAAAGTAAGTGTGTGGTTTTATGAAACCACGGTAAAAGTGAAACTTTACAGAGGACGAAACGATCATGGCTGCTCTCGCTACGGTACAGAGGACGAAACGATCATACCGTCAGACGAATGCGACCGTCACGCGACATGCAACACATAGACGAAAAAATGTGCGACGATGTAATAAAAGTTGCACTTTAAAAATCAAAAATATTCAGAGCGCATGTTTGCTTTTCCGCTCCAGTGTTGCCAGTCTAATCGCGGGCCTTTTCCACTTTGCTAGTAAACCAGGCGGCGTAAATACAAAAGCGGATGCAACACAGACAGTAGCTGTTCTGTAACCCAGTCGGGTCCGTATATAGGGTTACTTTTTATTATTTCTTGATAGCAAAGGATATGAATGTACTCGTGATTACAAACAACTTTCCCAAAGAAACTATGTCAAATTTTGGTCCTCGATACATAATAGTTGTCAAATCGGCAAAACTGTATCGAGGACCAAAAATTTTTTTTCATATTTGACATATAGTTTCTTTGGGAAAGTTGTTTGTAATCACGAGTACATTCATATCCTTTGCTAACAAGAAATAATTAAAAGTTACCCCATATACAATATGTATAAATAATTACAAAGACGACTACACCACAGACACTTGGAAACTGTCTGCACTGTGATCGGTTTCGAAAGAGATTGTTTTAACAAAAACGGCTTTAATATTACAGTTTAGCTGTTTATTTCATTGAACTCTGAGGAGCAAGGGGGGAAAGCCTCGCCTCGCGAGGCTCTTCGACAATTTAATCAATCAAGCCTAACGATCCTATTATAGAAATAATAATATATTACTATATAAATAAATGCGATTGATTAGAATGTTTTTTGTACTGCAGCCATTCGCAAGATAATGTAGCACAGACTTTGAGTGTGAGTGTTGTTACCCCCTTTTCATTGACGAATAGAAACAAAAGCGGTTGCACTACAGACCGCTGTGTTGCAGCTGGGTTTGGACAGACAATATCTGTTTTAAGCCATCCGCAAGGTAATGCAGCATAGACTATGGGCATAGTATTATGATATGGTTTACAGTAGCGCAACGCCTTTGATGTCGCACGATACGCCACCGGTGTAGGTACTAGCCCATACTAGTCTGCAGTCAGCCTGGCAAACTCGCGGGGTTTGGTAGGCTGTGCCACTCCCCCAATTCCAAGTACCCTTCCGTTGCTCTGCGTAAGACATTCGTTGCGCTACTGTAAGCCGCTATATTGTAATACTGTGCTATGGGTATTTGTGTTACATCCGCCTTTGTATTTACGCAACCAGGCGCCACGCCGTCATACGAGCATTTTTATTAGAAATGTTTAAACCGCCAACACTGTCTATACAAAATGGACTCTCATCAAACACCATGTTAAGGTATACAGGATGTAACAAAATTAGTTGGGCGTTCCACTCATCATACTGAATAAAACAACTTTCCCCAAGAAACCCATATAGTCAACTCTCGAAAAATAAAATTGGATTTTTTTTGCGTTTTCAGCAAAGTCATAGAACAAAAGTTGTTTAGTATGATGAGTAGAAGCCCCAGTTAACGTGACCTACACCAATTTTGTTACACCCTGTATAATTAAGTAATTTATAACAACTATTACCTATTAAGAGTACCTACGCTATGGTCCTGACTCACGTTGCTAAAGTTTCCACAAGCAACGTGACTTACGACGAGCGAAATTGTAATACTGTCTGGTTATAAATCGCAGCTGTTTTTTGCATTTATCAGTTGCGGGTGCCTTGTCTGATTTAGAATACCTAGGTGTTCGGTAATGTAAACTATATAGGAATCCTAAATTTGGTACCTTAATCCGGGGTTCCGTACCCAAAGGATGCCAACGGGACCCTGTTACTAAGCGTCCGGTTTCTGTTCGTCTGTCTGCCAGTGGGCTGCACATCATGAACCGTATTATGTAGTTAGTTGAAATATTCACAGAGTGTGTATATGTAATTGTGCTGCTGCTATAAAAATCCTTACTAGTTATTAAAAATTTGTTGTGACCCTAGACACAGATGAGATACTAGTTACTTCGTACCTTAAACAAGTTGCGACCCAAGACACAGATGAGATACTAGTTACTTCGTACTTTAGACAAGTAGCGACCTTAGACACCGATGAGATACTACTTACTTAGTTCCTTAGATAAGTTGCAACCCTAGACACAGATGAGATACTAGTTAGATACTTCGTACCTTAGACAAGTTGCGACCCTAGACACCGATGAGATACTACTTACTTAGTTCCTTAGACAAGTTGCAACCCTAGACACAGATGAGATACTAGTTACTTCGTAACTGAGACGAGTTGTGACCCTAGACACAGATGAGATACTATACTTACTTAGTTCCTTAGACAAGTTGCAACCCTAGACACAGATGAGATACTAGTTACTTCGTAACTGAGACGAGTTGTGACCCTAGACACAGATGAGATACTAGTTTATTCTTACCTTAGACGAGTTGTGACTTTGTGACTAGTACTGTGCCACCACATGCACACTGCGATCGCTAACTCAAGCGTGGCGACTATGGCAAACTCCCCAACTCCCCCCCCCCAACTCGGGGGAGGCCTATGTCCGAATAGAAGGATCATCATCACAACATACCAAAGCAGGCTGATTAGCTACTCATGAAACTGAACAACTTTCTCCAGAGAACCTATAAGTACATACTATAGTAGCAAAAAAAATACTTTTCGTAATTGACCTAAATGGAGATTCCTTGGGAACAGTTGTTCAGTAACCCTCTGTGTCATTATCATCATCATCATATCAGCTCATTTTTAACCCCCCACCCTTCCCCTCCCCCCGATCTGTTCTACAAGCTATGCGCCCTGCCCACTGCCACTTCAATAAAATCTAATAAATTGTTATTTGGATCTTAATAATATTACTTTAACTGATTGTACAAGCTTAAAATAAATTTATCACAATTATCACTTCAAGTAAGCAATATGTTTTCACTACATAGTATACCGTTAGAAATGATATCATCACCATCATCATCATCATATCAGCTCATATACGTCGTACCGAGGGGCTCGAGCCTACCCTGAATTAGGGCGATCGGGCCTTAGTCGATCACGCGGGTCCAGTCGACTTCACAGTTCACACACAACCTTCGAGTTTCTTCGCAGGCGTGTCCTACATACGATGTTTTCTGTCACAGTAAGAGCGTTGGATAAACGTACACAGGCCAGCACATCAAGCCACACACTTTGGACTTTGTACCGTTCTTATGGCGAATGCGTATGGATCAGAATCGCACTATGAGTGTATAGTTTGATGTGCTGGCCTCTGTACATATAAATTCGAAATGCGAAAATACATTAAAAGTATAACCCTCTGGGTACTAGGAAAAAATAGCTAAAAATCATATCCCACTTTGAAAATTGTACACGGAGAGTTTTTTTTCTTTTAAAATTCCAATTTTAAATCATAAATTCATTTATTAAGGCGCCGTCCAACGCAAGATAATTTTGAACATACAAGCAACGTACTCGTTTAATTAGCGTTTTTGCGGTGAGAACACGTTCCTTTAAGGCGCTAAGATCACTCAATCCGAGCAGGTTGATACGTGTTTCAATAATATCGAACGTAAGTCTATTCATTTTAAGTTCAAATCAATGCGGGCTTCAACGTGGCTGTTACGTTGAAACTGAACGCCCAATTCTCGATTTTTACATGTTTTTATTACTTTTCACCACTTTCAAATATGTTCAAAAAATGTGTTCAATTAAAATGAAATTTCTTAAAGGCGCCGATTTTTGTGTGTTGGTTTCATTCTCTATTAACTACCTATTTGTTTTCGAGAAATTTTGCAATGAATGCCAAAAACAGGGTCTACAGTACATTTTTTTACATCATAAGTGGCAATATTTTTAAAATTGTATTCATCATCATCATCATCATATCACCCACAAATCGTCCACTGCTGGACAAAGGCCTCCCCCAAGGATTTCCACGATGACCGGTCCTGCGCTGCCCGCATCCATCGGCTTCCCGCGATCTTCACCAGGTCATCGGTCCACCGCGTGGGAGGCCTGCCTACGCTACGTTTTCCGGTGGGCCGTCGCCACTCGAGAACTTTACTGCCCCATCGGCCATCTGTTCTACGAGCTATGTGCCCTGCCCACTGCCACTTCAGTTTAGCGATTCTGTGAGCTATGTCGGTTACTTTAGTTCTCCTGTAAAATTGTATTCAAATAAATCGATTTTTTATTACTTTAAGTATATTAAGTATTTTTATTTTTCTCCATGGTGATAGCTTTACACAGTATTTCAATTATTTGAATTGAATATTGTCATTTGACCCATCTTAAGGCCTTAAGTGCTTGTTCTTGGAGCAGGAAGCAAGTACGAGAACGTCTGTGAGACGATCCACTCACTAACAGTGAATTTTTCATTTCCACGCTCACTGCTTATAGCGACGATGAGTATTGGTCCGTCGTAGTTCTAATTTATATTTTTTGTATCGAGATAATCTATAACACTTTAAACTTTCACGATTATTCATAGGGAGCGTCCATTAATCACGTGAGTTTCGAAGGAGGGGGAAGGGTTTCGAAAAAAATCACGAAATATCACAAGGGGAGGGGGGGGGGGTTTGCGAGATATCACGTGCATTTATTATTTCGCTAAACGCGCGTTTTCTAAACCGAAAACGATTTCCCTGCCCGCCGCAACAACCGCCCGGCTCGGCTTGCCTTGAAAATTTTCAACATACTTTGTACCAGAAAAATACACGTGATTTTAGGTCTGGAGGCAGGGGTCAGTCTAAAACCTCACCGCGTATCACCAGGGGGGAGGGGAGAGTTAAAAAGTTGCTAAAAACATCACGTGATTAATGGACGGACCCATAACGACAAATTGAAAGCGGGACTTGACGTGATTTTATTTAACATATAAGTAGGTATTGATGTTGTTTTTACCTCAGCGTTTCGACTATGCTTCGATAGCCGTGGTCGCGAGTAGACTGGTAAAAACAACATCAATAACTGCTCATATGTAAAATAAAATCACGCCAAGTCCCGCTTTCAATTTGTCGAGATAATCTAGTTGCACAGTTGCTGGTAGTTATGTAGTTAGATTATTAATAAATGATCTGTAGGTTAAATTAAAACAATAATTAGAATATTGAGTAGTTTTTCAACGGAATCTTTAAAGCAACTTCATAATTAGCAGGAGGTTCCCAATTCGACTGTTTTTAGGGTTCCGTACCCAAAGGATAACAACGGGACCCTATGTCTAAGATTTCGCTGTCTGTCTATCTGTCCGTCTGTCACAAAAAAATCATGTAACATACATTATAAAACGGACCAAGTGCGAGTCAGATCCGCACACATAGGGTTCCGTAACATCATACTAGATGGCGCTAGTTTCTTCAGTTCCGTACTATCACGGCGCTAGTTTTTTCACGTTAAAAAAACAGGTTTTTTTTATTTGTACACAATTTTTTTTCTAATTTTTTGTATTTGTTGTTATAGTGGCAACAGAAATACATCATCTGTAAAAAAAAAAACAACTGTCTAGCTATCACGGTCCATGAAATACAACCTGGTGGCAGACGGACACCCGGACGGACAGCGAAGTCTTATTAGTAGGGTCCTGTTTTTACCCTTTACTTACTCCAAGTAAAACCAGTTGAATCACTCCAAAATAATCGATCAATACATTTGGAAAAGTCGTAGAATATTAAAGAGATACTGTCACGTCAGAATTTGCATGAATTCGCTCTTACGAATGACAGGTGATACATTGCAAATGTTTCTGATAAATTATGATAGCAATATCGATTCCGTCTCGACACCCTCATCGGAAACCAAAAAGAAAATAAATAAACAAACTTGAGGCCAATTCAAGTTGAGCCCACATTCGCGCAAGGTCGCGCTGATCTCACCGACAGTTTTTTCTACACATTGCTATTACGTGACTGGTTTTAGATGTAACCACATTACGGGAGTTCTTGGAGAAGGGGTACGGAAAAGTGTGGCTCACAAAGCTTTTCCGGGTTATATTTATTGTTTAAACTCCAAATGACCCCAGTAAGTGTTTTTTGCTATACGTAAATGTCCTACGAGTTCTATCTATTCATACTTGCTTAAAGTTGAATTTCAATGTTATTGAAATGGTTTGGTTTTTTTGTGTCCGTTTTGATTTGTTCCAATTTTGTCCCAGTTGTTCGTCCCATAAGTTATTTCTGGTTTCGTCCTTGATTCATTGTTTGCACCGATAATACCCGACTGCAAAGAAGGATTATGTTTTTCGCGCCTATCTGTGAATGTCTGGTGAAGATAGCGGTAGCCGATGGATGCGGGCAGCGCGGACCGGTCGTCGTGGAAAACCTTGGGGTAGGCCTTTGTCCAGCAGTGGACGATTTTCGGATGATATGATGATGATGATGATCTATGAATGTGGGATTCTTTATTCCCTCTTAGCATCTAAACGGCTGGATGTACATATTTTGAAGAGCGAGGTTGTCTTGATCGCCTGAGTGTTATTGAATTCATTTAAGCAGTATTGTTAACAATTTTTAGGGTACCGTAGCCAAAGGGTAAAAACGGGACACTATTACTAAGACTTCGCTGTCCGTGCGTCTGTCCGTCTGTCACCATGCTATATTTCATGAACCGTGATAGCAAGACAGTCAAAATTTTCACAGATGATGTATTTCTCTTGCCACTATAACAACAAATACTAAAAATTAAAAAAGTGAAAAATAAGGGAGGTCTCCATACAAAAAACGTGTTTTTTTTAATCGTGAAGAAACTATGATGGTACGGAACCCTATGTGTGCGGTTCTGACTTGCACTTGGCCGGTTTTTAATCCTTACTAATTTTACACATGTGAAAATGTGTTTGTTTGTTTGTTAACTCTTTACGTTTCAACACCTTGACTAATCTTGATGAAAATTGCCATGCAGATTGCCTGTGTCACGGGGAAGGACAAAGGCTCGTTTTTATCCCGTGAAAACAGCTAAGTGCGATGCAGTTCCTGAGGTAACTTAAAGAAGTCTTTTTTTGGTTCATTTCCTTAACATCGCAACGGAACAATCGATTATTGTGATTTTTGCACAGAGATGGGTGAAGGAGTAGGAAATTATGCATACTGCTAATTAGAATAGCCCGATCTGGGATATGGATCTGATGAAAACTAATGTCCACGCTCGCAAGCCGCTAGCAGCTCGCGCACCGCTCTCCCTCAAAGACAGTCATAAAAACGATGTCACCGCGGGCAAAAGCTAGTTTTTAAAGAAATGGTTTAGTTGTTTATCTACTTTTAAATGTAAAAAGTCAGTCAATCCGTTTTGGAGTTAAATGGGAATACTTATTTGCACACACGAACGTACCTATACACTTTGTACGTTCCGTCGTCACAGATGATTTTAGTAGCCGTCCTGGGTAAAAATAAGTAACATTTTAACCGCCTCCGTAGCGTAATGGCTAGTCCATTCGCTTTACACCAGAAGGGCGCGGGTTCAATTCCCGGCAGGGTCAACTTTGTAAGACTCGGTTTGGTTGGTAGTAGGGTTTTTCATAGCTCGCCTGGCTAGCTACCACAATCTTGCCTAAGTCTTGCCGCCAAACATCAATGTTAACAGCATTGATGTGTTCCGGCTCGAAGATAAGATAGCCAGAGCCCCATTGCGTTGGGGAATCTTGGTAAGCCCGCTTCCATCTTCGGCATCATCGTCACTTATCATCAGGTGAGTTGATGCCAAGGGTTTACCGATTGTGAACAAAAAAAAAAATACGAAAGGGAATATAAAATGGGACTAAAGAAGAATTAATTGTTAGAAGAGAGATGAAAGCACTTTTCGCTCCGAAAACGCCATTTTTAAAGAAAGAGTCCCACCCACTTCGTGACTTTAGAGTCGACAGAGTATTTTTGTGGTACGAAACACCGTTAGACACATGCGGAACAAACACTTGTTTTTTTTATACAGTTCCATTTTTTGTTGGCGTCTTATGTCTTGTTTTCGTCGTCGACGGCGTTGTTTTTCACACGGGCATATACATACATATAAGTATATCTATAAGGATAGCTATAGAGTACCTATTATATATAACAATGTACAATTTTCTACCTCACGTTGGGGCCAGAAATGGACACGAATTTTATTTTGAATTCATACACGCTTTCGTTTTCATCCTTTTGGTTTTTAAAGCGAGGTATTGACTGGCACAGTTTTCTCTGTCTTTTTCTTAACGTTTTAAGAGTAAAGAGAATAAACACACTTTTTAATGGTTTTTCATTTCAATTAAAAACTACAATGAAAGTATAAAAAATAATAACATTACTCTGCATTATCATAAAAAAATATTGATGTATATTTTTTTAAATTTATCATCATAAATTTATACTTCAAAATATTAGTCATAACTAGAGTTGATAGTAACGGTGTAGACCTATCTTTGGGACTTTTTTACATTGAGTCAAAACTGCTCAATCGTGTTTCTAATAGCTTTGGACTTTTAAAAAATCATCAACAATAAGGGTATTTTTTTTTGACCTTGGGTTTTTTTATTGTTTAGGAGAAATTGACGTCAAAAATAACGAAAATCTGTAATATTACCGACTTAAAAAACTTCAAAAAAAGGAGGTTATCTATTCGACCCAAATGTATGTATAATATTGTAGGAATTGCACAATATTTGTGTATATTATAATAATTTTACTATGATATTAGTCAATCTACGTCGTGGGCTCCTTAACAGGTGTGCCATATTTCATAAGTGTATGTATGTAAGTATGTATGTTTGTCCACGTATTTCTCAGGAACTAGAACTTGAAATGCAATAATTCTTTTTTTAGGGTTCCGTGTATCCAACGGGACCCTATTACGAAGCCTCCGCTGTCTGTCCGTCTGTCAGCGGGCTGTATTTCATGAACCGTAATAGGTAGACTGTTGATTAAATAAATAAATATTCTGGGACAAATCACACATGGTCATCTGGCCCCAAAGTAGGATTCCCTGTGTTATGGGTTACCAGAGACTGATATACATACTTATATACGTTTAAATACATACATACATAGATATAATTTAACACCCAGACACAGAGCAAACAAATCTGCTCATCACACAAATGCTTGCCCTGGGTGGGGATCGAACCCACGACTCTCGGATCAGTAGTCAAGGGCACTAACCACTGAGCCACCGAGTCAGTCATTTTTTTACAAAATCATATCAGCTCATATATACGTCCCCAACGAAAGGCTGCAGCCTACCCTAAATTAGGGTCCCCACCGAAAGGCTGGATAAACTACCCTGCCTTAAATTAGGGCTATCGAGCTTAAGTCGACCACGCGGGCCCAGTTCGGGTTGATCGACTTCACACGCAACCCGAGTTTCTTCGCAGGTTTCCTCACAATGTTTTCCTTCAACGTTTTACCAGTTTTTTAAATTTTTTTTATTGCCGCTATAATAACAAATAAAAAAATTTAGAAAAAGTGAAAAAATAAGGGGGATCTCCATACAAAAAACGTGTTTTTTATAAGTCAATCAATCAATCAAATATGCTTTATTGTACAATAAATAAATAAAATACAGAATAGTACAGAAAATCAGGAGTACAAAAGTCTTTAGAAGTACTTTTGATTTAGCTCTATCGTAAAAACGGTAATACATAAAAGCGTGAAACTTGGTGTGAATATAGTACTAATACTGAAGTTATTCAACACTTATCAAAAACTGGCCAAGTGTGAGTCGTACTCGCGCTAAGGAGTCCGAACTGAATGTAAAAAAAAACAGATTTTTGTAGCTCGCGTTGATGTCTTTTGTTTGTAATGTGAATGAATAGATCTCATTTTTGTTGTGGTGTTGCGGTACGCAACCCTCGGAGTGCTAGTCCGACCAACCAAAGTGTAGTTCCACCAACCAAACCGAGTCTTACAAAGTTAACCCCGCCGGGAATCGAACTAGAAACCTCCTGGTGTGAAGCGAATGGACTAATCATTACGCCACGGAGGCAGTTCCGTTTTGTGTGTACCAATCCCTGGAACAACACGTCTTCAGTTTAACCCCACAATTTTGTGATTGAACTCGGGTGGCCTTAACGTTTTTAGCGGTTTCAATTAAGAGGAAACGCGGGCGCCATTTTTTCCATAATAACGTAGTCACATAATACGAGTATTAAGTCCTCCCTGGAAAATGACAATAGAGCAAGAATGTTTTTTCCATCAAACCTATATCATAGTAAAAAGAAAGAATAGTAGGTTATCTTCATACAATGGTACATCGCGCGCTTTGTATATGTGCGCGTCAGTATTTTTTTAGTAAAAGGAAAGAAATCGTTCTTAATATTGTATTGTGCGTGCGTGCATACTGATGACGCGCACACATATAAACCGCGCGATGCACCGTTGTATGAAGATAACCTACTATTTTTTCTTTTTACTATGCCCTTATCTACCATGACCATGCCTCTATGTTTTGTTTTTTCCCGTATTCCAATTATAATATGAAGTAGGAGCCTTCAAAACTGAGAAACTTTCCCAATTGAAATGTCATTTTCAGACACCCACCAAAAATAATACGCACATTAACAATGAAATGAAAACATAGAGGCATAGGAAAGCATTTTTTAAATTATTAAAAAAAAAACTAGTATTTTTGCTCAAGTTTTGGAGGAGGAAATAGCAGGGACTACGAAATGATATTTTGGTCAATTTTAGTGCCTATCATCGGTCTGCGCTGCAGTTCTCCCTTTCTTGCTGAATACGGAGAGGTTTGGGGGAGGGAGACAGCAATATTTTATTCAAATACCTATTCTTTAGAGCGCGTTTCCTCACTACAGGCTTTATTTCAATTCTGTACCAGTTTATCTACTTAGGCTGTAAGAACCGTCATCACCATCATCATATCAGCCGAAGGACGTCCACTGCTGCACATAGGCTTCCCCCAAGGATTTCCACGACGACCGGTTCTGCGCTGCCCGCATCCAGCGGCTTCCCGCGACCTTCACCAGTTCATCGGTCCACCGAGTGGGAGGCCTGCCTACGCTACGTTAGAGGTCTTTCGGTTTGGAAGCCTGGCATCTACCGGGGATTCTTCGCACCCCCCGCCCCGCCGTTACCTTGAGCGCTACCGGAGCCAGGAATAGCGGAGCTGACGGGGAGTAGCTAGGGGCCGTTTTTTGGTTGTGTCAACATTGTGAGGAGGAGGACAGACGGACAGATGGACAGACAGCGGAGGCTTAGTAATAGCATTATTTTATTGTGGTAATTGGGTCCCGATGGTCACCCGTTGCGTGTAAGGAACCCTAAAAAATGTGATAGTCACTACATAGATCCCTTAACCTTACCTAATCATCATTACAGCTCATATACGTCCCCACCGAGGGGCTCGAGCCTACCCTGAATCAGGGCGATTAGGCCTTAGTCGTCCACGCGGGCCCAGTGCGGGTTGGTCGACTTCACACACAACCTTCGAGTTTCTTCGCAAGCGTTTGCAGGTTTCCTCACGATGTTTTTCCTTCACCGTTAAAGCAATCGGTAAGTATGTACGTAAGTTTTTGAAAAACTCATTGGTACTTTGGCCGTCCAGATTTGAACCCGGTACCTCTGGTTAGATGGACCGAGTCGTTACCGGTAACCTTACCTAATATCACACTATAATATTATAAAAGCGAAAGTTTGTGAGTGTGTATGTTTGTTACTTCTTCACGCAAAAACTACTAAACGGTCCTGGCTGAAATTTGGTAGGTAGACAGATTAGGACCTGGATTAACACATAGGCTACTTTTTTTCACGATCGCGAGCCGCTAGCGAAAAGCGTAAACCCTCGAAAAGGCGTAGAAACGTTGTCCACGCAGGTGAAGCCGCGGGAAACAGCTAGTAAATAATAATTACTTGTATGTTCGGTCTGTAGTCTTTACTAATTATTATGGAGAGGTTAAGTTTGTAAGTGTCTCCGTTACTACTCGTCCGATTAAAAAAAAAATAACCATTGCCTAGAATGGACCTTTAAGATGAACATAGGCTAAAAAAATATTGGAAGCGGATTGTTCATCTCGCACCTTGACAACCACGCAGGCAAAGCCGAGGGCAATTGCCAATATATAGGTGATTTGATAACGGACTTAGTCCGAAAGTGGTTGTGGTTAAAAGTCACTTTTATGAAGTTTCAGAGGAAAGAGTAGACATGAATGACTGGGAAAATACATATAATGAATGTTATTAATTATTTCCTGATTTATTAATGAAATGATGAAATGTAATTAATTGTAATTTTCAAATACTTAAATACAAAAATAAATCAATGATTTCATTCACAGAAAGTCTGCCAATAGGGATGAATACAGCATCCTTATCCTTACTAATAATATAAATGTGAAAATGTGTTTGTTTGTTACCTTTTCACGCTTCTACACCTCAACCAATCTTGACAAAATTTGTCATACAGGTAGACTATGTCACGGGGAAGGCCGTAGGCTACTTTTTATCTCGGAAAAATAGCATAATCCGATACAGTTCCTGAGGGAACTAAAATATACTCTTTTTTGGTTAATTTCTTTTACATCGCAACGGAACAATGGATTGTTGTGGTTTTATTTGCACAGATATGATTGAGGAGGTGGGAAACAACAATTTACTAATCACCCTAAAAGACAGTTACAAAAACGATGTCCAAAGCCGCGGGAAAAAGATAGTCGAGATGTATTATGAACTCTTGATCACTAAATTGCCCTCCTACTTAAACTTCGGAAAACCTTACGCGTTTTGTTTTCCATCAAGTCTTCAATTTTTAATTCACCAAAATAACAAAATGAGTACATAAATGACGCTGCTAAACTATGGCGTCACGCCTAGGTATACCAAACATATTTAGAACAAAATGTCGTTTTTGACAGATGATAAAAAGTAAATCAGATGACTAGCATTCGTCATCCCTATTATTGTAATACAATAACCTAATAGGTATGAAAGTGATTGGTGTACGTGACCACAAGTTGGAATGAAAATATTTCACAATACTTGCCTTATATTTTAGTAGGGAAAATAAACATCAAAAATTCTAAAAACTTTTAGGTACTTAACTACAAGCTTTTATTTAATAACTAGTTTTTGCCCGCGGCTTAGCCATTTGTGGACATCGGTTTATGAATGTATTTTAGGGTAATTAGTAAATTAGGTCGTTTTCCAGCCCCTCAACCATCTCTGTGCAAACAAAATCAGAACAATCCGTTGTTCCGTTGCGATGTATAAACAAAAAAAAAAGACTTAAACAGGAAACTAAGGTTCCCCTCGATTTCTCTGGCATGCCATCATCAGATTCTGGTTTCCTTATCATGGTACCACCCTTGGGATATCTTCTTCCCAACAAAAAAAGAATCATCAAAATCGGTTCATAAACGAAGAAGTTATCCGCGAACACACATAAAAAAAAATATATACGGTCGAATTGAGACACCTCCTCCTTTTTTTAAATCTTTTAATAAAATTCGAGGAAATCGAAATTACTCCTCGTGTCCTGTAAATTACAAAATATTTTTTTTGTATAAAAAATAATTAACTGAAGTAAAAAGTGGTTACAAAGTTGGTCGTTGGCGGCTGTAAATATAAGCCTTATGAACTATTCTTTCATAGGTTGAACACATTGCTAAAGCCAGTTCTTGTGAATCATGTTGAACTGTAGGAGCTTATATATATTTTACAAATAATTTATTTACTATCCTCTTATGACATGACTGGCGCTGTGACTACTAGTCACGCAGTAGGTACGTCCTTATCGACCGCGGCAAGGTAGAGACAGCAAAAAAACAGTGCGAAGAGGTCAGGAAATCTAGAACTTTGGAGTTTTGTGCTTTTGTTTAAACTTGAAAATTCATCAAGATTAACAGTTTGAAAAGCTTTGTAGTATACGATTGCGATGTCCTTGAGGAACCCAGGGCAAAGTATATTCGTACAGTTTGGTGTACTAATATAAATATAGGAACTTTGGTTTGGTTGTCGAACGTATAAGATTTCGCCGCCATTTTTTATTCCGTCATTGCAAATTTAAAATGTCATTTCTGGCCCGTTGTATGAAGTGTCCAGGGTGTGCCCAGAGCCTCTACCGATTCGCGTGGTGAGGGACCGAAGTTGCGGGAAACGAATAGTTTTATATTAGGTGAACTGTATGAGAGCTGGTATGGTGAAGGAGACGGTATGGCTTGTATGGCGAAGGTTGCGAAAAGCTGCTGGATGCGGGCAGTGCAGAACCGGTCGTCGTGGAAATCCTTGGGGGAGGCCTATGTCCAGCAGTGCGTTCGTGCGTGCTTGCGTGCGTGGGTGTGTGTGTGTGTGGCGCTTTGTGCGTCGATTTTCGACTGATTTAGAACAGTTTATGACAGCTAATGAGCAGAACAGCAACGCCACGTGCGTTAAGAATGACAAAAGCGTAAGCAAATTAAAACATGCCGGGTCATTTTGACCCAACACTCAAACCGCTATTCTCAAAAAAATTGACCTTTCATACAAAAATGCACAAAATTTGTCGATCAGCTGGTCGATTTGTATAAAGAGCACAATTTTTATTTTGCGATTTCAGCAAAGTCCTTGAACAAAAGTTGTTTATTATATACAATAAGTAGAAGTCCAAGTTAGCAGGACCTGCACCAATTTTATTACACCCTGTATATAAAGTGAAGTGGAATGAATATTTAAAAAATAAAGTTATTCTATTTTTTTTTTCTTTTTTTATTAGCCCTTTCCAGCTAGAAACCTGCTGAAGAGCAACGTACCCTGAAAGGTTCTCGCAAGAGACCCCGGAACTCCCTTCTTGAAGTTTTTTTAGTTCTTGGAAAACATCATCATCATATCAGCTCATATACGTTTCCAATGGCTCGAGTTACGAGTCTACCCTGAATTAGGGCAATCGGGCCTTATTCGACCACGCGAGCCCAGTGCGGGTTGGTCGACTTCACACGCAAACTTCGAGTTTCTTCGCAGGCGTGTGCAGGTTTCCTCACGATGTTTTCCTTCACCGTAAGATTGTCGGATAAACGTACATATGAAATCGAAATTCGAAAACACGTTGGTACATGACAGGATTCGAACCACGACCTCCCGGACAGGAGGTAGCGGCCCTAGCCGTTACGCCACCGACGCTCTTGGAAAACAAGGAAATTGTTTTATCTAATTAGAGCAAAATAACAACAGTCATAACAAGGAAAAGTTTATTAAAATCAATTAGCGGTTTTGCTTGTGTACGTAAATAATAAAATGTTTATTAAAATTTATATACAATTATTATCCATAAATTGTTATTTATGAAGTGAATTTTAAAGTAACAATGCGGTTATATTAGGTATTTGATTTAAATCTACTTTGTTGGTATTATAAAGTAATATAAATTTGTTTTGCTTTAGGTAGGACTAGCTGTGCCCGCGATTTTGTCCGCATGGAGGGTTTTGAATTTTCCCACAGGACCTCTTGAATTTTACGGGATAAAATGTATCCTATATGTTAGCCCGGACTATAAGATACCACCATACAAAATTTCATTAAAATCGGCCTGGTAGTTTTTGCGTGATGAGCAAACATACAGACAAACAGAAAAAAATCCAAAAGTGTTGTTTTGGCCTCTATATCGTTAGTAATGTCCACCACAGTTATTAATATCCAAAAAAATATTTCATGTACAGACACGGTCCCGTTACAGTTTTATTATATTATGTTATAATATATTGTATTATATTATATTATATTATATTATATTATATTATATTATATTATATTATATTATATTATATTATATTATATTATATTATATTATATTATATTATATTATATTATATTATATTATATTATATTATATTATATTATATTATATTATATTATATTATATTATATTATATTATATTATATTATATAGATATGACTGAAGTCTACTTTGGTATTATAAAATTATATTAATTTGTTGTTTTTCTATAGGTAGGATGAAGGAGCGAAGAAGGTACTGTGGGTTCCGTATCACTACACCTCTCCACATAACCTATAACATTCATACCTATTTATTAAAAAAAGTAAATTTTTACGATAGAGCAAAAAACTTTAATAAAAACGTTGGACCGCTTTAATTTTTTAATTATTCTTTGTTAAAAACTCCCAGCACATATTCTGTGATTCTATCACGGTTCAAGCCTTTTAAATATCGAACTAACGGATGGAAGGACAGACGGACGGACAGCGTAATCTTAGTAGATAGATAGATAACACGTAATAGAGTAATGGGTCCCTTTACATGGCACGGTAGCCTAATAATTGTCAATTTTTCCCGGGATAAAAGTAGCCTATGTCCTTCCTTCTGACACAGGCTACCTGCATGCCAAATTTCATCAGGATTGGTCAATGTGTTGAACCGTGAAATGATCACAAACAAACACATTTATAATATTAGTGAGGATACTCGTTAAAAAACCGACTTCCATCGCAACAACTTAGTACATTTTTGCATTATTATTTTTGAATTTTGTTAATTTTCTAAAAAAAATTCTTCACCGATTTTGATAAAATTTATATGGGACCACACGGGAAGCACTAACTTTCATATAAAAAATAATTATAAAAATCCGTTCACCCAGTCAAAAGTTCTGAGATAAAAAAACATACAGTCGAATAGAGAACCTCCCCCTTTTTTGGAAGTAGTTTTTGCGTGAAAGAGTAACAAACATAAAACCATACATTCATACCTTCTTACAAACTTTGGCGTTTATAATATTAGTAGGATGATTTATTATTTGTATTGCTTATGTATACAAAATAATTGAAAACGCTAAACACGTTAAAAAACCGACTTCCATCGCAACAAATTAGTACATTTTTTGCATTATTATTTTTGGTTTTTGTTAATTTTCTATTTTTATTTTTATTTTTTTATTTTGTTATTTTATTTTGATAAAATTTATATTTATATTTATATTTACACGGTAAGCACTAGCTTTCAAATAATAAAAGAATCATAAAAATCGGTTCACCCAGTCAAAAGTTCTGAGGTAACAAACATAAAAAAAAATTGAGAACCTCCTCCTTTTTGGAAGTCGCTTGAAAAAGAGAAGATAAACAAAAAAATACCTCACATACAAACTCAAATTATGTAAGTATTAGTAATTTAAAAAAAAAACTCTGACACACCCCTTTTCTTTGGTACTGCAATATTTATCAAAATATTTTTAAAAATACGTGTTTACACACACTTTTAAATAGTCCAAAAAAAATTATTGTTGATTACAAATAATAACCGCCTCCGTAGCTCAGAGGCAAAGTTCACTGGCTTTACACAGGAGGTCGCGGGTTCGATTCCCGCCGGGGTCAATTGTAAGACTCGGTTTGGTTGGTGGAAGGGCCTTTTTATAGCCCGCCTGGCTAGCTACCACCATCTTATCTAAGACTTGCCGCCAAATATCAATGTTGATATCATTGGTGTGTACCGGCATGAAGATAAGATAGCCAGATCCCCATTGCTTTGGGGAATCTTGGTAAACCCGCTTTCATCTTCGGAAACATCGTCACTTACCACCAGGTGAGATGTTGTCAAGGGTTTACCAATTGTAAATAAATAAAAAAAAAGTCATGATTCAGAATACAGTCTCAGGTACACAAATATCAAATTGTTATAGAAGCCAGGTCAACAAATATAATTTTGTTAAAGAATCAACATATATATTTTTGTAATTTACATAGTCAATTATTTTATAATATCCTCTAGAGCACAAGCATTTTTTGACATGAGTCTTGAATTTATTCTGTGACAAACTAGTTTAATGTTGCAATCTGTATGCCATACGGTGAAAGTTACGCGAAAAAGTAGGTACAGCGTGGCTGTACAACCTATATTTACTTATTTTCTATCCCTACACTTAGAAGGAACAAGGCGCACAGATTGTTTACAATCACAACTGTTGAATATTTATTTTGTTAAGTCGAGTTTTATCGCACGCCCCGTATCTGTGGGAATCTGATCACTCTTAGTTGTCGGATACAAATAATGTTGTGTACATTTTAGTTGTAAACACGAAGGATTATTGTAAACTTATTAATTGGATCTCAGGGTTATTGTTGTAGGGTTTTGGGAAGATGTTTGTTTGTATTTTTTGTGGATACAAATATCTGTGAAGATGTTACTAATACAAGTAATGTTGACTTCATTGATGTATTTGTGCTTGAAGTTGTTATTAGTAATGATTATAGTAAATTAAAATTAAATATGATTTATATCTACCGCGTTTACTTTTTACCCGACTAAGAAAAAGGAGGGTTATGTTTTCGACAGTCTATGTATGTATGGATGTTCATCTGTTCCCTCTTATTTCCTAAACCACTAATTATAATGTGCCTTCGCATAGGTAAATTTCTATTTAAGTTTTTACACACACACCCACACATACACCCACACACACACACACACACCAACATACATTTCTTCTAATAAAACTTACTCATTCCTGTTTTAACCTTTTCTCTAATATTCAATATTATTTTTTTTCGTATTTTTTAACAACTGCTAATATATGAATAGCTGTTTGATATAACAAATTGTAAAAAAAAATCGATAACTTTGATGTCTTTAAAAAAATTGAAAACGATAGCAATAACGCTTACATCATCGTCGTATAAACTAATCCAAGCTATCACAATAACAATAACAAAAGACCCAGCGCGCAACCTTGCGGTACGCCAAGCACATGTTGCCCAAATTGCCAGTTTTTTTGTGACATTGTATCAGCATAATGTGGGAACTAGCCTAGCAATGCTTTTCTTGATTCGAGACAAGGCACGGGAAGTCATGCATCACACACAGCTTAAGGTCACATAAACTTATCTTTATCTATTATTACGTTTTGGTAATTGTAGTTTTTTTTTATAATTTCAACAACTATAGAAAAGGTAGATTCAATTTACTTTTTAAGCGTCGTTGGCTCAATGGTAACAACTCGGTCCTCTTAACCAGTGGTCCCGGGGTTCAAATCCGTATTACGGCCAATGTACCAATGAGTTTTTCAATACTTACGTACATAAACTTACCGATTGATTTAATGGTGAAGGAAAACATCGTGAGGAAACCTGCACATCTGATTCCAGATGTGTATGAAGGTCGTGTTACACACGTCCGTGTAGGTGTTAATCTAAAATGCCTTACAGGCAACTGGTCTTGGATAGCACGGTTAATTATTATTGTGCCACACGATAAGAAAGAAAGACATTTTTTTTCATCCCTAAGTTGTACTTTAAATCGTATACTAACTAAATTTAATATTTTAGGCATATTTTGGGTTTAAAGACGAAACATTAAAGACGTAGTATCAGGACCAAGACTACCAAGGATGTACTATATACTATTTTTTTGCCATTTTTTAACCAAAGATTGAGATATTTTATTATCTATCTATACACATATTATATCTATATCTATCTATAATATAATAAAACTGTAACGGGGTCGTGTCTGTACATGAAATATTTTTGGAAAATAATAACTGTGGTGGACATTACTAACGATACAGAGGCCAAAACAATAACTTTTGGAATTTTTGTCTGTCTGTCTGTCTGTCTGTCTGTCTGTATGTTCGCGCATCACGCAAAAACTACCAGGCCGATTTTGATGAAATTTTGTATGGTGGTTCCTTATGGCCCGGGTTAACATATAGGATACTTTTTATCCCAGAAAATTCAAGAGTTCCCGTGGGAAAATCAAAAGTATTCATTAATAGAATGGCTCACCACGCAAATGTGGCTTGACCTATTACAATCAAATTTTACATGTTGATACCCTTATAGCGAACTAAAATTGGGACATTGTGAATCCCAAAAAAATTAGGGTTCCTACAGGAAGGCAAAAAATTTTATCTTTAGAATGACTCAACGTAACAAAATGAAACCTTTACATTGGGATGGGGTGTTTTTACCATCATTGTATAGTCGGGTATTCTTTATCCCGGAAAACTAAAGAGGTCCCGTGGGAAATTATCTATCGATACTTAAAATAATAACAATAGAGTACTTTTTTCTATACATTAACATTATAATCATAGTAGCAGAATGTCAATAGATGGCACTGCAGGGATAATAAAACGCGCTTAAGTTGTATTAAAACATTAAAATATTTTTTCATACTTTTGAGTGGATTTCTTTTATGTATTTTTCAGCATACGCTACTTTAAACTCTGGAACTATGGTACGATAGCGATGTGTTTCATAGACGAACAAAAAGGTATTTTTTTACACATTCCAATCGTGTAAAAAAAATAAAAACACATAAATCAAGTTTAGCATCTTTTAACAGGAGGCACAGATATGGGAACTCTTCTGACGGCGACTATTTGCGTGTGGCAGTTGCTCTCCGCCTGCAATATCAATATCTGTGAACCTCATTAATGTATTTGCGGGTCCACGGTGCAGGCAATTGGCCACCACTCACTGAGTTGCAGTCGTGTTTGTGAAGATTCCCACGTCACCAATTCCTTAATGACCTCACTCGGAGGGCACTGGTCTCGGCCAGATAGAATATTCCATCTTTGATGCAGCCGCCGGCCGGGCTTTAGTCGATCTGATGGCAAAAGGCTGGAGGGTTTAAACAGGTGCTATGGCAGAGAGGAATGTGTCTTTTCTGCCACTTTTTCTGCCTCACTGTACGGTACTGCTGCTCAATTTTCGGCGAGAAAGAAGCATAATAAGTACTCGGTTTGGAAGCAAATTACTGCTTTGTGCCGCTGGTCTGTGAGACAACCGGCTGCTGAACCCTCAAAGGCCTTTGCCTTCACAAAGGAGATTGGCCTTCGCCTTCGAGAGAGGAGATGTGACGTGAGGTCCTACCTGCTGCTAAGGTTGTCTATTGCCATCCAGCGCGGCAACGAGAAGTGCGTCTTGGGCTCCTTTGGAGCTGATACGACTCGAGTATTTGACCCATATTAATATTGTTAGGAAATTTTATTACTAGATTGATACCTATAATGATTTGAATTAGTTTTTGATAATATAGGTATATATGTTATTTCATCATATCAGTTTATATACGTCCCCACCAAGGGGCTCAACCTACCCCGAGTTAGGGCGATCTGGCCTTAGACGATCACGCGGGCCCATTGCGGGTTGATTGACTTCACACATAAGCTTCGAATTTCTTCGAAGGCGTGTGCAGGTTTCCTCACGATGTTTTTCTCACCGTAAGAGCGTCAGATAAACGTACATACCAGTATGAAATCGATATTCGTATAGATATTGATAAGTGGCAGGATTCGAACCACGGCCTTCCGGACAGGAGGTAGTGGCCCTAACCGTTTTGCCACTGACGCTCTATATTTTATGTAATATTTAGAAATCCTTACGTAATATTATAAATGTGAAAATGTGTTTGTTTGTTTGTTACCTATTCACACTTCAACACCTCTATGAATCTTGATGAAATTTGGCATGTAGGTAGCCTGTATCACTGGAAATGAAATAGTCAACCTTTTATCTGTGGAAATTATCATAGCCCGATGCAGTTCCTGAGGAAACTAAAACAATTCTCTTTGTTCGTTTTATATAAAATCGTAACGAAAAAATAGATTGGAGTGATTTTTAGCACAGAGATGAGGTGGAAAATGATATAATTTACTTATAAGTATATCCTGACATAGTTCCCGAGGGATCTGGGGACAACTGTTTTCTACGCTCGCGCACGTCGGTGGCGTCGCAACGGAGCAACGGATTAAAGTGATTTTTTGTATAGAATTTGTTGAGGGGGTGGGAAGTGACAAAGACTGCTAATCTGAATAGCCCGATACAGTTCCTGAGGTACCTGGAGAAAACTCATGTCCACGCTTGCGAGCTGATTGCGGCTCGCGCACCACTCACCCTCAAAAAGAGTCATAAAAGCTATGTCCACGTGGGCGAAGCCGCGGGCAAAAGCTAGTTTATAATAAAACTGTAACGGGGCTGTGTCTGTACACGAAATATTTTTGCGAAAATAATAACTGTGGTGGACATTACTAACGAAGGCCAAAACAACAACTTTTGGAATTTTTGGCTGTCTGTCTTTCTGTATGTTCGCGCATCACGCAAAAACTACCCGATCGATTTTGATGAAATGTTGTATGGTGGTTCTTTATAGTCCGGGTTTACTTATAGGATACTTTTTATCCCGGATAATTTAAGAGTTCCCGTGGGAAAATTCAAAATGTCCACGCGGACGAGGTTGCGAGCACAGCTAGTTGGGAATAAAACCTTTGTTTCAAACCTTAACAGGTTCCAAATTAAAACGTTAATAGATAAACATACTAACAAGTACCTACTCAGTACTTAGGCACAATATATATTATTATGTATACAGTACGGACACTCCCTGATGCCCTCGTCACCACTATTGATACAGATTGGTTATAGTTTGGTTCTCGATTGTAAAGGATTTCGCCGTGATTTTGTCAGCTCCGTTACTTGTTTTTAGAAATGTCATATCACAAACGTTGTATGCTGTGTCCGGGGCACAGAACAAGTAACAATAGTTACTTGTTCTGTGGTCCGGGGTGTGGCTTAAGTAGACAGACTATAGGTACATAGCTAGGTATACATTAGGTAAATTTAGTTTCGTCTGAATGTGTGAGTGTGTGAGTGTGTCTGCGCTTTTTTATTATCATCATCATCATTACAGCTCATATATACGTCCCCACCGAGGGGCTCGAGCCTACCCCGAATCAGGGCGATTAGTCGACCACGCGGGCCCAGTGCGGGTTGGTCGACTATACACACAACCTTCGAGTTTCTTCGCAGGCGTGTGCAGGTTTCCTCACGATGTTTTTCCTTCACCGTTAAAGCAATCGGTAAGTATGTACGTAAGTTTTTGAAAAACTCATTGGTACTATGGCCGTCCAGATTTGAAGCCGGTACCTCTGGTTAGATGGACCGAGTCGTTCCCGGTTGAGCCACCGACGCTTTTTATTATTATAGTTTTCCTTATATTTGGAGCTTAATTAACAAACTTATTTGTTGTAATTTGTTTTGAGCATTACATGTTTGACATGTTTCAGTAGTTTAAACTATGTTAATAATGACTGATTACTACTTACCTATAGTCTGTGCCACAAACAGTTTGACATAATTTTATAGTTGATAAGCTCATTACGAAAAACCTAAAAATTTTAGGTACAGTCAAGGAATTTAATTCCCTACCCATTTCGTTGAAATATCGTTAGACATTCGCAATGCATTAAGGTCGAAAATTCTATTCAGTAATAGTATTGAAATGTCAGTACGTATTATTTGTCGCTTTGAATTACCGATAACCTCTTTGCGAAAAGTTATCATTTGCTTTTCTATTTGTCAGTGTCAATCGAAAATAGCTCTTATGGTGACAGTTTGCTACACGATGTTGAACCTTAGGTGGGTTGGAAATTAAATTCCTTGACTGTACAAGCTTTTATTTGAAACGAGTATTTAAGCCCAGGAAGCTCGAGTTTCCATACAAACGTAGTTCCGCCTAAATGCAAAAACTACGTGCCGGAATGTCTAGCTCCTAAACGTCTTCCAGGCCCATTATGAAACTTGACAAGGATTATCTACATAATATATTATTACCTATTTTGAAGAATAACCTAAAAACAAATGATGAGATCAGCTCATATACGTTTTTTTTAACTTGTAAGGGGGGTATTCCACGTGAAGCGGACAGCTACCTAGAAATGTTGATGTTTCCGATTTTAGTTAAGATTTTTAATTAATTTATGCTTATCATCACATCAGCTCATATACGTCCCCACCGAGGGGCTCGCTTGAGCCTACCCTGAATTAGGGCGATCAGGCCATAGTCGACCACGCGGGCCCAGTGCGGGTTGGTCCACTTACCCTCGAGTTTCTTCGCAGGCGTGTGCAGGTTTCCTCACGATGTTTTCGTTCACCGTTAAAGCAATCGGTAAGTATAATATCATGTACGTAAGTTTTTGAAAAACTCATTGGTACATTGGCCGTCCAAATTTGAACCCGATACCTCTGGTTAGAAAGACCGAGTCGTTACCGGTTGAGCCACCGACACTTTTTATATATGTACTTATATAATTATGTTTTTAATACTTTTTCAGTGCAATTTATAGTTAACGAGTTAAAAGGGCGTTGAAGTATTGACTAATTAACAAGTACGCGCTACTTCAAACCCAAGTACCAAGTGTTAAAAAGTTATTATCAAATAAACAAAGCAGTGGAATATATACCTGACTTAATGAGCTTTCAAATTACATTTTCGAAAATTTTATAAAAAATGTATCCTGGAAAATAAAATGTAATTTAAATTTTCAAACTCGATTATTTCTAAGTTGCACCGGTTTTTTTTTTCAGAGCATCGGTGGCGTAACGGCTAGGGCCGCCGCCTCCTGTCCGCGAGGTCTAACGGATTGAAGTGATTTTAAGATCAGAACAGCCCGATCTGGGATAGGGATCTGGATAAAAGCCATGTCCACTCCCCCTCGAAGACAGTCATAAAAATGATGTCCACGCGGGCGGAGCCGCGGGCAAAAGCTAGTGTGATTTGTAAGTTTCGGCAAAATAACTGTATGGAAAGTCAATGAATGAACGTCCGAATACTTACCCAAACAACCTGTTTAGTATGGTAGGTAGGCAGGCATGTAACTACCATTTGATAATAACCAGTCAGACGTTGTCAACAGGATAGAATTAGAACCAAAATAATTGGACGACATTTAAACTTAAATTGGAACCTGTTAATTTACGCTGACTTGGGAATTTCAAGTAACTTTTGGTGTGTAACACAGTAACTGGATATAATAGTGGCATTTCCGCCTACGAGTAGCTTTACTAGTTATCTGAAGGAATTTCGAAGGGAATGATAAAATTTTATTATTACGAATGGCGAAGGTATAAGATTATTGCGAGTCCAGAAATAACTAATTATCTAGATTTAATTCGTGTCTAACATTTACCAATATACCTCAATCACAGTAATACCACACCCCGGACACTGCATACAAATGGACGTGAAATGACATTTCTAAAAACAAATGACGGAGCAAACAGAATACTGTATCAATATGGGTGACGAGGGGGTGAGGTCGCAATTTAGAGAGCGGCAGGGAGTGTCCATATTGTATGTTAGTACTAATATATACCTATATTTTGGAATTACGATAAAGCGTCGGTGGCTCAACCGGTAACGACTCGGTCCATCTAACCAGAGGTACCGGGTTCAAATCTTGTCGGCCAATGTACCAATGAGTTTTTCAAAAACTTACGTACATATACATACCGATTGCTTTAACGGTGAAGGAAAACATCGTGAGGAAACCTGCACACGCCTGCGAAGAAACTCGAAGGTTGTGTGTGAAGTCGAGCAACCCGCACTGGGCCCGCGTGGTCGACTAAGTCCTAATCGCCCTGATTCAGGGTAGTTTCGAGCCCCTCGGTGGGGACGTATATGAGCTGATATAATAATAATAAAAATACGATATGGCTTGTATTGTAATACTGTGCCTCAGTGTTAAAAGCATTAATGTATTCCAGCAAGAAGATAGGCTAGCTTCTCCCGCATTGCGTTGAGTAATACATATAAGTAAGCCCTCTGCTATCTTCGGCATTATCCTCACTTACCATCAGGTGAGATGATGCCAAAGGCTTTCCAATGGTGAATAAAAAATCCAACATAAGCTACAATATAAACAAAATGTAACTACTATGTAGATACTCTCTCTCTCTCTTTTCTTAGCAATTTTCCCGTCTAATGACGGGGGTCTGCTTTCCGGCTATTTTTTCTATACTTTGCCCCATCCTGGACGTCATCCTCGGTTAGGTCGCAGCTTCCTAGGTCTTTCTTAATGACGCTCAACCATCGCAGTTTCGGCCTTCCTCATCGCCTTTGACCTGGTAGGTTTTGGTTGAGTGTAACATTGCCGATGTAATCAGGTGGTCTCCTTTTCACGTGTCCAAACCATCGTAGCCGGTTTTCTTGTAGCTTGTCTGCGACATCGCGTCGCGCCGATCAACTATGTAGAACTACTAATAAAAAAAAGCACTTGAACCCTTTGTACAGTCTTTCAAAGGTTTATTGAAATATAGGTCTATTATTATTTTATATTTTTACAATTTTAGACGTCTCGTCCCGTGTCAGGTCCGATGTCGGCTTTTTTACCAAGTGTCATTTGTCATGTCGTCATCAGTAACCAGCCAGCCAGTTCAGTCAGTCACCATGAAGGCTGGACCGCCACGACACCCTTTATCAAGCGACTTCCAAAAAGGACCTCCTCCTTTTCTCAATTCGACTGTATGTTTTTTTATGTGTGTTACCTCAGAACTTTTGACTAGATGAACCGATTTTTAAACGACTTCAAAAAAGGAGGAGGTTTCTCAATTCGAGGTATATATAAAAATATTTTTTTTTTAATGTTTGTTCGCGTATAACTTCGTCGTTTATGAACCGATTTTGATGATTATTTTTTGTTGGAAAGAAGATAAGAGTGGTACCATGATAACGAAACCAGGATCTGAGCAACCCTCAAATTTTATGGCACGTATTACGTGTTTCATATGTTTTCTAAAGCTATTAAGGTATTTGCGTCTGTCAGTCATCATCTCATGATGATGAGCTGATAAAGAAATGTACAACTCATTAACGGTTAGGAGTTAGAGGATAATTCTTTAAATATAGATAGATACGTAGGTACGCATATACCGATAGTTGTATTCTTTCAGGTTATTCAGATGAGCTGATGATGGACGATTTAACTCCTTAACTTTCATGCTTGCGAGATGATGATGGAAGCCACAGGACTTTGTACCTTTTAATGAAACACATGCATTAAGATTTGATGAGTCCTATTAGCGAGTAGGTGATTCGGTTTTAAGTTGTTAGATAGATAGCATTATCACAAAAAATAAAAAAAATAAAAATAAGTTTTAAAAAACTGAAAACCGACTTCAAAATAAAATTTACTCAAAAGTATGAAATAATATTATTATACTTAAATACACGACATTAACCAAAAATAACGAAATCAAAGGTGGGTATACGAATTAAATTAGGGTCTTAAATTTTTTTGAGGTTGGTGTCAGCAAATCATCTAATCTAAAACATTTAATACGTAAGTAGTTGTGTGCTGACACCGACCTCAAAAAAAAAATAGTACCCTTATTTAATTCGTACCCACCTTTGATTTCGTTATTTTTGGTTAATGTCGTGTATTTAAGTATAATAATATTATTTCATACTTTTGAGTAAATTTTATTTTGAAGTCGGTTTTCAGTTTTTTAAAACTTATTTTTTATGATTCTTTTTGTATTTGAAACCTAGTGCTTCCCGTGTGGTCCCATATTAGTTTTATCAAAATCGGTGTATTAATTTATTATAAAATGTAAAAAAAAACAAAAATAATAATGCGAAATTGTACTTAGTTGTTGCGATGGAAGTCGGTTTTTCACAATTTATCTAGGACTTAATAATAGCTCAATGAAACAAATCCAATGAGCCTAAACTCGATACGTCTTCTGTAAATTGGCGAGGAGTTGGGTATCCTCGCACTCAAATTTTTAATAATAAAAAAAAAGATTCCATTAAAATTCGCTAAATTCGTGAAACAAACTTTACCTATACCAAAGTATATATATTATATTAGTATTAACATACAGATTCTAACCTCACTCCCTCGTCACGCAGATTGATACAGATTAGTCATTGTTTAGTTCTTGAACGTACAGGATTTTGCCGTGATTTTGTTTGCTCGAAAGGGTAAAAACGGGACCCTATTACTAAGACTTCGCTGTCCGTCCTTCTGTCCGTCTGTCACCAGGCTGTATTTCATTAACCGTGATAGCTAGACAGTTGAAATTTTCACAGACGATAATATATTTCTGTTGACGCTATGACAGCGAATACTAAAAATAGAAAAAGTGGGAAAATAAGGGAGGTCTCCATAGGAAAAATGTTTTTTTAAACGCGAATGAACTAGTGCCATCTAGTATGATGGTACGGAACCCTTTGTGTGCGGTTTTGGCACGCACTTGGCTGGTTTTAATTAAAAATGACATTTCACGACCGTTGTATGCAGTGTCCGGGGTGTGCCTACAAACTGCATACGGGAAACGAGGAAGGGGAAACTTGCGGTTGGTCAATCCTGGTACCGCTGATAACCACTGGTTTGATATAACGAAGTGTAAAAGGAAATAATGGCCCTCCAAAGAGCCGATTGGCATCCATGAACCACCTCCGTGGGGTAATGGTTAAGGCCATTAGCTTCACATTAGGAGGTCATGGGTTCGGGTTGGCGAAAGGGCATTTTCTAACCCACGAGCCACCACCATCTTTTCTAAGTATTGCCGCCAAATATCTATGCTAACAACATAAGATAGCAAGTTCCCCATTGAGTTGGGGAATCTTGGTAAGCCCGCTTCCATCTTCGGCATCATCGTCACTTACCATCAGGTGAGATGATGTTAAGGGCTTACCAATTGTGAATTTTAAAAAAAAGGTACTAATAGTACTTAGGTCCTTATTAAGATGCAACGGAACCTCTAATGCATACTTACCTTCTAGAGATTACCGGCTACAAGCTCCCAGATTTAATCATTAAAACAAGAACATAAAACAAGAGATCGTAAATAAAACATTACCTTCACATATTCTTACTCCTTAGTTATATTATAAATGTGAAAATGTGTTTGTTTTTTTGTTTGCTTGTTTCTTACCTTTTCACGCTTTAACACCTTGATCAATCTTGATGAAATTTGTCATGCGGGTAGCCCTGTGTCACTGGGAAGGACATAGGCTATTTTTCATCCCGGAAAATAACATAGCCAGATGCAGTTCTTGAGGGAACTTAAAAAATACTCTTTTTTGGTTAATTTCTTTACCATCGCAACGTTACAATGGATTGGTGTGATTTATTACACAGAGATGGTTGAGGGGGTGGAACTTACCCTCAAACACAGTCATAAAAACGATGTCCACGCGGGGGAAGACGCGGGCCAAAGCTAGTTACGGATAAATGCTAAAGTTATCTATCAATAATGATTGTTCCGTACATAATTGCAACCAGATTTGCATAAGTAATAGAGATCTATAGAATGCAAGTGGGTAACTTAGGTTTATTTTAATGTAACTGCAACTCAAGAAATACAAGGAATTAAGTCATCATTTCAGTTCATATACGTCTCCAACGAGGGGCTCAAGCCTACCCTGAATTAGGGCGATCGGGCCTTAGTCGACGACGCGACGCGGGCCCAGTGCGGGTTGATCGACTTTACACACAACCTTCGAGTTTCTTCGCAGGCGTGTGAAGGTTTTCTTACGATGTTTTCCTTCATCGTAAGAGCGTCGGATAAACGTACATAGGAAATGGCCAAGGACCTGGTTAAGATTACGGAAAGCCACTTCAGCAGTAGACTTTTGCCACCTGGCCATAGAATAATATCACCTTATCTCTTCCCGAAGGTGTCGTAAAAGATGGGTAGCAGCATCCTTTTCACGCATCCATTTCATTAAACAAGAATCCCTAAGAATCAACGCACACCCAAATGGCCCTTAGTGCCCAACGGACCCCTCCTTGTTCCCGGCTCACTAGACTCAACTCATCAAGCTGCTACGAAGCAGCCAAGATGCACAGAGTCTCCGGAACATGCTAGACTATCAAAAAGACGTAGCTTAGGCTGGCCTCCATCTCGGTGGACCAAGGACCTGGTAAAGATTACGGAAAGCCACTTCAGCAGTACAATTTTGCAGCAGTAGTCTTTCGGCCGATATGAGGAAGAACTTTCAATTTTTGGTAGGCCTCGCCCATAGATAATTGTATAAGGTCTTTACTTACTTCACTGGCTCAGCGACCCAAAGAGGATCTTAGCCTCCGACACCAAAAGTCGTCACTCGTCCCTATTCTGCGCCTCCTCACGCCAATTGGGTCTCTGGAGGGCTCTCAGGTCCTTCTACACCTCATCGTTCCATCGGTACCTGGGACGCCCGACCGGACGTTTTCCTGTCGGTCGTATAAGGTCTTTGGTATAAAGTAACCTCTTGATGATTACTCCACGAACTTTAGTATTTGCAGTGACTAAGGAGTAAGGACGAAGGATGCAATCATCAAGCAAATAACGGCTATTTCAACTAATTCACAGTGACTCAGTAACAATCTCAATATGACACACTTACCTACTAATTACATGTTTGTGAAATAATAGGTACCTAATGGAAAAATAATAAATTACATAGTAATAATAACTGAATTCTGCTAATAAATTGTATTAGTAAAGTTCGTCTGTATTGAATGTTTTTCAATCCTGATTTACCTATTAACTTACACGTGGTCACAAATGCGGTTAACGATAAGGCTATATGCGTAGGTACCTACTACAAGGCCTCAACATTTTAGAGACCAGTGCGCTACGACGCGTGGATTTTATGTGGTTTTTCACTTCTACGTCATATTCCCCCGCTTGTGGCGCTTACCAGCGCTACCGGCACATACCAGGCCGCTTCTCTCTGATCCTCCCTCGTCCAAGCAACGACCTAAGCCGACGTCCGTGCCCACCTGGGCGCCCTTAGGCAGTGCATAATCGAGCCTCCTGGCGGCCCTTAAGGCGAGGTATTGATGGGAACAGTTGTCTCTGTTTTTTTCTTTACGTGTAAGGAGTAAAGAAAATAACCACACTTTTTCACTTTTTCAATGGTTTTTCGTTTCAATCAAAAACTACAATGAAAGTATAAAAAATAATATCATTACTCACTTTGTATTATCATCAATGATCGGAATAGGTAGAGTTTTTTCATGTACTTTTGCAACGTTGGCACAACATGGATAAGCTTAATTTTATCTGGTATCCGGTTTTTTTTTCATTTAGAAGCAATTAACTTAAGACTCAACAAAATGCTAATCCGTGCGTGCAAGGTTTTATTGAGAAATACTTGCAAAAATATATTTTCCCATTTGTTTATTTACTAATTCTTATTGTATAATTATTGGTGTAACTTGTTTTACATAAGTAATTTATGCATATATAAACAATAAAAAGATGATTACAAAAAAGTTTTAATTTCATTTTGTAAGACCCTCAAATCCGGAAATCCGGAGAAGCTTATCCATACTATTGACAACGTTATGACATAATTGCCGGAAAAAACTCAACCTATTCCGATCAATGATTATCATTAGAAATATTGTTGTATATTTTTTAAAATTTATACTTCATAATATAAGCCGTAATAGAGTTGAAAGTAACGGTGTAGACCTATCTTTGGGATTTTTTTCTATCGGGCCAAAACTGATCAATCGTGTTTCTAATAGCTTTTGACTTTAAGGAACATCATCATTCATCAACAATAAGGGTATTTTTTCAACCTTGGGTTTTCTATCGTTTAGGAGTAATTGACGTCAAAAATAACGAAAATCTGTAATATCTTTTACCGCCTTAAATGGACACGAATGCGCAAAGCTACCCTCCGTGTGTGAAAGTGCTTTCGTGCTTTCAATTTCCTGAGCTTTTTCATGCACTATCAGAGATTAGATACTTCTCATTATCTGTGGTATTATCACGTAACTCGTGGCACACATAGCCGGTGGCGGTAGTAAAGTTCTCGAGTAGCGACAGCGCACCGGAAGACGTAGCGTAAGCAGGCCTCCCAATCGATTGACCGACGATCTGTTGATAGTTTCGGGAAGCCGCTGGATACGGGCAGCGCAGGGCTGGTCGTTGTGGAAATTTTTGGGGATGCCTTTCTCCAGCAGTGGACTTCGTTAAGTCGATGTAATGTTATCTATCAACAAATTACTGGGTATACATACTCGTATCTACGGACCCTGTTTTTTAACCCTACTGCCCAGATATGAGGTTAATGTTTTCCGGGTATATGTATGTATGTATGTCTGTTTCTTTGGCTGAGCCTGTAGACTAAACGGCTTGATGGATTTTGGAGTGCGAGGTGGAGTTAGATTCGTCATAATCCCGTAAGTGACATTGTACACATTTTTACCCGATTTCCTAAAAAACGAGGGATAATGTTTAATGCAGTCGGGTTTTTATGTTTTTATTAAATTGGTTTGGTTGTTTCACAAATCCTTAATCAGTACTTCATTTCCTTACTTATATTACTTTTCAATTGTGTTTAGGTGTCTTATTCAATTGTGTTTCATCATCATCATCATCATATCAGCCGAAGGAAGTCCACTGCTGGACATAGGCCTCCCCCAAGGATCTCCACGACGACCGGTTCTGCGCTGCCCGCATCCAGCGCATAATTGTGTTTAGGTCCCCGAATTCTTGCACGTATGGAGCGTTTAGTGCAGAGAGTACAGAATGCCTGCGCGAGGTACTGCTTCAAGGTCCCCCCTCGCACGCACGTCACCCCATATTTGAACGATGCCAACATTCTTAAAATGTCATTACGGAGAGAGCTTCATCTGTCTGTTCTTATGTTTGGGCTAGTAAAAACAGGATTGCCGGAATATTTATTTGAAAAACTACAATGGCGTCAAACTTCTGACTCGCGAGCTATAAGAACGGCAAGCCGGCCTCTTAATACGCAGATTCACCACACTGCAGCTTTCAGGGGCAGTTTTAGATATGCGGCCACCAAATGTTGGAATAACTTGCCACCTCCTCTCAGGGAACTAAGATCTATAGGCACCTTTAAATTAAAGCTTAAACATTATCTTATATCCTATCAGAAGGAGATGCATGTAGGTGGCCGAGTTGTTCCAACATACCTAAGGTGATTAAGTTGGGACCATGATTTTGTTAACAAATATGGGTTTATTTCTCTCATGTCATTTTATTATTATTGCTTTTTATTTTATTAACATTATTTTATTTTATGTATCAATTTACTCTACTTCACTAAATTATTTATTCTATTATATTGTTTACATTATCGCACTACTGTACCGATCGCTTCGCGGACACGACACCATGGGCTTTTCTGAAAACCAGCGCTGCAGTTCTCCTGCAGCTAATGCTGAGAAAAGTCCATTTTGACATCGCACTACACCGATTCCGTTGGTCTTATTTGTTTTTTTTGTGTTAACTTTTTTGTTTTTATTCTGTTTCTATGTGTTTTACTTCTTTTTTATGTTGTGTAATCGGTGTGTGTTTTTGTCAAATAAAAATCTGTCTATTGTCTATTTTAGGTATTTTAGCTGTTTCGGTTCAGGTAATTTAGGTGTTTTATTTTAGGTATTTTAGGCATTTAATAAAAGGTCTTTACCTATGAAATTGCCGATTCATTTTTTGAAATTCAATGCCAATTTTTATTGAAAATAAAAAAATATCGTTTTTTATTATTGACCCTATCGTGACACTACTTATGGTATTTTATTAGTAAATAGTGGCATGTCTTTCATCTTCCAATCCCCTGAGCTATGTACCATTGAATGGAACAAAGGCGTTTTCTTAGTGTGGCCAGATGGGGCAATTTTTAGACTACCTAGTTAATTTTCCTGATTATCCTGAAAGTGACGAAATCTTATGCGGGGTATTCTCAAATATGGCATTAGTAACGAAGAAACTGCTGAGATATTTAATAAAGGCGACTTTTTCAGATGAAAAAACCCAGGGGTTAAAACTTAAAACCGCCGTGCTCTCAAAATATCTAAACAATAGGCATACGTTTACCACCATTTAATTTCTAATAGTCTAATGCTATTTCGAGAATAAATTTTGTTTTAATAACATTGTTCTTATAATTTTCATCGTTAAACTTTTTTATACAATTGGCAATTTCATAGGTAAAGACCTAATATTAGGTGTTTTAGGCATTGTATGATATTATTTTTAGGACTGATTAATTTTTAATACACTATTTGTATATTTTCCACTCGAAAATCTTAAAGATTTATGTCGGCATATGGATTCTTGGAGTGTTACATACTTAATTGTTGGAGAGTTACAAACGTGATGAACTGATGATTATAATACTATCTACTTTGCATTGAATATTTACAAATGGTCAGTCTTTACATACATTGTTTTATTATTTCAACTCCAATGAATGTGTTACAGTGTTTCGTGTCTATATTTTGGTACACACGCACAAACAGGCCTGGGAGACGCCCATCTCTTCTGCTCTCACCTATCAAAGGACCAATGTGAGAACGAAAGAGACAATAGATTGGTTTTATCCAATGAAATGTTGGTCGAATAGGTGATAAATAGGTGATAACAATTATGTATTGCTAGCTTTTGCTCGCGGCTTCGCCCGCGTGGACATCGTTTTTATAACTGTCTTTTAGGGTGAGCGCGGCCATGAGTTTTCCTCAGATCCCTCAGGAATCGTCGGATTATTCTGATTAGAAGTCAATTTCACTTCCCACACCCCTCAACCAATTATACACAAAAAAAAAGTTTAAAAACTAAAAACCGACTACAAAAAGAAAATACTCAAAAGTATAAAATATTTTTTTATACATATGAATATACGAAATTAACCAACAATAATGAAATGAAAGGTAGGTAAGAATCAAATTGGGGAAGAACAATTTTTTTGAGGTCGTTACCAGCACACAGCTGGCACCGACCTCAAAAAAATGACGTAAAATCACGGCGAAATCCTATACGTTTGAGAAACAAACTATGTTTAACCAATCTGTATCAATCAGGGTGACGAGGGTCATCATTACAGCTCATATACGTCCCCACCGAGGGGCTCGAGCCTACCCTGAATCAGGGCGATTAGGCCTTAGTCGACCACGCGGGCCCAGTGCGGGTTGGTCGACTTCACACACAACCTTTGAGTTTCTTCGCAGGCGTGTGCAGGTTTCCTCACGATGTTTTCCTTCACCGTTAAAGCAATCGGTAAGTATGTACGTAAGTTTTTTTTTTTGAAAAACTCATTGGTACATTGGCCGTCCAGATTTGAACCCGGTACCTCTGGTTAGATGGACCGAGTCGTTACCGGTTGAGCCACCGACGCTTTTTCGACGAGGGTGTGAGGTCGGAATCTAGAGAGCGGCATGGAGTGTCCATACTGTATGTTAGTACTATTATATAGGTATACATAGTTTGCCAAGGCTCTTTTTTTAAACTCATACTCGTGTTTTAATATGATTCTATTTTTAAGTATGTCAATATGAACTGGTTATAAAGTTTATAATTGGAATTGTACGACATGAGAGTAGATAAAAATTACATTACTTGTGGATTGTATATGAGGACATTATTCTGGTAATTACAGCATATTTTTTTGCATAATTAGTCGTTCGAAAACTACAGTACTACAGTAATCGTAGGTAGGTAGCCAAGCTACCTACACGGTGTGGGCAAAGCGAGTGATGAGAGATGGATGACGCACCGCTGACACCATCACCAAGTCATCGTGACCAGGAAGAGAGGATTACTAACTGAAATGTTAAGTATAAGTCACCAAGCCTAGGTTAATGCAAGAAAAAACTTTGCTAAGATTGTTGTTATACCGTTTAAAGAAAAATGTTTGGACATTATGTTTTGAAAATGACTCATTCGAATCGGTATCCTTAATTAGTAGGTAGTCTTATAAATCTGAGTGTGCCTATCTGTCTCTTTATTACTCTTTAACGCTTAAACTGCTAAGCTGTTTGCACTACAATTTGACATATATCTTACGTACAGGGTGGAGAACAACAAAGACCACTTTTTATCCCTGAAAATGCATAGTTTCCTAGGGACCTTACAAAAATTAATTCCACGCTTGCGAGGCGCTTAAGGTATCTCATCTGTGCTTAAGGCTCGCCAATCGTGCATCCTCGAATACGGTGATTAAAATCCATATCCAATATCCAAGCAGGCGAATCCACAAGCAAAAGCTAGTTTTATATTATTATTACATCAGCTCATATACGTCCCCACCGAGGGGCTCGAGCCTACCCTGAATTAGGGTGATCGGGCCTTAGTCGACTACGCGGGTTGCGGGTTGGTCGACTTCACACACAACCTTCGAGTTTCTTCGCAGGTGTGCGTAGGTTTCCTCACGATGTTTTCCTTCACCGTTAAAGCAATCGGTGAGTATATATATATACGTAAGTTTATAAAAACTCATTGGTACATTGGCCGTCTGGATTTGAACCCGGCACCTCTGGTTAGGAGGACCGAGTCGTTACCGGCTGAGCCACCGACGCTTTTATGTGCTAGTATGTGCATTATAATTTTAAGGTTTTTCAAACAATTAAAAGTATTTAATGCCAGGACAGTGTACGAAAGGCCTTACAGACCTTTTTCAGTGTTGAAATATTTGAGGTAAACTAGGTCCCCTAGCTTAGCATCTGTTTTCTATGAAGATAAATTATTAAACTCATAGCGAAGAAAATAAAGAATATCTCCTTGCGCTCTGAGTCTCTGACTCTCTGTGTACACTATTATTCTGCGTCTTACTTTGGTTTGGTAATATGTATTTTATAATTTATTTATATAGGTATGTATAATATATATGCGTATTACATAATTATTTATTTTATAGTCAGAGTAGGTTTTATTTATTAAGTATATGGTATTTTTATTTGTTAGTATATAACAAGTGATAATAGCTTATATGTTTTAGTATAAGTTTAAAATTATTAATCATTATTCATTAAATTTTCTGTTGTTGTTGCTCGCATACTACCTATCTGTCTCCGTGCTTTTTATCCGAGCACTGGGTTGTCTGGTAGAAATCGCTATCAGTGATAAGACCGCCTAAATTGTACGTCTCTTAGTTTTTAGTTTAAATTTTGCATATTATGTATTTATTTTGATGTACAATAAAGATATATTTAAGTTTGAGTTTAAAGAAAATTAAAAATTGTTAAAACCTGTATATTAAAAGAAATGATCCAATGCGAGTCCGACCGGTCGTTTTTTTTTAATGAAAGGTATGTCATCAAGCATTGGAAATCACCCCCGCGAGCGGCTAGCATAGTCTATGCGTTAATTTATTCAGGTCCTAATCTGTCTACCTACTAAATTTCAGCCAGATCCCTTGGGTAGTTTTTGCGTGAAAGAGTAACAAACATACATCCATAACATTCTTACAAACTTTCGCGTTTATAATATTAGTAGGATAGGCCGTCTATCCTACCGATTTGCTTAATTTTTTATAATGAAAGGTTTTGATGCAAGGATTTGTCATCAAGCTTTCGAAATCAATTGATTTTCGCCCTTCTCACCAATATATAAACAAAAAAAAAACAACATCAAACGCACAAGTCGCCACTACGATTTTTGAAAGTTCCTCTCGATTTCTCTGGGATGCCATCATCAGGTCATGGTTTCCTTATCATGGTACCACCCTTGGGATATCTCCTTTCAAACAAAAACAGAATCATCAAAATCGGTTCATAAACGACGAAGTTATCCGCGAACAAACATTAAAAAAATATACGGTCGAATTGAGAAACCTCCTCCTTTTATTGAAGTCGTTTAAAAAAAAAATCTTATCCGGATCCGTCCGGCCGTTCTATCGAACTTTAGAAGGCATTTGTCTAATTATTTTAATGTTAAAGGTATTTTTGCAAACGCTAAACACATTAAAAACCCGAATTCAATCGCAAAGCTAAGTACAATTTTGCCTTATTATTTTTGGTTTTTGTTAATTTTCTTGTAAAGTACTGCACCGATATTAATAAAATTTGAATGGAACTAATTCGGGAGCATACCCTATCGAATAAAAAATAATCATGGATATAGGTTCACAATCTGCGAAGATATCGCGTAACAAACATACAAAAAAAAACATAAAGTTGTTTTATTTTTATTTATTGTACAATAAAGCTTATTTGATTGATTGATTGAGAACGTCCTCCTTTTTGGAATTCGGTTGGAAAAAAGAAAAAAAATGAAAAGTTATATGAAATCTTATACGAGTCCGTCCGGCAGTCCTAGCAAACTGATTTGCTTATTTTTTTTTAATGAAAGGTATTGATACATATATTTGTCATCAAGCATTGGAAATCAACTAACTTTTGAGCGTTTTTCATAGCTTTTTTTTCAATTAATATCTCCGGTTCTGATTAAAGTACGCCGTTTGTTTTGGTCGAAGAACACTCGCTAGAACAAGCTCTTTCATTTGAGCTATTACCCACTTAAATTGTTTGAGTTGGAGGGAAGCTAGGTATGCGAGCCCACTTGCGGGACTTAGAAATGAGGTCAAAAGAACTGTCCCTACAATTTTAATAAAGTTTCAGAAAATAGTTATCATCTATATATAGATTACAGGAAAGCCAGAAGAAGTCTATGATATTTAAAGTAACATAGGAAATTTCTCAATCAACGAAAGGAACCCTCTCCACGCGAGTTCAACTCGCACTTCTCCGGTTTTTTGTGTTGTTATTCGTTAACTAAACTTTCTAGTAGTTAAGTACTGGGAAACTTTTCTTTTAAACCACACTGTATATTGTTATCACTGTTAATTAAGGTTTAAAGTTAAGGATTTAACCGCCTCCGTGGCGAAATGCCTATATTTTAGTCTTCAAGGTCGCTTAAGCCTCTTCCAGTCGGTTGCCCTTCAGGGTGTTTGGATATACCGCCAATAACTCGATCGCCAGAACCACGTCCGTTGTCCAGCAGGGAGCACCACGTGCAGGGGAGGTTGACAATAACGTAGGATATTATATAGGTTCTGTTCTCCCCTTACTTTATAACCTGGAGAAGTATATCATCCTGGGTCAGATGGTAGGCAGAGCACCTTCCCGATGGATTGACGCAAAGAAAACGTAAAGAAAACTGTGGACGGGAACATCTAGAGGATAGTCCACAGCCAGCACCATCAACCGCAGTCATTGGAGAGGCCTCAGCATTGAGGGACAGAGGAAGAAGAAGAAGAAGTGGCGTAATGTTTGAGTCCATTAGCTTCATATCAGGAGGTTGCGGGTTTGATTCGCAGCGGATTCTAACTTTGTAAGACTCGGTTTGGTTGGTGGAAGGGCTTTTTCTAAGCTTTTTTTTCTTTTTCTTATCTAAGTTTTGTCGCCAAGCATCAATGTTAACTGCATTGATGTATTCATGCTTGAAGATAGGTAGCCAGATTCCCCATTGCGTTAAGCAATCTTGGTAAGCCCGCTTCCATCTTCGGCGTCATCGTCGCTTACCATCAGGTGAGATGACGTCAAGGGCTTCATAATATCAGCAGAAGGACGTCCACTGCTGGACAAAGGCCTCCCCTAAGGATTTCTGGGACAACCAGATTTGGGCTGCCGCATCCAGCGACCTTGACAAGGCTTACCAATCCTTACTAATTCATATTATAAATGTGAAAATGTTTGTTTGTTTGTTACCTTTTCACGCTTCAACACCTTGATCATGAAATTTGGCATTTTTTTCCCGTGAAAATGGCATAGCCCGATGCAGTTCCTCAGTGAAATGAAAAAATACTCTTTTTTTGGTTAATTTTTATACATCACTAAGGAACAAAGGATTGTTGTGTTTTTTTTCACAGAGATGGTTGAGGGGGTGGAAAATGACATAATTTACTAATTAGCAATTTAGCATATACTGACATAGTTCCCGAGGAATCTGGGGAAAACTCATTTCACAGAGATGGTTGAGGGGGTGGGAATCACCCTTGGACAGTCATAAAAACGATGTCCATGCGGGCGAAGCCACCGTAAAAAGCTAGTTAAGAATAAAAAAGGTTATTTTTTTTAATGTATTTGCTTTTCCTCAAATTTGGTTTTGGTGGGCTAGGTTAATCTGATATTCAAAGTAAAAATAGCTCTAATGACATTTTGATGAATTGTGGTAATATGGAAAAGTATTTAATTTAAATTGGAAAATAATTGGAGATCGATTTTATTGCGTCATGATCATACTAATCTTGTTTACAAATCACGTTCTATATAAAAGGTTATATAATTGATTCTGGCAATTTCCAATTTCTATTTCTCACATCATCCGATATCATCATCATCATATCAGCCGAGAATCGTCCACTGCTGGACTAAAGCCAAAGGTTTCAACGACGAGTGGTCCTGCGCTGCCCGCATCCATCGGCTTCCCGCGATCTTCACCAGGTCGTCGGTCCACCGCGTGGGAGGCCTGCCTCCGTTACGTTTTATGGTGCGCGGTCTCACATCATATCAGCCGAAAAACGTCCACTGCTGGACAAAGCCCCCTCAAGGATTTCCACAACGACCGGTCGCACCTCCCGCCCCGCCGTTACCATGACTGCTACTGGAGCCAGGAATAGCAGGGCTGACGAGGGGCCGTTTTCTAGTTGTGGTATTCATAGGGGGGTTTTGCCGTAATCGCCACGCTTCGCAGGCGGGTTGGCGATCGCTGTGTGAACTTGATATTATTCTGTAACAGAGTTATTGAATGATTGAATATGACAATTTCTTGAATTTAATTTACTTGTGACTTTCTCTTTATTTTGTTTATCATTTCATTGTTATATACTATTGATTTTTATGTAAAGTTGACATGTGTAATATAATTTAATTTAAGTGTGTAATCTTTTTAAATGACCTTGATTTCCAGTATTTTGATTTTAAAATACTTACTTATTATTATTGTAAGTCACTTACGACTAAATGTGCTGATCTTTGTTTTCTTTGTTTTTTACCACATTTATTGCTTCGGCATCATCGTCACTTACCATCAGGTGAGATTATGCCAAGGGCTTACCAATTGTGAAAAAAAAAGTTATATGCAAAAATTTAAAAAAGCCCGCGCAGAAACTAACACTGAACAACGAACGAAAGTAAGTTATTGAAATCGAAAGTTTTCAACTAACTATTATAAAAGGGAAACAAGCTATATGAGGCGTCATAAAAATGACTTTAAAATAAAGGGACCAAGTAGCAAGAAAATAAACTTTTATTACGGAGAGTAAGAAACTTGAGCATTTAAAAACCTTTGTGTTCGCCGCTCACTTTCACATTCTTACAAATATTATTAGGCGGAAGAACTGTTCGACGTATTATAATTATTTATTATGCAACGAAACAATGGCAGTCCCTTAGAAAGATTCATTGTTTGATACAAAGAATAGCTTTGCTACCTAGATTCCAATGGAATGCTACTGGGTTAGCGAAATGGAAAATATACAAAGTCACAGTATTACAATATAGCGGCTTACAGTAGTGCAACGAATGTACTTACGCAGAGCAACGGAAGGGTACTTGCGGGGCAGCGGGCGGCTGCCAAACTCCACGAGTTCGCCAGGCTGGCTACATGCTAGTACCGACGCCGTGGCGGCATCGTGCGACATCAAAGGCGTTGCGCTACTGTAAGCCATATCGTAATACTGTGACAGAGCCCAGCACTTCAAGCTAGACACTTTGGACTTTGTAACATTCTTATATTATCGTTTGCGCATGGATCAAAATCGCGCTACGAGTGTCTAGCTTGATATGCTGGCATCTGTAAGTAATGATTCAAATCATTATTATATCAGCTCATATATGTCCCCACCGAGGGGCTCGAGCCTACCTAATGATTGATTGTACCTAATGGAAACAGGTTTTTGTTATCTTTTGAAGAATTATCATATCAGCCGAAGGAGGTCTACGTGCTGGACATAGGCTTCCCCCAAGGATTGCCACGACGACTGGTTATGCGCTGCCCGCATCCAGGTCATCGGTGCGCGGTCGCCTCTCAAGAACTTTACTGCCCCAATGGTCATCTGTTCTACGAGCTATGTGCCCCGCCCACTGCCACTTAAGTTTAGCAATTCTGAGAGCTATGTCGGTAACTTTGGTGTTCCCCTACGGATCTCCTCGTTTCTGATTCGATCACGCAGAGAAACTCCGAACATAGCATTTTGATGAATAAACTTAGCAATTTAATCATAATCTTAGCAATTTAATTGAAAAAAAAATGCGACTGCATAAAAACATTAGGTACCTAATCCTCTTTTTTGGATGATCGAGTAAAAACTTATCGTATATTACTTTCGTAATCAATAAGAATCTTACGAATCTAAAAGCGTCGGTGGCTCAACCGGTAACGACTCGGTCCATCTAACCAGAGGTACCGGGTTCAAATCTGGACGGTCAATGTACCAATGAGTTTTTCAAAAACTAACGTACATGTACTTACCGATTGCTTTAACGGTGAAGGAAAACATCGTGAGGAAACCTGCACACACCTGCGAAGAAACTCGAAGGTTGTAGGTATGTGAAGTCGACCAACCCGCACTGGGCCCGCGTGGTCGGCTAAGGCCTGATCGCCCTAATTCAGAGTAGGCTCGAGCCCCTCGGTGGGGACGTAAATGAGCTGATAAGATGAAGAAGGAGATGAAGAATCTTACGGCACCTCGTGCTCCAAAATCCATCAGGCCGTTTAGTCTACAGGCTCAACCAAAGAAACATACATACATACACAACATATTTTCCCTAATTTTTGGGCAGGCACTTTATTTTTTTTAAACCCGACTGCATCAAAAAATTTCTCATATTTTTTGAAAGTCGAGTAAAAATATACCTTATGTCTCTCACAAAATCAATACGAATCTGATGATACTTTGCAATCCTAAATCCATCAAGCCATTTAGGCTATAGGGTTAGCTAAAGAAACAGACATACATACTTACATACATATACAGGTTGTAAAAAATTTGGTGTAGGATCCGTTAACTGGGGCTTCTACTCATCATACTGAACAACTTTCCCAAAGGAACCCATAGTCAATAAAAAAAAAGCCGGCGCTCCATACAAAAATGCACAAAATTTGTCAATTAGCTGATCGTTTTGTATGAAGAGTTCAAATTTTTTTTTGCGATTTCTGCAAACTTGTAGAACAAAAGTTGTTCAGTATGACGAGTAGAACCCCCAGTTAACGGGACGTAGGTACACCAATTTTGTTACACCCTGTATATACGAATAATTACACCTATTAAACCCTACCCTACTTTTGGGACAGTCGAGTAAGAATAATGACCGCTATAGTCCCTTTTTTATACTGTGTTTGTTTTTTTTTTTATATTTTTTTAAGTTAAATTTTTTAAGTTTTTTTTTTATATATTTTTTGTAACTAGTGTCAAGTATCTAATAGTATCTGATCTGTGCTAGTGTGTGCAATAAAGAATATTTATCTTATTCTTTATCTTAATAATGAATATTGCCAGCACCGAGCAGTGTGTTCAGGCAGAGTGAGTATGTGATTAAGGATTGTGAAGCTGCGACTTTTCATACAAACGGCGATAACGATTTTCACCTTTTAAATGTTAACTGATTTGGACCAATTTTTGATAGGTTATCAGTCAAAACAAAAGCTAGGCTTATACGTTTTTGTTTTTTCGATAAAGTTAATAAGTTTAATTTTATTGTCGTTCACGTGTTTTCATACAAAACTAATTTCGGCCATTTTAGGGTTCCGTAGCCAAATGGCAAAAAACGGAACCCCTTATGGATTCGTCATGTCTGTCTGTCTGTCTGTCGGTCCGCATGTCAGAGCCACTTTTTTCCAAAACTATAAGAACTGTACTGTTGAAACTTGGTAAGTAGATGTATTATGTGAACCGCATTAAGATTTTCACACAAAAATAAAAAAAATACTATAAATTCTGGGGGTTCCCCATACATAGAACTGAAACTTAAACTTTTTTTTATCAAACCCATACGTGTGATACCTATGGATAGGTCTTCAAAAATGATATTGAGGTTTCTAATATCATTTTTTTCTAAACTAAATAGTTTGCGCGAGAGACACTTCCAAAGTGGTAAGATGTGTCCCCCCCCCCTGTTACTTCTAAAATAAGAGAATGATAAATCTAAAAAAAATATATGATGTACATTACCATGCAAACTTCCACCGAAAATTGGTTTGAACGAGATCTAGTAAGTATTTTTTAATACGTCATAAATCGTAAACAGCAATTTACCTTTCATTCAATGAACTCAAATATAAAAAAATAAATTATAACCGTTAAGGAGTTGTACCTTCCATCATCAGCTGAGTCGATGACTGAGAGAGTGTGAGAAGATGACTACTAGACGTAAAACCTTGAATAACTTTAGAAAATACCTGAAACACGTATTACGTGCCTATAAAATTTCAGGGTTGCCCACGATGTCCCTGGGATTCCATCATCAGATCCTGACTTGGTGACAAATACATGTATCGGTCTATAGATATAGTTTAAGAATTATCCTCCAACTCGTAACCGTTAAGGAGTTGTACTCTTCATCATCAGCTTATCAACATGAGATGATGACTATCAGCCGTAAATACCCTAATAGCTTTAGAAAATACATGAAACTTTTATTATGTGCCTATTAAATTTTAAAGTTGCCCTCGATTTCCCTAGGATCCCGTCATCAGATCCTGACTTGGTGACAATGGGACCATCTCGGAATTATACTGTTTCTAACAGAAAAATAATTTTGAAAATCGGTCGACAATTGACGGAGAAATCGGTGAACATACATAAAAAAAATATACAGTCGAACATAGAACCTCCTCGTCGGTTAAAAAAGGCAAAAATTGTTAATTTCCCCTTTATCTCCAAAACGAATGGACCTAAAATATTTTAAAAATTGAATATGAGGTTGAATACATAGATCACAAAAAACCTATGATAAAATCTAAAGTCCTTCCGTTTCCACGTTGAGCTTGCTCGCCTCCTCTTCACAGTCTTAGTTTTAGTTTGAACATGAAAATATAGAACTAGGAGCCCCGAAGGGGCTCCGTCGACTGAGAAATGTCCCCATTTTCCTCCCATCTCCTCCCCTTAAGCACTCCTCCCCCGAGGTGTGAATTAAAACTACATGGCTAGCAGAAGTTGAACGTTATCGATTCGAGATCGATCCAAGCCATTTGCCTAGGCGTTCAATTGATTGGCTGAATAATTATTCAGGCAGTTAGTTGAACGACGCCATTTATTTAAAAGGCTAGGCAGTTGATTGAATGGTTAATTAAGCTAGATGGCTGCGACATATACATTCTGTTCAGGGCACCTATGTCTTATCGAGTAGGTAAACTTCATGTTTTTCTCATATTCCCCTACTTCAGTTTACTTTCTAATTATTTGAACACTTATTCACTTCTTCTTCTTCTTATTCTGATTTTAATGAATTTGTACAATGTTAATAGGAATTAACCGGCCATTGTTGACGCACCAAGGACTCGGCATTTAAATCGATCAAGATTGAGTGAATGATAAAATTGCTGATTGATATGCACAGTAAGGCATAATCTTTATGTTGATAGAAAATAATAAAAGTTATTGTCTATGCTATAGGCAGTCTGCACTCGTTTTATTGGTTATAAATTTAAGATTGATTTTCACGATTTATTTAATTTACGACTAGTTCTTGTCGTTAGGTATCCTACTATAATACCTACTATTATAATATCAAATAATACCTACATATATAAGGTGTAACAAAATTAGCTGAAACTATTTTAACTGGTGCTTCTACCCATGAAACTGAACAACTTTCCCCATGGAACCCATAGTCAAAACGCAAAAAAAAAATTGGCTCTCCCATACTAACTCGATCAGCTGATCAGGCAACTTAGTATGGGAAGTTCAAAATTTTTTTTGAGATTTGACTATGGGTTTCATGGGGAAAGTTGTTCAGTTTCATGGGTGGAAGCACCAGTTAAAATAGTTTCAGCTAATTTTGTTAGACCTTATATACATCAGAAAATACTGTGTCCCATGGCTATGCCATACGGGCGAAAAGTACAGAAGCCAGCACATCAAGCTAGACAAATTGGACTTTGTACCGTTCTTATGCCTTAAGCGTAAGGATCAGAATCGCACTACGAGTGTCTAGCTCGATGTGGTGGCCTCTGTACTTTAAATATTAGAGATAGGATTTTTTTTCTTAAAAAGGACGTAATTAAAAAAAGAAATGTTCTTCCATTCCTGTGTTCCATCCTGTGTTCTTCCACACGCAGGAATAGCCACGTAGCAAAGCTGTGGAATAACCTCGAGAACTTTATTGTCTCAACGGCCATCTGCTCTACTAGCTATGTTCCTCGCCCACTGCTGTACTTATGTTTAGCGTATATATAGCGCAGGTAGGTGTATCAAAGTTCTTTACCAATCTGCATCAATCTGGGTGACGAGGGGGTGAGGTCGCAATCTAGAGAGCAGCAGGGAGTATCCATACTGTATGTTAGTACTAATATATATACTTTGGCTTGGCAGACGGGTTGGCGATCGCAGTGAGCATGTGGTGTCCAGTACGCGGAAAAAACTCTGCTGTCCATCTTCTTACCTTAAAGCTTTTCTAAACTCCTGAATTTACCTATCCATTACAATTCTTGGAAGTAAATTCAGGTATCCTGTGCTGTGAAAAACAGTTTTCAAATAAATAATGATCGAGGGCAACCCTACACAATGCGTGGTCAAGTCAGTGATTACTATTTTCAGATTTCTGCAAACTTGTAAAACTAAAAAAAAAAAGGCCAAGTGCGAGTCGGACTCGCGCACGAAGGGTTCCGTACCGTTATCTATAAAAATCACGTTTGTTGTATGGAGGCCCCCTCTCTTAAATGTTAATTTTATTACTTACAACCCGCACTGGGCCCGCGTGGTCGACTAAGGCCTAATCGCCCAGATTCAGGGTAGGCTCGAGCCCCTCGGTGGGGACGTATTGGAGCTGTTATAATAATTTTATTTAATTTAATTTATTTATTTTTAAAGTGAATAATACAAATCAATATTCTGTGAATATTTCAAAAGTCTACAATATCAATATCGAGCAAAAAAATTATGTTTGTTGTATGTTATGTTGTATATATTAAAGGTGGGGTTCCCTTTAATATTTATTTTATTCTGTTTCTTAGTATTTGTTGTTATAGCAGCAAAAAAAAAACATCAGTGAAAATGTCAACTGTCTAGCAATCGCGGTTCATGAAATACAGTCTGGTGACAGACGGACGGACGGACAGACAGACAGACAGACTGGATGCGGGCAGCGCAGAACCGGTCTTCGTGAACTATGTCCAGCAGTGGACGTCCTTCGGCTGATATGATGATGATGAATATTTACTTATCGTTGTTGTATTTACGTTTACAAAACAAGTAAAAAAAAAAACTTCCATTGTCGCAAAGGACGTTGAAATTGAAAGTGACAATTGTACAATATCGTCAACTCGAACAAATTCTTACATTTTAAAATATTCATTGTCAACAATCGACAATTCGGCATCCTTTATGGTCCCAATGTTTGGACACAAACTGTCCCTTGTCCGAAAATTACGACATAATTCGTCTATTGTATTGTCATTCGTTTCGACAATGGTCTGTGAAAAAATTGGATCATGCAAACGAAATGAAATAGTGGATGGGCGTGGATTTTATTGGTGCAAAAACTGTTTCTGGGTAGTGACTTCGTTTACGACCATTTGTTTTTGCCTTTTTAATACGAAAAGTGACTATAACGCCGACAAAGTCTCTAATGTCCTTCCTTTCGAATGCAAATAAGTTAGTTACAATGAACTCTGGCCAAAGAAGACTGAGTCGCCATATGTTCATAATGATGACACGAAATTTTGTTTAATTCTCCGAATATTTCAGTTTTTTTTTGCCGACACAGAGGTTTTTTACCTGACTGGCCAAAGACGTTTCTAGATTGTAAATATGTATTGATACAGATTGGTTATAGCACACCCTGGACACTTCATACAATGGGCAAGAAATGACAATTCAAAAAAGGAATGACAGAACAAACAAAATGGCGGCGTAATCCTATACGTTCTACAACCAACCTGTAACCAATCTGTATCAATCTGGGTGACGAGGGGGTGAGGTCGCAATCTAGAGAGGCAGGGAGTGTCCATACTGTATGTTAGTACTAATATATATACTTTGGTTATAGTTTGGTTCTCGAACGTATAGGATTTCGCCGTGATTTTGTTTGCTCCGTCATTTGTTTTTAGAAATCTAATAATTTATTTCTTGCCCGTTGTATGAAGTGTCCGGGGTGTGACATTGGCGAAATCATTCATTTGCATATTAAATAATAAAATCGGCCAAGTGCGAATCGGACTAGCATTCCAAATATAAAATATACCACCACACATCTCCACACAATTCCATAACATAAGGACAATGATATCTATTCACATTACAAACAAAAGACATCAACGCGAGTTATAAAAATATGCTTTTTTTGTCATTCACTTTGGACTCCTTAGGGCGTGTACGACTCGCTCTTGGTCGATTTTTATTATTTTTTGTTTTACTTCAGTATTAGTACTGTAACCACACAAAGTATCACGCTTGTATGTATTACTGTTTATACGATAGAGCTAAATCAAAAATACTTCTATAGACCTTTAAAAACTACGTTTTTTGTATTGAGACCACCTTTTTTTCCAGTGACTTATATATTACTGGCGTAAGGACCCGGCCAACGCGCGCGACTAATGGTCCCAGCGAATTGGTGCGAAAATCGAAAGTTTCGCACACTCGCGACTCAGTCGTCTGCGGGAAATTGTACAGTGCGGTGGAAAGATATTCCATATAAAAATGCCTTATTGTGTTGTTAGAGGCTGTAAAAATCATGAAAGAAAGGCTAAAAAGAAACATGGAATGTTGTATCATCGTTAGGTAACCTTACATTGTATTTTTTCTTGTAAACAAATTAAATAAACGAATTTTAAAGCGACAATTCTACCAAGGTTCTTTTGACGCGGCACTGACGTCAACTCTCGCCCACGCTAGTCCGTACGAGTTTTGTTAGATGGCGCTACTTTTTGCTTGTATCAAGAAAATCTAAGTCAAATAAGGAGACGGGCGGATCCTTCTATTCAAATCTGTGTTTTTTTCACTTTTTCTAATTTTTTGTATTTGTTGTTATGGCGGCAACAGAAATACACATTCTGTGATCAACTGTCTACCTATTACGGTTCATGAAATACAGCCCGATGACGGACGGACAGACAGCGGATGCTTAGTAATAGGGTCCCGTTGATGGTCACCCGTTGGGTGTACGAAACCATAAAAGGTAGTAAAATAAGCCTGGCTTTCCATGCAACCTTCGCAAAAATGATGAAGAAAACAGTCAAAGCATCTGTTTAAATATTGTATAAATGTAAAATAATGCAAACATATAGCTTATTTGGCTTTAAATTTGGAACGTTTTGTTTATTGCACATAGCGGCAATGGTTAAATTATTACCTGTGTTCTACATACACGTGTCTCTGTTCATTTGTATCTATGAATACTTAAAAATATTATATATAAAGCCAATGTCTAACCCTTATCATAAAAAATCTAATTTAAAACCTAACTTAAATAACCTAACCTAACAATATAAACAAATAAATAAAAGAAAGGTAAACACACACACACACACACATACGCACACACACACGCACACACACACACACACACACACACACACACACACACACACACACACACACACACACACACGCACACTCACGATTAAACACGAGCATACACACACATGCATGCATATACATCGAAATGTTAAATTTAATTGGCAACTTACTAATTTATATTGTTTATTTCAAGTCAAGAAACTAATTACTATAGAAGAGCGGGACCTCCTGGCACAAGTATCCGTATACTCAAAAGGGGGTCCCATCCATGTCTGTAGATATTTTGTATTTTGTTACTGAAATAAACATTTTTCATTTTCATATTAATAAACATCGAAACCCTGAGTCGAACCAGCCGCAAAGGAGGCCATGACACACATCGCGTTGCCGCGCTGCGCTGGATGGCAATAGACAACCTTTGCCCCGGAGCGAGCGACACTTACAGATTTTCGTTATTTTTGACGTCAATTACTTTTAAACGATAGAAAACCTAAGGTTGAAAAAAAATACCCTTATTGTTGATGATGTTCCTTAAAGTCACAAGCTATTAGAAACACGATTGAGCAGTTTTGACTCCATAGAAAAAAAATCCCAAAGATAGTCTACATCGTTAATTTCAACTCTAGTTTTGACTAATATTTTGAAGTATACATTTTATAAACAACAATATTTGTTATAATAATACAAAGTAAGAAAAGTTATTATTTTTTTTTACTTTCATTCAGAAAATTGAAACTAATCGAATAAAAAATTGAAAAAGTGCAAAAGTGTGGTTATTTTCTTTACTCTATACACGTAAAGAAAAATAACAGAGATAACTGTTCCAATCAATGCCTCGCACGAAGTACCTAACTAGTAACTCATCTGAGGCAATGCCCTAACCCAGTGTTGACACATAAATTTGTAACTATTGTTTTTTCCAACTTTCCTTTTATGTAAATATATCTGATAGCTGTCCCGGCGAACTTCGTACCGGCTCACACTACGCCACACTACACTATAGTACACTTCACTACACTACCACAGCTACCGCTACCGCTACACTAATACACTACCACTACCATTACACTACCACTACTACTACTAAACTAATACCATTACACTACCACTACTACTACCACTACTACTACTAATACCACTACACTACCACTACACTACCACTACTACTACTACCACTACACTACCACTACACTACCACTAAACTACCACTACTACTACTACTACCACTACACTACCACTAAACTACCACTACTACTACCACTACACTACCACTACTACTACTACTACTACTACTACTACACTACCACTAAACTACCACTACTACTACCACTACCACTACACTACCACTACACTACCACTACACTACCACTACACTGCCACTACTACTACTACTACCACTACACTACCACTACACTACCACTACTACTACCACTACACTACCATTACACTACCACTACCAATACCACTACCACTGCCACCACCACCACCACCACCACCACCACTACCACTATCACTATCACTACCACTACCACTACCACTACCTCTACTACTACCACTATACTACCTCTACCACTACCGCCACCACTACCAATACCACTACCGCTACCGCTACCACAACCACAACCACTACACTACCACTAGACTACAGTACTTTTTGTAGATACTCGTATTGCAGGAATTTTTAGGTCATTTTTTACACACTGGGTTACATTTTTTAAGTTTTAGAAAGGATCCCTAATTTTTTGTAAATATAATATAGCCTATAGCATCCACACATAGTGTAGCTTCCCAACGGTAAAAGATTTTTTAAAATCGGTCCAGTAATTTCGGAGCCTATTCAAGACAAACAAACAAACAATCAAATCTTTCCTCTTTATAATATTATTAGTGTAGATGTTTATTAATTTTAACTCTTTTGGAAACTAAATAACAGTGTCTACTTATCTTGAAATTATTGTTTTTCCAACTTTCCTTTTCTGTAAATATGTCTGATGTTAATAATTTTTACTCTTTTGGAAACAAAATAAGAGAGTTTACCTTGAAATGTTAACGTGGAAAATTTACAAATTGAATTTTAAAAAATCCACAATGTCATAAAGTACTTACACTGTATTATTTGAGCAGATGATTCCTCGACGATAATAAAGTAAATACATTATCGAAAAAGTGTTTTACTTTTAAATGACTGTAAATAAAGATTGAAAAGTCTGCGTTTTAAATTGTTCTTTGTTGAAGTTGTGTTTCCAAGGTCCAAGAAGGTCGAAGTGTGTTTATAATTATACCTACCATACCACGTAATAAAATGTAAAAATAAAAACTCAAAGAAGTACTATAATATTCTCTTTACTATCCTAGGTACTTAATATAATATTATAAACGCGAAAATTTGTAAGAATGTATATCTATGGATGTACGTTTGTTACTCTTTCACGCAAAAACTAATAAACGGATATGACTGAAATTTGGTAGGCAGTCAGATTAGGGACCTGGATTAACACATATGCTACTTTTTTCCATGCTTGCGAGCCGCTTGCGGCTCGCGCACTGCGCACCCTCGAAAAGACATAAAAACGTTGACCACGCGGGTGAAGCCGCGGGAAACAGCTAGTTATTATTATAAAGTGTCATAGAATGGTCCTCGAAAGGGCGAATTAGCAAATAAGAGCTTTTTGAAATTACTATAGTATCGCTTGCGGTTTTAATTCGACTATCCTCTAGTAAAACCTTCAGTTTTTTTTATCTACAATAATTGGTAAGCCCTTGACATCATGTCACCTGAAAGATGGAAGCAGGCTTACCAATATTCCCCAATGCAATGGGGAACTGGCTATCTAATCTTCAAGCCGGAACACAGCATTCCTGCTAACTTTGATGCTTGGCGGCAAGACTTAGATAAGATGGTGTTAGTTAGCCAGGAGGGCTTCGAAAATGCCCTTCCACCTACCAAAACGAGTTATACAACGTAAGACTCCGCCCGGAATCAAACTCGCGACCTCCTGATGTGAGGTTAATAGGCTTATCCATTACGTCACGAAGGCGGTTAAAAATGATACGTTTCATTAAAAATACGAAAAAACATTAGACAAAAGTGCCTTATAAAGTAAGGGATATTTAGTTTTGTTTGCTAAACGGTTTAATGCTCTAAGCTATTATGTCACAACAACTTAAAAATATCCTCAAAAAAGGCGAATACTGGCCAGTGAGAGCTTTGTAAATTTATTTGGAGACTAGTGGATGCCCGCAGCTTCGCCCGCGCAGATTCCGATTTTTGCGGTTCCCGTGGGAATTTCCCAAAATCCTTTCTTAGCGGATGCCTACGTTATAACATTTACCTGCATGCCAAATTTCAGCCCGATCCGTCCAGTGCTTTGGACTGTGCGTTGATAGATCACTATGTCAGTCAGTCAGTCAGTCACCTTTGAGTTATACTTAAATACTTTTTTTTTTCTAGTTTGGCTTTTAAATTTGTGTTTAACATTATATATCTTCTTGAATTTTATCTGCGAAAATTTGTCATCAGCTTTTAGATACATAAAGTTTATTTTATCATTATTGTATAGCAGTAAGTTTTCCAAATATAATAAAATAAAATAATAAATATATATTTAGATGATTAGCAAGAAGTTTATTTATTTTAGGGATTCGCAATGCATTCGATAAGTTTAGTTAACTTAATAAGGAGTTACACGCAAAGTGATTTAGTGATTTTTGATCAAAAAGCAGAACACTCCATTTCATTGTACAGTTCTACCTTTCTATCGTTCAAAAGTAATTGACGTCAAAAATAACGAAAATCTGTAATACATATTACCGGGGTGGAACAGAATCTGGCGTTCATCATAAATATTAAACTTCCACTAGGAACCCACAGTCAAAATGTAAACTTTTTTTTTAATTTTTTTTTTATTAACAATTGGTTAACCCTTGACAACATCTCACCTAGTGGGAAGTGGCGATGTTGCCGAAGATGGAAGCGGGCTTACCAAGATTCTCCAACGCATTTTCCGACTTTTCATATAAAACTGGTGAATCAGCTTATCGTTTTGTTTGTATAAGAGGTCTTTTTTTTACAAATTGTCTTTTATAATATCTGTTTGGGAAAGTTATTCAGTACTGGCTCTCCCGGCGAACTTCGTTCTACCTCACACTACACTACACTGCCCTACCCTACCCTAACCTACCCTACACTACCCTACACTACACTACACTACCCTACCCGACCCTTCTCTACCCTACCCTACCCTACCCTACCCTACCCTACCCTACCCTACCCTACACTACACTACCCTACCCTACCCTACATAAGAACCTTCTCCTGATAATAACGAAATCGACAAAAAAAGAATTAAGTAGCGAAATCGGTCCAGCCGTTCACGCGTGATGCCGTGACCGTGACCAAGGGAAATAGGGATTCATTTTTATATATGTATATAGATGATGAGTTGACAGTAGAAACACCATACACCAAGTTAATTTCATCCTGTATACAGGGTGTAACAAAATTGGTGTAGGTCCCGTTGACTGGGGGTTCTACTCATCATACTGAACAACTTTCTCCAAGGAACCCATAGTCAATTCTCAAAAAAAAAAGTTGGACCCACCATACTAAAATGCACAAAATCGGTCGAAGCTGATCGCTTTGTATGAAGAGTAAAAAAAAATACGTTTTCAGCAAAGTCGTAGAACAAAAGTTGTTCAGTATGATGAGTAGAAGCCCCAGTTAACGGGACCTACATCAATTTCGTTACATCCTGTGTTTCGGCTCCAAAACGGTATAAACAAAGACAGTGGACTATATAATAGATTGTTGTTTAATGGCACTTGGTTTTACAAATACAGTGTAAACTCTGTGAAACGTCACTCGATATAACGATTAACTCTTTGAAACGTCAAAATTTTCTGGCTCCAGTTAGTTTAATTTGACGCAAATTTCTCTCTGTATAACGAAAACTCTCAATAACGTCACAAAATGCCCGCTCCCTTGAGTGTCCCTATAAAGAGTATACACTGTATGTAAGTAAAGCAAAATTCGTTATTCAATGGTCCCAGCATGGAATGGTAGACGGTCAAAGAGAATGTAATGCATTAGGTTTTTTAATGGCGGTGGTGCCGTCGTGGCTGGCAGCCACCTTCTTGCGGCCCTATCACACCGCGCAAGACGCGCTCGTAGACACCCTGTATAAACACTTTATTAAACAGCTACCTTTCAAATGAGAATGGTTAAAAAAATTGGTGTCTTCCTTCGCGGATGCAAACGAGGACGTTCAGTTTGAAGACACCAAAAAAAGCCCAGCAAAAGTGAACGGTGTACATGAGCGGCACGACCATTGTTCGACTGTTCGTCTGATAGGCAGATCTCATCTCAAGGTCAACACGTCGCCAGTTACCAGGTTGTTAGAGATAGGCATTGCGCTGCCATGTAGAGAAATATTTATAATATGATGATCTGATAGGTAAAAAGTTTTGGTGACTTAACGGTAACAACTCGGTCCTCCTAACCAGAAGTCCCGGTTTTAAATCCGGACGGCCAATATATTAATGAGTTTTTCGAAACTTACGTACATATACTTACCGATAGATTTCATTGAATTTGACTTTTAGGGAATGGACTTAGGGAGAATTAGCCCTTTAAAACCGACTAGACATTCGGGGAATAAGACGTTAGCAGCCAATACGGGCTTACCAAACTACAGTGCATCGATGAACTTTAACTCTGTTATATTTGTTTCTCTTTGTTATTTCGGATTCATAAATATTCTGGGATAATCTGGGACAAATCAAGCACACATGGTCATCTGGTCAAAAGTAGGATTCCCTGTGTTATGGGAACTAGAGACTGATATAAATACGTTTAAATACATACATGTACAGATATTTAACACCCAGACACAGCGCAAACAAATCTGCTCATCACACAAATGTTTGCCCTGGGTGGGGATCGAACCCACAACTCCAACTCTCGGATCAGCAGTCAAGAGCAATAACCACTGAGCCACCGAGTCAGTCTAATAGCAACCCTCATATCGTGACAACCCACAAACGTCCCCACAGCCAGGGCACGGGTACCTACCTTCCCAAATTAGAGCAGGTTACGCCATACTCCACACATGGGGCCAAGTCTGGGTAGGTGAAGATTGTAGAGCTAGTAGCGAACTCATCTATCAGAAGTGTTTCAAGCCGCCTTTAACGCATCTGATACGGCTTATCGACTGCCCTCTAGTAATAGCAACCGCCACCAATGGCTTAGCGTGCCTTGTGTAGCACGAGATCGGTCGAGGAAGATGCCACTAACAGTAGCGCCATCAACCGCTTATAAACCGTAAACCGCCTCCGTTAGGTCGCGGGTTCGATGCCTGGTGAGGTCAACTTGTTCTTCTTTTCGAGTCGACGCGACGGCAAACTCAGATAGTCCCATCCCAAAACCGAGCCACGAAAATTGCCTTGTCAGTGGCCTGCATCAAGTCCTCCAGCGTGCTGGTGACTGGGCAAGAAGGACACGTAATGAGATGGTCCATCCTTGTAAGACTCGGTTTGGTTGGTGGTAGGGCGTTTTCTAAGCCCGCCTGGCTAGCTACCACCATCTTATCTAAGCCTTGCCGCCAATTATTAGTGTTAACAAAATAGATGTGTTCCGGCTTGGAGATAAGAGAGCCAGTTCTTCATTGCGTTGGGGAATCTTGGTAAGCCCGCTTTCTTCTTCGGCATCATAGTCACTAACCTTCAGGTGGGATGATGACAAGGGCTTACCAATTGTGAATAAAAAAAACAAACAACAGTCAAACCCATCCAGCTAATGACCATTAGTTAAACTTCGTGATCGACCCAACCATACAAGTTGCACTGAGACAAAGTAAATTTAGTAATAACACACACTCCCTGCCGCTCTCTTGATTGCGACCTCACCCCCTCGTCACCCAGATTGATACTTTAGTTCCCCTACGGATCTCCTTGTTTCTAATTCGATTGCGTAGGGAAATTCCGAGCATAGTCCACTCCATTGCCATTGTCATTAAAAAGTACCTTTGGTGAGGATCGCGGGAAGCCGCCGCTGGATGCGGGCAGCGCAGGACCGGTCGCCGTGGAAATCCTTGGGGGAGGCCTTTGTCTAGCAGTGGACGTCTTTCAGCTGATATGATGATAATGATGATCTAAATATGGGACATAAATGGCCGAAAAATTTGTTGCTAAAACGAAAAAAAAAACTAGATTTTTATACGGCTTCAAGGGGCTGTAGAGTAAGTTTTTGATATTAATTTCAACTTGATACATCTACGCTGCACCCTGTATTGAAAGACCGGGAGACAGACAGACGGACAACAGCGTAAAAATAATGCTTACGTTAATAACATATATTAATTATACACGTTATTTTACGTTTTTAGTTGTAGATTCCATCTTAGCATCATCTCGTCACTTACCATCAAGTGAGATAATGCCAATGGCTTACCAATTGTGAATAACCCCCCCCCCCCCTCACCCCGTTCATGAAAGTGAACAACTTTCCCCAAGGAACCTTCACTCAATATTGTACCATTAGCTATCAGCTGATTAATTACTTATGACGAAAACTACTTTAGAAATTGAGTAAAGTTAAGCTCGGTGGCACATCGGGAGCCGGGTCGTTCCTTTCCTTCTAATGATGGCTGACTCTTGCGTTATACTCGTGACCGGGTGCTGTCCGTGTGAACTGGCCTACTCTTGTCAAAGGCATTAATGAGATTTCATGATTTTAATGTAAAACTTTTCGTGTCGTATTGTTTTCATGTTCTAATGACATATTTTATTAAAAGCTTTTATTTAACTTGCAGTACGTATTTTTGTTCGGGTAAAATCTTGCAACTCGATTTTGAAGCAGATATCTTTAACCGATTGAGCTGAAATTTTGTATACACGTCAGTTTGGATGAAAATGCATAACTAAAAAACATAAAATAATAATAATTAAAAGCTTGTACCTAAAAGTTTTTAGGTTTATCTAAATGAACTTATTTTGTATCAAGGATTGAATTTTTACGTTAATAACCAATGATTGTTTATTTCTTGGTTTTCTACAAATGATATTATGTAATTACTAATAATTAAGGACAGACATGCCTGGCGAAAGATGACTAGGAGAGCCGACCCCAAATGAAATGGGATAAGGCTAGGCGAAGAGAGAGAGAGAGAGAGAAATATTATGTAATTACTATTTTTAGATTGTCATTTGTACTTTCTAAAAACAAATGACGGAGCGAATAAAATCACGGCAAAATCTCATACGTTCGAGAACCAAACTATAACCAATCTGTATCAATATGGGTGACGAGGGCGTGAGGTCGCAATCTAGAGAGCGGCAGGGAGTGTCCATACTGTATGTTAGTACTAATATATATATACTTTGACCTTACAGCAAATAATTGGGTATATTCAATACTGTCAACTTGTGGGCGGATACAATTAACAGGAGATTAACTGCACTTTTCCTGAGGCGGTTTTGTGACGTACATACCTATAGTCGTTAAGAGGAGTGTGTTCCTAGCGCACTCCATACAAACGAAGTTTGGTTCTTAAGTGAATTTCAATCAAACTTTTTGCAATAGGCTTGTTACACTAAATTTTGAAATTGGTAAATCTAGACTCCATATTGAAAACTTGTCTTTCAAGAATTAATTCTTATCAACTTGTCGGCTAATTTACAAAAATAACTATTTTTATTTAAAAATCTGTTTCGTTCGAGGCTTGTTCTATAGAAATGTCACAACAAATAAAATGATATTTGGCACTGCGTGACGTCACGGCTTTTGATAGGCGTTTATGGACATATGACTGAATGCGTATTATTGTCGATTTTTTTCTTGAAAAATATTAATAATTCCAATTTTTTTATAATGAATATTTTTGATAATTTGTTCATTAGAAACGCAAATCCAGCCGATTTATTATTAGTAAATGCGTTCTAGAAACGAGTAAATGTGCCTGTGGTTTGTAAAATTTTAGTTAAAAACGGGACACTGTTTACTAAGACTCCGCGTCAGTCCGTCTGTCATTGGGCTGTATGTCGTAAACCGTAATAGGATTTTTCACAAAGTGTGTATTTTAATTACAGCTATAACAATAAATAATTAAAATTAGAAAAAGCGAAAATTTAAGGTGCCTTTTGTAGATATTTTAGAGGTATTTTTGATTTAGCTCTAATAATAATAAGGGTAATAATTTTGTACATATAAGCGTCAAACTTGGTATGATTATAGTATTTATTCTGAAGTAAAACCATAACAATAATAAAAATCGGCCTAGCGTAAGTCGCACTCACGATAAGGAAACAAACGTACTAAAATCCCACTAATATTATAAAGGCGAAAGTTTGTTACTTCTTCACGCAAAAACTACTGAAAGGATCTGGCTGAAATTTGGTAGCTGGAAAGATTAGGACCTGGAATAACACCTAGGCTACTTTTTTTAACGCTCGCGAGCCGCACTGCGCACACTCAAAAAGTCATAGAAACGTTGTCCACGCGGGTGAAGCCGTAAAAAACAGCTAGTTTTTAATAAAGAAAAGGGTCCACACTGAATTAAAAAAAAAACATTTTTTTTGCTCGTACGAATGTATTATGTTTGTTATATGAACAGATATTATTTTCATAGTTTTATAGAGAGGTGTGGTGGTACAGAACCCTTGGAGCACGAGTCTATAAAGATTTATAATGATGAAAAATCTATAAAGATTTGTATACAAAATTTAATACAGAAATCTCAGAAATTCAACTTATTATACTGAACAACTTTTCCCAAGGAATCCATAACCAATTCTCAAAAAAAATTACCTTCCATACAAAAATACTCAAAATTGGTCGAACAGCTGATTGATGTGTATGAAGATTTTATTTTTTACCGACTTCAAAAAGGAGGAGGTACTAAGTTCGACTGTATATACATATATATTTTTTTGATGTATGTTCACCGATTTTTCCGTCAATTGTGGATCGATTTTCAAAATTCTTTTTTCATTCGAAAGAGTATACTCCCGAGGGGATCCCATTGTCACCAAGTCAGGGTATGATGATGGAATCCCAGGGAAATCGAGGGCAACCTTTAATTTTAATTTTAAAGGCACTAATTACGTGATTCATATGTTTTCTAAAGCTATTAATATACTTGCGTCTGTTAGTTATATTCTCATGTTGATAAGCTGATGCAGGAAGGTACAATTCCTTAACGGTTAGGAGTTGCAGGAAAATTCTTTCGAATGTTATTCATAGATATATACGTAGGTATGCATAGACCGATAGTTGTATTCCTTCAGGTTATTCAGATGAGCTGATGATGGACGATTTAACTCCTTAACTTTCATGCTGCTGAGATGATGATGGAAGCCACAGGACTCTGTATCTGTTAATTAAACACATGTATTATGATTTGATTATTCCTATTGGTGAGTATAGGTGATTGGATTTAACGTTGCTAGATAGATAGCATTACCACTAAAAATAAAGAAAATAAAAAAAAGTTAAAAAAAACTTAAAACCGACTTCAAAATGAAATTCACTCAAAGTGTGAAATAATATTATTATACTTAAATACACAACATTTACCAACAATAACGAAATCTAAGGCAGGTACGAATTAAATTAGGGGCTTAAATTTTTTTTGAGGTCGGTACCAGCACACAGTTACTTACGTATTAAATGGTTTAGATTCGATGGTTTGCTGACACCGACCTCAAAAAAAAATTTAAGCCTCTAATTTAATTCGTACTCACCTTTGATTTCGTTATTGTTGGTTAATGTTGTGTATTTAAGTATAATAATATTATTTCACACTTTTGAGTGAATTTCATTTTGAAATCGGTTTTAAGTTTTTTTAAACTTTTTTTTATTTTCTTTATTTTTAGTGTCGGGTTTAAGTTTTTTTTTCCCATTCCAGCATAATAATAGAATAAAAGTTGTTCAAACATTATGAGTAGAACGGCACCTACACCAATTTTGTAACTGTTTTGTATATTAGTTTCTAGAACATGTTTCATAATTTACTAATTAATTTAATTGATTTATATTCCAATAAGAACCAAACTTAATCTGTATGGAGCGCGCTGGGGATACACTCCTCTTAAGCACATTTGTAAAAAAATAAAGAGTTCCAAATAAAAAGCTTTAGTTGAAGGTGAACTTGAGTTTCACTTTCAATGTACAGGATGCTTAGTTGAGCAGTTCAGTCATTATTGATATGACAAACGATAAACTGTGTTTCCCATAATTACGTACCAGCTTACATGTAAAAAAAACTAGCCAAGTGTAAGTCGGACTCGCGCATAGTAGGGTTCCGTTGTTTTTTCAAAAAATAAATATATACTTGCAGTTGATAGTAGAAAATTTTGTACGAAAATCTAAGAACTTTTCAAAAATCCAACTGCACATCTTAAGTTGGTTGACTAACCAAAACCAAAAATGTCTACTTAGCCGTATTAAAAAAAAAAGTATATATATGTCGGAGGGTCATTGAAAACGCGACCAATACCAGCTCGAGATAAGTTTACATAGTTACACTTTGTTTGGATCAAACGTCAGGTATTAGTACCTGGGTGAAACCGGTGGTGGCGTGACGATCGCTTGTACTCGTGAGACGATCGTTTGTGGTAGCAAAGATGATGTATTAACGGAAGGCTGTTTGTGCTGCCACACTGAGTTGAGAATTTATTAGATCTGTGGAGAAGCCAGGTTAGCTGGACGTCAGTCTCGGAGCAGACACTTTTTGACGGAGCGTCGAGCAGAACACATGCAGTGGTGATCTGTGAGAAAAATGGACGTGTCACGCCATCGCTGTGATCACCGCGTTTGCATCCATTGTTATCCAAGGCATCCTGTACAATTTCGATTACCAAATGATCAAGACTATTGAAGAAGGACCTCTGTGATATAGCTGCATTGTTATTTCGACACCTACAACCGAAATAGTTGAGGAGTGAACCACGAGGCCAACCATAACCCAACCACTCACTTACTTCGACATCAGAAGTTGGATAGTTCCCTGCGCTCGCAACAAGTGGACAACGACGGGAAAATGTGAAAATTGATGATGGAGCAGCGAAATAAAAACCACTGGCAACAATTCTTCGTGCTACAGAACCAGAACATGCTGCGATTGATTGAGGCTATGCGAGCACCATCCTACATCTGCTGCAATCACATTGACAGAATTGACCCCGAATATACCTGAAGCTAATCCACGTGCACGGTGCACAACTGTCGACATCTCCCTTACGGAACGACCATTGGAATGAGGTGACAGCGTGGGCTGCGCTGGCAACAGCGGAGATGCATGCGAGCGGCGCGTGCGGCTTCTGCGAAGTGCGTGATGTACGCGGTGCTACGAAAATCCGGTGAGTCGTACCCCGTTTGTTTTGATAGTGGTACTAGTACAAACGTAGTACTATTACCTAATCTGTGGTGGTACTGAGTGTTCTCTCGTTAAGGAAGGTTTCGTGTATAGACTTTCGGGAGTGTGTTCAGTACAAACGCACGATTGACTTTTATAGGCAACGCTCACGTTTACTGTACAGAACAAATATTGAGTGAGGGTAGTATTGACGGGAATCATTCAGAATTTTTATTTTTTTGTTATGCCAAACGAGTACCTACGTTCCAACCTACGTACAACAATACGTGCCAACAATATTATGATCGGTTCAAATATTTTAAATCTAGGATTGACGGTATTCTTAAACGAGTCTGTCAATAACAAAACAGCTTGACTGTCGGTAAGGATGCGAATAGAGTAGTTAGTCCCTTACCCTTCTAGTAGTGATTGCATTAGCAGCCAAAATGATGCCTTGTAGTCCTTCAAAGTGCTCTTTCACGTGCTTTCGGATAGTTCCTTGTGGCACAGCGTCGTGATTCAACGGTAGATTTAAAAACTAGAGTTTTGGTTATACAAACCTAAACCAGGATAGAAAGTATTGAAATCCCTTTAAGCTTTTATAATATTGAGACTGACATTTTTACATGGAGTAAAAAAAAAAAAAAAACCTTTATTAGCTTTCGTAGTATTGGGACTGATATTCTCATTGATCATAGGCCAAAGTTGTTGCCTATTTTTAATAGCTTTCGTGATGAATTTGTCGAGGGCATCCTTAATGCCCCGCTATCATATAGACCCTATGTAGGTATGAGTTTCGGGGACCCCAATAAAATATTTTGTTTACCAATTGTAAAAAAAAAAAAGAATAATAACAGGGTAGTATGCGGAGTGCAGTGATGAACGTCTTACGGCTGATGTGATGATGATACAGGATTCATGGGCTGGAGGCTGCGAATGTCATAAGCCCCGAAGCTTTCCCTTTTTGACGGCCTTATCATGCTGGTAAAGAAAAAGGATAGCATAGAACGCAAGTGTTGATAACCGTGAAAAAAAAATGATAACAACATGCCTGAACGGAAATTGCTTCCTCTGATAGCTTGGAACATCGATTGACTTCATAGGTGGTCACTATTTAACCACGTCAGGCATAGCTAGTGGTTACATCAGGTGCATTCTTTACCTATTAAATCGAAATGACTGATTTTGTAACCTCTGTTCAAATACGTCCACGTGTCATTCGATCTACGTAATGCCCTCTTGTATTTGAACTTACGTTCATAAACGCTTTAGGCGCGTGGCAACGGTCAGGTGAATCTTAGCACGTTTAAACGTTGGTACTCTTAGTTAAGTGTCCTTTAAAATATGCTCACTTCCTTCGAGTATAGTAATGAGATTTCAATGTTACAAGTCCTTCCATGATGATCATTTGGCAGCAACCAAACTGTTGGGTTAACCGAGTTACGAAGTACAGCCTCCTGGAGTTGCTTCTAGGTACGAGTAAAGTAGCCTAACCTCTAAATGTCATGTTTGTCGATTACACACACAGGCTGTAATTTTATCTAAGTGAAGCACGACAACATACTAGTGATAATACGAAGAGTAACGCATCCTATTACAGGAGTTGTTAATCAGCTTGCTGCTGATGTGATAATAGACATGGGCCTCCCCCATGTTGGAGCGGTTTCACCAATTGTAAAAAAAAAAAAAAAAAAAAAAAAAAACGCTACGCTTGGCGGGCTGTTTGGCGGTACAGTATGAGCGTGAAGGACGATGTTGCTTGTCCTCAAATTTTTAGTCCCTTAGTCACTTCTTGTGAAACCCTTGGGAAGAGATGGGGTGGTGTATTGCTCTGAGGCAGCGCCACTGGCTGATTTCTAGACAAAAGCTTAGTTTCACAAGTTACCTAACTTTGTGTTGTTACAAATGGAGAAGCGTTACCTACCACTTTAGATATCAAATACCGTCAGTTATTGAGGACAGACTACGTTAAATGCCCGATAGTGACAGTATTATTGACTTGGACAGAATTGATGATGGAGAGACTGAACCTCGACCATCTACTAGTGCAGATTAAGGACTTTTGTACTTGACCGTGATTTTAACGTTCACTAGTTTGTATTTTGAACCTTAGACGTAAACAATTTTTCGCAACTGGATGACAATAGCCTCAGCCATTCGTAGACGTAGGCGTAAAACACCGAGTTGATTTTCTCGTTGCTGTGCGGCCACAACTGTGTGTGGCGTGCGTTTGGCTCGCAGGCGTATCACCGGGGAGGTGATGTTGGCAATGACCAGAAAGAGGTGATGTTTGAGATCGCCGCATGGAAGCGATAGTGTGGTTGGACACCGGAGGGAGGTGGTCCAAGAGTCGCCAGGTAGGGTGACTGTGTTTTTGGGCGGACACCTGAGAGGTTGTCTGAGAGTCGCCAGGTCGAGTGACTGTGTGTTTGGGCGGGCACCGGATGGAGGTGTCTGAGAGTCGCCAGGTTGGGTGACTGTTGTTTGTTTGGGCACCGGATGGAGGTGGCCCAGAGTTGCCAAGATGGGTGACTGTTGTGGTGATACAAAATAAGGAGCGTAACCAAACCAAGTTAGATCCCAAATACCGAGGGCCGTTCAGGGTCGTAGAGGTCTTAGAAGGTGACAGATACAAATTACAAGCTTTGAATTTGAGACGAAGTTACAAGTATGCCCATGACCGTTTACGTAGTATGTCCGAAGGTTATTTGCCTCCGGATGTTGACGATGAATCTGGTGCAGAGGCGTCTACCTTTCAATGTTAATTGTATTGACAGATCGTAACTCAATCAATTGTGTACAGTTGTAATTTTTTTTCTTTATCGTTTATTTTTGTGTGTAGTACTGAAGTATTCCGACATGTTTCAGCGGTAAATGAAGAGTGCTGAATGGCGCTATATGTTTGCATGAATTGGCTGCTGCTTGTTTTGTCAGACTCGTTCTGTCATGATGTGTAGCAGGTACATTCGTGTTTTGTAAAAAAGAAGTATCCCGTTTACCGGCTAAAACTGTTGATGGTATTCCGTCGCCTGTATAGGTGATGATGGTATTCCGTCGCCAGTATTGGTGATGATGGTGTTCCATTGCCTGGATTGGTGATGATGGTATTCCGTCGCCTGTATTGGTGATGATGGTGTTCCATTGCCTGTATTGGTGATGATGGTGTTCCATTGCCTAGATTGGTGATGATGGTATTCCGTCGCCTGTATTGGTGATGATGGTGTTCCACTACCTAGATTGGTGGTGATGGTGTTCCGTCACCTGGACTGGTGATGATGACTGATTGGTATTCCGTCGCTTGGCGTTAGTGATGATGATTCTTTGTGGTGTCCCGCCACCCGGATGTGGTGATGTTTAGTTCTGGTGTTCCGTCGCTTGTGATTTGCGATGATGATTATGTTCCGTTCTATGTGCCCCTAAAAGTTGTAAATGGTTGTAAGGTTTCAAGCCTTGCAGCTGTGATTTACCTTGGAGACCTAAACTGATTTGAGATTGTTTGAGTTACGATGCTAATGCTGAGGTTTATTTAGTTTACGAGAGTGAAATTATTTTGGTTTTTTTTGAGACTGTTTTGTAGTCTTGAATTAAAGCTTCACATTATTAGTGTTGCTTTTATTCCTTGAGCTGTGGACCTTCCTAATGAAGGTCAGGATTGGCCGAACGAAATGGAATCTACTGGTTACCCTTTTCTTTTTCAGGTTAGTCACCCGAGGACGTGTGACTCGCAGGATGGCCGTGTCGGAGGGTCATTGAAAACGCGACCAATACCAGCTCGAGATAAGTTTACATAGTTACACTTTGTTTGGATCAAACGTCAGGTATTAGTACCTGGGTGAAACCGGTGGTGGCGTGACGATCGCTTGTACTCGTGAGACGATCGTTTGTGGTAGCAAAGATGATGTATTAACGGAAGGCTGTTTGTGCTGCCACACTGAGTTGAGAATTTATTAGATCTGTGGAGAAGCCAGGTTAGCTGGACGTCAGTCTCGGAGCAGACACTTTTTGACGGAGCGTCGAGCAGAACACATGCAGTGGTGATCTGTGAGAAAAATGGACGTGTCACGCCATCGCTGTGATCACCGCGTTTGCATCCATTGTTATCCAAGGCATCCTGTACAATTTCGATTACCAAATGATCAAGACTATTGAAGAAGGACCTCTGTGATATAGCTGCATTGTTATTTCGACACCTACAACCGAAATAGTTGAGGAGTGAACCACGAGGCCAACCATAACCCAACCACTCACTTACTTCGACATATATTTATTTATATATTTTTTACCGCCTCCGTGGCGTAATGGTTAGTCCATTCGGTTCACACTAGGACGTCGTGGGTTCGATTCCCGGCGGGTCTTGTAAGACTCGGTTTTGTTGGCGCTAGGGCATTTTAATAGCCCGCCTGGCTAGTTACCACTATCTTATTTAAGTCTTGAGCCAAACATCAGTGTTAACAGCATTGATGTGTTCCGGCTTGATTCCCATTGCGTTGGGGAATCTTGGTGAGCCCGCTTCCATCTTCGGCGTCATCGTTACTTACCATCAGGTGATATGATGCCAAGGGCTTACCAATTGTGAATAAAAAAAAATTACATGAAAAATAGAGGCAAAACAGCATTTACAATATTCATCATATATAAGTTCATAACATATGAACGAGTAACGCTTACAAATATAAGCTAGTAAAAAACGCGCGATAAAAAGAATGAAAACTCACAAGTGTTAGCGTAAGTACGTGACATTCGAGCTAACACGTAAAAACGCGTAATAAATACTATCACTACTGCTTTGTGTACCAACTGAAATGCTAAGCCACCAATAAACTCTCAAATTTGAAATCTATTTACTTGTACTTAGGATCTGAAGTAACTTGAAAGTTTCGATGGCTCGTACACCCTTTTGAAATTAAGATGAAATGCGTGCACTACCTCAAGCAAGACCTTGGCAGGGACGTGGAGTGGTATCATCAGTAACCGCAAAAGTTGTAAAAACAACTCTAATGGCAAGGTTTACGGTAAAATTTCATGTGATTGGTGAATAGTTGTTATAACTATTTGTTTTTGAGCAGGTTTAGACGAAGTTGAAACCTTGACTGAAGTGGGACGTTTACCACATAGAGCCTGAGTGTAGAATAGAAGGCTCTGTGGCTGTGATGTAATCCTGGAAAAACAGTAAAGGCTGTTACTAAGGCGTAAGGAAAGTAAGTGCGTCATCATCATCATATCAGCCGAAGGAAGTCCACTGCTGGACATAGGCCTCCCCCAAGGATCTCCACGACGACCGGTTCTGCGCTGCCCGCATCCAGCGGCTTCCCACGACCTTCAACAGGTCATCGGTCCACCGAGTGGGAGGCCTGCCTACACTACGCTTTCCGGTGCGTGGTCGCCACTCGAGAACTTTACTACCCCAACGGCCATCTGTTCTACGAGCCATGTGTCCCGCCCACTGCCACTTAAGTTTAGCAATTCTGAGAGCTATGTCGGTTACTTTGGTTCTCTTACGGATCTCCTCGTTTCTGATTCGATCACGCAGAGAAACTCCGAGCATAGCAAGTAAGTGCGTAAAATGTACAAAAATAAATGATGTAACCCTGCAGTGGTCACGCCCAAAAAGTCTTTTGAGTGGTCACGTGGATTACATATGTTTAACAAATTCTTTTCAAAATGTTTTAATAACATTTATTTAGGTATATTATATGTAATTTTTTTTTATTGAAAACTGGCAAGTACCCTTATCTAAAATTAAGTTATAATAAGAAACTAAACAGAATAATTTACAGTTTTGTCATAATAAATCAAAACACAAAATTCTTATAAATTGTCTTTGAAAGTTTACTTTGGATTATATTATGAGACATTAATACGCGTTAATGCTTATTGCGAAAATCAACTATTATTTTCTAAACAGGAACTACATACATATTTGGAATGAACAGAGCGGGGGTGGGGATATCATACTTAAAGTACACGGACTCCTGTGTAACACACCTGAACAAAAGTTACTGTTTATGAATAATTTCATTTTTAAATAACATGGATTACATATGCAATTCGCGCGACCACTACAGGGTTAACAATGGTGAATTCCTCGTCATTTTTTTGAAAATTTTAATATACTTATATTCTGTGCGGAAAGAGAATCGTCGTAAGATTTGAGGGCGCTGTTGTGCTTAACTAAGTACGTATCGTATTTGTCATGTCGACAACACTGTACGTTATTATAGAGTGACTGTCATCATATCAGCTCATATACGTCCCCACCGAGGGGCTCCAGCCTACCCTGAATTAGGGCGATCGGGACTTAGTCGACCACGCGGGCCCATTGCGTGTTGTTCGACTTCACACACAACCTGCGAGTTTCTTCGCAGGTGTGTGCAGGTTTCCTCACGATGTTTTCCTTCACCATTAAAGCAATCGGTGAGTATATGTACTTAAGTTTTGAAAAACTCGTTGGTACATTGGCCGTCCAGATTTCCGGTACCTCTGATTAGAAGGACCGAGTCGTTACTGGTTGAGCCACCGACGCTTTTTACTGTAACATCTTAAAACAATAGAATTATATTATCTCAGTGTTAGAATACAATGTTTTCAGATTCTGTGTTAGTAATTGTCTTAATGAAAAGTATTTAATGTTAGTTCCATTTTACGCCACGGCGGTTCTCTTTTCGCACAGGCTCTAGTAAGTTTTTTAACACACTTGCGAGGAAAAACTTGTTGTGAAAATAATCATAAAACAAAAAATAAAATAAGATATTTATAGCACACCCTGGACACTTCATACAACGGGCCAGAAATGACATTTCAAAAAAAGGAATGACGGAACAAACAAAATGGCGGCGAAATTCTATACGTTCAACAACCAACCTGTAACCAATCTGTATCAATCTGGGTGACGAGGGGGTGAGGTCGCAATCTAGAGAGCGGCAGAGAGTATCTATATATATACTTTGTTTATAGTATAAACTTAGGTAGTGGTTACATACTATTTGCCTAGATATCAACTTCATGGAGTGCGTTTCATCAAAGAGTTCCCATGACGTTATGTTGGCTCACCTGTCTGTTTTACATACATTTTCTATGCTTAATATCAGACAAGTTAGCGAACTTGCCGTCCGTCATATGAACAATTTTATGAAACGCACTCAGATGACCTTTGCACATAAAAATTGTGCGCGGATCTCTTTTTACTGCGTGTGTAAAGGAGATTGCATGCTTGGGGCCTTTGGTTATTATAAACTGAATATTATAGTGAAACCTTTATTACAATGTCTCATTTTTTTTCGTCTGTGTGTTGCACGACGCGTGACGGTCGCTTTTGTCTGACGGTATGATCGTTTCGTCCTCTGTGCCGTAGCGAGAGCAGCCATGATCGTTTCGTCCTCTGTAAAGTTTCACTTTTACCGTGGTTTCATAAAACCACACACTTACTTTTTATTGTATTTATAACATAATTTAATGCTATAAGTGCGGCCGTTCAGAGAATGCTGATTTGACACTTCAAGACAGCGATAGAATGTAACATTCGATGAATCTCCGAAATTGTAAAAAAAACAATCTTTAGTTTCTAAGCTTAAAAAACATAAAAAAAACATTTTTTTACTAAATAATAGTAACGGAACACATAATATATAGTTTTATGTTTATGTATAAAGACAGCAGAATGTGTATTTTGTAATTGCATGAAACGTTAGTAAAACGTTTACGTTCTATGGTCATTTCTTCTTAATAATAGTGATGTCACCACAAGTAACCATTGATAACGTATTTGTAACTGATAAGAATATATTATGAATAATTAATTACCTTTACCACACAAACAATTATTTCTTGTTGCGTCAATCAACCAACCATAAAATTTTCAGGCATAAAAGTGATATGTTGTTATAAAAATAGTAGATTGTACAACAAGAAAATAAAACAAGCCATATTTTACCCGAGACGTTCATTTTGCAAACCGAGCCGGTACGGCGAGGGTGGAGTCACGTCGAGGGTAAAATGGGTTTCATGCTCGAGTTTTACACTCTGCTTTCGCTTCGATTGCAAGGAAGTAATAAATAATCAACCGCAATACAACAAATTTGGTTAATTTTGACGAATAATTAGTTTCCCGCCACACAATTTTTCTTATTTTCCACCCCCCTTCACCCATTACCAGCCCTAAAATCGACGGTTCACAAAGTACATTTAATCTCGGGTTTGGCAACACTATTATGGTAAGGGTTATTTTATTTCGTTATATGTTACATCTATAACAATAGGTACAAAGTATTTACTATGGATGTGGGCACATCACTAGTTACGTCAAACTAGCATATGTCAAATCAGCATTCTCTGGACGGCCGCAGATAATTTGTCGACATAAGTGAATATTTGACAACATGAATGTCCATTCATCATCATCATCTACTACTAAAATGAAAATAAAGGTATTTAAATTGAATTATTAATGTCCTTTGCTAAGAAAATAATAAAATAATAATTCCAAAAAAAGTCATTTTAAATGTCATTGATTGTGGTTGCTAAGAAATCAATTTATACCTACTAAAATCATGCTCATCATCATTATTAGCCCGTTTTAGTCCACTGCTGGACATAGGCCTTCCCCTGTGTATCTGTCGCCGGGATATAAACATTAAATTCAGATAGATTATAATATAACGGTAATTGTCAATCTGCTTACAATATCACGCCCATTCTTGTATCTCCGAATAAAACCGATGATTTCTTCTTCTGCGAAACTTTCTGCTACCCAGCAGAAAGGGGGGAGGGGGGGAGAGGGGCGGGGCTCACTGTATGACCAAGGGGGCGGTAAATGGGGACGCTATATCATAAACCTGCTAGTTAGTTTAGCGTATCTGGAAGATATACGAGAGGGAATGACGCCCTCGGAACAAAATATTACTTTGTCCCCGTGTTACATAAATAACTGTTTTCGTGCACCTACTTGTTAAAAAATCTAGAAATTGAGAGAAAGGCTATGGAGAAACAGGTGTTTCCGACAGCTTATTCACGTTTTTGAATAATAATTTATTAAAGACAAAGAGATGATAACGTCATTCAAAAGAAAATATTTAGATTCACTATACACTTATTGTTTTACAGCCCATTTAAATATTCGTTTGTTTATTCAGCTAAAGCTTTTGTTTCACTCGCAATTCGCGTTTTCTTACAAATTTCGCACTTAAAAGAGTATAGTTCCCTATTTCCTCCCTGGATAATGACAATACAGCATAAATGTTTTTTTCCATAAAACCTATATCTAGCATGGCCATGTCCCTATGTTTGTTTTTTCCCATATTCTCATTATAATAGGAAGTAGGAGCCTTCAAAAATTGAGAAAATCGCCCAATTGAAACGTCATTTTCAGACACCCACCAAAAAAATAATATGCATATTAACAATTAAATGAAAACATATAGGTATAGGAAAAGCGTTTTTTAACTATTTTAATATTGCTCAAGTTTTGGAGGAGGAAATAGGGGACTACGAAATGCTGTTTTAGTCAATTTTAGTGCCTATTATGGGTCTGCGCTGCAGTTCTCCCTTTCTTGCTGTATACGTAGAGTTTTGGGGGAGGGAGACAGTAACATTTTATTCAAATACCTATTCGTTAGACCGCGTTTCCTCTTAAGTTAAAAACATTACCTTCACTTCTGGGCAGTAGGGTAATAAGATAGGTACTTATCCTTCATTCACTTAACAAAACATTAATATGGCGACCCTGTCCCAACATCAAGTATCTCGTTAACGTCAAAGTTATGTTAAACTAATCCTCAGCATTGTAATTAGAACTTATGAACTTAGTTACAGCATAATAATGACGGAGATCAAGGTACAGTCGAGTTCATTAATATATTGGCAGGGCCAATGGATCAAAACATTGTAAGCGTCGAAATGAATATAAGGTTCCATACAAACATATGTAGATATCAATAAAATGTTATCATGTAAACGGTTAATTAATTGTTTGTACAGAACTTTATATTCATTTTGACGCTTACAATGTTTTTAACCATTGGCCCTGGCAATATATTAATGAACTCGACTGTACCTATCTTGTTTAATAATAAAGTTTAAACAGATCTTTAATTTACTAACTTTAATCGTTTTTTTCAGTAATCGATTTAGATCTAGATTTTAAAAATCCTTTTACAGTTTCATGAATAGTATGTTCTTTCCCTCTAATATGGTTGATGGGGGCGATGGCTGACTCTCGCGTTATACTCGTGACCGGGTGTTGTCCGTGTAAACTGGAATACTCTTGTCAAAGGTATCAATCACATTCAATGATTTTATGTATGACTTTTCGTGTCATATTAATTTCATGTTCTTATGACATCATAATCTGGTTTATTTCAGGGATTGAATTTTGACATTATTAACTAATGGTTGTTTATTTCTTGATTTTTCACAAATTAAATTATGTTATTATTGATTTATGACTATCTGAAAGAGTGTAATTTGCACCTATTTTGAATAAATACCTTAAAATCTTGATTCAGTATTAGTATGAACTGTATCGATCCATGATCTATCTATAATATAATAAAACTGTAACGGGGCCGTGTCTGTACATGAAATATTTTTGGAAAATAATAACTGTGGTGGACATTACTAACGATACAAAGGCCAAAACAACAACTTTTGGAATTTTTGTCTGTCTGTCTGTCTGTCTGTCTGTATGTTCGCGCATCACGCAAAAACTACCAGGCCGATTTTGATGAAATTTTGTATGGTGGTTCCTTATAGCCCGGGTTAATATATAGGATACTTTTTATCCCAGAAAATTCAAGAGTTCCCGTGGAAAATTAAAAGTATTCATTTATAGAGTGGCTCACCACGCAAATGTGGCTTGACCTATTACAATCAAATTTTACACGTTGATACCCTTATCGCGAACTAAAACTGGGACATTGTGAATCCCAAAAAAATTAGGGTTCCTACTGGAATGCAAAAAATTGTATCTTTAGAATGACTCAACGTAAGAATATGAAACCTTTACATTGGGATGGGGTGTTTTGACCATCATTGTATAGTCGGGTATTCTTTATCCCGGAAAACTAAAGAGATCCCGTGGGAAATTATCTATCGACACATACAATAATAACAATAGAGTACTTTTTTCTATATATTAGCTACACATACCAAACATTATAATCATAGTAGCAGAATGTCAATAGATGGCACTGCAGGGATAATAAAACGCGCTTAAGTTGTATTAAAACGTTAAAATATTATTTCATACTTTTGAGTGGATTTCTTTTATGTATTTTTCAGCATCCGCTACTTTAAACTCTGGAACTATGGTACGTAGCGATGTGTTTCATAGACGAACAAAGAGGTATTTTTTTACAGATTCCAATCGTGTAAAAAAATAAAAACACTTTTAACAGGAGGCATAGATATGGGAACTCTTCTGACGGCGACTATTTGCGTGTGGCAGTTGCTCTCCGCCTGCAATATCAATATCTGTCAATGTATTTGCGGGTCCTCGGTGGAGGCAATTGGCCATCATTCACTGAGTTGCAGTCGTGTTTGTGAAGGTTACCACGTCACCAATTCCTTAATGACCTCACTCGGAGGGCACTGGTCTCGGCCAGATGGAATATTCCATCTTTGATGCAGCCGCCGGCCGGGCTTTAGTCGATCTGATGGCAAAAGGCCGGAGGGTTTAAACAGGTGCTATGGCAGAGAGGAACGTGTCTGCTTTGGGAAGCCACTTTTTCTGCCTCACTCCTCACCCGTACGGTACTGCTGCTCAATTTGCGGTGAGAAAGAAGCATAATAAGTACTCGGTCTTGGAGGAAAATTACTGCTTTGTGCCGCTGGTCTGTGAGACAACCGGCTGCTGAACCCTCAGAGGCCTTGCCTTCACAAAGAAGATTGGCCTTCGCCTTCGAGAGAGGAGATGTGACGTGAGGTCCTACCTGCTGCTAAGGTTGTCTATTGCCATCCAGCGCGGCAACGAGAAGTGCGTCTTGGGCTCCTTTGGAGCTGATACGACTCGAGGATTTGACCCATATTAATATTGTTAGGAAATTTTATTACTAGATTGATACCTATAATGATTTGAATTAGTTTTTTGATAATATTTCATCATATCAGTTTATATACGTCCCCACCAAGGGGCTCGACCTGCCCTGAGTTAGGGCGATCTGGCCTTAGACGATCACGCGGGCCCATTGCGGGTTGATTGACTTCACACATAAGCTTCGAATTTCTTCGCAGGCGTGTGCAGGTTTCCTCACGATGTTTTTTCTCACCGTAAGAGCGTCGGATAAACGTACATACCAGAATGAAATCGATATTCGTATAGATATTGGTAAGTGACAGGATTCAAACCACGGCCTTCCGGACAGGAGGTAGTGGCCCTAACCGTTTTGCCACCGACGCTCTATATTTTATTTAAGATTTAGAAATTCTTACTTTATATTATAAATGTGAAAATGTGTTTGTTTGTTTGTTACCTATTCACACTTCAACACCTCTACCAATCTTGATGAAATTTGGCATGCAGGTAGCCTGTATCACTGAGAATGAAATAGTCAACCTTTTATCTGTGGAAATTATCATAGTCCGATGCAGTTCCTGAGGAAACTAAAACAATACTCTTTGTTCGTTTTATTTAAAATCGTAACGAAAAATGGATTGGTGTGATTTTTAGCACAGAGATGAGGTGAAAAATGATATAATTTACTAATAAGTAGGTATATCCTGACATAGTTCCCGAGGGATCTGGGGACAACTGTTTTCTACGCTCGCGCACGTCGGTGGCGTCACAACGGAGCAACGGATTAAAGTGATTTTTTGTATAGAATTTCTTGAGGGGGTGGGAAGTGACAAAGACTGCTAATCCGAATAGCCCGATACAGTTGCTAAGGTACCTGGTGAAAACTCATGTCCACGCTTGCGAGCTGATTGCGGCTCTCGCACCACTCACCCTCAAAAAGAGTCATAAAAGCTATGTCCACGCGGGCGAAGCCGCGGGCAAAAGCTAGTGTATTATAAAACGGGTAGTATTTGAACGCATTTAAAATAATACTTTTTGTATAATAAAATAACTTCAATTAACATCAAAGTTACTGATTGCACAACAAAATACTTAACTTAAAATATAATTAATTAAGCAACAATAAAGGTTCGTGGAGCTCCACTATTTACCTACAACTACAAGAAAAGAGTTTATCTGGTTTAAGCAAAACTGTTTTATTTTTTCTTAAATCAAATTTAAAGAAAAAGACAGAGACCACTGCTCAGTCCATGACTCGCATGAAATTGTTCAAATCCAATATGGCGGACGCCCAAAGATGGCAGACCACTTATTTTTTATGCACCCTCATATCAACCGAAAGTCGTCCACTGCTGGTCAGAGGCCTCCCCCTGGAGAGGCTGGAGAGTGATTTTGCACGACGACCGGTCCTGCGCTGCCCGCATCCAGTGGCTTCCCATGACCTTCACCAGGTCGCCGGTCTGCCGTATGGGAGGCCTGCCCATGATATGGGTATCAAACGAAAGGGGTAAAGGTTGCCGGTTGCCGAGAAGAACACGAAATCATTAAAAATATTTTTAACTAAAGGTTTTTGGATAAAGAGTGTCGGCGGAGTAACGGCTAGGGCCGCTACCTTCTGTCCGAGAGGTCGTGGTTCGAATCCTGCCACGTACCAATGTGTTTTAGAACTTCGATTTCAATGTACGTTTATTCGACGCTTTTACGGTGAATGAAAACATCGTGTGGAAACCTGCACACATCTGCGATGAAACTAGAAGGTTGGGTGTGAAATCGACCACCCGCACTGGGCCCGCGTGGTCGACTATGGCCCGATCGCCCTTATTCAGGGTAGGCTCGAGCCCCTCGGTGGGGACGTATATGAACTGATAAGATGATATGAGGTTTTTGAAAATTATTGCTTTTAATTTATTTACCTCCACTTAAGTAAGGTCAAAACCCACAGTGTCGTTACTACCCCCGCACGCTCGAGCAAGGTTAACCCATAGACACATAGCATAAAATATTAGTACTAACATACAGTATGGACACTCCCTGCCGCTCTCTAGATTGTGACCTCACCCCCTCGTCTTCCAGATTGATACAGATTGGCTACAGTTTGGTTTTCGAACGTATAGGGTTTCATGTCATTTCTGGCCCGTTATATGAAGTGTCCAAGGTGTGGTTTGTTTGAGATTGTAGGGCTAAACTGTATTAACCCTGCGGCGCTCGCTACTGGGTAAAAAATACCACAGAGTATCTAAATTATAACAACGCAGGATTCTAGATACCTTCCATCAATATGTAATACACACGAACGCCTCGGGGCAATCAGTTCGCACGCGACGCTTGACGACAACGGTCGAATTAACGCAAATTTTGACGCATTTACGTTAGCTTTTCAACTGACGGATGGTTAACCGCCTCCGTGGTGTAATGGTTAGTCCATTTGCTTCACACCAGGTGGTCGCGGGTTCGATTCCCGGTGGGGTCAACTTATCTAATTATCTTAAATATTCGAATTATCTTAAATAACGCCAATCACGCTTCTATCTTCAGCGGCATCGTCACTTACCATCAGGTGAGATGATGCCAAAGGCTTACCAATTGTGAATTTAAAAAACCCTGTGGTATTTATCACCCAGTAGCGAGTAGTTTGGAAATACCACGCGAGTATCGCCGGGTTAAGCACGTCACGTCGGAAGGTACGGGTCACACATAACATTATGCGAATTTCTGCTTAAACTACAAGTGTTTTCTTGCTGAATTCATTTTAAATGGATTGCAACCAATATGGATAACACTATAAAAAAAAAATTCGAGCGAGACCTACAGTACTCGCATATGATGTGTAACATGTGACAAAATACTTTATAAAAGGACGGCAAAGATACGGCAGACTAGGCTGTATGGTCATAGATACCTTTGCCTTTTCCGCGCTTTTAAAGCCTGAAAAAACGCGACTTCCTGTTACACATGTGACACATTTCCGTCCCATTTCTCGAAATCACTCCCACAAATTGCAGGAAAGCGAGAGCAAAGATGTTACACATCAAAAAATTGCACACCTTTCCCGCACCCTTCTACGTCAACTTTAGTGGCGAACCCCAAAGTCAGAACTTTTCAAGCATAAAATGTCTCTTTCTTCTTAACTCAGTATTTTCCTCAGGTCCTAAGTACTGTGCTGTGCTGTGCTGGCCCTAGTGTAACTCCACCCGTCCTTTAACGACTAAGGGAAAGGGACTAAGGACTAAGGGAGGGTGACTAAGGGAACAAACCGGAGAATGGGCAGCAGCATGGATAAGATAAATAAGGTTGGATTGGCAATAGTTACACTTTTGTTTGAAAACCAGCGTCGCCGCCTGTCTCCCACCCATCAACTCAACTAAACAATCAATAATAATACATATACACGAATTGCGCGCACTAATAAACAAAACACACTAAGAACACAGGGCTGCAATTGTGTCTCACACCATTTCGAGAGTCTGTACGTTACACACAACCACACGCAAATAAAAAGTATGAACGCGTGCTTCGGTTATGTATGATTGTCTAATCATACTTGAGGCGCGCCTGCCCAACGCACATATCCAATCCAACCTATGTATCTGATCCGTGGGAGCAGCGTCCGTTGTGCGTATACTGTGTCACTACAATGCACACTGCAATCGCAAACCCCCTGTCAATCGTGGCGATTCTGGCAATCCCGGGGCCCCCCCACTCTCTGTCCAGCAGTGGACGTCTTCTGGATGATGTGATGATGATTATCATCACGTACACCAAAGCAGGCTGATTAACATCTCAGTCTAAGTACTAAGCAAACGTACATTTTCTATCTATACTTCTATGTTAATATTATTGTTGTATGTAGGAGGTAATCTTCGATACTAATGATTTTAATGTATAACTTTTCGTGTCATATTGTTTTCATGTTCCAATGACATAATTTGTTTTATATCAAGGATTGGATTTTGACGTTATTAAATAATAATTGTTTATTTCTCGATTTTGCACAAATGACATTATGTAATTACTATTTTATGACTATTAGAAAGTGTGTAATTTGCACCTATTTTGAATAATTGAATCTTGAAAAAACTACTCATCCTATTTATAAAATTATATTACCAATAGTTAGAATGGAATTTCAGATGGTCATAGGCTAAAAACACTCCGCTCACTCTCGATATCCACGAAGGCAAAGCCGCGGGCAACAGCTAGTATTAAATAATTTAATATACTTAAGCTTCACAGCTGATTAGTTAATTGTATGGGTATGTTGGATTGTATGTTAACTTAGTTGATGTAATTATTGGTTGTTAACGAACGTAACAGGGTCACACAAGTGGGACTAAAATTGAGTTGTCAGTTGTAGATTGCGTATTATAATTATTTATGATAAACACTTTATTATCAAAATGTGGATAATAGGCGAAAAGGCTGTATCTTTAGACACCGGTAACATTTTTGAAGTAACACTTCTTTACGCACGCTTGACTTGGGGCACACCCTGGTGAATATAGAAAGAGTGATTAGTATGAGAGATTAGTGAAGATAGAAAGAGAGATACTACTTATTTTTGTTTACCAACAAAATCGGTTGTTAAGGCAACAATATCGGTTGTCAAAACAATCAAAACAAACATATAAGATATATTTACTCATTTTCAGAGGGTAATAAAACTCTTTTCATAAACTGTCTATACCTCCATATGACAAAAAAGATTTGATTATTTTCTGAAGACTATTTATTTACTTTCATACATATAGATGGAGCTAAAGGAGTTTTAGTCGTGTGGTCAGTGCACTCGTTTTTTTAAAGAATACATGATTAAAAAAATATATTATTATTATTGACAATTGCAGACTGTTTTATTTCTCTTATTTCTTTTATTTTATAATGCAGAGAAATAAAACAGTCTACAATTTAAAAAAAAAGGTTTTGTTGCGATGACGGCCGAAAGGTTTCTTTTCATCATTCTGTTTTTATTTCATCTTGCTTTCTCTTTCTACAAGAAACACATTTTTTTTGACTCCCGCTCCGGCTCGTTCCTGGTGCAGTGGCTCTCCATACCATAGCCATTCAGCGCGGAAATGCTTACAGCTAGTGTTATGGGCACCTTTGTACCGGGGATGACAAGGGACGGGTTATTGGAGTTTTATTTAAGACTAGCATTTTATTTAAGACGCGGCTTCGCCCATCGTTTATAAGACTGTCTATGAGGGTGAGTGGTGCGCGAGCTGCAATACATTATTAGTGTACCTCCGCACCATCTATAGAGTATATAAGGTCTAACATCTATTGTAAACATCTATCTGACATATTTTGCTCAATCTATTGTAAAAACTTTTAAATCTCTTAAAATGAAAAGAACCGAAGACCTCTGGGGATCAGTAATGTAATTGATACTTTAGCGCCATATTTAGCTTGTCTTTTTAATATTAGCATTGATAGTGGCGTCTTTCCAGATCTCATGAAGCTTTGTAAAGTAATACCTTTATATAAATCTGGTTCAAAAACTGATCCAGGCAACTACAGACCAGTTTCTGTGCTGCCAGTTCTTAGTAAAGTGTTTGAAAAGATTATGCTTAACCAAATGCTACAATATTTTACAGAAAACAAACTACTGCATAACCAACAATTCGGTTTCACTAAAGGACGATCAACAACCGATGCAGGAGTAGCACTCATTCGAAACATATATGATGTCTTCGAGGAATCGCAGAATGAAATTGGAGTGTTTTGTGATTTATCTAAGGCTTTTGATTGTGTTGAACACCAAACATTACGTATGAAATTAAAGCATTATGGTGTAGAGGAAGGGGCTCTCAGTCTTTTAAATTCGTATTTAGACAACAGAAGACAAAAAGTACAAGTGAATGGCACAAACTCATCTGGATCTAAAGTGAAAATGGGTGTGCCCCAGGGTTCCATATTAGGGCCTTTTCTTTTCCTTGTTTACGTAAATGATTTGCCTTTTATGGTGCAACATCTGTCAAATATTGTGTTGTTTGCGGATGATACATCTCTTATTTTTAAAGTGAATAGGAAAGAAAACGAAATTGACGAAGTAAACAACACTCTTTCAAACATACTGAACTGGTTCACTGTGAACACCTTATTATTAAATGCTAAGAAAACAAAATGTATAAAATTTTGTTTGCCAAATGTAAAAAAGGTCAATAATAGTGTAATATTAGACAGTAATAAATTAGAATTTGTAAATACCACGGTGTTCCTTGGTATAACTTTGGATGTTTCACTTCAATGGGGACCACACATTGAAACTTTAGCGGGAAGGCTTAGTTCAGCTGCTTATGCCGTTAAGAAAATAAGACAGTTAACGGATGTAGATACTGCGAGACTAGTGTATTTTAGTTACTTCCATAGTATAATGTCTTATGGCATATTACTGTGGGGGCATGCGGCTGATATAGAAACTATTTTCATCCTGCAGAAAAGAGCTATCCGCGCAATCTATCAGATGCGATCACGTGAGTCGTTACAGAATAAGTTTAAAGAAATCAATATTTTAACTGTTGCTAGTCAATTTATATATGAAAACATCATGTACGTTCGTAAGAATTTGCATTTATTTCCTAAAAACAGTGACAGGCATAATTTGAATTTAAGAAATGTAAATAAAATAGATATAGCCTTTTCGAGACTAAGTAAGGTTAAAAAGTCATTTGTGGGGCAGTGTATAAGATTCTACAATAAAATTCCAGAAAATGTAACTAGTTTGTCAGAGAATAAATTCAAGACTCATGTCAAAAAATTTTTGTGCTCTAGAGGATATTATAATATAATAGATTATGTAAATGACAAAGATATTATATATGTTGATTCTATATCAAATACCATTACCTGAGACTGTAATCTGAATCATGACATTATTTGTAATATACAGTATTTTTTTTTTGTTTTGACTATTTAAAAGTGTGTGTATACACCTATCTGAAATAAATTGTTTTGAATTTGAATTTTGAATTTTAACAAAATTAGCTGAAACTATTTTAACTGGTGCTTCTACCCATGAAACTGAACAACTTTCCACATGGAACCCATAGTCAAATCGTAAAAAAAAAATTGGCTCTCCCATACTAACTCGATCAGCTGATCAGCCAACTTAGTATGGGAAATTAAATTTTTTTTGGCCTATAGTCAAATAGTTTTATGGGGAAAGTTGTTCAGTTTCATGGGTAGAAGCACCAGTTAAAATAGTTTCAGCTAATTTTGTTAGACCTTATATACATTTTAAATTTCAAGTCTCTTACTTCAAAAACATAGGACTTTCATACAAACTTCCAACCCCCGTTTTACCCCCGTAGAGGTAGAGTTTCGTAATATCCGTTCTTAGCAGATGTCTACACCCTATAACTATAAGAAACCTACCTGTCAAATTTTAAGTATGTAGGTGTTATAGTTTCTTAGATTTCGTGATTAATCAGTGAGTGGTATTTCACTTTTATATATATAAGGTCTAACAAAATTAGTTGAAACTATTTTAACTGGTGCTTCTAGTCATGAAACTGAACAACTTTCCCCATGGAACCCATAGTCAAATCGCAAAAAAAATTTGGCTCTCCCGTACTAACTCGATCAGCTGATCAGTCAATTTAGTATATAGGAAGTTCAAAATTTTTTGAGATTTGACTATGGGTTCGATGGGGAAAGTTGTTCAGTTTCATGGGTAGAAGCACCAGTTAAAACAGTTTCAGCTAATTTTGTTACACCTTATATATAGATTTAAGGTGCGATTATAGGTTTTTTTATTTTTTTTACACACAATTGGTAAGCCCTTGGCATCATCTCACCTGATGGTACGTGACGATGATGCCGAAGATTAAATCAGGCTTACCAAGATTCCCCAACGCAATGGAGAACTGGCTATCTTATCTTCAAGCCGGAACACATCAATGTTGTTAACACTGATGTTTAGCGGCATGACTTAGATAAGATGGTGGTAGCTAGCCGGGCGGGCTTAGAAAATGCCCTACCACCAACCAAACCGAGGCTTACAAGCTAACCCTACCGGGAATTGAACCCGCGACCACCTGGTGTGAAGCGAATAGATTAACCATTACGCCACGGAGGCGGTTAGCTATTTTTGGTGTTCCATTTTAGGTATTTTAGGTGTTCCATTTTAGGTATTTAGGTGTTCCATTTTAGGTATTCCATTTTAGGTATTTTAGGTGTTCCATTTTGAGTATTTTAGGTCTTCCATTTTAGGTATTTTAGGTGTTCCATTTTAGTTATTTTAGGCATTTTGTTTTAGGTGTAATTTGTAATTAGTGTGACATTATTTTTAAGATTGATTATTTCTTATATTTTCCACTCAATAAAAATGTTCCCCAGAAACACATTGTTTTAAATCCTTCATACAATTAATCTAACCAAATTTATTTTAAAATTTAAAACCCGACCGCATAAAACATTACCAAAGTATATATATTAGTACTAACATACAGTATAGACACTCCTTGTCGCTTTCTAGATTGTGACCTCACCCCCCTCGTCACCCAGATTGATACAGATTGGTTATAGTTTGGTTCGTATTTTGTTTACTCCGTCATTTGTTTTTAGAAATATCATTTCACGAACGTTGTAAAGTAGTGTCCGGGCAAAGTATATTATTAGTACTAACATGTATGGACACTCCCTGTCGCTCTCTAGATTGCGACCTCATGCCCCTCGTCACCCAGGTTGATACAGATTGGTTACAGTTTGGTTCGTATTTTGTTTGCTCCGTCATTAGTAGTGTCCGGGCAAAGTATATTATTAGTACTAACATGTATGGACACTCTCTGTCACTCTCTAGATTGCGACCCCACCCCTCTCGTCACCCAGATTGATACAGATTGGTTACAGTTTGGTTCGTATTTTGTTTGCTCTGTCATTTATTTTTAGAAATGTTATTTCACGAACGTTGTAACGCAGTGTCCGGGTGTGACTTTACCCTGGTTTTGTTACAACCTTTATACTTACGTCACACCCTGGACACTTCATACAACGCGCCAAAAATGACATTTCAAAAAAGGAATCACGGAACAAACAAAATGTTTTTGGAAATGTCATTTCACAAACGTTGTAATGTAGTGTCCGGGCAAAGTATATTATTAGTACTAACATGTATGGACACTCTCTGTCACTCTCTAGATTGCGACCTCACCCCCCTCGTCACCCAGATTGATACAGATTGGTTACAGTTTGGTTCGTATTTTGTTTGCTCCGTCATTTGTTTTTAGAAATGTCATTTCACGAACGTTGTAATGCAGTGTCCGGGTGTGACTTTACCCTGGTTTTGTCACAACCTTTATACTTGCCACACCCTGGACACTTCATACAACGGGCCAAAAATGAAATTTCAAAAAAGGAATCACGGAACAAACAAAATGGCGGCGAAATCATTTACGTTCGACAACCAAACGGTAACCAATCTGTATCAATCTGTGTGACGAGGGGGTGAGTTCGCAATCTAGAGAGCGGCAGGGAGTGTCCATACTGTATGTTAGTACTAATATATATACTTTGCTTACGTACATAGCAAACAAAACAATACACGCTTCGCCATTATAAATGACTCACCTAATCCCAAGTCAGAACAAGTGATATTCAAAGAACTGCACGAGAACATTTCATTCACAAAAAACATGACTTCTCCTTTTGGGCCTCGCAAAAAATGATCAATGTCAAAATGTGTCTAAAAATACTTTACCGCAGCATGTGAAGGATTTTAATTTCAACCATAAGTCAACGCCTATAGACCACGAATAAGGCAAGGAAAGTAACTAAGGATCTAACTGGTTGTAGTAGTAACAGCCTTAGTGGCGTAATGGTGAGTCCATTCGCTTCACACCAAGTGGTAGCGGGTTCGATTCCCCGTAGGGTCAACTTGTAAGACGCGGTTTCGTTGGTGGTAGGGTATTTTCTCAGCCCTCCTGGCTAGCTACCACTAACAACATTAATGTGTTCCGACTTAAAGATAAAATAGCCAGTTCTCCATTGCGTTGGGGAATCTTGGAAAGCCTGCTTCCATCTTTGGCATTATCGCCACTTACCATCAGGTGATATGATGCCAAGGGCTTACCAATTGTAAAAAAAAGGTTATTATAACATTGAAAATGTTTTTCGCTCGCTCTGGTAAATAAAGGTATACTCTTTTTAGGGTTCCGTACAACCATCGGGTAACCAACAGGACCCTATAACTAAGCCTCCGCTGTCTGTGTGTCCGTCTGTCAGCTGGCTGTATTTCATGAACCGTTAAAGAGGTAGACATTTGAAATTTTCACAGAACGTGTATTACTGTTGCCGCTATAACAGAAATACTAAAAATCAGAATAAGCCTAAAAAAAGGGGGGTCTCCATACAAAAAACGTCTTTTTTAAAGGTCTTTAGAAGTACTTTTGATTTAGCTCTATCGTAAAAACGGTTGGTGTGAATATAGTACTAATACTGTAATAAAAAAAGACGTGTGGCACTCGGGGATTGCCGCGGTAAAGCTATTGCATAGCATTTTTTATCAACTTATGCAATTATAATTATTTATTTATTTTTTATTTATGCAGTATTTACCAGTACCATATTATAGTCCTTGGGGCGCGGGATGTTTATGTAATAAATTAACACAAAGAAAGTTAATCATCATCGTCATCATCAATCAATCCATCAATCAATCACTTCATCAATCAATCCATCAATCAATCAATCAATCATATACAATCATCAATCAATCAATCAATCATCCACGCGGGTCCAGTGCGGGTTGGTCGACTTCACACACAACCTTCGAGTTTCTTCGCAGGCGTGTGCAGGTTTCCTCACGATGTTTTCCTTCACCGTTAAAGCAATCGGTAAGTATGTACGTAAGTTTTTTTGAAAAACTCATTGGTACATTGGCCGTCCAGATTTGAACCCGGTACCTCTGGTTAGATGGACCGAGTCGTTACCGGTTGAGCCACCGACGCTATAATTTCCAATCAATCCATCAATCAATCATAATCAAACAATCATCATCAATCAATCATCATCAATCAATCCATCAATCAATCAATCCTCAATCAATCAATCATCATCATTCAAATATCATCCATCAATCCATCAATCAATCAATCATCATCATTCAAATATCATCCATCAATCAATCAATCCATCAATCAATCAATCATCATCAATCAATCAATCAATCATCATCAATCAATCATCATCATTAATCATCATAACGATGGATAGATAGATGGCACTGTAAGTTTTTTAGAACTCAATATATGTATTTTTTTTGGGGTGTCAGGTTTTATTTGCGTTACGAAATTTCTTGATTCGGCGCCTCAAAGCCCGCGATAAAAGCTATACAATAGCTTAATAAAAATATTAAAAATCGGCCAAGTGTGAGTCGTACTCGCGCTAATGACAAAGAATCACATTTTTGTCGCTCGTGTTGATGTCATTTCTATGTATGTAGTTATGTGGAGAGGTGTGGTGGTACGGAACCCTCGGAGTGCTAGTCCAACTCGCACTTGGCCGAATTTTTAAATAAAATTGTGAAAGTGTACCCCCAGGTATAGTAACGATTGTCCAGCAGTGGACGTTTTTCGGTCGATATAATGAAAGTCAGGGCAAAACTCAGTTGCCTCAGGTACTTATTAAAAATACACGCAGTAAGAAAAACGATACATAATAATTGGAGATGAGTAGAATGTGTAAGTGTGGGAATGAATTGAGGCTCAAGTGCACTGGGGCCAAACAATGAGATGGTATCCTAAATGGTATCAGAACAAAAGATCCGTACACGGAATTAACATAAGACTACCTGCCGAAATTTCCTCGCCTACGCCGTGAAATAGCGAGGTGAGGTCCCATTACCAGCGAGAAAACTGGCAAATTTCGAAAACCTAAAAATTTTAGGCACAAACTTTTAATATTGCATTGTCACGCGAAATAAATATGCATGCAAAATTTATCAGCTCAATCGGAAACCGGGAAGTGGGTAGAATTTAACTTGCAAAAATGGCAAATTACGAAAACCTGAAACTTTTAGGCACAAGCTTAAAATATTGCATTGTCACGCAATATAAATATGCATGCAAATTTTATCAGCTCAATCGGAAACCGGGAAGTGGGTCAAATTTAACTTGCAAAAATGGCAAATTTCGAAAACCTATAACTTTTAGGCACAAGCTTAAAATATTGCATTGTCACGCAATATAAATATGCATGCAAAATTTAGCAGCTCAATCGGAAACCGGGAAGTGAGTCAAATTTAACTTGCAAAAATGGCAAATTTCGAAAACCTAAAACTTTTAGGCACAAGCTTAAAATATTGCATTGTCACGCAATATAAATATGCATGCAAAATTTATCAGCTCAATCGGAAACCGGGAAGTGGGTCAAATTTAACTTGCAAGATTTCATTACAGACACCGGGACAGGTGAAACTAAATTAAAGCTTGTAAAATACATATGAAAATGAAACGAAGAAAATAGTGTAACTTGATTTTTTGAATCCTTAAGAATGTGTTCGAAAGAAATATAAGTGTAATTACAACACCTAAATCAAAGTAACATCCAGTACGGACACACCCTGCCGCTCTCTAGATTGCGACCTCACTTCTCGTCACCCAGATTGATACAGATTGGTTACAGTTTGGTTGTCGAACGTTTAGGATTTCGCCGCCATTTTGTTTGTTCCGTCATTCGTTTTTTGAAATTCATTTCTGGCCCGTTGTATGAAATGTCCAGGGTGTGCCCAAATATAAAGTCACGCGCCAAAACACTCTTTTTAATATCATAATGTTTGAATGGACAGACCGGACCATTTAAGTATGGAAATTATTTACAAGTTATTGAATATGATCGATGAATGGAGAAAACTTACATAAGAATTATTTTTTTTAACCACTATTGATAACCCCTTGACATCAACTCACCTGATGGTAAGTGACGATGATGCCGAAGATGGAAGCAGGCTTATCTATTCCCCAACGCGAATGGGGAACTGGCTATCTTATCTTCATGCCGGAACACATCAATGCTGTCAACATTGATGTTTGGCGGCAAGATTTAGATAAGATGGTGGCAGCTAGCTAGGGGGGCTTAGAAAATGCCCTACCACCAACCAAACCGAGTCTTACAATCTTAGAAGCGAAGGAAGTGTGAAGCGAATGGACGAATCATTCATTACGCCACGGAGGTGGTTAAATCATTGGGTCATCGTTGCTAATATTGATGGAATGCAATTAATTTAAAAGAAACTACTTGAATTAAGAAAACCAAAGCCAGTTAATCAGTTTATTATCATAGAATATCCTGCAAATAACAGAGCGTGGGTGGTTTAATTGCTAGGGCCGCTGCTTCCAGTCCGGAAAGTAGTGGTTCGAATCTTGCCACGTACCAATGTGTTTTCGAATTTCGATTTCATATGTACGTTTATCCGACGCTCTTACGGTGAAGGAAAACATCGTGAGGAAACCTGCACACGCCTGCGAAGAAACTCGCAGGTTGTGTGTGAAGTCGACCAACCCGCAATCGGCCCGCGTGGTCGACTAAGGCCCGATCGCCCTAATTCAAGGTAGGCTTGAGCCCCACGGTGGGGACGTATATGAGCTGATATGAATGAATGAATTCTACAAATAAAAAAATATAAGGCGTGGAAAGGCATTACATGGAAAAATCGCTTAAAGTAGAGACTTAAAATGACACACGAAAAGTGTGGGTTGAAGCAATTGTCCAGCTGACATTAGCGTCCATATACACAACGACACAGTTCCATCTTAGAATTCTTCGTACCAGGTTTAGAACCATATCGCAGTGTTACCGAGCAATGTCATAGGATAGTTTTTGCGGTCGCCCACGCCAGGCACATCAGAAGAATTCGACTTAGCCACCAAGGTCGTACATGCATTGTCTTTTTTGTTAGAACACACGTATAAGTAGTAAGTATAAAACCGATATTTTATCGTGCTGACCCAACTTATTTTTATTTGGTCGTAAATTTTAATTTTACAATGCAATTGACTTAAACAATTTTGTAATTAAGGCGGTAATATTACAGATTTTTGTTATATTTGACGTCAATTACTCCTAAACGATAAAAAACCCAAGTTTTTAAAAAAGTACCCTTATTGTTGATGATGTTCCTTAATGTCAAAAGCTATTAGAAACACGATTGAGCAGTTTTGGCTCGATAGAAAAAATACCAAAGATAGGTCTACACCGTTACTTTCAACTCTAGTTATGACAATATTTAAAAAGTATAAATTAAAAAAAATATATAAATATATTTGTTATGAAAATACAAAGTAAGAAATGTTATTATTTTTATACTTTCATTACAAAAATTGAAACTAAACGAAAAAACATTGAAAAAGTGTTTTTTTTTTACCTTTACACGTAAAGAAAAAACAGAGACAATTGTTCCAATCAAAGCCTCGCCTTGGTATTATTTATTATGTCTTGGTATTGCTTTAGCGGGGTGACAAACGGAGTGTTTGTAAAAAGGATATCTAAAACTTTTTTTTATTTACAATTGGCAAGCCCTTGGAATTATCTCACCTGATGGTAAGTCACGAATCACGATGATGCCGAAGATGGGAGCGGGCTTACCAACATATCCCAACGCAATGGAGAACTGGCTATCTTATCTTCAAGCCGGAACACATCAATGGTTTTATTTAACACTGATGTTTGGCGGCAAGACTTAGATAAGTTCGTTATTTTTTTTTGTGTGTATTGAATATGTATCATAGAGTTGTGTGGAGAGATTTGGTGGTACTAGCTTTTGCCCGCGGCTTCGCCTGCATGGACATCGTTCTTATGACTGATTTTGAGGGTGAATGGTGCGCGAGCCGCAAGCGGATATGAGTTTTCTCCAGATCCTTCAGGAACTATATCGGCCTATTCTGATTAGCAGTCTATGTCACTTTCCACCCTATTAACCAATTCTATACAAAAATCACTTCAATCCGTTGCTCCGTTGCGACGCCGACGTGCGCGAGCGTGGAAATGAGTTTTCCCCAGATCCCTCGGGAACTATGTCAGGATATACTAATTAGTAAATTATGTCAATTCCCACCCCCTCAACCATCAGTTTGTATAATATCAACAATCCATTGTTCCGTTACGATGTTAAGGAAATTAACCAAAAAAACTATTTTTTTAGTTCTCTCAGGAACTGCATCGGACTATGCTATTTTCACGGGATAAAAAGTAGCCTATGTCCTTTCCAATGACACAGGCTACGTGAATGCCAAATTTCATCAAGATAGGTTGAGGTGTTGAAGCCTCAGAAGGTAACATACAAACACATTTTCACATTTAAAATATTAGAGGATTATAACGTTTTTGCTCGCAATACCTGGACCACAGATTAGATGATAGTTACTACCTGTATCCTCATTTCAAGGTAATAATGCATCTGGAAGTGGATAAGTACCTAAGAGGGCGGTGGACTGGTGATTATGGGAGGCGCAACTTAGCAGTCCCGCCCCCCCGTTTTAACTTCTGCACACGACAGGTTAAAAGAGCTCTCATAAAAAAAACGACGAATATATATTGTACCTAATTTCAACGTGGTTTTGACAGTATACATGTGGCAGGCAAATTGTATGATTAGTAATTTTACATACTTTGAGGCAAATTATATAATTCGTCTATATGTAAACGGTCAGGCAAACTGTAAAATTCTGTACGCAGATTTTAAAATGCCGAGCCAGGCAAATTGTAATAATTCGTCCGTATATAAACGGTCAATGCCGAGTCAGACAAATTGTCAAAACGCCGTATACGGCAGATTGTAATCAAGCTCCGAAATTTTAGGTACGGTCAGGTTTGATTGATTTAACTGTCAAAGAGCCTCGCGAAGCTTTCCTGACATTTGCCTGACTGTATGTATGTATAATTAATGACAAATGAGAATTATACAGTATGCCTGCGACATACTTACAAGGTGAGATTCGGATGTAAAGTGTCAACTTTTGTTCTAGCACTTTTTAAATAACGCCACAATTTTTTTAAATCTCCAATCTAATAATATATAAATAAAAATCTATTTGTTTGTTTTGTTCGTATTACGCGATGCCATACCGTTCATCCGATCAAGTTGAAACTTCGTACAGCTGTTGCGCACACGTCCGGGAAGATAATAACAAACAAACCAGGGCTTGGAAACCGGTTAATTTACTATAGGAACTAAACCGGTTTCAAAAAGGTTTTTGTTAATTTTTTTTCGTATTTATTGAAATAATTAATGTGGTAAATTTAATATGGGCCATTTTTAGAACTGACATCAAATTGGCTCAAAATAACTTGTATTTTGAAAAATAAAAATTAACCGGTTTCAAGCCCTGAAACAAACCGCGAGTCACTTGCAGGTCGCGTACCGCGCGCCCTTCATATCTATGACTATTATTATCATCTGTGTCCATGCGGGAAAAAGTTTGGTCTTTATGCGCTGTCAATACTCTTCGTCCGATTGCGTTGAAATTTCGTACAGTTGTTGCGCGCATGCCCGGGAAGTTTAAAGTGAAAAGAAAAAGAACTGCGAGTCGCTTTCATCTCGAACACCGCGCAACATCGATATCCATGCAGGCGAAGCTGCGAGAAAGCGAAGTAACTAGTATCTCATCTGTGGCAAAAGCTAGTATCTAAGTTATATGCATAAACGGCTCAAGGTCACCCAAAGCTAGTATCTAAGTTATATGCATAAACGGCTCAAGGTCACCCAAAGCTAGCATCTAAGTTATATGCATAAACGGCTCAAGTTCACCCAAAGGGCGATGAAGAGAGCTATTCTCGGAGCCTCCCCACGTGATCGAATCAAAACTAGAGGGATCCCTAAGAAAATCAAGGCAACCAACATAGCTCACAGAATCACTAAACTTAAAAGGCAATGGGCGCGACATATAGCTCGTAGAACAAATGGCCGTTAGGGCAGTAAAGTTCTTGAGAAGCTACCGCGCACCCGAAGACGCAGCGGAGGCAGGCCTCCCTGGTGATGATCGCGGGAAATTTGGGATTTAGGTCATTGTGGAAATGCTAGGGGGAGGCCTATGTCCAGCAGTGGAGTTTTTCACTTGATATGGTGACGACAATGGATATCCATATACTCCAGTTCTTCGAAATAGGGATGACGACAGCATCAGTAATAAATTATGAACTCTTGATTACTTAATTTCCCCTTCTACTTAAACTTCGGAAAACCTTACTCGTTTTGTTTTCCATCAAGTCTTCGATATTCAGCAAAATCACAAAATGATAACATAAATGACGCTGCAAAACTATAACGTCACGCCTATGTATTTCAAACAATTTTAGAACAAAATCTCGTTTTTGACAGATGATAAAAAGTAAATCAGATGACTAGCATTCGTCATCCCTATTGTGAATATATATAAAGAATGTAGATACTTCTCCTTGAAAGCTTGTATCAACACTTTTGAACCTAAGTTATTTTGCACGCTAACGCGAATATAAACGCTTTTCAATGCCAACATTACTGTCAGAGAACACATTTTCAAACTTATATTATTTGTCTTTAGTTATTATCATTGTTAACTCTCGCCTTGACATCAAAAAGACTTACTGTTACTTACTATAGTTCAAAAACATTATATTTTGTTTAACCGCCTCCGTGGCTTAATGGTTAGTCCATTCGCTTCACACCAGGAGGTCGCGGGTTTGATTTCCGGTGGGGTAAACTTGTAAGACTCGGTTTGGCTGGTGGTAGGGAATTTTATATGCCCGCCTGGCTAGCTACCACCATCTTATCTAAGTCTTGCCGCCAAACATCAGTGTTAACAACATTGATGTGTTCCGGTTTGAGGATAAGATAGCCAGTACTCCATTACGTTGGGGAATCTTGGTAAGTCCGCTTCCATCTTCCGCATCATCGTTACTTACGATCAGGTGAGATAATCCCAAGGGCTAATCAATTTTGAATTTAAAAAAATATATTTTTGACAACTGAATAGCAATTGAATACCCTATTATCGTCGCGTCGAGAGCGTCGGTGGCGTAACGGCTAGGGCCGCCTCCTGTCCGAAAGGTCGTGGTTCGAATCCCGCCACGTACTAATATGATTTCGATTTCATATGTACGTTTATCCGACGCTTTTACGGTGAAAGAAAACATCGTGAGGATACATGCACACGCCTGCGAAGAAACTCGAAGGTTGTGTGAGAATTCGACCAACTCGCACTGAGCCCGCGTGGGCGACTAAGACCCGAACGCCCAAACTCAGTGTTTTTTTCGAAAGGACAATCTTGTTGTTGGCCGTGGGGGCCTTTACAACTTCACCGGGCAGGGCTAATTCAGTGTAGGCTCGAGCCCCTCGGTGGGGACGTATATGAGCTGATATGATGACCCTATTATCAATATGGATACGGATATGTTCTTTAGTCTTCCCGCGTACAGAGATCTATTCTAAAAACTAAGTACTTTAAAACAATTGAAAATTACCATTAAACCGCTATAAAAGACTTTTAGTCTCGTGTCAAGTTAATAGAAAAACAATTTATATATTCTTTCCTCGTTCGGAGCACACACGTATGTTAGGCATTTTTATATCAATTAACATCGTAGATGATAGGTGCCTTACACGAGCGGCAATAGTTATTTACAAGAGTGCAAAGTTGCTTTTTAACCGCGTGCTCATTTTGATGAGCGAGCAAGCGAAGCAAAATTAGAATCCTGAGCGTTAGCGAGGGAATTAAAAGAGCACGAGGTTAAACATCAATTCAATATCTCTTCTGAAGGTAGATAGTTGGACTTGTTAGTTAGTTATATTACTATAGTGGCGTTGTTGATGTGCGGTCATAATTTTTATCAGATTTTATAGCGGCTCAAACATTATTACTTTAAGACGACGAATTGATCAGAACAGTTTTCTGTTTTTTTTTCTTTACGAGTAAAGAAAATAAACAGTCTTTTGCAGTTTTTCAATGTTCTTTAGTTTCAACTGAAAACTGAAAAAAAAATCCAACTGGCATGTTGAAGTATGTGTTTAGACTAATCGACTAAGAAAATTTAAAGGTATTTATTTATTGGTCTGGTTTGAATGTAGAATGCAAATCTCTGTTTTAAGAGGTTTTTTTCACATATATGTTTTTCTGTTGTAAAAGTTAACAAATAGTGTTTCTGCAACTGACCAAACGAAGTCATTAAAATGAAGTATCAGGATACTCGTAGAACAGATGGCCGTTGGGGCAGTTAAGTTCTCGAGTGGCGACCGCGCACCGGAAAACGTAGCGTAGGGAGGGGAATTCGGTGGACCGATGACCTGGTGAAGATCCCGGGAAGCCGCTGGATGCGGGCAGCGCAGGACCGGTCGTCGTGGAAATCCTTGGGGGACGGGATACAAAATATTACGATCATATGTTTTGTAATTGCTGAGAAAAATCGAGATCCCTGCGACCAAAGTTTCCAAGGCGTCGCTTTAAGCTTATACTTTAACCAAAGTAAGTATATTAGTACTAACATACACTATGGACACTCCCTGCCGCCTCTCTAGATTGCGACCTCACCCCCTCGTCTACCAGATTGATTCAGATTGGTTACAGATTGGTTGTCGAACGTATAAGATTTCATCGCCATTTTGATTGTTCCGTCATTCGTTTTTTGAAATGTGATTTCTGACCCGTTGTATGAAGTTTCCAGGCCCCAGGGTGTAATTTTTCACTATCATTTTTCGTGTATATGTGTAATATTGTATGTATATACATCATCATGTCAGCTCATATACGTCCCCACCGAGGGGCTCGAGCCTACCCTGAATTAGGGCGATCAGGCCTATATACATATGTGTATATAATATGTATTTTAGAATAGTATCTAAATAATATTTTATAACTTAAATTTTTATTTTTAGTTACGTTACTTCTTTTAGTTACGATAGTTAGTTAGTTCTTTTATAACTTGAGTTTGCTGCACCCAGTTCTAGTTTTTCCTGTCTTTCTATCACTTACTGAAGGTTGCCTAGTAGAAATTGTTAAAATCTATTAGGCCACCTTTGCACTTTATGTATGTTATTAATCGTTAAGTATTGTTTTTTGACGTGCAATAAAGTTTATGTTCTCACTTACATAGTTCACACACTGAATTTTCTTACCGAAACTTAAGAATGACAGTCTTTCCACCTCGTATTAAAGTACAAGTGTATTATATGAGACTAGTAAAACATTATCTGTACGGTACATTGATAAAGAAAACATTTTAGATGAGCCTTTGACCAATATAACTAATTGTATGGATGGACCGGCCCTATCCATACAATAATCTCATATAAAAAATAAGTTCAATTAGTCATGAAATGTACGCAAGCATTCGAAATTTTTAATAGTATTTTAGTAAACATAATTAGAATTGCATTACGAAACGAATGAATGTGATGGATAATCCTTTAATAGTATGATTTATCGGAACAGACGAGCGTGTGACCCACGGGCGGATCCATTATTTCAATTTGGGGGTGTGGTGGTGTCGGGGGGGAAATTCTGACAAGGTTCGGACGGACCTAGGTTTACAATCACAAGTAAAAAAAAAAACTTTTTATTACGCACATTGAACATTTACAAAATAAAGTTAACGCGCCTTGTGCCGCTTTTGGAAAACCTGTCTATAATTCTATCCACATTAACTGGGACCTCTCTATAGATGTGTAGGAGTGCAAGTCTGCAAAGTCGCTTCTCTTCTTTCTGTCCGCGTACGCAGCCATTTTAAGCAACGTAGAGTGGAGAACGAGAACTTTCAGCTGTAGCAACACTCACTGGTAATGTGGCTAAAATATTTATTAGCGTTTTAATCGCTTTCTGGAATAGGTAAGCTCTGTATATGGATCTTCGGACTGTTAAATCCATGAAAGATTAACTTTAAGATAGCTTTGTGTTGTTAAATTGAAAAGTTGAGTCAAAAATATGGAACTCCTGGGACTTGGGGGGAGGGGGAGGGCATGCCACCCCCCTGTATTCGCCAATGGTGTGACCTCTTGCTTGGCCTCCGAAAGACCGACTGAGACGGAATCAGTGAAACAGTTGTTCGCATAGGCCGGTCTATAGTTGTTTTATTGGTCAAAGCGACGAGCTGCTAAAGCTTACATAAGGCATAGTAGTACATAGTAGGTTGGAAGGTATAAACATAGTTCCGCGTTCCGGCATTTGCATAGAGTTTACTTTTGTCTAGCTTACTATTTTTATTGCGTGTTTCTTAAGAGTGGTTTTAAGATCTTTGCATTTAGAAGATTTAAGAAGCTATAACTAATTTAAGCCTGATTAAGTGGCTTTATTATTCTAAATCTAATATTAGCTGTTTGAAGCAGCTTACATACATACATATCAATCATAGTCAAGCTCAGATTAAAAATAGATAAAATGGGTAGATTTTTATTTTTGATCTGAGTAGTCAAGAAAATATAGCAATAAAACAACAATATTACTAACTAGCTGTTTCCCTCGGCTTCACCCACGTGGACAACATTTCTATGACTTTTCGAGGTTACGCAGTGTTGAAAGCGGCTCGGGAGCGTGGAAAAAGTAGCCAAGTAGACAAATTTCAGCCAGAGCCGTTCAGCAGTTTTTGTGTGAAAGAGTAACAAACATACATCCAAACATTTTTACAAACTTTCGCGTTTATAATATTAGTAGGACTACCTAGATTTTATTGGTCTCTTCAACCGAGTGGATAAAGTTTTTATGTTTTTATTCAAGGGTGCGCAGTGAGTGAGCCGCTGTGGCTAGCAAGCGTGGACATACGTTTGTTTGTCAGTTGATGTTTGTAATTTGACATTTGTTACTAAGATCTTCAAATTACCTACCCTGCAAAAATATTTTTCCTCGGTGGGGACGTATATATGAGCTGAAGTGATATGATGATGTTTTTAAATTTCCGTGTTTAATGTTTTTCTAATTCTTATGTTCTTTTTAGGTGTTTTACTTCATCATAATTAATAATAAAATTCTACTCATCTCTAAGCACATACGTTTTTTTAAAAAAACCCATGCTCTATCCACACCCTGGAAACTTCATACAACGGGCCAGAAATGACATTTCAAAAAAAGGAATGACGGAACAAACAAAATCTGGCGAAATCCTATACGTTCGACAACCAAACTGTTACCAATCTGTATCAATCTTGGTGACGAGGGGGTGAGGTCGCAATCTAGAGAGTGGCAGAGAGTGTCCATACTGTATGTTAGTACTAATATGTATATAAGGTCTAACAAAATTAGCTAAAACTATTTTAATTGGTGCTTATACCCGTGAAACTGAACAACTTTCCCCATGAAACCCATAGTCAAAGCGCAAAAAAAAAATTGTCTCCCATGCTAACTCGATCAGCTGATCAGCCAACTTAGTATGATGGGAAGTTCAAAATTTTTTTTGCGATTTGACTATGGGTTTCATGGGGAAAGTTGTTCAGTTTCATGGGTAGAAGCACCACTTAAAATAGTTTCAGCTAATTTTGTTAGACCTTATATACTTTGCCCTATATATCTTCCGTACTGACGACGTGGTGTTACAAACTGTATTGAAAAATTAAATAAAAAAACTGATAGGTATTTACAATTACATCGCTCATTTGGTACTACAATGACGAAATTAAGGTTTTTATCAAAAATGAGTTAAGTATGTCAAACGATAGATTTAGGTTGGTTACGTTCGGGGTAAAATCGACGGCAATGTATTTTTATAAACTGCGGCTAGATGGCGTTGACGTCATTGTTACTTTTATACCAAAACGCAAGCGTTCTACAGCTACAACGGCGATTTAGTCAGTTGTGCGGGGGGGTTCCGTGAAGTGAGGTGTCAGTTTGGTGCAACAACGACGGCAAGGTAAATATGACATCATTTTTATCTCCTCCTGGCGGAACAACGACGAAAATGCTTAATTTCGTCGTTGTTTCCGTAAAGTAAGGACTTATTTTGTGTGCAACAATGACGAGAGTGAAATGTGACATTTGTTTTATCTCCATTTGGCGGAACAGCGACGACAATGCTTAGTTTCGTCGTTGTTTCCATAAAGTGAGGGCTTATTTTGTGTGCAGCAATGACCAAAAGATAAATATGACATTTTTTTATCTTCACTCGTCGGAACAGCGACAAAAAAGCGTAGTTACGTTGATATTTCTCCATATATTATATTTATTTTGCCGGAAAACGACGATAATGTAAATTATTAATTATGAAATATACAACTTCTTCATTGTTTCTCCATTTTAATTATTTTTCAAAATATCTTAGTACTTTTCATACATTTGTAACCATCATTTAGTGAAGTACGATTCACGCCGTCCACACTGATAATCGATCGACTGACTCGTTGGTGTTGTGGTCAGCGCACCTGGCCTCTGCTCCGCGGGTCATGGGTTCGATTCCCACCCAGGGCAAACATTCTTGTGACTAGCAGGTTCGTTTGCTCCTATTAAAGTATGTATATATTTATAACGTATTTATGTACGTTTATCATTATCTGGTTCCCATAGTACAGGAAATCTTTGTTTTGGGCCCGATGACTATGTAATCTTAATATTTTGAACAAAATACATAAAGTATGAAAATAGAAAATATATCTTTACACCGTTTTTAATTTTTAATAATATTCTGGGACAAATCACACATGGTCATCTGGCCCCAAAGTAGGATTCCCTGTGTTATGGGAACCAGAGACTGATATACATACTTAAATACGTTTAAATACATACATATATAGATATTTCACACCCAGACACAGAGCAAACAAATCTGTTCATCACACAAATGTTTGCCCTGGGTGGGGATCGAACCCACAACTCTCGGATCAGTAGTCAAGAGCACTAACCACTGAGCCACCGAGTCAGTCAAACCATTAATTAATTAGTTATTATATTATTAATTTCTTTACTTTTTCAGACTTTTAAAAATGAGAAGAAATAAACGGGTTAGAATGTTAGTAAATTATGCGAAGGATCAAAAAATAATGGAACCTTTTTCAAAAACGATGAAAATGAAAACTGATTCTGTTGATCGTTATGGTAAAGATGGTAAGTGTACGATTGAAGTAAGTAGTTATTTGAATTTGAAATTATTTGATATTGACCGCCTTACACCTTCAGCGCTCGAATTATCAATTATTGATAATCTCTTTCATTTTAGAGCCTCCTATGCCTCAAAAAATTCGGAATTATGAAATAGATACAGAGAAAACTACTAAAAGTACCGCGACAACAGACATCAAAAACTGTTCACCGGATGATTCCCATGTAAAGCAAAATATTGATGAAGAGCCTATGCTTCAAACTAACCGGACGGTGGAAAAAGAGATAATTCCCAAGGGATCCGCAACCACAAACGGAAAAATAGAGGCACTGGCTGATTGCCAAGAAAAGCAAAATTATGTTCGTAGTCGCACACTGTCTTCATCAAGCTCTAGCAGTTCTTGTAGTACTTGCAGTTCTAGTTCATCGTCATCCGCCTCATCATCAAGTAGCTCAAGCTCCAATCCCGACAATTCCACAGCAAAAATATCTAGTTCCCTGAAAAGTCAACAACTATCATCAGTCCCGGGATCACACGAAAGTACAATATCACAACCGGAAATTTCTGAAGACCAATCTGTAAGGCCACTTTGCGACGATTTAATTCCGCAGTCAAATACATCTAAAATAGAAGCGAAAAAGTCATCCGAACAAACAGAAAATGCAAACAATTTGGAAACTAATAATAATATTGCTAGAAATTTGGAGTCCACGGATTACGTAGATATATTACCAGATAAGTTTGGTGACAACGATCTTCCAAATAAATGTACATCACAACTACGCAGATTATCGACCGACTCAACTATAAGTGAATCAATTATAATACAGCAACATGAGTTTACACCACAGCAAGAAAAAAAATCCAATTCGCTAACCAGCCAAATTCGAGATGAACTCATTACACAACCAATTATATCTAAATTAGATTCTACTAAGGCATCCAAACAAATAGAAAATGCAAACAATTTGGAAACTGATAATGATATTGCTAGAAATTTGAAATCCATAGAGTGCGAAGATATTTTACCACAGGAATGTGGTGACTACGATCTTTCAGATCAACGTACATCACAACCACGCAGATTATCAACCGACTCAACTGCAAGTGAATCAATCATTATACAGCGACAGGAGTTTACACCACAGCAAGGAAATAGATCCGTTCCGCTAACTAGCCCAATTCGAGATGATTTCATAACACAGCCAAGTACATCCAAATACGATTCTACCAAGGCATCCAAACAAACAGAAAATCAAAAAAATACGGAAAATCGTAATGTGGCTACAGATTTGGAGTCTACAGATTCTGGAGATTTTTCACCAGATGACGGTGATGACGACTATGTTCCAGAGAAACGAAAGCGTCTCTCAAAATCACGCAGTTTATTAAGCAGATCGTTATCTGAATCTGACTCGACTGCAAGTGAATCAGTTTTAGTACAAAGACCAGAATTGAACAATGTAATATCTCGTGATGATCAAGGTATTGACGAAAGCCCTTCCAGGAGTCCCAATCAAAATAGGAAAAAGAGGATGCGAGATGTCGAAAGTTGGATAAAGTCAAAGACTAAACTTTTGAAGAATTCAGGACAACAATATACATCTCGAACGGGAAAAATTATTCCAGCTAAAGTTATGAAGCCACCTTGTTCGGATAAGTGCAAATTCTCATGCTCACAGAAATTTACAGATGAGAAAAGGCGAGAAATCTTTGACATGTATTGGGCTTTATCTTCACTACAGAGACAACGCGATTTCCTGAACTCAGCAGTAAATATATTAAAATTATCACATCGCCAATTAAAGCCAGGTCTCGCAAAGAACAAAAAACCTTTTACAAGCTGTTTCATAGTCAATGATGGTAAAAATGAAAGAGTATGCAAAATTTTTTTACTTAACACGTTGGGAATTGCGGACAGGACCTTACGCACTGTAATTGAGAACAAAACAAGAGATGACTATTTGGGCGTTGCACCAAGCGATAAACGCGGAAAGCACGGAAAGCAGCTTAAAATAGATCCCGAAGTTCTGGAGTCTGTTAGAGTTCATATCAACTCCATATCGAGGATTGAAAGTCATTATCTTCGAGCGCATACAACGCGTGAATACATAGATGGCGGTTTGACAGTAGCAGATTTACATCGCGATTATAAGACAATGAGGGAATCCAGTAATCAAGTAGCTGCTACTTATGACGCATACTTTCGTGTATTCAATAATGAGTTCAACATTTCCTTCTTTGTTCCAAAGAAGGATCAATGCGATCTATGTGAATCATACAAAAATGCCATTGGTGAAGATAAGCAAAACCTAGAAGATAAATACAATGAACATCTGCGCCAAAAAGAACTGAGTCGGGATGAAAAGAAAAAAGATAAAAAAGCATGTAAGTCTGCAGGAAGCAACGAAATTGTCGCTTTTTACGATTTACAAGCAGTTCTACCGGTGCCAATTGGGGAATCATCAGCTTTCTTTTATAAATCGAAGTTGAACTGTCTTAATTTAACGGTAAGTTGCTCTGAATCAATGTGTCCGTCCAGATTTAGTTGTAGGTACTTACTTACATTTGCGTCTTGATAATAATGTTACTACTGTTTTAGATTACTAATGTGAAAAATGATAAAACTGACTGTTACTTCTGGCACGAGGCTTTAGGCAATCGGGGCCCGAATGAAATTGGGTCCTGTGTCTTTAAATTCCTGCAGGATGTTTCTGAAAAGCAGCCTGATAGTCATATAATAAGTTAAATCTTTGACATTTGCCGAGAAGCTCGCAACCTCGACTGATCTACTAAACGCTCTACCATCCGTAGTATCTCCGCAATTAATGGTAATACTAGCAAATTGAAGTGAACAATACGCTTTAAGTACTTCCTTGAATCGTGTACGTGCTATACTCGGTGGAGTTATACCTGTGCAAAGTAGTCGGCCTTGGTCGGCAGACACTCCATGCCCTTTCTTCCACCTTGGTACCTATGTCTTCTTAGGACGGTGATTGCATGCGAGAAGTGTTATTACTATTAGTGAGACATGCTTCCACACCAGTCAAGGTTTTAACTATTTTGTTGAGACGAGGCATCGATTGGAACAGTTGTCTTGACTTGACCGACTTCAAAAAAAAAGGAGGAGGTTTCTCAATTCGACCGTATATATAAGGTGTAACAAAATTAGCTGCAACTATTTTAACTGGTGCTTCTACCCATGAAACTGAACAACTTTCCCCACGGAACCCGTAGTCAAATCGCAAAAAAAAAATTGGCTGTCCCATACTAACTTGATCAGCTGATGAGCCAACTTAGTATGGGAAGTTCAATTTTTTTTTTGAGATTTGACTATGGGTTTCATGGGGAAAGTTGTTCAGTTTCGTGGGTAGAAGCACCAGTTATAATAGTTTCAGCTAATTTTCTTAGACCTTATATATTTTTTTTATCTGTGTTCGCGGATAACTTCGTCGTTTAAGAACCGATTTTGATAATTCTTTTTTTGTTAGAAAGTATATATCCCAAGGGTGGTACCATAATAAGGAAACCAGGATCTGATGATGGCATCCAAAAGAAATCGAAGGGAACCTTCGAAAATCGTAGTGGCGACTAGTGCGTTTGAAGTCGGTTTTTTTTGTTTATTTGAAGTTATTTGAAGGAAGAAATTTTTTAATGTTTTTTCGTTTAGTTTAAATTTTGATTTATTTTCGTTGGATCCCAGTTTTAGATCCCATTTTTAAGGTGTTAACGATGGATCCCATTTGCTATTTCCATTGAATCCCATGTTATAACAACATGTGTACTTTTAAGAAGAAAAGTGATTTACCCTTATCAAACATTTAAAAACCGGCCAAGTGCGAGTCGGACTAGCACTCCGAGGGTGTTCCGTATACCACCACACCTCTCCACACAACTACATACTATAAAGACAATGATACCTATTCACATTACACACAAAAGACATCAACGCGAGCTACAAAAATATGCTTTTTAGGTTTCCGTACCCAAAGGGTAAAAACGGGACCCTATTACTAAGCCTCCGCTGTCCGTCCGTCCGTCTGTCACCAGGCTGTATTTCATGAACCGTGATAGCTAGACAGTTAAATTTTTCACAGATGATGTATTTCGGTTGCCGCTGTAACAACATACTAAAAATTAGAAAAAGTGAAAGTCTCCATACCAAAAACGAAGTTATTTGAAACGTGAAGAAACTAGCGCCATCTAGTATGTTGGTACGGAACCCTTTTAAATATTATTACTTGGAGTAAAGATTTTTTTTTCAAATTGTTTCATTGTAACACTGTACATAATAGCATCTTCCATTAGGGCAGTCAAGATATGCATAATATTCGGTTTTTTAACTTTTGTTGCCTTATATCGACGTTGTTAAAAGTTCGGTGCATTGCATCGCTCACACACCATACATCTACAAATGATTCATTTTGTAGCCAACACTCAACCATGTAGTTTTTAAACACATCCATTATGGAATACACAGGGTAATCAGACTCTATGTAACACCATCCCTCCGCAATAGCATCTCTTGGCAATAATGGTAGCAGTCCACAAAGTGCGACGACTCTTTTTGCGACTTTTGATTTCGTAAGTTCCAACATTTTATGCACTTCATTGATCGAATCAGAAACGAGGAGATCCGCAGGAGAACTAAAGTAACCGACATAGCTCACAGAATCGCTAAACTGAAGTGGCAGTGGACAGGGCACATAGCTCGTAGAACAGATGGCCGATGGGGCAGTAAAGTTCTCGAGTGACGACCACGCACCGGAAAACGTAGCGTATGCAGACCTCCCACGCGGTGGACCGATGACCTGGTGAAGATCGCGGGAAGCCGATGGATGCGGGCAGCGCAGGACCGGTCGTCGTGGAAATCCTTGGGGGAGGCCTTTGTTCAGCAGTGGACGATTTTTGGCTGATATGATGATGCACTTCATGCAACTGCAAAGTGCAAACTACAACAATTTTATGCACTTCATGCAATGATTAGTACGCGGCGTGTAAACCGATAGAAAGAGGACTGCAACATTATAAGCGGTCAGTCAATATAAACATACCATTATTTTATTACAAACAATTTTGTTGTTAATAGTACCCGCATTTAATTTTTTTTATTAGCGGTCAGTCAATATAAACATACCATCATTTTATTATAAAAAAATTGTTTTTAATAGTACCCGCATTTATTTATTTTTATTATAAGCGGTCAGTCAATATAAACATACCCTCATTTTATTATAAACAATTTTGTTGTTAATAGTACCCGCATTTAATTTTTTTTAAGCTTTTGGGATCCAACGGAAATAGTTTTTGGGATTCAACGATAATAAAACGCAATTCTCTTGCATGGGATCCAACGGAAATACATAATAATGTTTTGTGGGATCCAACGCCAAAAAATTAAACTGGGATTCAAAAGTGGGTTCCAACGAAAATAAATCTAAATTTTCTGAATGAAAGTATAAAAAATAATAACATTACTCACTTTGTATTATCAGAACAAATATTTTTGTATATTTTTTAAAATTTATACTTACTTACTTCAAAATATTAGTCATAACTAGAGTTTAAAGTAACGGTGTAGACCTATCTTTGGGATTTTTTCTATCGAGCCAAAACTGCTCAATCGTGTTTCTAATAGCTTTTATTTATAAGGAACATCATTAACATAAGGGTATTTTTTTCAACCTTGGGTTTTCTATCGTTTAGGAGTTAGGAGTAATTGCCATTAAAAATTACAAAAATCTGTAATATTACCGCCTTAACGTCATTGTAGATGTGTTCCTGCTTGAAGATAACATAGCCTATTCTTCTACGCGTTGGGTAATCTTGGTAAGCCCGCTGCCATCTTTGGCATCATCGTCACTTACCATCAGGTGAGATGATGGCAAGGTCTTACCAACTGTGAATAAAAAAAAGTAATAAAAGTTGTGAGATCAGACGACAGTAAAATATCAATGTATTGTAACTGGAGTTTAAATCACACCCAGATTTCATTGTAGGTATTAATCTTTTGACAATGTCAGTTTATCAGTATAATCAAACATCAACAAGTACAGATGGCGGCATCTAAGTTGAACAGGGCGCAGTATCATAATATTATGTTCGGGTCTCAAGCGAAGTGCGGTACGAGGAAGCGACGCGGGGGTCACGCGCACCGATGGACGGCGTCCCCCGACCCGCGCTACACCCGCACGCTCCCTACCTGCGCGAACGACGACCATATGTGTTCATCTTATGCGCCGCGGATTATACCAGCCCATTGTAACTTACCGAGTTCATCAGTGCTTTTTCCCCAGTACCAAAAGAACGGGGACTGTAGGCTGCCTAAGATTTCCACAAAGACTTGGCCTGCGCTACCCGCATCACTTGGGTTCCCGCTACCTTCACCAGACCGTCGGTTCTGATGATCAAATACCGCAAAATATGACACTTTTCAAACTACTTCAAAAAAGGAGGAGGTTCAGAATTCGACTGTGTGTTATTAAGGTACCGACCGTAGTCAAAAGGAACCTTTATAGTTTTGCCATGTCCGTCCGTCTGTCTGTCTGTATGACTGTATGTCCGCGACTTAGCTCAGAGACTCTTAGTATTATAGAAAACTGTAATTTAGCATGGGTATATTATAGATATATACTCGTAATATTAATGACGCCGACAATATGGTAAAAAAATCTTGAATTTTTTTTAACGTACCTAGTGTAGTTACCTCGTAAAGTGGGGATATTTTTTTCTCGTCTATCCTATGGCAAAGTATATATATTAGTACTAACATACAGTATGGACACTCCCTGCCGCTCTCTAGATTGCGACCTCACCCCCCCTTCACCCAGATTGATACAGTTTGTTTACTTACAGTTTGGTTTTCGAACGTATAGGATTTCGCCGCCATTTTGTTTGTTCCGTCATTTTTTTTTGAAATGTCATTTCTGGCCCGTTGTATGAAGTGTTCAGGGTGTGCCAATGGTATGGTATGTTCTATAGGTCGTTCAAAAATATTGCGGGTATGAGAAAACCATTTTTTTATGGAAACTTTAAGTTTTGAAATGCAAAGTTTTGTTAGAATTAAGTGTCTGGCAGCTAAACCGCTATTTGAGGAAATCTTAAAAAAATGTATATTTAGTTTTCAAGGAACATCGTTTTCTTAGTTTAGGAGTAACTTATGAAGTGCAGTTGGATTTGTAAAAAGTTCATCGATTTTCCAAATAAAATGTTCAGTACCAACTGCAAAAATAACGTTGTTTTTTTAAAATATACATTTATTTATTAAAAAAAGACTACAGAACCCTACTTTTCGCGTGGTCTGAGACGCACTTCGTCGCTGATTGTGAACCGTTTTTGATATATATATATATATATATATATATATATATATATATATATATATATATATATTTTATCCGACATGTGATGCTATCAGAGTGGTCCCATATAAATTTTATTAAAATCGGTTAAGTACTTGTATAGAAAATGAACAAAAACAAAATATGTAAGTAGCAATTTTTTTCTTGGTTGTTGCGATTGAAGTAGATTTTTTGCCCGACTGCGCTAGAAGGAGTTTATGTTTTTTTACGTTATCAGCGTGTTCAATTATTGAAATAATACACACTTTGTTGCTCACACAGCATAATTTACAGATCAGACACTTAGATATTCACCGCAGTGAAACCTGAACAAAGGAAGACCTTGCAATTACGCACTAAAATTAGGCGCTTGCGCCGATATTTGAATACTTGATTTGCTTCGTGAAAAATTGTACACATGCCAGCACATCAAGTTACACACTTTGGACTTTGTACCGTTCTTATGCCGTATGCGTATGGATCAGAATCGCACTACGAGTGTATAGCTTGATGTGCTGGCCTCTGTACCTACGGACAGACCTCGCCTTTGCGGTAGTTGCGGAAGTTAAGTCGAGGTATTGAACAGTTGTTTCTGTCTTTTTCTTTATGTGTAAAGAGTATAGAAAATAACCACACTTTTTCACTTTTTTAATGCTTTTTCGTTTCAGTCTTTTGAAAGTACGATATATATAAAAAATAATAACATTACTCATATTGTATTATCATGTATCTATGAAAGTATCTAATGAAAGTATAAAAAATAATAACATTACTCACTATGTATTATCATACCGAATATTGTTGTACTTCGAAATATTAGTCATATAACTAGAGTTAAAAGTAACGGTGTGGACCTATCTTTGGGATTTTTTTCTATCGAGCCAAAATTGCTCAATCGTGTTTCTAATAGCTTTTGACTTTAAGGAGCATCATCAATATTAAATTAAGGATATATTTTTTCAACCTTGGGTTTTCTAATTGACGTCAAAAATAACGAAAATCTGTAATATTACCGCCGTAATCGCCTCCGTGGCGTAGTGGTTATTCCACTAGCTTCACACTGAAAGGTTGCGGGTTTGATTCCAGTCTAATAAATAAGCCCGCCGGTCTAGTTATCACCATATTATCTAAGTTTTGACAACAAATATCAATCTAGAATAGCAGGGATCCATCCGATACCGATATATCAGCATCGGCGATATTTTTTTTGCCGACACTGCAACTACAACTCGCGCTTTAAAAAGGTAATGTAAACGCGCCTCTTGTTTCGTCTATTTCCTTGTAAACGAGGCACGAACTAGTCTCTGTGTCGGCTTTTGTTTTGACTTTTTACATGCTATACAGGTGTAAAAAAATTGTTCTACTTATCATAGTAAACAACTTTCCCCAAGGAATGCATAGTCAATTCTCGAAAAAAAATTTGGACCCTCCATACTAAAATGCACAAAATTGGTCGATCAGTTAATTGATTTGTATGAAGAGTAAAATTTTTTTTTTGCGATTTTAGCAAAGTCGTAGAACAAAAGTAATTAGTAGAAACTCCAGTTGACTGTACCTACACCAATTTTGTTACACCCTGTATAAAATACAAAATGACCTATCGAAATGAATTAGTTTGCGTATGGGTATTTTTATAACTAGTCGGTTAAATAAAATAAAATAGATAACAAAACAATTTCAATTTTAAAACACAAAAGTGCTATAATAATAATACTTATAATAATAATTCATTTATTGTCAGATAAAAAATCCATAGAGTACAAAATTCAAACATCAAATTTACATAAATATTAAACCAAATCAGATTAAAAATTAATATAAAATCAATTTGCCATAAAAATTGTCAAATTCTAATATTATGTCAAAAATAAAAATGTTGATAACAATTTTGAAATATTAAATAGGTAATTATGTCAAGGATAACAGGTGCATAAATTAGGTACATTAAAGTTAAATCAAAATAGTTTATAGGCTAACTGGACACATATAAACAGGCTTAAATATACAAGGAGGGGGGTGCGCTCGTATGAAGCTGCATCCACCTCTGCAAAAAAGGAGAGTCCCACCGTTCAGCCAGTGTGGACAGAATGCCGTTGGAGCTGGCACGGAGGCGCGTTAGTAGCGAGGCGCTACGCTTTCTAATGATAGCGTAAAAGTGATCGGTGTGTGGTCTTTCACCGTCTATCGCTTGCGGTGGACGTGTGCTAGACCATACTAGTTTCTGGGCCGCCTTTTTCAAGGCCGTCATTACGTTCAACTCACCGTCATCGCGGGTCGTCGTGTGCTTCGGAGGTGTATCGCGGCGATGGAGAAGCACGCAGGATCGCAGCCGTGGAACCTGTGAAGCGGTGTAACTCGGTCAACGTGCACGTCACATCGCCGGGAAGCCAACGTAGCCATACACGTCGCGGCCCCACGGATTCGAACGAGCCTTACCGTCGTGCCGCGTGCTTCGGATGGCGTACCCGGGCGACGAATTTGCGTGTGAAGAGGTCCCGTTGCCAGAAGCATGCCGCCTAAGTCCCCGGCCACATGTGGAGGAATATACACTGACATTTCGCGCGCCATTCGTCGTCGGGGAACTGTTCGTCGGTCTGCGGCACATACTGGTTTCGGGCCGCCTTTTTCAAGGCAGCTTACTGCGATCCCTGCCGTCTCTCTCTCCCACCTCTCAGTTCATGTGCCATCCCCGCATGGCACATACAAGGGAGGGGCCCCTGCACTGTGCGCGCTGGCTATCTACTCGGTGCGTTCGGTGCAACCCCTCCCTACTTACGCACCCCACCCTTCCCTAAGGGTGAGGGTCGCACCGACGAACTTTTAAGGCGGCTATGCCGCCAAAGTTTTCGCGAGGGGGTGTTTAGTGGGTAGTGGGGTCTTTGGGCCTGTGCATACGCATTCATACACCTTCCGAGTGTAACGGGGACGTATGCATATAGGCGCAGAGCTCTGAGTCCCACATAACCAGGGGCAGCTTCGGCCTTCGGCCGAAGCTTCCTCTGGTATGCGTAAATGCATTCACCTCCGCGCTCCCTTAACAGGGGGGAAAAAAAAAAAAAAAAAAAAAAATCGGTGTGTGCCTCGGCAAACATTGTCGAGGCGCTACAGAAACGTGCTTTCCCCAACAGCATCCTGAACACATTTTTATACTGGATACGCAGTGCGCTATACGCCCGCTGCGTAAAGTTGGTCCAAAGGCTGCACGTATAGAATGACTGGCAATAAGCTTTGAATAAAGTGACCCTGACTTCCTTAGTGCAATGTGGAAACCTACGAGCAAACATGTTACAGCGGACAGACATCGCCCTGCGCTCCCGTTCCATGTCGACAATGTCACTCAGGTCGTCGGTGACCCAGTGGCCCAGATACTTAAACTGATTTACTCTAGTTAAAGATGAACCACAAAGAGTTATAGTGGGTACAGTTGAGTAGCATTTGGTCCCAGCTTTGAACATCATAAACTCACTCTTCTTAGCATTATATCTGAGCCCGTGGGCCCCCGCATACGACTCACATATGCTCACGAGCTTACGCAGAGCACCAATCGAGGGGCTCAGCAGCACCATGTCATCGGCGTAGCTAATGTTGTTCATACATATCCCGTCTATGGAACAGTGTATGTTGGTACTGCTGAGCTCACCGATCAGCTGATTCATGTACAGGTTGAAGAGCAGAGGTGAGCTGAACCCCCCCTGTATCACTCCGCACTCCAACCTGTACACGTCCGATTGCGCATCCGTCCATTTAACACTGTTTAACTGGTGACTGTACCAATACTAAAATAACGAAATGATCTCACGTGGCAAGTCCGTTTCACCACGAAGTTTTTGCCACAGCTTTTCGTAAGACACGAGATCAAACGCTTTTGAAAGATCGAGATAACTGGCATATATGGGCGTTTTTCTGGTGGTGTAGTACTGCACAGTCTGCTTGAGACAAAGGATAGCACTCTCTGTTGACAAACCAGGCCTGAAGCCAAACTGCGCGTCATGAAGATGGAGATGCCTATCCAAATGTTGATCAAGCAGACTGTCCAGCACTTTAGCTAAAACGGTTGCCAGCGAGATTGGCCTATAGTTGGACAAATCTGATACGTCCTCAGTCTTATTTTTAACAATAGGAACAACTGTTATGTACATTAAATACTTCGGTAAGTAACAATGGCTGACACACAAACTATAGAACATCGCAAGGACTCGTGGTAAGTGAGCCCCAGCATGCATCAGGTGCTCGACGCTGAGGCTGTCATGCCCCGGGGACTTTCCTCTCACCATCTTTTTTATGACAATTTTAACGTCCTTGGCCAAGAATCTTATACAGTCACACGTTGTACAAGCCCCATCATCGCGCTCCTGCGACGCCGACCGCGGTCCCAGCGGGGACTCCACCTTGAAATGGTGTTGAAAGGCGCAGGCTATGTCTCGTGGTGTGTGCGCATCACCCACGCTCACAGGAGCGCTCGACACTGGGTTGAGTTTATTAGTACTTTTCCAAAATTTAGAAAAATCCTTATTTGAATGGTGTTCCGCAATTATATTCATTTTAATTTGATTTTCATTATTTTGACAATATCTTAATTTAGATTTAAATTGTTTTCTAGATTTACACATTTTATTATACGTTTCTCCTGATTTAGGAAAACAGAGTCGAGCCCTTCTATGAGCATCACTGACATACCTGTTCCAACCCGTTACATGTTTATGTCTTCCTTTATTTGCACAATTATAGCTAATTTCGGCAGCTTTGGTCATGACATTTACGATCCTGTTGTACATATTATTTAATAACAATTTATGTTTTTCTTCACAACACAGTCCGTACAAACAATCTCTAAACTCAACTGGGAAGTCCAACTGTCTGAATTCATTATTACAATAATTATAATATTTTTCTGTTTTGTTGTCATCTCTTTTACCTTATTTAATTTTAGTACAGCAATCAATAGTTTTAGCATTCATTTTTGGCATAATTACATTAATATCACATTCAATTATTAAAGGTAGGTGATCAGTCCAAAATACATCGTACAAAACGGACACGTTTAATACGGATAACCGAGCCGCGCTGGTGACCACGCAGTGGTCAAGCCAGCGCCGGCACCCGTGCGCGTCACTTACGTACGGTGAGGTATCTGGCGTGGGCGGTAGCACCTCCAAGCCAACACACGACCACGACTGTTCCACAAAAAAACTTACTAACTCATTTGCAAAAAGCTCACCTGGGTGTGCGTTAAAATCCCCAAAGATGAAGACCGATTCCACCTTTTTGCTCTCAACTATCGCAGTTATTTCACCTAGGCACTCTGTAAACTCTGTCAGGTTATCGACAGAATAAGTAGGCATATATACATTTATTACTAACAACAACCGCTCATTAGAAATCACTTTTATGGCAGCGAGACGCACACTGCTACACACTACCACTGAGACCGACGAGAACGCGGTTTTCCTCCACAGCAGGGCGACTCCTCTATGCGATCTTCCTCTAAGAATAACAGAGGGATCGACCGCCGACTTTCCAGTGAAGGAAAATGAATAATTTTAAATTTCGAAATAAATGTCGAAATTTAAAATTAAGGAATAATTTTAAATTTCGACATTTAATAAATCTCAAGCAATATGTATGTATTGTCCCAGGTACACATATTCGGCACTAACTTCGAGCGTAGAGCCTCCAACCTTTTTCGATTGACATGGCGAAACTATAGGGTTCTTTTTGACTACGAAACCTTTAAAATCAACGACACACCTACCGATCAACTGTGGGGTCGAAATCAGAACGCGTATGTCAAACCACCATGATTGCATGCAACTAATAAACAGTACAGAGTACAGACTGCAAAATAGTGTAACTAAAATGAACGAAGAAATTAACGTAATACATATTAGATACCTATTTTATTTGATCTAAAGTTCATATCGACAATCAAAGGTAATACGACTATTACTTAAATCAATCAAATTTTTAAGGCAAATAAAAAATAATCACCTAGTAAAACTTTCATTTTTATTATCACGAGTCAACCCTAGCGCTAGAACGCAGTATAGTCGCCGCCAGCAATTCGTACGCCGCCAGTGCACTAAGTAGAGCGCCTTAATTCGATGGAAGGAGTAGGTAAATAAATGTTTTATAAGGAAATGTAGTATCTGTTAAGTATCTCATCTGTGGTGACGCTAGAAATGTCTCAAGACTAAAGTCTTTGACCAGTATGTGTTGCCAGTGATGACATACGAAACTGAGATATTACTATGTGCCTTATAATAAGGCTCAAGGTCACAGAAAGGGCGATGGAGCGAGCTATGCTTTGAGTTTCCGTACATGATCGAATCAGAAATGAGATCTGTAGAAGATTCAAGGTTACCGACATAGCTCACAAAATGGCTAATCTTAAGTAGTAGTAGACGGGGCACATAGCTCGTAGAACAAATAGCCGTTTGGGTAGTAAAGTTCTCAAGTAACGACCGCGCATCGAAATACTTAGCGTAAGAAGGAAGTAGGCTGATGATCTGGTGAAGGTCCTTGCAACCTTACGTAAAGAAAATTTTATTAAGGGTCAACTTTGTAAGACTCGGTTTGGTTGGTGGTAGGGCATTTTCATAGTCAGCCTGGCTAGCTATTACCATCTTATCTAAGTCTTGCCGCCAAGCATCATTGTTCTTCTTCTTTTCGAGTTGACGGCAAACTCAGATAGTCTCATCCCAAAACCGAGCCACGCAAATGGCCTTGTCAGTGGCCTGCATTAAGTCCTCCTGCATGCAGGTGACTGGGCAAGGGGACTGCACCAGACCTACACTCCAGGTTCGTATCTCCAATGAATCCCCACCTGAACAAGTTTTCTTGAACAAACTGAAAGTCTCCATTGTTAAACCTTTATACAAAAAAGGCTCTAGAGATGACATGGAAAATTACCGACCCATCACACTGATACCAATTTTCTCGAAAATTTTCGAAAAAGTAATACACGCGCAGTTAATGAATTTCTTTCAGAAATATGAAGTTATTAAAAATGATCAATTTGGATTTCAAAAAGAAAAATCAACCACTCTTGCAACATTTAATTTGATTAAAGAAGTTCTACAGAGTAAAAATTCCAGGCTACTCACGACTGTTCTTTTTTTCGATATGTCAAAAGCTTTCGACTATGTATCACATGATCTGTTACTTTTGAAGCTTGAAAATAACGGTATCCGAGGTCCGGCACTAAAATGGTTAAGTTCATATCTTTCAAATAGAGTACAATGTGTGAATATTCCTAATCTTGATCATAAAAATATACAACATTCACACAGATCTGAATTTAAGACTAATTCTTATGGGGTACCACAGGGTAGTGTGCTTGGCCCGCTTCTGTTTCTTATTTATATTAACGATCTACCTGATGTTACAAAACATAGGACCATTTTGTTCGCAGATGACATTTCTATAATTGTGACATCTAATAATAATATATCTAATCTGACATATAATAATAATATATCTAATCTGACAATATATCTAATCTGACATCTAATAATAACCTGACATTAAATAATCACGAACTTGACATTAATAAAACACTTGTAGAAATAATTGGATGGCTTCAAAATAACAATCTTCAAATAAATCTTACCAAATCAACTTATATAAATTACAATAATAATCAAAAATTAAATGTAAATTATAAAGGACAAACTCTACAAAGTGCACTGTGTGTAAAATTCCTTGGTATTACAATAAACAACAGACTAAATTGGCAAGAGCAAATCGACAAAATTAGTGCCAAAATTAACAGCTTTTCTTTTGCACTCTTTAAATTGACAAGGGTTGCGTCGAGAACTACGGCAATTACAGCTTATTATGCTCACGTCGAATCCATCCTTCGGTACGGAGTAGTAATCTGGGGCAACGGCACAAATATTAAAAATGTTTTCATTGCCCAAAAAAAATGTATACGCGCAATATACGGAGTAGCACAAGACGTATCTTGTAGACCGCTATTTAGGAGCTTGAAGATCTTGCCGCTACCATGTCTTTACATATTTGAGGTGGCTAAATTTGTAAAACGATATGAGAAATCATTTTACCAACAAGCGCGACAAGTAAATGCCAGAGTAAAAAGAAACCCTAATAGGCTGGTAATGAGCGACGTTCCAAAAACGACCTGTTATAAAAAGAATTGTTACTGGATGGGTTACGTTATATATAACAAAATACCAGAATCATACAAAGACCTTCCTTATAACAAGTTTCAAAATGTCTACGCGAATGGCTGCTTCAAAACATGTTCTACTCTCTTGGTGAGTTTTTGGATCACAAGTTAGTGGTGCGGAATTAAAAAAAAAAGTTAAACATGTATATGACTGTAAGATTTAAATACGTACCTACCTTTTATTACTGTGTTAACATTTGCATGCTATATTAATGGCTAAACAAGTGATTCTGTATTGTTAAATAGAACATCTTACTTGTAGTACCTTGTTTAAAAGCGAATAAAGAATTACTTACTTACTTACTTACTTACTTTACATCTGCCGACCTGAGTCAATTGTTAAGGCGGTAATATTACAGATTTTCGTTATTTTTGACGTCAATTACTCCTAAACGATAGAAAACCAAAGGTTGAAAAAATACCCTTATTATTGATAATGTTCCTTAAAGTCAAAAGATGTTAGAAACACGATTGAGCAGTTTTGGCTCGATAGAAAAAAAAACCCAAAGATAGGTCTACACCGTTACTTTCAACTCTAGTTATGACTAATATTTAGAAGTATAAATTTTAAATAGTATACAACAATAATTGTTATGATAATACATAGTGATGATAATACATAGTGAGTAATGTTATTAATTTTTATACTTTCATTGTAGTTTTTGATTGAAACGAAAAACCATTTAAAAATTGTGGTTATTTTCTTTACTCTTTACATTGAAAGAAAAAGACAGAGACAACTGGTCCAATCAATACCTCGCAGGTTAAATAAAAACATTCAATAGGAAGATCTGTTCTGCATACCTGAGAAACAAATCATTTTAATTTATTCGTTTATGCGAGTACAAAGAAAACTTTTATAATAAGAACTCCTTACGCTTGCTAGTAGAGCGTTTGTTTGTATGTTGTTATGCATGCCGGCGTGGCTAACTACTGAATCTGATTAATTACTTCAAGGCCCCAGCTTTGTCTGAGACAATTTGTTGCGACAAAGTACAAAGGATATTCGGGTTCAATTGATAAGACGCCGCGATTTTTACATGCCGCCTTAAGACCAGGAAACTCATTTCAAACTTGTTAAGTTTTTCTACATGTATGACTAAAAAGTGTATTTTTTTAAATATGTTATTGACAAAAAAATTAAAAGCTAGGTTTATAGGTTTTGTTTTCCAAATTGGTGATTCATCATCATGTCAGCTCATATATTTCCCCATCAAGGGGCTCGCCTATCCCGAATTAGGGCGATCGAACCTTAGTCGACCACGCGGGCCAATAAAAATAAATTAAAACGAAATTATTGATTAAAAATAAACAAATAGTAGCCAAAATTAGTTTTGTATGAAAACACTGAACCACAAATACAATTGAACTTATTAATTGGATTAAAATAAGAAAAACATATAAAGATAGTTCTTATTGTATCAATTACATATTTAAAACTAGCTGTTTCCCGCGGATTCACCCGCGTGGACGTTTCTATGACTTATCGAGGGTGCGCTATGCGCAAGCTGCAAGCGGCTCGCGAGCGTGGAAAAAAGTAGCCTATCTAGATCCTAATCTGTCTACCTACCAAATTTCAGCCAGATCCGTTTATTTCAAGCGACTTCCAAAAAGGAGGAGGTTCTCAATTCGTCTGTATGTTTTTTTTTTATGTTTGTTACCTCTGAACTTTTGACTGGGTGAACCGATTTTTATAATTCTTTTTTTATTTGAAAGCTAGTGCTTTCCGTGTGGTCCCATATAAATTTCATCAAAATCGGTGTAGTAATTTAGTAGAAAATTAACAAAAACCAAAAATAATAATGCAAACATGTACTAATTTGTTGCGATGGAAGTCGGTTTTTTAACGTGTTTAGCGTTTTCAATTACTGCGTGAAAGAGTAACAAACATACATCCATACATTCTTACAAACTTTCGCGTTTATAATATTATGATTCTATATGATAGGATAACATTCAGACATAGAAAAACGTTTTCTCTTTTTGTATGGAGAGTGGGTGCTATTCTTCCCTCTTTCGATTGTCACTTACACCACTTCCAATTAATTACTTACGTACTGTTCAATTATTTTATAGGTTATGTAATTAACATAAATCTTTAGTAGTTACTTTATTCTAATTAAATTAATCTTTGTCTGCATTTTATTTCTGTTGGATGGAATTAAATCTGACGTTACCTTGTAACTTGTAAGTTGTGATTTGTGTAAAGTTAAAAGCATACAAAGTAATATTCTGAGAATGGGAAACAAAATCATTAAACAATGGATAAAATCGTCGGTGAAGAAGCGTCGATGTCATATCTGGTAAAGATTTGGTCCTCCTAACCAGAGGTCCTGGGTTCCAATCCGGACGGCCAATGTACCAATGAGTTTATCGAAACTTACGTACAAATACTTACATATTGCTTTAACGGTGAAGGAAAATATCGTGAGGAAACCTGCACATCGGATGCCAGATGTGTTATAGGTCGCGTTGCACACGTCCTTAGGTGTAAATCTAAATGCCCTACACGTGACCGCGGGTGATTCTAAGTGCAACACAAAACAACCGCCGTCTATCCCTTGGATAGCACGGTTAATTGTGCTACACGATAAGAGATGAGAAAATTGATAAAATGTAGGTACAAGTAAATATAAAAAAAAAACATGTCCAAAAATATCAAGAGTTTTTCAAATTAAATTCTGTTATAAACTAGTTTATAACAGAATTTAATTTGAAATTAATTTAAAAAAAGGAGATGGTTTCTCAATTCGACCGTATAATTTTTTTTACGTGTGTTCGCGGATAACTTAATCGTTTATGAACCGATTTTGATGATTATTTTTTTGTTGGAAAGGAGATATCTTCAGGGTAGCTTCGAGCCCCTGGGTGGGGACGTATATATGAGGTGATGTGATGATCAAATTCGAATATGAATACCATGCCAAATTCAACTTTCACCTGAAAGTGGTCTATCTTTTTGATGATCAGTGAGTTGGTCAGTGAATGATTGACGAAATATGGAAATTTCGATAAACAATATTTTAAAACCCATTCAAGCTAGAAACTTGTAATCCTAACTAATATTATGTGATAATGTGTTTGTTTGTTTGTTACCTTTTCACGCTTCAACACCTTGACCAATCTTTATGAAATTTGGCATGCAGGTAGCTTGTGTCACGGGGAAGGACATCATCATCATCAGGCTACTTTTTATCCCCGGAAAATAGCATAATCTAATGCAGTTCCTGAGGGAACTAAAAAATACTCGATAGTTGTGATTTTTTGCACAAAGATGGTTGAGTAGGTGAAAAACGACATAATTTACTAATCACCCATAAAGACAGTCATAAAAACGATGTCCACGCGGGCGGAGCCGCGGGTTTTTAGAATATACGCTAGTTTAGAATATACGCTGTCTATATTACGTAAACAATGCAATATAATCATCAGGCAGTTCCTTCAGTCCCTAATAAAGATATTAAGATCTCGAAATGCTTTGAACTTGTTTCGAGAAAAAGGTGTTCGAGAAAGAGGTGTAACGGGTCCTTTGGGTGTGTAAGGGGTCCAATGCATCTCCCAAGACCCAAGTCAACCTCACCTGCGCGTGGTGCACCCTGCCGGACAACAAACGAGGCTCTGGCGTTTCTTTAGGTGGTAGGCTTCGGCCGTGGTTTGTCACCACCCTCTAGACAAAGTCGTGCCGCCAAGCGTTCACGAACGTGTTCCGGTACGATGCCTAGGGAAGCCATTTGGGAAGACGGGTCTGTGCAGTTGCGCTGAATCAGTATGCCGTTCCGGTGTCAGAATATCGCTGGACTTGGCGGCTAATCTTGAAGGGCAGCGGGATCCGAAGCACGGTGCACCACTGGCTGACCGTAGGAAGTTGGGGGCCCAATTAGTAGGCTAGCCACCTATGAAAGGCTGCCCCACCACCTCACGAAAAATCCCGGAATGCTCCATCGTGCCAATTGGCGTTTGGACGGGAGGTCCCGATGGCCATCTCCGGGGGGGTTCGGGCGTTCCCGCGGTCTCCAGACTAGTCTATCCTTCAGTGCAGCGATTCTGTGTTCACCCTTGGATTCTGATCAGCGCCTCGTTCAACTTCCACCTTCCCTGTCTATTCACTCCACAAAATATAAAAAAATGAAAAAAGTCAGAGAAGGAAATGAAGTTATACAGCGGCGGCACTTCCTCCCACTTAAAGTGCACCTCGATAACATTAGAGGGTTGCACTTCAATATCGATGCGGTCTACCACCATCTTGAGACCGACAAGCCGCAGCTGCTCTTTCTTACGGAGGCGCAAATCAGACGTCCGGCGGACGCGTCTTACTTGCAGTACCCGGGATATGCCCTGGAGCACAATTTCAAGGCGCACGCCGCTGTTTGTGTCTACGTCAGCGATAACATCTGCTGCCGGCGTCTCCGTAACCTAGAAGACTCCTATTTTCGACGCTCTGGGTGCTGGTTGACACTGGCGTAGACCAAATAGTCTACGCTTGTGTATACCGTTCGCACAGCGGAGATCAGGAGACAACCAGGCTATTTGAACATCTGTGTGAGGCGGCCAATGTGGCTCAACAAAGGTACCCGTCTGCCCAACTAGTACTTCTGGGGCACTTCAATGCCCACCATAAGGAGTGGCTGTTCCCGTATGAAAAGACCAACCACGCTGGGAGAGAGGCACTGAAACTCGCTTTGTCGCTAAATCTTTCCCAGCTGGTAGACTAGGCGACGCGTTGACGCTGACGTTGATGGCCAAACGAAAAATTGTTTGGACCTTCTGCTGACAACAGAACCAGACCGTTACAATGTGTCAGTATCCTCACCTTTGGGTACGTCTGACCATTGTCTGGTGAAATATGTACTGTCTTATTCACCTCCCGATCTCAGTATGGCGGTACAAGTCAGCAGATTGGGATGAGATGCGCCACTTTTTTGCATCTTATCCTTGGTGGCAGGCGTGTTTTTCTTCTAGCGATCCGTCGATCTGTGCGACCGAAATCTCAAAGGTAATATGTCAGGCGATTGAATATTATATTCCATTTTCTGACATTCCTTTAGAGAGTAAAGCTCGCCCGTGGTTTAATGCCGAATGTTCAGTTGCTGAGGCACAAAAGCATTCGGCTTACTAGGCGTGGGCCCACGCTCGGAATCTTAAAGCTCCGGATACGCGTGACACGAAGAAGGCATTCAACAAAGCCGCCAAGTCCTACAAAAAGACGCTGCGCAGGGCTCGTTTCGACCATATTAGCCGCATAGGATCAAAACTAGCTTCATATCCTTCTAGGAGTAAGGCGATTTGGTACTTGACTAAGTTTGTCGAGGCGAACTTTTGCTGCTCGTCTTTGCCTCCACTGCTGAAACTCGATGGAACGCTGGCTCATACAGCAAGTGACAAGGCAAACCTGTTTGCTTCCATGTTTGCCGAAAACTCACGTCTAGATACAGCGAATAGTATACCACCACAGTTACCTCTTTGCGGATCTACTATGCCCCCTATTCGTATACGCCATAAGGAGGTAGTCAAAACACTTCCTAATCTAGATGTGAACAAAGCCAGTGGACCTGACGGTATACCAGCTATAGTGCTAAAGAACTGTGCTCCTGAGTTGTCACCTGTTCTGACACGTCTGTACCGCCTCTCTCTTAAAACAGGTATAGTCCCAAAGTCCTGGAAGCTCGCCAACGTGCAGCCTGTGCCCAAAAAAGGCAGTCGTGCAGACCCGGCAAATTACCGCCCCATAGCAATCACCTCTGTAATCTGTAAGATTATGGAGCGTGTATTGAACACCCGCATTTTGGCATACCTAGAAGACAATGACCTCCTAAGTGATCGACAATACGGTTTTCAGCAAGGTCGGTCCACTGGAGATCTTCTAGTGTATGCTACGCATATATGGGGTGAGGCCATCGAGAAACACGGTGAGGCTCTCGCCGTGTCTCTTGTCATCTCGAAGGCTTTTGACCGAGTCTGGCACGCTAGCCTTATTGGCAAACTTACTTCATACGGACTGCCTGTGGACTTGTGTAACTGGGTATCTGATTTCCTGAGGGAACGGTCTATTCGAGTAGTCATTGATGGCTGCTCCTCTGACCTATTGGCAATCGATTCCGGGGTACCTCAGGGGTCTGTTCTTTCCGCCACTCTTTTTTTGCTACACATAAACGATCAGCTGACACCGGGTATTATTGGGTATGCAGACGATAGCACAGTTGTGGAAAGATACCTATCCAGTGCACGAGCGAACAGCGCTGAGACGCTGTGTTTGAGAGAGGCCATGATCGAGCGCATGAACCTATCGCTTCAGGCAGTGTCTGATATGGGTGATTTTTCACCATTTTTTAAAACTTGGCTGACGCACTGGCGTGTGTCTAGATTCCACGCTAAAAATGATATCCACGCGAGCCAAGTCGCGGGCAAAAGCTAGTTATATTATAATACTAGTACACTATAGTTATCCAACTAACTTCTTGTAGATAAACAAATCATTTCACTTTTTTTTCATACTAAAACACACATTGCAATACCTAGGTCCTCCTGTCGGCCGCAAATCAAAGCTAGATCTGCATACAATTAAACTCTATCAATCAATTGTAATGAACTATTACGCCTATTAACATCAACTAGCTTTTAAGCTACTGTAAATTCGATAAAGTTATCCTACGCGGAATGAATAAAATAACTTGATATTAGCAATTAATTGATAAACATGTAATTAATTTCAACGTGGAATATTGTTCGCTTCATTCATTATCGGCCTTCAGAATGGTGGAGCAAATAATTTTGAATTGCAATTATCACATAATCACATCAGTTCAAATATACGTCCCCACCGAGGGGCTCAAGAGCCTACCCTAAATTAGGGCGATCGGGCCTTAGTTTGAGGTCGAATTGCAATAAACAGATAATTTTTTAACAAAAAAGCAATGGTTATACTAAACAAAAAAAAAATACATTTGGATATTTTCCCTCGGACTGCGGAGGAGGGAAGGGGGAAAAAGCATTTACGCATACCAGTACAGCCGGCTGTACTGGTTATGTGGGACTCACAGCCCTGCGCCTATATGTATACATACCCATTATATAAATAAGGTATATATAAATAAATATGCACAGGCCCAAGACCACTGTTAATGATAATTCTCTTTTAGAGGGTTCTAATGGGGTAGCCTCTGCTCGACTTAGAGCTGCTTCAAGGCCGGAGTCAGGCGCCTGGCTTCATGCTCTACCCTCTCCCTACTTGGGAACTCTCTTGGACAATGATTCCTTAAGAATTGCGGCGGCTCTAAGACTATAAAAAAATAATATAAAATATTCTGGGACAGTTTACACATGGTCATCTGGCCCCAAAGTAGGATTCACCAGAGACTGATATACATACTTATATACGTTTAAATACATACATATATAGATACTTAACACCCAGACACAGAGCAAACAAATCTGCTCATCACACAAATGTTTGCCCTGGGTGGGGATCGAACCCACAACTATCGGATCAGCAGTCAAGAGCACTAACCACTGAGCCACCGAGTCAGTCAACTGTCAGTGTATGGTTTGTGAGCCTCATCGTTGCGTCTGTGGCACGATGGTTGAGTCTTTAGGTCACCATAAACTTAGTTGTGTAAGATGTGCTGGCCGTTTTTCTCGCCATCATGCCCCAAACGACATTATTCGTCGTGCCTTGGTGTCTGCTAACATTCCTTGCATCTTGGAGCCGCCTGGTTTGTTTCGAACAGATGGTAAGAGGCCAGATGGTTTGACTCTGGTCTCTTAGCAGAGAGGGCGCTGCCTTTTGAGGGATGCCACCTGTGTGAGCACTTTTGCAGAGTCTTACCTCAGTGGTACTGCTCGTACGGCGGGTTACGCGGCGGAATTTACGGCGGCTCAAAAGCATTCTAAGTATGCCGCTTTAGAAGTACTACTACCTTTTTGTCCCGTTCGCTGTTGAGTCCTCTGGTGCGTGGGGATCGGAAGCCAGGGCTTTCATTAACGACTTGGCCTCTCGTTTACGTCAGAGGGGCCATGATCCCCGTTCCGGTTCGTACCTGATACAACGTGTATCCATCGCAATCCAACGCGGTAACGCTGCGGGTGTGATAAACAAATGTGTGTGACCTTTGAATCTGGTGCGATTCGGGGCGGGATTTTTGATTTTTGATAAATTTATAAAGTGTTAATGTTTTTGAAAAATAGTAATGTATTCTTAAAAATTAATAAAATTTCTAATGTTTCGTTCACCTAAAGGTCTATATGTACAACTTCCTTAATCATTGTACATTTTTTTTCTCTTATGTCGTGCAATAAAGTGTTTTGAATCATCAATCACAGTACCCACTAACAACCCCCTGTATAGACTTGGCAGCTAAGCTGCCTTAAAAGCTAATCGGAGCGACGCCCTCCCTAGGGAGGGGGGGAGAGTCAGTTTGGATTTCCCTTTTTTTCCCTCTTACTACCTATCTTAGAAGGATCTACGATGGTTTCGGGTATTTTTTGTTTATCAAATTTACTAACCTGACCTGACCTGATGGTAGCGACAATGCAACGCAGGATGTAACAAGCAAGCTCAAATAATGCCTATTCATTCTCGTCTTGAAGAGTTCTAAATTATACGAATCGGGAATACAGACACCGGCACAAGGAATTCCACACCTTGGCCATTCGCGTGATGAGCGCTGTAGCAAAACGCTTCATGCGTATATGTTAACGACACAGGGTAGAATCACTATCCGTGCCTAAAGGTCCCGTGATGAAATGGAGAACGGGGTATGAGGTCGTAAAGCTCCGGGACACACTCTTCGAAATGAATCCTGTAGAATGCCGTTAGGCAGGCGACTTTGCGGTGATGCTCGAAGCTTAGCAGCTCGTTTGATACAAGTTCCTCGTCGCCAATGAGACTGCTAATAAGGCATCTAGCTGTTAACGAACCGATCCGTCCCATAAGTGAGAGCAGTTCTCCAGACATAACCGAAATTGAGCATTGTATAACAATAGAAGCTGCTCTGGTTGTGACACGACGGATAGGAGTATGTGGGTATAGTAGGATGTGGGTTAAAACTCCACTCATGCGCACAATTTAGTTTAATAGTGATGTAGCAAATATAAGAGAAATATAAGACCAATAAAAAAGTACACAGGAATTAGAAAAGGGTTTCACAGTTGTTTCGTTATCATAAATCACGGAAATATAATTATATCCTACCCGAGATGGATCTTTTAAAAAAGTATCATTTTCATTTAATTCATCAAAACAGCCACAAATCGTCCACTGCTGGACAAAGGCCTCCCCCAAGGATTTCTACGACGATCGGTCCTGCGCTGCCCGCATCCATCGGCTTCCCGCGATCTTCACCAGGTCATCGGTGCACCGCGTGGGAGGCCTGCCTACGCTACGTTTTCTGGTGCGCGGTCGCCACTCGAGAACTTTACTGTCCCATCGGCCATCTGTTCTACGAGCTATGTGCCCTGCCCACTGCCACTTCAGTTTAGCGATTCTGATTAAATTAATTAGTTTAGTTTAATGGTGAAAATATTGCTGGAAGATCGAGTTTTTAGTGTTTGAAATCATACGTCAGCGCTTGCGTAAAAAATAAAAAGATGGAATGATAAAAGAACGTATAAAAGCGTGCTGAGTTACATGGTGTGAAGTAAAGTCTCACCATCGAGAGGATTCCGAGCTTTTTTGACAGCCGTTTTTTTGCCTTGGATTTAATGTATTTCCCGAAATTTCGATTGGATGTCAATTCTACGCCAAGGTGGTCGGAGATCTGGATAAATTCATCTCAGAAAGTAGGAGTTAAAAGGAGGTAAAAGGACTAGTTTTTGCAGTGAAGAGACTGCCTTGAGTGTTAGGTTCTCGCGCTCAATCATGGCCTTTCTTTGGGAAAGTATATTCGGACCCGTAGCTCGATGAAGTGTTTTAATATTATTATAGAGCGTCGGTGGCCCAATGGCAAGGGCCGCTACCTCCTGTCCGGGAGGCCGTGGTTCGAATCCTGCTACGTACCAATTTTTGAATTTCGATTTTATATGTACGTTTAGGTATTCGATGCTCTTACGGTGAAGGAAAACATCGTGAGGAAACTTGCACACACCTGCGAAAAAACTCGAAGGTTTGTGTATGAAGTCGATCAACCCGCACTGGGCCCGTGTGATCGACTAAGGCCCGATCGCCCTAATTCAGAGTAGGCTCAGGCCCCTTTGTGGGGACGTATATCAGCTTGATATGATGAATTATAACTCTATTTTCTATTTTTTTTAGATTTTTGTTGGGATTTTCTCTTCTTGAACAATTTCGTGATATTTCAGGCGCTTGTTAACGATACTTAAATTTCAATTGGACCACTGCAATGCAATTCAAGTAGCATTTTCATCAATGCAATTTTTACCTTAGTAACATTCATACAGAGCGGTAAATATAATGAACTACACTATGAATACTATTACGACTAGGTTGTAAAGGTGTGGGAAGCTGATGATGATGTTCTCTATTCACATCCTAATTCATCACATGAATAGCTTGCTGCCTCCAATACTAATGTACAAGAGATCAAACCCAAGCGCCCATCAGGGCCGGATTCAACATCAATATAACCAGTGGGTGGACAATTACAGAGTGTGCCAACATCTGTGCCCACTGAATACCTACCTCGTCATTAATTAATGATTGTTGCTACAAAAACAATGTGCGAACACCAGCCTCTAAGACTTGTCCTTTATGCAGTGACCATGGGTTGGGAAGATTATAGGACATGAGATTAAATTAACCCGGCGTGAATGAGGTGAAAAATAGTTACACCAACTGTGAGGTGGGTGTAACATACCCAAATATAGAAATTGTCGATTTTGATAACTGAAATGACTACTTAATACTGTAATTTATTAATTTACATTAGGTACATGAGGTAAAATGATAAAATTATCCAGTTCTAGATATTAAAGTATTTATATGTCTATAAAAAAACAAAGTAGTATTTTTTTACACAAAAATTAACAATATTTAGGAACTATGATTTAATATCTAAAAAACTGAGATATTTTAACAACTGTGCACACAAAATTAAAAAATATATCTGTCATATATAATTTTGCTTCGAGATAACATAAAAGCAACATAAAACATTCTAGGTCAAATATAATTGAAAACGCTAAACACGTTAAAAAACCGACTTCCATCGCAACAAATTAGTACATTTTTGCATTATGATTTTTGGTTTGTGTTAATTTTCTACTAAAATAATACACCGATTTTGATAAAATTTATATGGGACCACACGGGAAGCACTAGCTTTCAAATAAAAAAAGAATCGTAAAAATCGGTTCACCCAGTCAAAAGTTTTGAGGTAACAAACATAAAAAAAAAAAAAAAACATACAGACGAATTGAGAACCTCCTCCTTTTTGGAAGTCGCTTGAAAACGTACCCGCTGTGTGTTTACGCACGTGTAGGTCAGTATTTTTTTTTAATTTAAAAATCACTTAAAATTACTCCTTGCGACACTTCTTCCAGCTACCGAACCAGCCGAGTTCCAGGAATCGTGCAGTTCAGAAATATTTAGTTTCATAAATCGGTGGGTATACGATACCCGACCTCATTCACGCCGGGTTAAGCAACTTTTGTAATAAAGAATTAAAGCTTCTAATCAGTTATAACGAAATTTCTGATGTTTTGGTTGACGTTAGGTCATAAAGTTCAGTAATTGTTCGTAAATATTTTTTTTTTACAAAATAATACTTTTTATTATGCATAGCACACCTTCCAGTCGAAAAAAAAACCTAAATCAACGCGGGAGGAAGCTAGTGTTTAAAGAAAAATCGGCCAAGTGCGACACGGGATCATACCTATCAGTACATACTTTGCTCTCGGTAAATAGGGGCCTACTTATTCTGGACTTTGGAAAATTTATTTTTCCTGCAAGAACGGAAGGACTTCAGATTTTATCACAGATTTTCCTGTAATTTATGCATTTTCCTGTGATTTTTTTAAGATTTTAGGCCCAGTAGTTTCGGAGATAATGAGGGTGGGGGGGGGAATGGTCAATATCATCTATTAAGTAACTTAAAATATAAAAAAGTATATATTTAAGATTGCTAAAACAAGCCCTTTCATTTGATATGTCACATGATATAAGTTTTAAACTCTTTTTTTTATAGTATTCTAATTTACCCCCCCCCCCCCCCTCCCCCTCCAAAGTGGCCCCCTTGTTCAGAACTAATTTATTTACGTTGCACGACCGTCTTTGGGTCACCGATTTACCTATGTGTACCGGGTTTCGACTCAATCGGTCCAGTAGTTTCTGAGCAAATTGACTGTGATAGACGGACGGACAGACAGACACACGAGTGATCCTGTAAGGGTTTCGTTTTTCTTTTTCAGGTACAAAACCCTAAAATAGACTTTTTGACTTGATTGGGTAAAATAAAATTTTGTATTCAAGCTTATATTAAATTGCTAAATTTCTAAAATTATGGTCACAATACCTAAAATGTTTGTAGAATAGCGTTTTGCTGAGACTACGTCGTGGGTTACAATATGATTAATCGATATTGCTTATAGTCGCTTAATTAGTTGCTTATGCCTATGCACAATAGGACATTCGTCTTGGACTTCTCAAAGGATGCGTTTGTGTCGTAAATTGTAAGTATTAGATAGTGGTAAATATGTATTACAAGGCTTCAGGAAAATATGTAAGGGTGAATAAAGACTATTTACGACGTAAAAGAAGGTTAACTCCGCAAAAGCATTTGAATGAATAGCGACTCTTGCTACGACACAAGAAAGTGCAAATTCAGGTCGCACAGCGCTAATTACCTACAGTTATATTCACCTACAAGTTGCCTCTCTTTCTATCGCGTAGCTCTTATCTTTTCTGATTAATAAATTTGCACCTTGCGCGGCGTAGGTATATTTTGAACATTTTCATACCTACAGCGCAGAATGCGACAGGCCTGTAAAGGGTTAATTCATACTGGGAGCGCAGCGACGCACAGTGCAGCGTCAAATTATTCTTGAGGCTTTTGTATGTTTATTGTTGAACTTTATGTAGAACAGCCGCGATGTTTGCACGTGAAGTTCGAGGTAGAACTCTTAGAGGGAGGGACTGGGTCCGTGGCAAAATAATAAAAATATATTTTTATCACCAACACTACAATTAAACTAAACTACTTGTATGAAAAAAAAAAACACAAAGAAATATAAGAAAGGTGAACAAAAACCATAAAGGCATATCAATTGGAATATAATCCGGAATGTAACGCGTCAAAAAAAGGAAAAATGAACAAAAGAAGAGAAAAACCATAATTTAAATATTTAAAGAAGACATTCTAAAAACAGAATGAAAATAAAATAAAAAGTATGACTTCGTCACATATTAATACAGAGTACATCCAAAACTATGAACTGCTTTATTTAAGACAGGAGACTATAGGTCTTTAATTGATAGCGATTCGGTCACTTACGGCCACTTCCTCTAATGGCCACTATCCAAATTCCTAGTTGGCCCACATCCTTGAACGACCACTTCTTTTTTTGTACATTTTTTTTAAGATAAAACTTAGTAAAAAAACTGTAAATGAGCGAGCGGAGCGAGCGATATTAGGTTCGGTCAGGTTTGATTGATTATACAGTCAAAGAGCCTCGCGAAGCGAAGCGAGGCTCCCCTCCCCTGGGTAGCAGAAAAAGGCGAGTCTAAAAGGATCCGGTCACTTTAAAAGGTGACGAGTAAGGAAAGTGACAATTTAGAAAAAAGACATGTTTAAGAAAATGACGAAGTCGAACTGAAAGCACGTGGCCTTTCTAGTGTTATGGTCGTTCGAGCGACATGGACGTTCAGGGATGTGGGCATGCCAGGTATGTGGCCGTGCGAGGAAAGTGGCCCTAAGTGACCGGATCCAGTGTTGTAAGTTTATATCTGTAAATGACTGTTTGTCTCTAATAAAATAAAATAAATTAAATAAACAAACATGACTAGGGTTGTATCAAAGATACATTTAAGTTTTTTTTTTGTCAGTTGTCAAAAACAAAGTTTTTTCTAAAAATGTTTAAAATACATATCTAGGCGTGGCGTAATAGTTTTTCAGCGTCATTAAAGTATTCATTTTGTGATTAAGATGAATTAAAAATTTGATGGAAAACAAAACGAGTAGAGTTTCCTTGGGGAAAGTTGATCAGTATGATGAGTAGAACCCCCAGTTAACGGGTCCCACACCAATTTTTTAACATCCTTGTATAATATATAAATTCCAATCAATAACGGTTGAACCAACGGCCGATCCCCAGGAATACCACCTCGCCTGGCGGAGATATCTCCCTTTGATCTCGAAGAGTAGGAACACCACCGTTCCTACAAAAGTAATGTAGTTTTTGTGTTGCACAGAGAAGCTAAAACGTTTTGGCCACTAGTTAGCATTCAATTAATCTGTTACTAATAAACAATGCCAAGCTACAAACGTAAACTAAATACAATCAGTTTCAAACCAATCTATCATCCATCACTCACAGTACAGCTACGTATGATTAACTCGTCATTAATACATAATCATTATTTCTAATGTAGTGTCTAATGTATGCGGAAGTTCAAATTGCACACATCATTTCTCTATTAAAGTTTGCGAATATAACCTTGAGGTGGGAGGTGGAGGGGGGGGGATCTAGGAACGAGGAACATTGTCTAAATTCACGACGAGATGGTCAGTAATTTCGGTGGACAATACGTGTGTTTGGGTTTCCTTATAATTTATAAGGCTTGAAGTACAACAAGTGCAACGTTCTAGAGCCCACGTTGTTTTTTTTTTATTTGTTTACATTACATATACACTATAAACTCTGTATAACGTCACTCGATATAACGATTCACTCTTTGAAGCGTCAAAATTTGCTGGCTCCAGCTCTGCATAACGAACACTCTCAATAACATCACAAAATGCCCAGTCCCTTGAGTGTCGCTATATAGAGTTTACACTGTATTTAATTTCGACCAGTGTGTGTTGCCAGTGATGACTACGGAACTGAGACATGGTCGCTTACTATGGGCTTCATATGAAGGCTCAAGGTCACTCAAAGGGCTATGGAGCGTGCAATGCTCGGAGTTTCTCTGCGTGAACGAATCAGAAACGAGGAGATTCGTAGGAGAACCAAAGTAACCAACATAGCTCTCAGAATTGCTAGACTTAAGTGGCAGTGGGCAGGGCATTTAGCTCGTAGAACTGATAGCCGTCGGGGTAGTGGGTACCGCACAACAGCATACGTAGCGTAGGCAGGTCTACCACTCGGTGGACCGATGACCTGGTGAAGGTCGCGGAAGCCGCTGGATGAAGGCAGAGTAGAACCGGTGGTCTTGGAAATCCTTGGGGGAGGCCTTTGTCCAGCAGTGGACGTCCTTTGGCTGATATGATGACATATTTTATTACATGCATACAGGAACTTGTTGTGAAAGCTGTTGTCTTTTATCTTTGGTATTTCGTTCCATCTATCGGATCAATGTGGTTTGATGTTTACTATTATAAAGTCATATGTATGTACTTCTATACAGGATGTAACAAAATTGGTTAGGTCCCGTAAACTGGGGCTTCTACTCATCATACTAAACAAGTTTTCTTCTATGACTCTGCTGAAATCACAAAAAAAAACATTTAACTCTTCATACAAATCGATTAGTTGATCGACCAATTTTGTGTATTTTGTCAAAAAATTTTTTTGAGAATGGACTATGGGTTCCTGGGGAAAGTTGTTACGTATGATGAGTAGAACTCCCAGTTAACGGGTCCTTCACCAATTTTGTTACACCCTGTATTTATATCTAGTCTTTCGCAGAAGAAGATATGTCATTGTATTTATTTAAAGGTTATTTTGAATGATTCAATCAAATGGAAAGTAAAAAGTAAAGTGCGATCGAACATTTCATCTCGATTGATAACCGCCTCCGTGGTGTAATGGTTAGTCCATTAGCTTCACACTAGGAGGTCGCGGGTTCGATTCCCGGCGGGGTCAACTTTGTAAGACTCGGTTTCGTTGGTGGTAGGGCATTTTCATAGCCCGCCTGGCTAGCTACCACCATTTTAACTAAGTCTTGCCGCCAAACATTACTGTTAACAGCATTGATGTGTTCCAGCTTGAAGATAAGATAGTCAGTTCCCCATTGCGTTGCGGAATCTTGGTAAGCTCACTTACATTTTCGGCATCATCGTCACTTACCATCAGGTGAGATGATGCCAAGGGCTTACCAATTGTGTATGTAAAAAAAAAAGAAAAAAAAACTGTCTTAAATATTAAATCTTGGTGTCCATTAATCCCATTTAAAGAACAAAGTACCACTAATTACATTGAAAAAGTAAACTTATCCTACGGCAGCTCTCAATTTATTTTGAAAATTTTTCACAGACTTGATTGAGTCTTTTCCAGAAACTGAGGAAAGTGGACGTAGAAGGTTTTTGAAGGAAACTATTATTGAAAATCTCGAAATTACTAGTTTACTCAGTCAAGGTCTCCAGGTTTTTTATCCTGTTGGTAGACAATCACGTGACATTGCACTCATGTATAACAAATTACCCAATGATGTCTTAAATTTGTCAGAATAACCGTTTTAATATTGTGTCAAAAGAACTCTTTGTAAAAAAGGTTATTATAAGACATCCGAATATTATAATGACCAAAATGTATGGGTAGACAGTGTTTCTTCTATTAACACTACTTATCATGTTTAATAGAAATAAAATGATGAACAACCGAAGAATTGACGTGGAAGCGACAAGTCTAGTACTTCTTTTAATTAATATTTTTATCTTAGCATTGACATGAGTGGTGCATGCTCGCTTAAATGTTTGTGCGGATCGGGAGCCGGGTCGTTCCTTTCCCTCTAATATGGTTGATGGGAGCGATGGCTGACTCTCGCGTTATACTCGTGACTGGGTGCTGTCCATGTGAACTGGCCTACTCTTGTCAAGGTATCAGTGACATTCCATAATTTTATGTATAACTTTTCGTGTCATTTCGTTTTCATGTTCTAATGACATAATCTGGTTTATTTCACGGATTTAATTTTGACATTATTAACTAATGATTATTTATTTCTTTATTTTGATGGCGCTAGTTTCTTCACGTTTAAAAAAAAACACGTTTTTTGTATGGATTGTTTTTTTTCACTTTTTATAATTTTTAGTACTTGTTTTTATAGCGGCAACATAAATACATCATTTGTGAAAATTTCAACTGTCTAGCTATCACGGTTCATGAAATACAGCCTGGTGACAGACGGACAGACAGACAGTCAGACGGACGAACAGCGACGTCTTACACACAGGTACGGAACCCTAAAAAGGGAAAAAATACGATTTATTGTATCTTCACGCAATATTGTTAGTTAAGGTTCAAAAAACTTGGGTTGAAATTAAAAACACGCTATCCCAAATAAAACCTATTTACTTTCACCTTGAAGCGATCTCGTTGCTCTCAGTGTGCCCTAGCAGAAAATTCTTGATCAACACTCAGAGGCGTATTTACCCTATGTCCAGGGGGGCACTTGGCTCGGGGCGGCAAGAGGTGAGGGGCGGCCTTTTTCGGTTGTTCTTTCGCCAGTAGTAGTAGAAAAAATTCGTAGTAGAATTTTTTTAGAGATCCGTTTGGTTTACCGAAAAATAATAAAGCTAACCAAGTGCGAACAGGACTAGCGGTAATAAGGGTGACGTACCACTACGAACATGCAAACAGAAGGTTACAGTAAGGTGACGTTTATCGTGTGGCAGGACGGAACCCTTAGCGGAACTCCGACTCGCACTTGGCCGGTTTTTTGTCACTTAGATGGCGCCGCCCGGGGCGCCGGATTCTTAAATACGCCTCTGTCAACACTCCAGCTCATTTTACTTGCGCAAAGGCAGCGTCGTCGCCTGCGCAGACTTAGACTACTTGAATGACAAATTTCATTGGACCTTGACTGTACATAATATTTTCCTCGTGCGTGCTTCAAATACGTGAAAATGTTTTATATTCAGCTCGTATTGTGTGGAACAGATATGTATGGAACAGGTATGTGTGGAACAGTACCTATGCATTATAGATGAAGTGACCGACACAATGGATTAGTTTTATGTATACGGGAGCAATTTTATCCGGCTCCGTGGCGTAATGGTTAGTCTAATAGCTTCACACCAGGAGGTCGCGGGTACGATTTCCGTCGGGTTCAACTTTGTAAGACTCGGTTTGGTTGGTGGTAGGGCATTTTCATAGCCCGCCTGGCTAGCTACTACCATCTTATCTAAGTCTTGCCGCCAAACATCATTGTTAAGGCGGTAATATTACAGATTTTCGTTATTTTTGACGTCAGTTACTCCTGTATTTAATTTAATTCCTTTATTTTTTAATGATAGTTACCTTGTATCTTCGTGTTTTGTTTTTACCTTTTAATATACCATAGATTAAGTAATGGAGGAGCGAGATCCCCTAACACAGGTACTCCCCTACCTAAAAGGAGGTCTCAGCCACGGAATATGTAATAGATAACTTTGGCGAAAATAAACTATTTTCTATTTTTTTTCTATTTTTAAACAATAGAAAACCCAAGGATGAAAAAAATATCCTTATTGTTGATGATATTTCTTAGAGTCAAAAGCTATTAGAAACTCGATTGAGCAGTTTTGGCTCGATAGAAAAAAAAACCAAAGATAGGTATACTCTAGTAATATTTTGAAGTATAAATTTTAAAAATATGAGTAAAATTAGTAATGTCATTATTTTTTATACTTTCATTGTTGTTTTTGATTGAAACGAAAAACTATAGAACAAGTGAAAAAGTGTGGTTATTTTCTTCATTCTTTACACGTAAAGAAAAAGACAGAGACAACTGTTCCAATCGATACCTCGCCTTATCAGCATTGACGTGTTCCAGCTTAAAGATAAAATAGCCAGATCCCGATTGCATTAGGGAATCTTGGTAATCATCATATTAGCTCATATACGTCCCCACCGAGGGGCTCGAGCCTACCCTGAATTAGGGCGATCAGGCCTTAGTCGACCACGCGGGCCCAGTGCGGGTTGGTCGACTTCACACACAACCTTCGAGTTTCTTCGCAGGCGTGTGCAGGTTTCCTCACGATGTTTTCCTTCACCGTTAAAGCAATCGATAAGTATATGTACGTAAGTTTTGAAAAACTCATTGGTACATTGGCCGTCCGGATTTGAACCCGGTACCTCTGGTTAGAAGAACCGAGTCGTTACCGGTTGAGCCACCGACGCTTTTTTCATGGTAAGCCCTCGTTTAATTTCGGCATCATCGTTACTTACCATCAGGAGAGATAATGCTAAGGGCTTATCTATTGTAGATAAAAAAAGCAAAGTGAGATAAAAATATTTTTAAACAAAAAAAAATAACTTCAAAAAGGAAACTAAGGTTCCCCTCGATTTCTCTAGAATTCCATCATCAGATCCTGGTTTCCTTATCATGGTACCACCCTTGGGATATCTCCTTTGGGATCGTTCAACAATTACGTGATCATTTTTGGCCGTTTTTTTAAACCCCCCCCCCCCTATGTGATCACAGCGTAATCTTTTGTTTTTTAACCCCCCCCCTCGCCTTGATTACGTAATCTTCGTCCGTGCTTAAAATGTTTGCTGTTTATTAACACTGACACGTATGTCATGTTTCTATGAGTCTTAAATGACCTAAATTTGGGAAGAGGGTGTGTTTGTCAAAATGCAACATGTAACTACACATTTTAATATTAATATACTGTCATTTTTAAATAAAATTATTAAGTAAATACAGACTATTCCTGACTAAATGGAGACGCAGACCATTCAGCTACATCCTCCGAAGTCGATAATATATGCCGAAAAAGTATAAAAATACTGAATCTGGTCACACTGTTCCACAGTTTGTCTATAGCAGGAGAAATCCCGTTCCATCTATCTAATAGTTAGTGTTACCAGTAGTAGACTTCAAAATTGGACGTAAATATTTTAAATATTTAGTTTATAAAATGATAACGTAATCACGGATTCTTTCTCCCCCCCCCCCCCCCAAATAATCCAGATGTATATACAAGCATCTGACCCCCCCCCCCCCCTTCCGGTGATCACGTAATTGTTGAATGATCCCTTTCCATAAAAAAAAAAACGGGTGGGGCTGTGTCGGGGCACACGGCCGTTGGTTTTAACGTGAATACGTCTCGTAACGGGTAATATGTAGTTTCTATATAAATTATTAATATTATTATCTGCGTAATTTCAACCGTCCCAGCTGCAGATGTACTGGCACCGTCGTTGATCCGCTCGGCCGCATTCATTACTTTACGTTGCCGGCACTGCTCGACTCGATCATATGGTGTTTTATTGGTACCATTCGATTGCTGTTGAGATGCCCTTTCCAACCGTATACGATCTCTGTATTTCGATTTGGCTTTTCGACGCGTATAGGCCGACATTATATATTTTTTGATATTATTTTTTTATTTAAACACCTTATTATAATCACAGTTACAATTTTACACTAATGTTTTATATATAATCGATAGATTTTGACGAGAGCTGACGATTGAAACTTGAATGAACGTCGTAGCTTCACCGAGTCGAAAGTTATACTAAATGGAAATCTCGATACGCAGCAAAAAGACCTTCAAAATGGCGGGGCTGCCCCCTCCCCGCGCGCGATGTGTTACAGTCCTTACTTAGCGTAAAAAATTCTTAGATTCTTTAGCTATCAAGTGGTGTAAACGAAATTTGGATGGAGATGATAGATATGTAGCTACAACACTAAACTGTATCCCCCGATTTTGTTATCATTCGTTTTTTTGGATTGCATCCCTATGGAGGTAATTTTTGCATCTCTATGGAGGTAATTTTAAAGACGTATTCACGTCAAAATAATAATCAAAATCGGTTCATAAACGACTAAGTTATCCGCGAACACACAAAAAAAAATATATATACGGTCGAATTGAGAAACGTCCTCCTTTTTAACCGAATTCAAAAAAAAAAGGAGAAGGTTTCTCAATTCGACCGTATATTTTTATTTTTTTAATGTGTGTTCCCGGATATCTTTGGCGTTTATGAACCGATTTTGATCATTCTTTTTTTTTGTTAGAAAGGAGATATCCCTGATGGCATCCCAGAGAAATCGACGGGAACCTTCGAAAAAACGTAGTGGCGACTAGTGCGTTTGAAGTCGGTTTTTTTTGTTTAAAATTATTTTGAAGTCGTTTAAAATTAGTGAGCGAACTTGGGAAATTTAGGCCGTACTCCACGCTCGGGGGCAGGGTCCGGATTCGTGGATGTAGTAATAGACTCCGCACCCGAGTAGGCTGCTGCAGATCCAACTGTTCGGGTACAGGGACCCTGGTCGTGAGCAGTGCGACTGTGGCGAGCCCGTCAAGACCATGTACACCTGCTGGAATGTCCACTATGCCCGAACTTCTGCACAATGGACGACATCAAACACAGCGCCACCGGCAGCCTTAAGATTAGCCGCACTTGACCACGGGTACAGGGACCCCGGTCGTGAGCAGTGCGACTGTGGCGAGCCCGTCCAGACTATGCAACACCTGCTGGAATGTCCCTGTTTATATTTGCGTGATGATAATAAATGTAGATGAAGTCATGGAGCTTTGAATGCCTTTATTTAATCGTTACAATGCAAAAAACCAAAAAATCTTATAAAATCGTATACATGCGAGTGATAACAGTAGTTAAGTCTCGTTTCTTGCCTGCGCTGCAGCAGCGCCATCTGGTGCTCCCGTACCACGCACTCAGCAGCCAATCACAACAAAATGGTGAAATTAGTGCAGTGGGGTCGGAACATGCTCCCCGCCTTGGAAGCACTAGCTTCCAATCATGTTATCACGCCTAATCCTCTACTGGCAATGGGCAGATCTTGGAAAAGGCTCTTCGAATGATACCAGTCGTTGTCCGGATATCAGCCACCCTGGCTATGCCATCCTTCCCTGGATATGTCTTCACAATTCGCCCCAAACTCCATTTGAGTGGCGGCTGGTTATCGTCTTTAATTAGGACCATGGTGTTCTCTTTCAGGTCGTCTTTATGTTGGTACCATTTTGTCCTGGTCTGCAACTCTGAGACGTATTCTTTCGCCCAGCGGCTCCAGAAGTGTTGACGTATTTGCTCGACCCTTTGGTAGCGCGAGAGTCGGTGACTTGGAATGCCTTGCAGGTCGGGGCTGACAGGCGCGGTCAGTGGGCGGCCAACCAAAAAATGTGCGGGACTGAGAGGGAGATAATCATGGGGATCCGCAGACAAAGGACTCAAAGGACGAGAGTTTAGGACCGCTTCCACCTGTGATAAAACGGTGCTAAACTCCTGGAATGTTAGATGTGAGTTGCCTACTACGCGCCGCAAATGATGCTTACAACTCTTCACCCCAGCCTCCCACAGGCCACCAAAATGGCTAGCGTAAACAGGTATCATTGAGAACTTTATATTTTGTGATACTGCGTACTCTTTGATATCTTCTGAGCAGGCAGATAAAAAGTTCTTGAACTCATTCATGAGACCTACAAAGTTTTTCCCGTTATCGGAAAATATTTCCGATGGTTTTCCGCGTCGGGAAATGAAGCGCTTTAATGCAAGTAAATAAGCATCAGTGGAGAGGTCACTCACTAGCTCCAAATGAACCGCGCGTGTGGAAAAGCATATGAATATGCAGATGTATGATTTTTCAGTTTTCGCGCCTCTTCCCTTCCGATTTAGTGTAAGCACGGGCCCGGCGTAGTCCACTCCACATCGCATGAACGGAAACCCCTGTAGTAGACGCTCCGCAGGCAAGTTACCCATTATAGGTCTCGCGGTGTTAGCGCGCAAGCGGGCGCAGCGAATGCAGGCATGTACTACTTGTCGCGCCAGGTTTCGTCCTCGCACTGGCCACCATTTATCGCGAATCGTATATAACAATAGCTGCGGCCCACCGTGCATTGTATGTATGTGCTCATGACGGAAAAGCAAAAGTGAAAACATATGTTTTGAAGATAACAGAACTGGATGTTTTTTATCGTAATTAAATTCATTTGAATTTTGTATGCGGCCTCCCACTCTTATCAATTTGTTATCATCGATAAATAACTTTAGTTTTAATAACTGTGCGTTTTTATTATTTTTATTTTTACATATTTTATTTAATAGTAAATTGTACTCAGTCGGAAAAGATTCACGTTGACTCAATCGCGCGAGCGTCAAAGTACTTCCATTAACTTCATCGACAGATAACGCGCCCGTGCGTTTATTAGTTTTATTTCTCGCGTTATAAATAAACCGCAGCGCATACGCAGTGGCGCGCGTCAAGCGGCTAAATTGAGAGAATCTAGAAAATGGAAATAATTTATTCTCATCAGAATTTTCATTAACAACATGGACAAAGGTTTCATGCGTCCTAATTTCAGGTAACTCGGAAGCCATAACGGTAGAATCCAAACACGGAACTGTAAAGTTAGGATCACGTAGGTATCCTGGACCTTCCCACCACAAAGATGAATTAACAAGCACGTCTAAATAGCTACCTCTCGAGACTAGGTCGGCCGGGTTATCTTTACCTGAAACGTGACGCCATGGGTTTTTCCCTGTCAAATCATGAATTTCCGAAGTTCTATGTTGGACAAACGGTTTCAACATATTGGTAGGCATACCTAACCACCCTAGAACTATAGTCGAGTCAGTCCAAAATATTACATTATTTATTTTCGTCCGTAACGATTCGTCAATTTTTGCATACAGTCGCGCACCAACCAGTGCTCCACATAACTCGAGGCGAGGGATAGTTATCGCTTTAGTAGGTGCGACCTTGGCCTTTGAACATAACAGGCGCGTCGTTATATTTTTTGATTGATCTATGGTGCGAATATATGCGCAGGCACCGTACGCTAATTGTGATGCGTCTGTATAAATATGGAGTTCAGTGAAAAGTGGGTCAATGCACATTACGTAACGCGGGATCCGTATGTTATTGAGTGTACACAAACAATTATTGATAAATCTATCCCAGATTTGAGCGACATCCTTAGGAACCGGTTCGTCCCAGTCCAATTTTAAAAGCCAACATTTTTGTATTAATGACTTCGCAATTGTAATGAAAGGACTAAGTATACCTAACGGGTCGTATATTTGTGCCGCTTTTGATAAAATCGTGCGTTTTGTAACGGGATTTTTTTCTATATTTATTTGTGTACTAAAATGTAACTCGTCTGACATATTGAACCATCCAAGACCTAACGTTTTATTATGAACATTCTCACCCAGCGCAAGTTCCCGTGAAATATTACGCGTGTAGTTAGGGTTCTCGTGTTCAAAATTAAAAACCCATTTGCGCAACAAAAAACAACCTGACTTTAGTACCCGCGCAGTACCTTCACAGATCTTATTTAGGCTGGCAACACTTGATGAACCGCAAATCAAATCGTCTACGTAAAAGTCCTCGTTTATTGTTTGTGTTATTTCTGAGTCATTACATTCTTGCGCTAACTGTTTTAAACACCTACAACTTAGAAATGGAGCCGACGCCGTGCCATAAGTTACCGTATTTAATTGATATATTTTTACGGGTTCCGTCGGATTATCGCGCCATAAAATAAGCTGCAAGTCACGCTGTGTCTGGTCTACGAGCACCTGGCGGTACATCTTCTCGATGTCGGCGCAAGCTACATATCTATGCTCGCGGAAGCGAAGAAGAATAGATAAAAGATCACCCTGTATAGCTGGCCCGACAAGCTGGCAATCGTTAAGTGAAACACCAGTGCTCGACGCCATACTAGCATCAAAAACGGTTCTTAATTTTGTTGTGGTAGCATGTTCGCGAAAAACGCCGTGATGCGGCATGAAGTAGTGCGGTTGACCGTACAAATCAATGTTGCTCATGTGCCCTAAATCAATGTACTCGTGTATAAAATCTTTGTACATTTTTTTGTACTCGGGGTTACGGTCTAATCTTTTTTCTAAAGCATAGAATCGACGTTGTGTTTGTGTTAAGGTGTCGCCTAAAGTGTTTGGTGAGTGCTTGAGGGGAATCTGAACAATAAAACGACCATCGGCAGCACGTTTTGTAGTTTCTAAAAAGTGCTTTTCACATGCCTGCTCATCCTCACTACGAGGGTTAATTAACTTTGGTGGTAAGTCCTCAATTTCCCAAAACTTTCGTACAAGAATATCTAACGGAACGTCACCTACAGCTGTTTGCGTGAAATTACAATAGATATTGTTTACATTATGCTCGTTAGAATAAACGGCTCCCGATACCACCCAGCCTAACTTGGTATTTTGTAGGTAAGGTCCGTCCTTAAGCCTCATTTTTCCAACACTTATTAATTCCCAAAATAAATCGGCTCCTATTAATAAGTCTATAGGCTGACTTTGAAAGAAATAGGGATCGGCAAGCGAAATATTTTTAGGGATTTCGAATTTTTCGATATTTATAGTTACACTAGGCAATTTTGACGTAATTATCGGTAATATTAAACAGTTTATGCGCGTTTCAAAGGTGTGATCTAGCGATTTTAATTCAATAGCGCAACTTTGCGAACATTGGGCTACTGAATTACCAACACCCTTTATTTGATGTGTGGACTGTATAATTTGCGAATTTAATTTATCACATAACGATTGAGTGACAAAACATCGTTCACTTCCACTGTCAAGAATAGCGCGGGCTTCATGATATTTACCGAAAATATCACGCACTTGAACGAGTGCAGTGGACAACAAAACAGGTTGAGATGCTGTCGACGTTAGCGCGCTGCCGACAGTACATGCTGTGTGCGTGTGTACCTGTATCGAGTGCTGACTATGCTCAGTGTGTGAAGCCGTCGCCGTTACGTAATCATCAGGCTGTTCGCCGGTTGTTAGTAAACTAACAGTGTGCGTGTCATTACTTTGGTTTTGCATTGCATCGCATATTAGAGAATTATGTTTTTTATCGCATTTTCTACACGGACCAAAAACACACCTATCGACAGAATGGCCAGGCCGCATACAGTTAATGCATAACTTTTTATCGTGAATAAAATCAATTCTCTGATGCGCAGATAAATCTAAAAATTTTTGGCAGGAATATAAAGGGTGTTCTTCATTACACTTTAGGCAAAGAAATTTTTTACCCTTTTTGTATTTAGATTTTTCTGGCACTTTATCGGAAACTAAATTGCAGTGAACCTTTTGTGTGTTAGACGAGTTGTAAGATTTTTTAATCTCATTTGACTGACTGAATGAACTAGCCCTACTATGTGACACAATTAATGTTTCTAGGATATCAGCTCTGTTCCGTAAAAATTGTAACAAGTCGTCCAACTTTATTCGTGAATTAACTGACACAGGGTTCAAAGTGCATTTGTATTGCTCCCACTCGCGTTCTGTAATGGGGTCTAATTTAGAAACCATAATGTAGATAATGAGGGTGTCCCAGGAATCGGTAGGTTCTCCGAGAGCCTTAAGTGCGCGTAGATTCCTCAGAACATTATCCATAAGTTTACGTAATTGTGTAGGCGATTCTTTGGACAAAGCGGGCATAGAAAATATAGATTTTATGTGATTGTGTGCTAATAATTTAACGTTATCGAATCGAGCTAACAGCAACTCCCAAGCAACTTTGTAGTTATTGGCCGAAATTTCAAGTGAATCAATTATAGATTTAGCTGTGCCTTTCAAACATGATTTTAAGTAATGATATTTTTGTATGTCTGTTATTTCACGTGAATTGTGCACTAATGACAAATATGTGTCACGAAACTCGAGCCAGTGCTCGTACGAACCGTCGAACTCGGGAATAGGTATAGTAGGCAGCTTGAAGTTAACAGCTGATGCGCATTTATTGGAACTACTAGTGACATCCTCATCGCTAATTAAACACTGTGCGTTAGCTAAGGTGTTATAATACTCCTTTTCAAAATTTTCGCGTTCTTCAAGTTGTTTTTCGAGTTCAGAATCGTCAGTTAAACCCTCGATTTCGTTTTGTGTGCGATTGAAATCGTTAAACAAATTCTGTGTTCCCGAAATACGTAATTTTATTTCCCTAAATTGAGGAACAGTTAACACTTTCCCTTCGAAAGAGCTCAAGAACTTTTTAAAACAGGTCAAGCGGCATTTTATGGACCCTCTTTTTTTAATAAGATCTTTGAATTTAGTGTCACTATTGGCCATTGCGATGACTGTGAAAGGATAGGGTACTTACAGTTTTTTGGAACCTTAGACTTTATGCGTAGGCACAATTTTAGGCATCAGAATAAAATAAACGGCGAAAGTAGAAAGGCGGTGCTTATTAGCTGTAGCGGCTCGAGGTAGCGGCAAGTAGTTGCACTCACAAAAAACACTGAAATTGAGAAAAGCACAGTATCACACAAGCGAAGTGAGGATGGGTTTTTGATATTTCAGCTGGCACGCCTCACCAAAATGCGCAGGAATCCTTTTTCCTTGTTGGGATATCCAATTTGTAAAATATTTCCAATTTCCAATAGGTAGAATCGATAATTGCTGCGCTTTATCCAATATGGCTTCGTTACGACGCTAATCGCTCCACAACGACGACGTTATCAGTTGCAATCAGGTTCTTGGTTGATTTATCCGTCTCGATGGTCCAAATGTTTATATTTGCGTGATGATAATAAATGTAGATGAAGTCATGGAGCTTTGAATGCCTTTATTTAATCGTTACAATGCAAAAAACCAAAAAATCTTATAAAATCGTATACATGCGAGTGATAACAGTAGTTAAGTCTCGTTTCTTGCCTGCGCTGCAGCAGCGCCATCTGGTGCTCCCGTACCACGCACTCAGCAGCCAATCACAACAAAATGGTGAAATTAGTGCAGTGGGGTCGGAACAGTCCCCTATGTCCAAACTTCTGTACACTGGACGACCTGAACACAGCGTCACCGGCAGCCTTAAGATTAGCCGCAGTTGACCACGGGTACAGGGACCCTGGTCGTGAGCAGTGCGACTGTGGCAAGCCCGTCCAGACTATGCAACACCTGCTGGAATGTCCCCTATGTCCGAACTTCTGCACACTGGACGACCTGAACACAGCGTCACCGGCAGCCTTAAGATTAGCCGCACTAGAAGAATAGGGATAGTGGCGTGGGCGAACCCAAAGTGAGAAGTTTCGAGGTTCAAATACAATTGAAATACGTTAAGTATAAGGAAAAAAGGCCAATGCCTGAAATTGGTGCCTTTTTTTGGTGGCGAGGCCATTGATTAAACCTACTTGGATACAGGATAACATAGCAAGCAAAACTGATTATGGCATCTATATCGCTAAACTCAGACCGAGCTGAGTTATAAAGCTTAGAAGTAAACACCTTTTTTTCTCAATTTTTAACCAAAACTTGTTATTTGTATACTGGCGTGACAAAGAATACATATTATGGCATCTATATAGCTAAACTCAAAGTTGAGGTGTAAAGATTAGAACTAACAAGGTTTATAATATTATAGTGACCGTAGGAAAAAAATATTTTTATTTTTTCCTTTTAACTTTCATAACTCAGCTCAGACTGAGTTTAGCGATATATATCCTATACTAATTTTTGCTTGTAACGTTAACTTGTATCCCAATAACAAAGTTTGGTTGATGGCCGTGCTAAGAAAAAAAAGGCACCACCTTTCATACATAATCCGGCATAGCCCTTTAGCAAATAGAAATTAATATTTACTTTCAAACCTGAATTCATGCGGTTAATCGGGCATTGCCGTCGTTACGTTCATTGACGACAAAAAAGTAAATTTTCAATGAGTTAACCCGCAAATAGATGTCGAAAGTAATTAAACGTTATTTTTAATCGGAACAAAATGGTTTTTAAATTGATTTTCAGGCGTGAAATGGAACTGTTGAGACTTTTTGTTTGGTACCTTTCGCTTTAATTACTCTATTATAAAAAAGGAGGGTTACGTTTGACAGTCTATGTATGTATGTATTGTTTCTATGCATGTATGTATTGAGTGTATGTATGTTCATCTGTTCCCTTATATTTCCTATACCACTTAACCGATCTTGACAAATGTGGTTGGTGTCTTTAGATTTGTGCCATCACCCGCGTGTCATAGGATGGGTATATAGCATTAAATAAAAATTGAGTGAATTACACAACCAAAAAAAAATTTTTTTTTCGAAAGGACAAGCTTGTTGTTGGCCGTAGAGGCCTTTACAACTTCACCGGACAGGGGAGGCGAGTTCGGAGGGCACTCAACCTAGATGCAAAGCAAAAAGATGCACTGCCTAAGGACGCCCAGGTGGGCACGGACCTCGGCTTAGGTCGTTGCTTGGACGGGGGAGGAGCGGAGAGAATCGGCCTGGTACGTGCCGGTAGCGCTGGTAAGCGCCAGAAGCGGGGGGACGGGGTCAGGGCGGCTACGGCTACCGTGGTCGGGTCGTCGGGGTCAGTGAGTACATGTCTGGGGCGTCGGATTAAGCGAATGGGATTCGCGGGTAGCTCGTAAACGGCGGCGATTACGAGTAAGGTGTTGGGATGGTGTTCGGCTGACTTAAAGTAGCGGATAGAAGCCTGCTTCAGGTATTGCGGAGCTCTAAATCGCAATGAAGATTTTCATTCTGTAGGAACCACGGGCTGCCCGTGGCTCTTCGCATGAAAGAGGACTGATGTGAACGAAAGCTACACTGGCGTAAGTGAGAATCAACCCAATTTTTTTTAAATATTTATATCATGTTTGGTGTCAAAAAAAAGACGAAACCGTTGTGCCGTGTAAAATTACTTAATTACTTTTGTAACTATTTGTTTGGTTATTTTTAAGAATATTTGTATTTTTTATTGTAAAATTTATTCATCGTCATAAAATAAGTACATGTCAAATCCTTACTTATTTTATAAATGTGAAAATTTGTTTGTTTATTTGTTTGTTTGTTACCTTTTCACGCTTCAACATCTTGATAAATCATGATGAAATTTGGTATGCAGGTAGCCTGTCTCACTGGGAAGGACATAGGCTATTTTTTTCCCGTGAAAATAGCATAGCCCGATGCAGTTCCTGAGGGAACTAAAAATATTATTTTTTTGGTTAATTTCTTTAATGGAGTGTTTAATGGTTGTTGTGATTTATTGCACACAGATGTTTGAGAGGGCGGAAATTATATAATTAACTAATTAACATATTATCCTGACATAGTTTCCGAGGGATCAGGGGAAAACTCATTTCAACGCTCGCGTACGTCTTACGGATTTAAGTGATTTTTATATAGAATTAGTTGAGGGGATGGGAAGTGACATAGACTGCTAATCAGAATAGCCCGATCTGGGATAGGTATTTGGAGAAAATTTACGTCCCCGGTCACCCTCGAAGATAGTCATACAACGAAGTCCACGCGGGCGAAGCCGCGGGCAAAATCTAGTATACAATAAATCAAAGTTTTATCTTAAATTGTGAACTGGGTCACTCGTCAAAAATGCCCCCCCGGGTCATACCAGCCGCAAAGGAGCCCATGACACACATCGCGTTGCCGCGCTGGATGGCAATGGACAACCTTTGCAGCAGGTCACGAGATTTGCCCCAGAGCAAGAGTCACAACCCCTCTCAAAAGAAAGGTCTTGTCGGGTTTTAGTTTTCTTTACCTTTTTTTGTGTACACACGGCGCCACATCAAGCTATACAAAACCAGTATACGCGGGCCTCGCGTATGTTGAAACGCACAGGCCTCGCGCGACTCGCGCGGCCAGCTTATATACTGGTTTTGTATAGCTTGATGTGTCGCCGTGTGTACTTACCTTATATGTGTTTGTTACCTGTTGAAGCTTCAACACCTAAACCAATCTTGACGAAAATTGGCATGCTGGTTGCGTGTGTCATGATGAGGAAGGATATAGGCTAATTTTTATCCCTTAATAATTTTGAACAAAAAAACAAACTTCAAACAGGAAACTAAGATTCCCCTCGATTTCTCTGGGATGCTATCATCAGATCCTGAGGTTTCCTTATTATAGTACCATTCCTTTCCAATAAAAAAAGAATCATCAAAATCGGTTCATAAACGACGAAGTTATCCGCGAACACACATAAAAAAAACATATACGGTCGAATTGAGAAACCTCCTCCTTTTTTGAAGTCGGTTAAAAATATCATAGTATTATATAGTTTTCGTAATTTTTTTTTGGTAGATTTCTATAAAATCGCAACGGAGCAACGCGGATTATGTTTTTTTGCACAGAGATGATTCAGGAGGTGGGAAATGACATAGACAACTAATTATAATAGCTCGACATTGTGCCAAAAGGATCTGGGTAAAACTCATTTCCACGCTCGCGCACGTCGGCGTCGCAACGGAGGAACGGATGGACGTGATTTTTTGCATAAAAATAGTTGAGCGGATGGGATGTGACATAGACTGCTAATCAGAATAGCCTGATATAGTTCTCAATGAATCTGGATCCTGTCTACGATCGCGAGCCGCTTGCGGCTAGCGCACCACTCACCCTCAAAGACAGAAATAAAAACGATGACCACGGGAGCCAAGCCACGGTAAAAAAACTAATATGTAATAAAGGAGAACTAAAGTAACCGACATACCTAGGCTGTTTGATAAGTACCCGTTTACTAAATATATTAATATCACTGGCCGAAAATAAGTATACCACCTTTTTAAGCCATTTTTCAGAGGCGGGAAAAAGAAAAAAAAAATGCATTCTTTTGTTTTTTTTTTCATTTGACAGCGATTTAGTGAAAGCGTGAACTTAAAATTGTTAAAATGGAGAAAGAACAGTATCGGCCTGTAATTAGATTCTTGTTTTTGGAAGGAAAAACATGTGATGAAATAAAAGTAAGAATGCAAGCGGTTTACCATGAATGTGCTCCTTCTATGACAACCGTCAGATATTGGTATAACGAGTTTAAGCGGGGGAGAACAACCGTCTTTGATAAGGATCGCCCAGGCCGGCCAATTGAGGTGACTACAGACGATATGGTTAAGAAAATTGAAAATATCGTTTTAGCCGACCGCCGAATTAAACTTCGAGAAATCGTTGATGGTGTAAACGTTTCAATCGAGAGGGTACATCACATATTAAAGGAAAAATTGGGTATGAAGAAAGTATCGGCGAGGTGGGTGCCGCGTTTACTCACGGAGGAGCAAAAACGGAACCGACTGACTACTTCGGAGCAGTGTTTGGCCGTGTTCAAACGTAACCCGAAGGAGTTTCTGCGTCATTTCGTAACCGTGGACGAAACGTGGGTTTACCACTACACCCCGGAAATGAAAGAGCAGTCGAAGCAATGGATTTTACCGGGTGAACCTGCTCCAAAGAAAGCAAAAACCGTCCCATCGGCTGGAAAGGTCATGGCGACTGTTTTTTGGGATTCGCAGGGTATTATACATATTGACTACTTAGAAAAGGGAAAAACGATAACAGGGCAGTGCTATGCTAATTTATTGGATGAATTTGACGCCGTCTTAAAGGACAAACGACCCCATTTAAAAAAGAAAAAAGTACTGTTTCATCACGACAACGCCCCGGCTCATTCGTCCAGAGTTGTGACGGCTAAATTAGCACAGTTACGCTACGAACTATTGCCTCACCCCCCGTATTCTCTAGATTTGGCCCCATGCGATTTATTTTTGTTTCCCAACCTAAAAAAATGGCTCGGTGGTAAGCGATTTGGATCAATGACGAAGTCATTGCCGCCGCAGAGGCCTATTTTAATGACTTTCCAAAATCATACTTTTTGGATGGTTTATTGAAGCTTGAGTATGGGTGGAACAAGTGTATAGAGTTAAAAGGTGACTACGTAGAAAAATAAATGCATGTATACAAAAAAAAAAGTTTTTTTTTGCCATAAACGGGTACTTATCGAACAGCCCTCGTAGCTCACAGAATCGTTGAACTGAAGTGGCAGTGGGCAGGGCACATAGCTCGTAGAACAGATGGCCGATGGGGCAGTAAAGTTCTCGAATGGCGACCGCGCACCGGAAAACGTAGCGTAGGCAGGCCTTCCTTAGCGGTGGACCGATGACCTGGTGAAGATCGCGGGAAGCCGATGGATGCAGGCAGCGCAGGACCGGTCATCGTGGAGATCCTTGGGGGAGGCCTTTGTCCAGCAGTGAACGATTTGTGGCTGATATGATGATGATGATGAATAAATTAAATGTTTAAGCTTTCGTAGATCTCAATAACGCACAGGAATAACTGTTCATTGTCTTTAAATCAGAAACGATTAGATCCGTAGAAGAACCAAAGTAACCGACATAGCTCTCAGAATTGCTAAACTTAAGTGGCAGTGGGCGGGGCACATAGCTCGTAGGACAGATGGCCGTTGGGCCAGTAAAGTTCTCGAGTGGCAACCGCGCACCGGAAAAATTTGCATAGGCAGGCACTGGACCGACAGTCGACAGTCGGTGGACCAATAGTGGGAAGCCGCTGGATGCGGGTAGCGCAGAACCGGTCCAGCAGTGGACGTTCTTCGGTTGATATGATGATGATGTCTTTAAAGTGGTGGCTCGCTACACTTTTCTCTACGTCAAATTAATTTGTTTACTTTAAGAAAAGCTTATAGAATCTGAAATTCCTGAAAATAATTTGGAAGGAGGTTTAGCTCATATTTTGACAGCCTCCATGGCGTAATTGTTGAGTACATTAGCTGCACATAAGGAGGTCACAGGTTCGATTCCCGTGGTGTCTAACTTTGTAAGACTCGGTTTGGTTGGTGGAAGGGTATTTTCTAAGCCCGTCTGGCTAACGACTACCATCTTATCTAAGCTTGCCGCATAACATCAATGCTTACAACATTGATGTGTTCCGGCTTGAAGATAAGATAGCCGGTTACCTATTTCGTTGAGGAATCTTAGTAATTCCGCTTCCATCTTCGTCATCATCGTCACTTACCATCAGGTGAGATGATGCCAAGGGCTTACTAATTGTGAAATAAAAAAACTGAACAACAAAAAACTGGCCAAGTGCGAGTTGGACTCGCGCACGAAGGTTTTGTATTATGGAAGCCCCCCTTAAGTAATAATTTTATTTTAATTTAATTACTTATTTTTAAAGTGAATAAGTCACATAGGATACATTTTTACCCGAGTGACCAAATAAGAGGGTTAGATATTTGACGCAGTTGGGTTTTTAATTTTGAATTATATAACTAAATATTCTGTGAATATTTCAAGCGTCTACCTGTTGCCGTTATCAATATCGAGCAAAAACGAGCAAAAATATCAATTTTGTTGTATGGGAGCCCCCTTAAATATTTATGTTATTTTGTTTTTTAGTATTTGTTGTTATTGCGGCAACAGAAATACATCCTCTGTGAAAATTTAAACTGTCTAGCTATCACGGTTCATGAAATACAGCCTGGTGAAAGATGGACGGACAGACAGACAGACAGACGGACAGCGAAGTCTCAGTAATAGGGTCCCGTTTTTACCCTCTGGGTATGGAACCCTAAAAATGTTCAAGTCAGAAGCTCGCTATCAGCTGATCAATTAAGTATGGCGAGCTTATTTTTTTTTCACGATTCGAGTGTAGGTTTTTTTTTGGGTTTTACAAGTAAAAGCACACCTTTAATTATTTTCAGGTATTTTAAAAGGACCCTCAGTGAATGTCCGACAATATCACACTAATATCATAAAGGCGAAAGTTTGTGAGTGTGTGTGAGTGTGTATGTTTTTTACTTCTTCACGCAAAAACTACTAAACGAATCTGGCTGAAATTTAGTAGGTAGACAGATTAGGACCTGGATTACCACAGAGGCTACTGTTTTTCACGCTCGCGAGCCGCTTGTCATAGAAACGTTGTCCACGCGTGTAAAGCAGCGGGAAACAGTTAGTTATTAAATATTCCTTCAATGTGACAAAATTTCACAACGCTTTAAGGCTTTATAGCCTGTCTGCCGCAGCCATTGTGAATGTTTGCGCCACACCATCGTACTCGTAAGACCATGCGACTATGGGTTTGCGAAATTTTCTTCACAGAGGTCACTCTATGTGGTATTTAAAATAATAGTCAGTTTACACTTCATTTGGCTTATAATTTTATCGCATAACAGTCTAAGAATCCATACAGTCGTCCAAGATACTTTAATTCTTATCTTGACTTGCCTTGCCTCGCCTCGTCTTAACTCATCACATCTTATCCCATCTTATCTTATCTTATCCTGTCTTGTCTTGTCGCTCGTCTCGTCTTGTTTCGTCTCGTTTCTTCTCGTCTCATCTCATCTCTAGTCTCGTCTCGTCTCATCTTATCTGATCTCATCGCATCGCATCGCATTGCATCGCATCTCATATCATCTTATCTTATCCTGTCTTGTCTTGTCGCTCGTCTCGTCTTGTCTCGTCTCGTTTCTCCTCGTCTCGTCTCTTCTCATCTCATCTCTCGTCTTGTCTCGTCTCGTCTCATCTTATCTCATCACATCTCATCGCATCGCATTGCATCGCATGTCATCTCTTCTTATCTTATCAATGCCGACATCACTAGTAACCACAACCACTAGGGCTCGAGCTCCATACCCACAATGAACTCTCCCGCTGCATTGAACAAATGATTTAGATGGAACAGGGGGATGTACCCTCAGCCCCCGTACGATTGCCCTGTCTAGACGTGTCTCTGTTAGACAACTGTATGGATTCTTAGACTGCGGCATCACATTACATCCCATAACATCTCTACGAATCTCCATCCAAACTCTAGAAGGTCATGCCGTATTTTACACACTAGGGCTAAATCCTGATTTGTAGGAGTCATAGGGCTAGTGGCGAATCCCGCTGCCAGAAGTTTTCGAGTCGCCTATAAGTAGGGTTGCCAACTTTAAAATACTAATTTGCTGGAAATCATCATTTTAAATGCGGGACAAGTGATTACAGTGCAGGATCCAGCTACAGAATACTAAAATGAAAGTGTTTTTTTTTATAAATTAATATTTAACTACTATTTCTAAAATATTTTTATTTTATTTTATTGAGTATCATAAATATTCATCATATCAGCTCATATACGTCCCCACCGAGGGACTCGAGCCTACCCTGAACTAGGGCGATCAGGCCTTAGTCGCCCACGCGGGCCCAGTGCGGGTTGGTCAACTTCACACACAACCTTCGAGTTTCATCGCAGGCGTGTGCGGGTTTCCTCACGATGTTTTCCTTCACCGTTAAAGCAATCGGTAAGTATTTACGTAAGTTTTGAAAAACTTATTGGTACATTGGCCGTCCAGATTTGAACCCGGTACCTCTGGTTAAAAGAACCGAGTCGTTACCGGTTGAGCCACCGACGCTTTTATATCACATCAATAAATTATCACGACCAGCGGCTAGATTGTGGTGACCGCGGCGCAGTGTTTGCAGGGTTAAGCCCGCAATATCGAGTGTCCCGCACCTAACGCACCGCACAGTTTAGCGATTCTACAATAAAATTCCAGAAAATGTAACTAGTTTGTCAGAGAACAAATTCAAGACTCATTTCAAAAATGCATGTGCTTTAGAGGATATTATAGACTTTAGCTTTAGAGACTGACTCTGTGGCTCAGTGGTTAGTGCCCTTGACTACTGATCCGAGAGTCGTGGGTTCGATCCCCACCCAGGGCAAGCATTTTTGTGATGAGCAGATTTGTTTGCTCTGTGTCTGGGTGTTAAATTATATCTATATATGTATGTATTTAAACGTATATAAGTATGTATACCAGTCTCTGGTAACCCATAACACAGGGAATCCTACTTTGGGGCCAGATGACCATGTGTGATTTGTCCCAGAATATTTATTTATTTATATATATGTTAATTCTATAACAAATACCATTACCTGAGACTGTAATCTGAATCATGACATGACATTATGTAATTGACAATGAGTATAATTATTTTTTTTCGACTATTTAAAAGTGTGTGTATAAGCACCTATTTAAAATAAATTATTTTGAATTGATACCCAGAGCGGGACATCTTTTCTAGGGCCCTAGAAACGGTACATCCCGCGTTATGCATACCCTGCCTCATCATCATCACATCAGCCGAAAATCGTCCACTGCTGGACAAAGGCCTCCCCCAAGGATTTTTACGACGACCGGTCCTGCGCTGCCCACATCCATCGGATTCCCGCAATCTTCACCAGGTCGTCGGTCCACCGCGTGGGAGGCCTGCCTACGCTACGTTTTTCGGTGCGCGGTCGCCACTCGAGAACCCTACTGCCCCATCGGCCATCTGTTCTACGAGCTATGTGCCCTGCCCACTGCCACTTTAGTTTAGCATTTCTGTTAGCCATGTCGGTTACTTTGGTTCTCCTGCGGATCTCCTCGTTTCTGATTCGATCACGCAGAGAAAACCTACCTATAAAGCACTAACATTGCTTAATGACTGCCATTCAATGATGGCAACTGACAAAAAAATTAACGGCTTAAAGTGCCTTGCGAAGCACGGGAATGGTCAAGACAAATGTCACTAACAGTCAAACCCATCCAAGTATTTACCGTGCTTCAGGTTAGTTAACCTGAGTGATCCCTCCAACTACGCAAATCGCAGTTTCGCGCTTCATGTTTCTCCTCCTCCTCCTGATAAAGCTAACGGACTTAACCTTTATACGCCACGGAGGCGGTTATAGTACATTACTGCAGCGGCCAGCAAAAGAGGCATTGATGGACGCACGTGTAAAGTAAAGGCTTGTATGGTACTTTTCTCAAATAATGTGCGGAAATTAAAACTTCAATAATTACTTTTCAAAATCAATAACGAACAACAGTAATTTTTCACGCGCCAAAGTGTTCATTTTTTTTTCAATATACAGCGTTCTACATATTTGCAAGTCAGTTCTAAATTTTAATAAAATCTTTGACAAGTTACCTCCTTGGTTGCCATGTTTCGGAGTAAAATAGGTATAGTTCCATTTTTAAATTACACGACAGATATGAGTATATACATAGTAATTTATTTGGCCGCTAAACACGACTGACATGGACTTTCATACAACTTTTAACGGCCACTGCTTGCATGTATTTGGCCAGTACAGCAATTTCGATTTGTCTCGCTCGAAGAAGGTTGTCAAAATAATGCTCAAATTTCCAAGCATGTTTGAGAAAAAAATATTATTATTGAGAAGAAAAATAAATATTAAAAAGCTTTTGGTATTGCTATTTAATTTGTTATTTCCCTACCAAATTAAATAGCAATACCAAAAGCTTTTAGTACACAGGAGTAGCGTACAAAATTAACAATAAAACATGCTAGCAAAACCCTTCAAAACACAAACAGGATAATATTTTATCATATACATGCGTGCTCATAATAGGTACGAGAATAAAACCAAACTTATCCTGTACCACATTATTCCAGTCAAAATATACCTATATTTATGAAGTTAACATCTTATTTAAACACAATAACAGTTTATTAGATACGAGTATATAGGTACGTCAATATATACTCACACAATTCGGTACTTGACTGCTAGTCATTTGAGTTACTTTTTTTTTATCAACTGTCAAAAACGACATTTTGTTCTGAAATTGTTCGTGTTACAAAGTTGTGACGTCATTGTCATTGACGAACTAATTTAGTGATTTTGACATATATAAAATTGTCATGATAATAAAATGTTAAATGAATATTTTTTTAATGCTTTTTTAGGAGAAATGCTATTTAGTGAATAATATTTTTTAATTCATTTTTGAACATTTGAAAATACCCTATTTGAGCCGCAATTTATTTCGCGTGCCGTTTTTTTTTTTTCACAATTGGTAAACCCTTGACAACATCTCACCCTCCTCTTTTTTATTTAGGACTAGCTGTCCCGGCGAACTTCGTTCCACCTGACACTACACTACACTACCCTACCCTACACTGCACTAGACTACTCTACACTACACTACACTATACTACACTACACTACATTAACTACCCTACCCTACATAAGAACCAACTACCCTACCCTACATAAGAACCTTCTCCTGGCAATACCTAACTAAACAAAAAAAGAATTAGCGAAATCGGTCCAGCCGTTATAAAGTTATAGCGTGACAGAAGAAATAGGGGTTCATTATATATATATATATATATATATATATATATATATATATATATATATATATATATATATATATATATATATATATATATATATATATATATATATACAGAGTGTAAAAAAATTGGACCCTCCATACTAACGGGACCTACACCAATTTTGTTACACCCAGTATAATATAGATAATGTTTTATTATTTAGGTACGTGCTCATAATATAGGCCATCATATCAGCTCATATATGTCCCCACCGACGGGCTCGAACCTACCCTGAATTAGGGCGATCGGGCCTTAGTCGACGACGCGGGCCCAGTGCGGGTTGGTGGACTTCACTTACAACCTGCGAGTTTCTCCGCAGGCGTGTACAGGTTTCATCACGATGTTTTCCTTCACCGCAAGAGCGTCGGATAAACGTACATTTATGAAATCTAAATTCGAAATCACATTGGTACGCGGCGGGATTCGAACCACGACTTCTCGGACAGGAGGCGGCGGCCCTAGCCGTTACGCCACCGACGCTCTTAATACAAGTACCTACTAATAAAACCAGATATATCCTGTTCCACATTGATGTTGCAGTCAAAATATACTTACTTCTGAAGGTAATATCTTATTAAAACACAATAACCAAATTTATACGTAAATATGTACTTACACGATTTTAGCCGCAATTTATTTCGCGTGCCTCTTTATTAGATAGTTGATTGGATTCCACTATGAAGGTTGTATTCTGAACTTTGACTCTGAGAGGATGAGCTGACAGAGGCACAGTATAACGATATGGCTATCAGTAGCGCAACGAATTTGATGTCGCACGATGCGCCACTGGCGTAGGTAGGTACTAGCCCATTCTAGCCTGTGCCCCGCCGCCCGCTGCCCCGCAAGTACCCTTTCGTTGCTCTGCGTAAGCAAAGTATATACGAGTAATATTAGTACTAACATACAGTATGGATACTCCCTGCCGCTCTCTAGATTGCGACCTCATCCCCTTTTTCACCCGGATTGATACAGATTGGTTACAGTTTGGTTGTCGGACGTAGGTGTAGGTAAGTAAGTAAGTAAATATACTTTATTGCAAGCCAAAAACAATACAGATCTTATAATTTGTAAAAGGGTGTCAATTAAATGGTTAGCATAGTATTGTTATTTCTGTGAGCAGAAAAATATAATCGGTCAGCAGAAATAGCTAATCGGTCAGCAGAAATAGCTAATTGGTCAGCAACTCATGGTCAGCAAACATTTCAAAATCAATCAGCAATTTATGTCATTCTGGATAGCTGTAATTATTTTAAACATCCCCGTACTACACTCTTCCTACAGTGTTGAGTGGTCGACGGAGCCCCTTTGGGGCTCCTACTTCTGTGTTCTCATGTTAAACCTAACACTACGACTGTGCGGGGAGGCGAGCTTAGCTCGCCTCCCCGCACAGTCTCCGAACCTAACGGATCCGAGTCGGGGTGCTCCGCAAGTCCGAGCTCGCTTCGCTCGCTCCCGCTTCCATTTAGAACTCCCCGTACCACACTCTTCCTACAGTGTTGAGTTGCTGCTTATAGACATGTTTTTCTGCCGCTCAATCATGAAATCTTGCCGCTCAAGTAGTTATTTTGCGGACTGAATGTTTATTATGCCTTTAAAAAATATATATTTCTTTGTAAAATACATAGAGTGCAAAGGCGGCCTTATCGCTAGGTATAGGATTTCGCCGCCATTCTGTTTGTTCCGCCATTCCTTTTTTGAAATGTCATTTCTGGCCCGTTGTATGAAGTGTCCAGGGTGTGGCGTAAGTACATTCGTTGCGCTACTGTAAGCCGCTATATTGTAATACTGTGACAGAGGTGAGTACTTTAACACATTTATGCAAGCTATAGTCATGTGCCTTCATCTTGTGACGAAGTCATCCTTTTTAGTTTATCTCCGATACTTTTTAGGGTTCCTTACTCAAAGGGTAAAAACGGGATTACTAAGACTCCGCTGTCCGTCCGTCTGTCTGTCTGTCTGTCACCAGGCTGTATTGCGTGAACCGTGATAGCTAGACAGTAGAAATTTTCACAGTTAATGTATTTCTGCTGCCGCTAAAAATTTGAAAAAGTGAAAGTCTTCATTCAAAAAACGTGTTTTCTTTTGAAACGTGAAGAAACTAGCGCCATCTAGTATGATGGTACGGAACCCTTTGTGCGCGGTTCTGACTCGCACTTAACCGGTTTTTTTATAACATCTTCATAGTCTTTTATCTTTTTTAAATGTTTTTTTTTTAATATAAGTATAGGTATGTTAATTAAAATCTTTCCGATTTCGACCATTTATACCGTTCTGTTTTATTGAGTTTTTCGTGCTATTTTCATTTGGTTTGTAGCTGGTGGTAGTAACAACATATTTTTACTTAACTACAACTAACATCGAGGGATTACCAAAAGTTTCTTCGTACCGTCAAACCGAAGATTTTTTAAAAAAAATTTTATCCTTAATTATTTTTTTATTTATATATATTTTTTATTTTTAGCTGTCATACAACAATAACTGAATTTTTAAAGTGAAAACTTCTTTAGGTGCATTGAACATTTTTAGATAAAAAAAACCCATTGAATTCGCGACACTGTAACCGTCACCGACCCCGTACCAGAAAAATTCGGGGAGTCAAAACTTGTAAAATTCTTTAGGCGCGTTGAGCATTTTTGAGATAGGAAAATACCTTGGTCTCCATACAAAAAACGTATTTTTTTTAAACATAAAGAAACCGGCGCCATCTAGTATGATGGTACGGAACCCTATGTGTGCGGTTCTGACTTGCATTTTGCTGGATATTTTAAATTTCATTGGTTTTTACATGTTGAATAAGAGAAATGAATTACCAAAACAGCGCTTTCGGTTTAAAAAAATAAAAAAATCTTACGAAATTACCAGAATGGCGGGCCAGGAATCCTGATTAGGTACTTCCGGCGATGTCGTTTAGGACCTAAAATAAAAAGGAAAGGTCAGAGTGACCTGCGCGTGAGTCATTCTCGAAGGTGACTTTTGGACGGTGACTTAAATTCTCAAGTATAAGGATGTTGTGATCACTGCATTTCACTAACAAGCGCGTCTATATTTATGAATTGGAACAAACTGACCGAGCAAGAAAGATTTGGACTGGCGCACCTCGCACCTATTTTTAACCGACTTCAAAAAAGGAGGAGGTTTCTCAATTCGACCGTACATATTTTTTTGTTTTTTATGTGTGTTCGCGGATAACTTCGTCGTTTATGAACCGATTTTGATCATTGTTTTTTTGTTGGAAAGAAGATATCCCAAGGGTGGTACCATGACATGGAAACCAGATCTGATGATGGCATCCCAGAGAAATGAAGGGGAACCTTAGTTTCCTGTTTGAAGTTGTTTTTTTTAGACAATTTATCGGAAACAACCCATAAATGTCCCCCACAGCTGGGACACGGGGTCTCGTTCCAAGCTCGGGAAGGTCGGGCCTTACTCCACACACGGGGGGCCAAGTCCAGGCTGGTGGAGGTTGTAGGGCTCCTGGCGAACCCCACTGTCAGAAGTTTTTAGCCTATAAGGAAGATCGCGGGAAGCCGATGGATGCGGGCAGCGCAGGACTGGTCGACGTGGAAATCCTTTGAAGGAGGCCCTAGTCCAACAGTGGACGTTTTTTTCAATTCAATTCAATATATTTATTCAAAATAGGTGCAATGTACACTCTTTCTGATAGTCATAAAATAATAATAACAATGTCATTTCATTTCATTTATTCATAAATGCTAGCTGAAAGATTTCACATCCAAGTCACTAACATTTGTGAAGAATCAATAATAATAATAATTAGTTAATAACGTCAAAATTCAATCCTTGATATAAACCAGATTATGTCATTAGAACATAAAAACATTATGACATGAAAAGTTATATATATAAAAATCATTAATAGTCATTAATGCCTTTAACAAGAGTAGGCCAGTTCACTCGGACAGCACCCGGTCACGGGTATAACGCGAAAGTCAGCCATCGCTCCCATCAGCCATATTAGAGGGAAAGGAACGACCCGGCTCCCGATGCGCCACGGCTGATATGATGATGATGATGATGAAGGCATCTGACACGGCTTAACGACTGCCATCAAGTGATAGCAACTAACAGTAACAACTTTACGTGGCTTAAAAAGCATGGAAACGGTCGAGAACAATGCCACTAAAAGTCAAACCCATCCAGGTATAGACCGTGCTTCAAGTCAGTTTACCTGCGTGATCGATCTAACCACGGCCACTTATAACATACAGTAACGGGTATTCTGTGGAAATTTTAATTGATACAGTCCTGCCAGTGACACGCGTCGGTGGCGCAATGGCAAGGGCCGCTACCTCCTGTCCGGCAGGTCGTGGTTTGAATCCTGCCACGTACCAACGTATTTTCGAATTTAGATTTCATATGTACGTTTGTCCGACGCTCTAAGGGTGAAGGAAAACATCGTGAGGAAACCTGCACACCCCTGCGAAGAAACTCGAAGGTTGTGTGTGAAGTCGACCAACACGCACTGGGCCCGCGTGGTCGACTAATGCCCGATCGCCCTAATTCAGGGTAGTCTCAAGCCCCTCGGTTGGGACGTATATGAGCGTATATTATGATGACAATCCTGCCAGTGACACACTGTCAGAAAAACAGACAGAGGTAGACGGCGGGCGCGTAGAAGAATCATTCCTCGACGCATCATTAGTGGCCACAGTTTACTCGCATGTTGCGACCATTTTAAACGCCTTCGTGGCGTAATGGTTAGGTTAGTCCGTTCACTTCACACGAGGAGGTTGCGGGTTCGATTCTTAGCGGGGTTAACTTTGTAAGACTCGGTTTGGTTGGTGGTAGGGCATTTTCATAGCCCGCCTGGCTAGCTACCACTATCTTGTCTAAGTCTTGCCGCCAAACATCAATGCTAACAACATTGATGTATTCCGGCTTATGGATAAGATAGCCAGTTCCTCATTGCGTTGGGGAATCTTGGTAAGCGCGCTTCCACGTTCGGCATCATCGTCACTTACCATCAGGTGAGATAATGCCAAGGGCTTACGAATTATGAATAAAAAAAAACTTATTTCCCACCCCCTCTTAACGATCTCTGTTAAAAAATCACAATAATTCATTTTTCCGTTGCGATGTTAAAGAAATTAAAGTATTTTTTTAGTTCCCTTAGGAACTGCATCGGACATTGCTATTTTCACGGGATAAAAAGCAGCCTGTGTTCTTTCCAGTGACACAGGCTACCAAATTTAATCAAAATTGGTCTAGGGGTTGTAGCGTGTAAAGGTGACAAACAAACAAACACATTTTCACATCTACATCATTAGTAAGGTAGGATACTACTTAAATCTTTGTTTAAAGTAATCATTTTTTTCGTCATTTACAAGCTAAATCTGTTATTATTTTCTTGATTCTTTGGAAATTTTTACTCAACTTGTGTGGAACTTGTAAACAAAGTACTTAGCTATTTTTAGTTAGTTAGGTACCCCACCTTTTTTATTGGACACCGGTGGTAAACAAGTTGCCATAAATACTTAATTGGGAAATTTCGAGAAAAGTGTCGCATTAAACAATCTTTAAATAAAAAACTAAAAAACCCGCCTGCGTTTCTGTGTAATTTGGAAATAAAAAACCCTAAAACAAGAAAGTCGTCATACCCGATTGCACTTAACTCAAGAAAAATTGTAGCAGTCGGGACACATTCTAGAAAGTCAGCCGTCTAGTCAGTATATTGGAGTAATCTGCAATGTAATAGAGGTATGTGCTCTCAATTCACTATGCCTCCATTTCTAGAATGGGTCCCGACTGCTACAATTTTTCTTGAGTTAAGTGCAATCGGGTATGACGACTTTCTTGTTTTAGGGTTTTTTATTTCCAAATTACACAGAAACGCAGGCGGGTTTTTTAGTTTTTTAAATTACCGTTTTTTATTTTATTCATTTTTTTAGTTTTATTATTGAATGAGTTTGTATAATAGTAACCGATATACACATGACACACATTAAGATTACGCAGATTATTAACTTAACAGTTGATAGAATAATATTCTCGTAAACGTTGAACCTCTATAAAAGAATTCTGATCGTTTGGCCGATTCAAAAGTTTTTTAGGATCAAGTGAACAGATGACCAGTCCAGCTAATGTTTTAACTCGACTAAGAGCTACATATGCTTGACTTTGAGCAAATATATGTGAGCCGAGGTCCACAAGTGTCAAATCGAGTGTAGCACCCTGAAGTTTGTGGACAGTTATAGCCCAACTTAGGATTAAGGGCAACATCCTGCGTTCAATTTTTCGTTGTCCTCGAAGTGCGTCAAAATCAATCGTACATGGTTCAATCCGTATACGAACTCCTGGTTGATATTTTTTTATTGTGCGGTCGTCAACAAATACCGCTTGCTGCAATTCTCCGGAAAATCCGCCATTTTGTTTTTTTTTATTATTTTGATATACACAGTGTCACTCACACAGTAAATACGTATCTAACGACACCCCTCAAACTAAAATCTATCGAGCCGTTCAGGCTGCAGTGCGTGCCTAAAATTGGAATTTGGCGCCAAAAATCCGCCATTTTGTTTTTTTATTTTGATATACCCAGTGTCATTCTCACAGTATAAACGTATCTAACGACAACCCTCATGCTATAATTCATCGAGTCGTTCAGGCTGCAGAGCGTGTCAAACATTTGAATTTGGCGCCAAAAATCCGCTATATTTTTTTTTATTATTTTGATATACCCAGTGTCACTCTCACAGTAAATACGAATCTAACGACACGTCTCAAGCTAAAATCCATCCAGCCGTTCAGGCTGCAGAGCGTGTCAAGCATTTGAATTTGGCGCCAAAATTCCGCCATTTTGTTTTTTTTATTTTGATATACCCAATGTCACTCTCACAGTAAATACGAATATAACGACACGTCTCAAGCTAAAATCCATCCAGCCGTTCAGGCTGCAGAGCGTGTCAAGCATTTGAATTTGGCGCCAAAAATCCGCCATTTTGTTTTTTTTATTTTGATATACCTAGTGTCACTCTCACAGTAAATACGAATCTAACGACACGTCTCAAGCTAAAATCCATTCAGTTGTTCAGGCTGCAAAGTGTGTCAAACATTTGAATTTGGCGCCAAAAATCCGCCATTTTGTTTTTTTTATTTTGATATACCCAGTGTCACTCTCACAGTAAATACGAATCTAACGACACATCTCAAGCTAAAATCCATCCAGCCGTTCAGGCTGCAGAGCGTGCCAAACAATTATACATACAAACATACATACATACATACATACATACATACATACTCTCGAAAAACATAACCCTCCTTCTGGCGCAGTCGGGTAATTGTTCAGGCTGCAAAGTGTGTCAAACATTTGAATTTGGCGCCAAAAATCCGCCATTTTGTTTTTTTTATTTTGATATACCCAGTGTCACTCTCACAGTAAATACGAATCTAACGACACATCTCAAGCTAAAATCCATCCAGCCGTTCAGGCTGCAGAGCGTGCCAAACAATTATACATACAAACATACATACATACATACATACATACATACATACTCTCGAAAAACATAACCCTCCTTCTGGCGCAGTCGGGTAATAAAAACTAGCCAAGTACGGTTTATTCAGAATTAGTACTGTATCACAAGGTTCACGGTCGTGTGTATTGCCTTTTTACGATAGAGCTAAATCAAAAGATCTATAAAACACGTTTTTTTTTTATTTTACCACCCTTAATTTTTAACTTTTTTATAATTTTTTGTTATAGCGGCAATAGACATACACTCTGTTTATTACGGTTCATGAAATACAGTCCGCAGACAGATGGATAGCGGAGGCTTAGTAATGGGTCCCGTTGGTCACACTTTGCGAATACAGAACCCTAAAAATCTAATTGACAGAATCGATATGGTCTTCTTGAACTGTGGGATTCATCAACTGATTCGCACTTGGTTCCCCTGCGTGTGTTAAGTAGGTATGGCAAAAAAAACTAAGTACAGAGGACAGCACATCAAGCCACACTCGTTGTGCAATTCTGATCCTTACGCATACGGCATAAGAACGGTACAAAGTCCAAAGCACACCACGAACACTGCAATTCTTAAAAACAAATGAATGAGCAAACAAAATCACGGCGAAATCCCATACGTTCGAGAACCAAGTTTTTGATGTGTTACATCTTTGCTCTCGCTTTCCTGCAATTTGTGGGAGTGATTTCGTGAAATGGGACGGAAATGTGTCCCATTGTAACAGGAAGTCGCGTTTTTTCAGGCTTTAAAAGCGCGGAAAAGGCAAAGGTATCTATGACCATACAGCCTAGTCTGCCGTATCTTTGCCGTCCTTATAAAGTATTTTGTCACATGTTACACATCATATGCGAGTACTGTAGGTCTCACTCGAATTTTTTATTTTTTTTTATAACCAATTCGTATCAATCTGGTTGACGAGGGGGTGAGGTCGCAATCTAGAGAGCGGTAGGGAGTGTCCATATACTGTATGTTAGTACTATACTTTGTCCAAAGTGTCTACTTTGATGTGTTGGCCTCTGTACCTACATCAAGGCAAAATATGGTATCTAACTCAACAAGGGAGAAGATGTGGGTAGTTCTAACTAGCGTGTTAAAGTATCGAACTTAATAATACACTAGCTTTTGCCCGCGGCTTCACATGCGTGGACATCGTTTTTATGACTATCGTTGAGGGTCGCAAGCGACATGCGTTTTCTCCAGATCTCGTAGACTATGTCACTTCCCACCCCTTCAACCAATACTATACGAAAAATCACTTTAATCCGTAGCTCCGTTGCGACGCCGACGTGCGCGAGCGTGGAAATGAGTTTTCTCCAGATCCCGCAGGCTATTCTGATTAGCAGTGTATGTCACTTCCCACCCTCTCAACTAATTCTATGCAAAAAAAATCACTTGAATCCGATGTTCTGTTGCGACGCCGACATGCACGAGAGTAGAAATAAGTTTTCCCTAGATCCCTCGGAAACTATGTCAGGATATGCTTATTACTAAATGAATGTCATTTCCCACCTCCACAACCATATCTGTGCAAAAAATCACAAGAATCCATTGTTCCGTTGCGATGTCAAAGAAATTACCCAAAAAAAGAGTAATTTTTCGATCCCTCAGGAACCGCATCGGAGTATGCTATTTTCACGGGACAAAAAGTTAATGTCCTTCCCACTGACAGGCTACCTGCATATCAAATTTCATTAAGTTTGGTCGAGGTGTGTGAAAATGTAACAAACAAATAAATAAAGAAACAGATAAGCAAACACATTTCTAATATTAGTAACGAATATCAGAAGTTCAGTATCTGGCTTCTTTGAAGTTTCCGTTCAAAACGAAGTTACTAGATGGCGCTACTAGTGTTCTGACACGCGCTATCGATACGTTCACTTGAACCGGCTTGGGCTATATTCAGTACGCATTCCATGTTTGTTACCTATACGACATAGGCTACTTTTTATCCCACTTTTTTGGAGTTCTCATACGATTTCATCGTATTTGAGAACTTATTGTTTTAAAAATTAACTTGCTGTTGCCCGCGGATTCGCTTGCGTGGACATCGTGTCAATACTGTATTTTACGGTTTCTGTAATCTATTGCCGCTACAGATTACTAAAATAAAACCTACCTACTAAAATTTAGAAAAAGTGAAAAAATAAGGGGTCTCCATACAAAAAACGTGTTTTTTTTTTGACATGAAGTAACTAGTGCCATCTAGTATGTTGGTACGGAACCCTATGTTCTGACTCGCACTTGAACGGTTTCATTTCCCTCAGGAACTGCATCGGACTGCTATTTTCACGGGATAAAATAAGTCCTTCCCAGTGACATACGCTACCTGCATGCCAAATTTTATCAACATTGGTCGAGGTGTTGAAGCAAGAAAATGTAGGTAATAAACAAACTGACACATTTTCAGATTTATAATATTAGTAAGAATTTTTACTGAATTACCCTCCCGATGAAATTTAAAAACATGTTAAGTACTCGCTTTATTTTCCATCAATTAATCAAAATTACAAAATACTTATAAATAATGGTGAAAATGTATGACGTCACATCTAAGTATTTTTATCATTTTTAGGAGAAAATGTCATTTTTGACAGATGATGAAAAGTAACTCAAATACCCCTAAGTAATCATAAGTATCATAATAAGTCATCATCACCTTGTCCATGTGCGCAGAGATGAGATGAATTTTTACCCGACTGTTTTAAATAAAGGGTTATGTTTTTCGTGTGTATGTATGTAGATGTCTATGTTCCCTGCTACAGCCTGAACGGCTTGAAGGATTTTAACGTATGAGGTATCGTTAGATCGTTGATCCCGTGAGTGACATGGGATAAATTTTTACCCGACTGGTCAAAAAGACGGGTTAAGTTTTTACGTAGACGGTTTTTATCCTTTTTTATGAATTCCTAATTGACTATATCGATGGCGATGTTTAGTTTAATTAAAATTCATTAGAGAACCAAAGTAACCGACATAGCTCACAGAATCGCTAAACTAAAGTGGCAGTGGGCAGGGCACATAGCTCGTAGAACAGATGGCCGTTGGGGCAGTAAAGGTCTCGAGTGGCGACCGCGCACCGGAAACGTAGCGTAGGCAGGCCTCTTACGCGGTGGACCGACGACCTGGTGAAGGTCGCGGGAAGCCGATGGATGCGGGCAGCGCAGGACCGGTAGCCGTGGAAAATTGGAAATCCTTGGGGGAGGCCCTTGTCCAGCAGTGGGACGATTTTCGGCTAATATGATAATGATGATGCCATGTAAATTCTTGATTATCCCATTTCTTGGCTTAAGTATTGTGTCTTTTGCCTTTCTATTATAGGCATTAGGTGATGTAATGTGCCAGATTTACTTACTCAAGGCTTATACCGTCGCCAACGACCAACTTTGTAACTAATTTTTACTTCAATCAAGGATTTTTTTATCGAAAAAAAAAATGTTTTCCAATTTACAGGATATTTAGGAGTGATTTTGATTTCCTCGAATTCCATTTTAATACTGAGAACTAGAGAATAAAAATATCGTTATGCTTACTTTTTCCAGTTGTAACTACATATATAAAAACTGCTGCAATTTTAATTGAACCATTATCACACCCTGGACACTTCATACTACGGGCCAGAAATTACACTTCAAAAAAGGAATGACGGAAAAAACAAAATGGCGGCGAAATCCTATACGTTCGACAACCAAGCTAACCAATCTGTATCAATCTGGGTGACGAGAGGGTGAGGTCGGAATCTAGAGAGCGGCAGGGAGTGTCCATACTGTATGTTAGTACTAATATGTATTTATACTTTGCCATTATGATAATTTATGAACTTCATAACAAAACAATATAACATGATTTTGTTGTCTTAGTTTTTAAAAATTTCGTCCGCAGCGATTGACGTAACAGCCACGTTGCAGTACGAGCCGACAGGAACTTTATTTCCAAGCCATTTCGTTCGATATTTGAAACATCGTGAATCGAGTTGCTAATTTTACGGATGGAGGAGCATTAATACCTGCCTATTTATTGAAAGTTAAAAAAACCCGTCAACAGAAAATCGCCTCTTACCTGTAGATTTAACCGTGACGGTAAATAATATGTGTGCCTCAGAAAAAACAACGAGACCTACAGTACTCGCATATGATGTGTAACATGTGACAAAATACTTATGAAATTAATTAATTATCGGGTCGTACATTCACGGGCCGACCCTTCGAATAGTAGTATGTCATCTTTGCCTTTGCCATCACACTAGGCGGCATGGCTATGACAACCTTAGTTTTCGAGAATTAAAAAACGTTCGCATTTCCTGTTACACACTTCCGTCGGAATCTAAATTCGAAATCACATTGGTACGTAGCGGGATTCGAACAACGACCTCTTGGACAGGAGGCGGCGGCCCTAGCCGTTACGCCATCGACGCTCTTTAATACACACATAGGCTACTAAAATCATAACCCTTGATTGCTGATCCGTGAGTTGTGGGTTCGATCCCCACCCAGGGCAAACATTTGTGTGATGAGCAGATTTGTTTGCTCTGTGTCTGGGTGTTCAATATCTATATATGTATGTATTTTAACGTATATAAGTATTTATATCAGTCTCTGGTTCCCATAACACAGGGAATCCTACTTTGGGGCCAGATGACCATGTGTGATTTGTCCCAGAATATTTATTTTAAGTATTTATTTATTTTTATTCCTTTTATCTATATTTTATGTGAGATTTGTCTGAGAATATTATTATTATATTATTATTATTATTATCTTTGCCGTAGTAGGGTAAAAATGGGTACTTACACTATTAAATTAAATATACATCCATCTTCCTTTCCTATGTTTTTGTGTACTCGTACTTAAGGCGGTATATTGGCAAATAAGCAGTGAGAAGCGCTTAGAAAAAAAAATCAGGAAACTTATTCCTACTTAATACGTTATATTCAAGGATATTACCTAGGTCCCTTGTAAATTCATTACACGATTAGATTAACTTGACTAGATCATAAAAAATCCCAAACACAGCATAAATTCAAGCAAAGCCTGTAAACATTTGTAGGAAAAAATGATTCGTTCAAATTTTAAATTTATATCATAATTTTCTTCTTTGCGAACTACTTAATTTATGCTTATTCAAATTTAATTTAGTTCACTTTGTCGAAACTTTTAAACGAAAAAAACATTGAAAAAGTGCAAAAGTGTGGTTATTTTCTTTACTCTTTACACGTAAAGAAAAAGACAGAGACAACTGTTCAATCAATGACTCGCCTTAAAGACATTATCTATTATTAGATACTTGTCGAACAAGGTTTCAATATCATCTTGTACGCCACAGGAAGTCAATTAACCCTAAATAGCTAACTTACCAACCAAGCTACATAAAATACAGCTTTTTGTCTGTAACAAGCATGTTGACATATTAGGTTATAACACTAATTTTAATGTTCTTTTTTGTGTCACAAAAACTGGATCAGACTTGTTGGCAGTGTGGCTGTGTTGACAGACTGACATTTATTTCAATTATTAAAATAGCAATCCTTACTAATATTATAAATGTGAAAGTTTGTATGTATGGATGTATGTATCTTCATATCAGCCGAAAATCGTCCACTGCTGGACAAAGGCCTCCCCCAAGGATTTCCACGACGACCGGCCCTGCGCTGCCCGCATCCATCGGCTTCCCGCGATCTTCACCAGGTCGTCGGTCGGTGAGATGTATGTATGGATGTTTGTTACTCTTTCACGCTTCAACCACTGAACGGATCGATATAAAACTTGACACATATTGGTTAGGTGCTGGAATAGGACATAGGCTACTTTTTACCCCAGGAAAAACGTCGTATTCCCACGGGAAAATTGAAAACAACGCGGGTGTAGCCGCGGGCGGACGGCTAGTTATAATTTTGTGAAATTGTGTTTCTTTGTTACCTTTTCTCGCTTTAACACCTTGACCAATCTTGACGAAATTTGTCATGCAGGTAGCCTGTGTCACGAGGAAAGACAAAGGCTACTTTTTATCTCGTGAAAATAGCGTAGTCCAATGGAGTTCCTGAGGGAACTAAAAACATATTTTTATTGTTGGTTTATTTCTATAACATCGCAACGGAACAATTGTAGTAGCTAATAGTATTTAATAAATTGTAGATCTACGCTGTGCATACTTTCTCGAAAAGCGCAGCCTTCTCTGTCGTAGTCGGGCATACACAAATCAAAAATAAACATTACAAAAATTTACAAATTATTTGGGTTTATCTGGGAGGAACCTTACTCAGATTTTTCCTGGAATAATGAGGTACCCAGTGCAGTGGGCCTTCATCATTACATCATTACAGCTCATATACGTCCCCACCGAGGGGCTCGAGCCTACCCTGAATCAGGGCGATTAGGCCTTAGTCGACCACGCGGGCCCAGTGCGGGTTGGTCGACTTCACACACAACCTTCGAGTTTCTTCGCAGGCGTGTGCAGGTTTCCTCACGATGTTTTCCTTCACCGTTAAAGCAATCGGTAAGTATGTACGTAAGTTATTGAAAAACTCATTGGTACATTGGCCGTCCAGATTTGAACCCGGTACCTCTGGTTAGATGGACCGAGTCGTTACCGGTTGAGCCACCGACGCTTTTCGACGCAGTGGGCCTTATGAAGTCCTAATTATTAAAAAGTTTTACTAACATCGATGAAGCCATTTTTGAGAAAAAGTAACAAACAATCTGGATTTGTATGGGAGGTACCTTATTCCAATTTTTCATGGAACAACAGACCACAGCGTAGGTACTGTAGAGCATATTATACAGTTATAGTGAGTGACAACATACTGACTGAGTTTTATCAAAATCGTTAGAGCCATTTTGAGTTAAAAAAATAATAAGTGATTTTTCAATATGGTGGCAACCCTAAAAAGTTGAGATAGGGGAAATTTGGAAAAAAAAAATACGCCTGGATATATAGTGTAGGCAGGCCTCCCACTCGGTGGACCGATGACCTGGTGAAGGTCGCGGGAAGCCGCTGGATGCGGGCAGCGCAGAACCGGTCGTCGTGCAGATCCTTGGGGGAGGCCTATATCCAGCAGTGGACTTCCTTCGGCTGATGATATAGAAATAATATTGCTCTAACTCAAATTTCCGCTCAGTTCAACTTTTCACCCGAATCTCTCCAGTTGTTTGGGAACTAGAGCAACAACGTACAAGACACACAGACAGACACATTTTTTATTTTTACCCGACTGCCTCAGAAGGAGGGTTATGTTTTCGAGTGTATGTATGTATATACGTAGATTTTTATGTTCCCTACTACAGCTTGAACGGCTAGAAGGATGTTAACGTGTGAGGTATCTTAGATTCTTCTTGACCCCGTGAGTGACATAGGATACATTTTTACCCGATTGACGAAAAAGAGGGGTTAATTTTTTTACGCGGTCGGGTTTTTAATTTTTATGGTTCCGTACCCAAAGGGTAAAACGGGACCCTATTACTAAGACTTCGCTGTCCGTCTGTCTGTCTGTCTGTCAGTCGGTCCGTCTGTCACCAGGCTGTATATTTCATGAACCGTGATAGCTAGACAGTTGAATTTTTTAATGATGATGTATTTCTATTGCCGCTTTATCAAAAAATTAGAAAAAGGGCAAAACACCCCCCAAAGTTTTTTCCCTTTTTCTAATTTTTAGTATTTTTTGTATTAAGGTTGTAGAGGTGTGGTGGTACGGAAGTGTCGGAATGCCAGTCTGAGTCGCATTTGACCGGTTTTTATTTCATCATCATCATCATCTTATCAGCCGAAAAACATCCACTGTTGCACAAAAGGCCTCCCCCAAGGATTTCCACGACGACCAGATCTGCGCTGCCCGCATCCATCGGCTTCCCACGAACTTCAACTGTAAAACCGATTCCATAAGGTTAAATATCAGGTTGTCTGCCAGTGCTGCGCTGGGAGCCTGCTCTTAAGCACATCAGCATTACATTTTTTGTGTAATACTTACATACATACATTTAGAAAATGAAACTGTGATATTAACATGTAAGAAATTTAAAAGCTAGAAGTGCACCTTTTTATGTTTTTAGCCGACTTCAAAAAAGGAGGAGATTTCTCAATTCAACCGTATTCTTTTTATGTGTGTTCGCTGAAAACTTTTTTTGTTGGAAAGGAGATATCCCCAGGGTGATAAGGAAACCAGGACCTGATAATGGTATCCCAGAGAAGTTCGAGGGAAACTTAGTTTCCTGTTTAAAGTCGACTTAAAACTTAGTTCCCGCTTCCATCTTCGGCATCATCGTCACTTACCATCTGGTAAGATGATGCCAAAGACTTACCAATAGAAAATTAAAAAAAATGAACAAAAAGAAAAAAAAATGTTTTTTTTTGTTCAAAACTATTTCCCTATTGCCAATAAAAACATGTAATCTTAAAAAAAACGAATTCGTCTCTATGTAATTTTTTATGATTTACTTCTTCCGTTATAAATACTTTAATCTGTTACTAACCAACCAACCATTTTACATGTAACACTTTATAGAATCAATAGTTTTAACTAAGCTTGTTTCTGAAAGAATATTTAACCGACTTCGAAAAAGGCATCAGTTAGACCTATATGTCATTGTATACGCAATATTATTGTAATTGCACAATATTCGTTTATACGGTAACTTTTAATTAGTTCTTGATAGCAAAGGATATGAATGTACTTGTGATTACAAACAACTTTCCCAAAAAAACCATATGTCAAAGCAGAAAAAAAAATTTGGTCATCGGTACATATTATGTAAGATATCAAATCGTCAAAAATGTATTAAGGACCAAAAACTTTTTTTCATATTTGACATATAGTTTCTTTGGGAAAGTTTTTTGTAATCACGAGTACATTCATATCCTTTGCTATCAAGAACTAATTAAAAGTCACCCTGTATTTTATGTTAATCTATGTGGGCTTTAAAACTGGTGTACCAAATTTATGTATGTCGACGTATTATAGATTAGAAATTTAATTTCAAATACTATTTTTTATTGGATAGGTATCTTTCAGCTCAGAGAACAATGTAAGTTTCATCAAACTTGGTTCAGTAGTTTTCGAGATATGGACTGCTTAAAAACGTGTCCGTTTAACACCGCAATTTTGTGATTGAAGTCGTTTTTAGGGTTCCGTAGCCAATAGGTAAAAATGGAACCCCATTACTAAGACTTCTCTGTCCGTTCGTCCATCCGTCCGTCTGTCACCAGGCTGTATTTCATGAACCGTAATAGGTAGACAGTTGAAATTTTCACACTATAACAACGAATACTAAAAATTAGAAATAGTGAAAAATAAGAGGGGTCACGATACAAAAAAAAAACTTGTTTTTTTTAACGTGAAGAAACTAGCGCTTTCCAGTACGATGGTACGAAACCCTATGTGTGCGGTTCTGACTCGCACTTGGCCGGTTTTTTTTAACGTTTATAGCGTTGTCGATTTAAAATTATCAGTTGTCTGGCGCGACTGTACCCATGCGAAAGCACATCTCCTCCACTGTCGCTCAGCGGTCTTTTTACGTGACGCGACCTTTAATAATGTATTGTCATATTGTGTATTCAATATCAGAATCATCACGACCTGATGAAAACTTGTTAGTTAGTAGATGTTTCTAACAAGCCCTTTGGCTTATGAAACAGCATTGAAGCTTAGATTTTCTGAGATTAGCGTAATCGGTCCATATTTCCGTGGGTTCGGCGATTGGTGTACAGGTTTCAACAAAAGTGTCCTGTACTGAGTAGTAAAGTCACTTTACTATGATTCATCTGTGTTGAAAGCTGTTCGGTACTAAGCCCAAGGTTGCAATAGAAAGTACAGCGTTGGACATTCCACTATTCAGTCGAGAGAAGTGTCGCTTAGGGCTCTTTGCAGTTAGCCTATTTATATCCTACACAACAAGCAGAATTATATTTAAATTACATTCTATTTGTGTAGCGCACGAACCTATGTATAAGACAACTGATAATTTTAAATCGACAACGCTATAAACGTTAAAAAAACCGGCCAGTGCGAGTCAGAACCGCACAAGTACTCATACAATCGTACTAATCCTACTAATAAATATGTATGATAAACGTGAAAGTTTGAATGTTTGTATTTTTGGATGTTTGTTACTCTTTTACGCTTCAACTACTGGACGGATCGCTATGAAACTTGGCACACATATGGGTTACGTCCTGGAATAGGTCATAGGCTACTTTTTGCCCCGGGAAAACGTCTTATTCCCCACGGGAAAATCAACAACATGGACGTAGCCGTAGGCGGACGGCTAGTAATATTATAAATGTGAAAATGTGTTTGTTTGTTTATTACCTTTTCATGCTTTAACATCTCAACCAATTTTGACGAAATTTGGTATGGAGGTACCCTGTGGGGGAAGGACATAGGCTACTTTTTGTCCAGTGAAAATGGCATAGTCGGATGCAGTTCCTGAGGGAGTTAAAAAAAGACTATTTTTTGGTTGATTGTTTTACAATCGCAATGGAGTAACGGTTTGTTGTATTTTTTTCTTAGAGACGGTTGAGGGGGTGGAAAATGACATAGACTACTAACTGGCATAGCCTGAGACAGTTCGCGAGGGATCTAGGGAAAACTTATTTCAAGGCTCGCGCACGTCGGCGTCGCAATGGAGCAACGGCTTGACGTGATTTTTTTGCAAAGAAACATTTAAGGAGGTGGGAATGGGAATAGTGACATAGACTGCTGATCAGAATAGCCAAATATAGTTCCCAAGGGATCTGGAGTAAACTCCTTCCTACGCTCGTGCACCACTCACCCTCAATGACAGTCATAAAAACGATTATCACGCGAGCGAAGCAGCGGGAAAAGCTAGTTATTACTAGCTAATAATATAAAATAATCCTACTAACATTATAAATGTGAAAAATTGTGTGTATGGATGTTTGTGACTCTTTCACGCTTCAACCACTAGACGGATCGGAATGAAACTTGGCACACATATAGGTTAGTTCTTGGAATGGGACATAAGCTACTTTTGACCACGGGAAACATCTTATTCCCACGGAAAAATCGAAAACAACGTGGGCATAAAAGGCATAAAAGTATTTATAAAATACGAAAGTATATTCAAGGCCTTGAGCAATCTTGATGAAATTTAGCATGCATGTAGCCTGTGTCATGGGAAAGGACATGGGCTACTTTTTATCCCGTGAAAATAGCACAGTCCGATGCAGTTCCTAAGGTAACTGAAAAAATAGTCTTTTTGGTTCATTTCTTTAACATCGCAACGTAACATGCATTGTTGTGATGTTTTGCACAGAAATGGTTTAGGGGAGTTGGAAATGACAAAGAGTACTAATCAGAATATCCCAGAGGATACTCGTAGTCTTCATATCAGCCACAAATTGTCCACTGCTGGACAAAGGCCTCACCCAAGGATTTCCACGACGACCAGTTCTGCGCTGCCCGCATCCATCGGCTTCCCGCGATCTTCACCAGGTCCTCGGTCCACCGCGTGGGAGGCCTGCCTACGCTACATTTTCCGGTGCGCGGTCGCCACTCGAGAACTTTACTGCCCCATCGGCCATCTGTTCTACGAGCTATGTGCCCTGCCCACTGCCACTTCAGTTTAGAGATTCTGTGAGCTATGTCGGTTACTTTAGTTCTCCTGCGGATCTTCTCGTTTCTGATTTGATCACGCAGAGAAACTCCGAGCATAGCACGCTCCATTGCCCTTTGGGTGACCTTGAGCCTTCTTATGAGGCCCATAGTAAGCGACCATGTCTTAGTTCCGTAAGTCATCACTGGCAACACACACTGGTCAAAGACCTTAGTGTTGAGACACTGCGGTATTTGGGACGTGAAGATATTGCGAAGCTTCCCGAACGCTGCCCAGCCGAGTTGGATTCGTCGATTGATCTCTTTCTTGAAGTTGGACCTGCCAAGCTGGACTGTTTGTCCCAGGTACACATATTTGTCAACAACTTCCAATGTAGAGTCTCCAACTTTTAGAGGTGTGGGTGCGACACGGACATTTAACATTAGTTTCGTCTTGTCCATGTTCATTTTAAGGCCCACTTGTTGAGAGACCTTACTGAGGCCATCGAGCATTGTGCTTAGGTCTTCCATAGTCTCACTCATGACCTCGATATCGTCAGCGAATCGGAGGTGGGATATGTACTTGCCGTTGATATTGATGCCGAGTCCACCCCAGTCCAGAAGCTTAAAAACATCTTCCAGGGCGGCGGTGAACAGTTTCGGAGATATAACGTCTCCCTGTCTCACCCCTCGCTGCAACTGGATAGGCTTCGAGTTCTGATCCTGGAGGCGAACCGACATGGTGGCGTTTTCATACAGACACTTCAACACCTCGATGTATCGATGGTCAATTTGGCACCGCTGGAGAGACTGTAGCACAGCCCAGGTTTTGACTGAATCAAAGGCCTTCTCATAGTCCACAAACGCCAAGCATAGCGGCTGATTGTACTCTTCGGTCTTCTGTATAATCTGCCGCAGCGTATGTATGTGATCTATGGTACTAAAGCCTTTTCGGAAACCGGTTTGTTCGAGAGGCTGGAAGTCGTCAAACCTGCGTGCGAGACGATTCGTAATGACTCTCGAAAACAGCTTGTAGACATGGCTCAGAAGTGAGATGGGTCTGTAGTTCCTCAGCAGGGTGTTGTCACCCTTTTTGAAGAAAAGCTCGACCACACTTCTGTGCCATGCCTTAGGCGTTTGTTCCTCGAGTATAACGGAATTAAATAACTTCTGAAGAGCTTTTAGTACCGGTGATCCACCTGCTTTCAGAAGTTCAGCCGTAATGCCATCATCACCCGGTGCCTTGTTGTTCTTTAGCTGTTTGAGAGCCATTCTAATCTCGTACAGGCTGATGTCCGGGATATCTTCGGATAGTGTCGGGTTAGTCTGGCTCTTGGGTCTTCAGCCAGATCGCTGACAGTAATATAAATATGAATACTCGTAGTAATCTGGAGAAAATTAATGTCCACGCTAGCGAGTCGCTATTGCTGCTTGCGCACCACTCACCCTCAAAGACAGTCATAAAAGCGATGTCCACGCGGGCGAAGCCGCGAGCATAAACTAGTTCTACAATAAGCATTACACTTATTATATTATTATAAAACAATAGCTAAGTACTTTCTTCTGCGACTGTACTCATGGGCAATGCGCAAACACATCTCCTCCACTGTCTCTTAACGGTCTTTTTAAGCTATTGCATAGCTTTTATCGCGGGCTTTGAGCGCGGCGACCGAATCAAGAAATTCCGTAACGAAAATAAAACCTAACACTCCATCCTTCAGGTATACATATTGTACAAATAGGTTTTGCCCGCGGCTTTGCCCGCGTGCACATTGTTTTTATGGCTGTCTTGAAGGGTGAGTGGTGCGCGCGACTCGCGAGCGTGGACTTGAGTTTTTTCCAGATCCCTCAAGAACTATATCGGGCTATTCTGAGTCTATGTCACTTCCCAACCCTCAAACTATACAAAAAATTTACTTCGAAATTGGCAACTTTGAAATTAATTCAAATCCAAGTCTATCGCTATTAGAAAATAATCAAAATAACAAGTGGGCTTTTTAACCGACTTCTAAAAAAGGAGGAGGTTTCTCAATTCGACCGTATATATATTTTTTTTATGTGTGTTCGCGGATAACTTCGTCGTTTATGAACCGATTTTGATAATTCTTTTTTTGGTGGAAAGGAGATATCCCAAGGGTGGTACCATGATAAGGAAACCAGGATCCGATGATGACATCGAAGGGAACCTTCGAAAATCGTAGTGGCGGCGACTAGTGCGTTTGAATTCTTTTTTTTCTAAAATAAATAAAAAAACAGCCAAGTGCGAGTCTCTCCACACAAGTATAACAATGATACCTATTTATTTCAAACAAAAGACATAACGCGAGTCACAAAAAATGTTTTTTTTATTCAGTTCGCACTCCTTAGCGTGAGTACGACTCACACTTGGCCTTTTTATTATGTTTTTTTTTTCTTATTTCAGGGTAAGTGCTAACCCGTAAAATGGTACTTTTTTGTATGAGGAACTACCTTAAATAGTCACTTTTTAATTTTTATTAATTGTTAGCAAATCAACACATTTTCTACGAAAACTAGCCAGCTAATATCTTTCACGATTTAAAAGACACGGCCTTTTTAAAGGTTGGACATATAGACAGACAAACGGACGGACAACAAAGGCTTAGTAATAGGATCGCGTTACATAGAACTCAACCCCGAAAAACAACGATTGTCTAAATATGTACAGAGGCCAGCACACCAAGCTACACACTTTGGACTTTGTACCGTTCTTATGCCGTATGCGTATGGATCAGAATCGCACTACGAGTGTATAGCTTTATGTGCTGGCCTCTGTACGTAAAAGGTTTCGTCAAAGCACACCCTGGACACTTCATACATAGGGACAGAAATGACATTTCAAAAAGAATGACGGTACAAATAAAATGGCGGCGAAATCCTATCATCAGGAGCTCGCCGCGCTGTCCTTAGCTTAGCGTGTATTTTTCGCACCCCCCCCCCCTCCCTAGGGGGGGGCGTCGCTCCGATATACTTTTAGGGCGGCTTTGCTGCCAAAGTTCTTCGGGGGGTGTTTAGTGGGTATTCGGTTTAACACTGTGAGTCCCACATAACCGGTGCAGTTTTACGACTGCACAGGTATGCGTAAACGCATTCACCTCTCTCTCCAACTACCATCTTACGGGAAAAAAAAAAAAAAAAAAAATCGTTTGACAACCAAACTGTAACCAATCTGTATCAATCTGGGTGACGAGGGGGTGAGGTCGCAATCTAGAGAGCGGCAGGGAGTGTCCATACTGTATGTTAGTACTAATATATGTATAATACTTTGGTCAAAGTGTGCAAAATACTACAATGGATGGAACCATTATTGCAGAGTATCTACGCATCACGCAAGTGACGTGTTCCTCGGGCTGGAGCGTCAATCTGACGCCTGACACTTGACACCAAACAAGAGAGAAGACAATCGATTACGTAGCAGCGGCAACGCCTCCGACGCGTGCGAAACCGAAAAAATGGTTCATTCCAACTGTGAAGAAGCTAAAGACAGAGACGGACATATACAAACAATAGCCAAGAACAATAGAGACAATAAACCACTCAAAGAGGAAAAGAGAGGTGGGTGTGTGAAAGTTATTGGAGAGAATGAGACGCGTGATCAAGAGAAAGATGTAGATAGTGAAATTGCTGTGGCAACTTTCGCTGGGCTCGTTTCGGTTACGTCAGCGTGCGCCAGAGTGGCTTATGCAACCCCGCGAAGAGATTATGACTATCTTGTACTTATGACAATGATTTGAATGATCGCTGGAAGTTATCAATTTCTATAGGATTAGTTACCGGTGACTTCTATTTTGATTAGGTTTCATACTCTATTAGTATTATTAGTACCAATGTTATAATCTATTAGTACTAATCCTACTATCACACTAATATTATAAAGGCGAAAGTTTGTGAGTGTGTGAGTGTGTATGTTTGTTACTTATTCACGCAAAAACTACTGAACGGATCTGACTGAAATTTGGTAGGTAGACAGATTAGGACCTGGATTAACACAGACGCTACTTTTTTTCACTGCGCACTCTCGAAAATTCATAGAAACGTTGTCCACGCGGGTGAAGCCGCGAGAAACAGCTAGTAATATTATAAACGCGAAAGTTTGTAAGAATATATAGAAATAGTTTATTTTCCCAAAGGTATTACATTATTGCATGGCTGAGACCTCTTTTTAGGTACGGAAGTACATGTGTTAGGGGATCTCGCTCCTTCATTACTGAAGCTATGGTATATTATAGGGATGTATAAATGTACATTATGTTTGTTACTCTTTCACACAAAAGCTACTGAACGGATCTGGCTGAAATTTGGTAGGTAGACAGATTAAGACCTGGATTAACACATAGGCTACTTTTTTCCACGCTGGCGCACCCTCGAAAAGTCATAGAAACGTTGTCTACGCGGATGAAGCCGCGGGAAACAGCTAGTCGTTATTTTTCATCTCACTGATTTAAATCGTATCTACTGCCTATTTTTTGAAATTTCCCAAGTTGTATTTATTACTACACATAAGTACTCTACCTACTGTGTTTAAACTTTGAGAAAGTCCTAAGTTTAAGTTTTGCATACATTTTGATAAATTACAGAACTGAGGTCTCTTTTCAAAAGCTGTTGAATTTTTATTAGAAATCATTCTCATCTCTATTCTCTATACCTACCTCGCTATTTCTGAATGTGTCCATAACCTTACTAATAATATAAGTGTGAAAATGTGTTTCTATGTTACCTCTTCACACCTCAACGTTTCAACCAACCTTGACGAAATTTGGCATGCACGTAGCCTTTTGCATAAATAAGGACATGTGCTATCTTTTATCTCAATTTCTTAGTTGTTCCCATGGGATCTCTGTTTTGTCTCTCTTATTTTGTTAATTTCTTTCAAGTCGCAATGAAGCGAAGGAGTGACGTGATATTGCGCACAGAGATACCTATACCATATACCGATCAAAAAAAAGCACAATGTAAACATACTTAGTAGGGATTTGACAGTTTCAAATGTCAATTTCATGGTACTTTTTGCTTTTTTTTGATTGGTATAAGGTACAGTTTAGAGTGTGGGAAGTGACACAGACTACCAGTTACTAGCCTGACTTAGTTCCCGGGGGATCTCGAGAAAACTCATTTGCACGCTCGCACAAGTCGTACGCAACGGAACAATGGTTTAACGTGATATTTACACAGATATAGTTGCGAGGGAAGGAAGTGACATAGACTACTAATTAGCATAGCCCGATATAGTTCCCGAGGGATCTATAGAAAACTCATTTTCACACTCGCAAATCGGATTAAGCCGCGAGCAAAAGCTAGTAGAGCATAATTTTGAGAATTTGTAATTTTTGTAATTGAAAATGAGATTACCTTTGGAGTAGAAGTATAAGAGAGATGAAATCTAAGGATAGTAACTAACACCGAAGCTACTAGTATCTCATCAGTGCTAAAACGTAGATGTTTAACAGAATGGTACTAAATGTCATTACACAAACCCTTACCACGCTGTTAACATTGGTCATGTCTAAGTAGTAATATTCTAACATAGTGTGAATTCTTCACAATTGATTATACATTAGCTCAACAGACTTTAATTTTCTGTGCTAAATAGGGCTTACCTTTCAAACTCAAACTCAAATAACTCTTTATTGTACATCAAACACATATACAAAATTTAATAAACAGCTAAGAGACGTACAATTTAGTCGGTCTTATCGCTGAAAGCTATTTTTACCAGACAACCCAGTGCTCGGAGAAAAAGCAAGGGGACAGGTAGTACGCGAGCACCAACAACAGAAAAAATAATTAAATAATAATTTTAAACTTAAACTAAAATGTATTAATTTTGACACCAGAATTCAGTCCACATATTTGACAAAAAAATTCTGATCGAATGTCATTAGGGTTACCACGTCCCGTTTCTAGGGCCCTAGAAAAGATGTCCCGCTCTGGGTTTGTTCGTGACGCTCAATATCGCGGTTTCAACCCTACAAACACTACGCCGCCGACACCACAATCTAGCCGCTGGTCGTGATAATTTATTGATGTGATATGAATATTTATGATACTCAATAAAATACAAGAAATATAATTTATAAATGGTAGTTAAATATTAATTTATAAAAAAAACCGCTTTCATTTTAGTATTCTGTAGTTGGATCACGCACTTTAAACACTTGTCCCGCAGTAAAAATGATGATTTCCCGCAAATTCGTATTTTAAAGTTGGCAACCCTAAATTTCATAGCCACTGTTCTATTTTAGGATTTTTAACCGACTTCAAAAAAGGAGGAGGTTACTCAATTCGACCGTATATATATATATATATATATATATATATATATATATATATATATATATATATATATATTTATGTGTGTTTGCGGATAACTTTGTCGTTTATGAACAGATTTTGATAATTCTTTTTTTTTTGGAAAGGAGATATCCCAAGTGTGGTCCCACGACAAGGAAACCAGGATCTGATGATGGCATCCCAGAGAAATCGAAAGGAACCTTAGTTTCCTGTTTGAAGTCGGTTTTTTTTGTTTAAAATTATGTCGTCATGCAAACGAGAAAGCATTGCGAAGTGCGTGTCGGACCACGCATAGTGTACGGTTCCGGAGTCTCAGGAACTCCGGAATGGATACTCATAGAATACAGAACTTTAGGAGAAGCATTGATTATAACAGTTGAGTCTTTTTTTTTTCTTTACGTGTGAAGAGTAAAGAAAATAACCACACTTTTTCGTTTAGTTTCAGTTTTCTTAATTGAAAGTATAAAAATAATAACATTTCTCACTTTGTATTATCATATGAAATATTGTTGCATATTTTTTAAAATTTATACTTTATAATTCAACCTACTAGAGTTGAAATTAACGATGTAGACCTATCTTTGGGATTTTTTTTCTATCGAGCCAAAACTGCTCAATCGTGTTTCTAATAGCTTTTGACTTTAAGGAACATCAAACAATAAGGGTATTTTTTTGCAACCGTGGGTTGCCTATCGTTTAGGAGTAATTGACGGCAAAAAATAACGAAAATCAGTAATATTACCGCCTTAAATTGCTTAATTTAAAAAAACAATTTAATGACAAATTTCTTTTTTATGCAGCTGTACCTTGTATGGGATGCACCCCTATTTTTTTCCCAAATGACCCCATTTTTATTGTCGAAATTTCATAACTGTAGATCTTATAGACAAGGGGTTGTAGTCAAAAACAACTTGAATGCTTTTTTTTAACTATCAAAATTATTAACGTTTGCTAATTCTTTTAATATTTAAGGTATCTTAATTATTTTCAAAATTTTAAGTACTATATTTAAAAAGTTAAAAATAAAATATTTCGTAAATTCTACTTTAATGAACAAAGGATGTTCAAAGAATCCATTAATTCATAATAATATGAGACCTATTCAACGATATCCGTCACGATGTACACTAAAATCATCATCATCATCCCATACATACATACATATACATGGTTGAGGAGTCTAACAAATTTTGTTTAAAACAAATATTAACTTCAATTTTGGGTAATTATTTTACATCTGCGTAAAAAAATTTATTACTATCGGTCAAATAGTAACAGACATGTATAAGGAAATAACGAAATTTTAGGGGTTCCATTATTTTGTCATTTTGACTACGGAACCATAAATCGAGACCAATTTTTTTATCAAGACTAAGAACAACACGACATTTGCTTAAATCGTCTTTTGATGGTTTATGTCATTGTAATGTCACTATTTCAAAAACAGTGGGTGCAATTACACGGTATTTACTTTCACTATTACGACCTGTATCATACCACACTATTAAATTTAATAGGGTTTTGTTCCACCCAATCATTATGAGTTGCGAGTTGCACGCATTTTGACATGTGATATGTCAAGTCATACTTTAAGTCTCAGAATACAGAAAAAACCAGAATAGTATGACGCGCGCTGAAGCCAAAGACTCCACGAATACCCTCCTTCCCTTGGCTGTAATGTTGCTATATTAGGTCGGATTTTAATACTTTTTTAATTAGGTAAGTTATGAAGAACCACTGCTTGTTTACTCACAAAAATAAATCACCTGAATGCAGGATTTAAAAGGAATAAAACGTCAAAACTACACCGATTTAGACTAATTTCATATAAGCACAATTTGCCTCACTTTAATCGCCGTACGCGTGTTATGGTTTTTTCTGTTTTCTGAGACTTTAAGTATGTATTTTTATTTTTCTAGCTTTGTCATGTGATTAGAATCATCTTAACAGCCGAAAAACGTCCACTGCTGGACAAAGGCCTCCCCAAGGATTTCCACGACGACCGGTCCCACGCTGCCTGCATCCATCGGCTTCCCGCGATCTGCACCAGGTCGTCGGTCCACCGCGTGGGAGGCCCGTCTACGCTACGTTTTTTTGTGCGCGGTCGCCACTCGAGAACTTTACTGCCCCAACGGCCATCTGTTCTACGAGCTATGTGTGTTTAGCAATTCTGTAAGCTATGTCGGTTATATTGGTTCTGCGGATCTCCTCGTTTCTGACTTGATCACGCAGAGAAACTCCGAGCATAGCACGCTCCATTGTCTTTTGGGTGACCTTGAGCCTTCTTATGAGGCCTATTGTAAGCGACCATGTCTCAGTTCTGTAAGTCATCACTGGCAACACACACTGGTCAAAAACCTTAGTCTTGATACACTGCGGTATTTGGGACGTGAAGATATTGCGAAGCTTCCCGAACGCTGCCCAGCCGATTTGGATTCGTCGATTGATCTCTTTCTTGAAGTTGGACCTACTTGTCCCAGGTATACATATTCGTCAACAACTTCCAGTGTAGAGTCTCCAACCTTTAGAGGGGTGGGTGCGACACGGACATTTAACATTATTTTCGTCTTGTCCATGTTCATTTTAAGACCCACTTGTTGAGACACTTTACTGAACTGTGATTTGAATATTTTAATAAAATTTGTTTCATAAATATGTGTAGGTTATTTTTATGTATAACTAACTGTTTCTCGCGAATTCACCCGCGTGGACAACGTTTCTATGACTTTTCAAGCAAGCGGCTCGCGAGCGTGGTAAAAAGTAGCCTATGTGTTAATCCAGGTCTCAATCTGTCTACCTACCAAATTTCAGCCAGATCCGTTCAGTAGTTTTTGCGTGAAAGAGTAACAAACATACATCCATACATTCTTACAAACTTTCGCGTTTATAATACATATATATATTAGTAGGATTGCTACTGCGTCTTTACTTGTAACGATGATGACAGCTTTTAACGAATTTACAATTATAACACATGGTATCATTATAGTCTTAATAACTTTCTTTGTGCATTTTTGGGTCATAGGGTAATTAGTTCGTCATTAATCACTCCTACATTCCTGTGTTCAATTAAAACCAGCCGGGAATTGTTGTCCTAGTTCTAAATGACGTATTTCACTCATCTCATCTGTTCTCGCTCTAATACCGAACTACAATACTGTACTATGTAAGTTTATCTCGTTCAGCCGTACATACACTAACACAGGCCATTCCTTGTCAACGTATAATATTCTGTTGTATTTTAGGCGCGTATCTAAACATTCTCTATTTCACTGTGTGCATTTTAATTTATTTACTATGTTCTAGTTTTAGATTATTCTTTATAACGGGGTTTAAGTGTGTAGCATAGCAATTTTTACATCTACTATGTTCTAGTTTTAGACTATCCCTACTAATATTATAAATCCCTACTAATATTATAAATGTGAAAGTAACTCTGTCTGTCTGTTACGCTTTCCCGCAAAAACTACTGAACGGATTTGGCTGAAATTTGGTAGGTACATAGATTAGGACCTGGATTCAGACATAGGCTACTTTTTACCACGCTCGCGAGCCGCTTGCGGCTCGCGCACTGCGCACTCTCGAAAAGTCATAGAAACGTTGTCCACGCGGGTGAAACCGCGGGAAACAGCTAGTTATTTATAACGGGGTTAAGTGTGTAGCATAGAAATTAATACATTTACTATGTTCTAGTTTTAGACTATTCTTTATAACGGGGTTTAAGTGTGTAGCATAGCAATTTTTACATCTACTATGTTCTAGTTTTAGACTATTATTTATAACGGGGTTAAGTGTGTAGCATAGAAATTAATACATTTACTATGTTCTAGTTTTAGACTATTCTTTATAACGGGGTTTAAGTGTGTAGCATAGCAATTTTTACATCTACTGTATTCTAGTTTTAGACTATTCTTTATAACGGGGTTAAGTGTGTAGCATAGCAATTTTTACATCTACTATGTTCTAGTTTTAGACTATTATTTATAACGGGGTTAAGTTTGTAGCATAGAAATTAATACATTTACTGTGTTCTAGTTTTAGACTATTCTTTATAACGGGGTTTAAGTGTATAGCATAGCAATTTTTACATCTACTATGTTCTAGTTTTAGACTATTCTTTAAAACGGGGTTAAGTGTGTAGCATAGATTTTTTTACATTTACTATGTTCTAGTTTTAGAATATTCTTTATAACGGGGTTTAAGTGTGTAGCATAGAAATTTTTACATTTACTATGTTCTCATCATTATCATCACATCAGCTCATATATACGTCCCCACCGAGGGGCGCGAGCCTACCCTGAAATAGGGCGATCGGGCCTTAGTCGACCACGCGGGCCCAATGCGGGCTGGTCAACTTAACACACAACCTTCGAGTTTCTTTTCAGGCGTGTGCACTGCAGCTTTCCTCACGATGTTTTCCTTCACCGTAGGATAAACGTACATAATATGAGATCGAAATTCGAAAACACATTGGTACGTGGCAGGACTCGAACCACGAACTCCCGGATAGGAGGCAGCGGCCCTTGCCGTTGCGCCATCGACGCTCTACTATGTTCTGTTTTTGTTATTTACTATGTTCTAGTTTTAGACTATTCTTTATAACGGGGTTTAAGTGTGTAGCATAGCACTCTTTATTATCAATGAACGTAGGATTAAGATTCATTGCACCTAGACGTTTCTTATGCAAATCGTTTTACATCTGTGAGCAATGCAACTGTTGCATGTATTCACTTGTGAAGCTAGTATTTACATAGTTACGTTTGTGTTGTACAATATTGTAACAGTGTATTCACGGCATCTAACGATTACATACGTGTGAGTTTCCTTCCCTTTCACCAGTGTTAGTGAGTGAGTTGCGTTTTGCATTGCGATTACTTTGCTTCTGTGTGTTTGTGTGTTTGTCGGTGTGTGTGGTTTAACGTTCGTTCGCAATGAAAGTACTTGCAGTTGCACGGATTTGGGTCACAGAACCAACTTTGATTATAGTACAAATATACGAACGAGAGTCGTTTGTGAATCATAGCACATCTTCTAGACCTAATACCATGTCGGGTTATTTTTGAATATGTTATAAAAGACATAAAAACCGGTAAAGTGCGAGTCCGTATCATCATACTAGATGGCGCTAGTTTCTTTACGTTTAAAAAAAACATTTTTTTGTAAGAAGACTTTCTGTTTTTCTAATTTTTAGTATTTATTGTTATAGCGGCAACAGAAATACATCATCTGTGAAAATTTCAACTGTCTAGCTAAGCTATAACGGGTCATAAAATACAGCCTGGTGACAGGCGGACAGACAGACAGACAGACAGACAGACGGACAGCGGAGTCTTAGTAATAGGGTCCCATTTTTACCCTTTGGGCACGAAACCCTAAAAAGCGTTTAGCCTCTGTAATTTTATTTTGAGTTTAATTTTATTATGACGATTTAATATTTTCTTTCTCTTCAATACCTATAAAAGGCAACAACGCTTTCTTCATGTTTTTCTGCTATAATTAATGGCTAGTTATTCTTTTAATGGAAGTTTAAATAGATAGAGAAAACTTTATTTCACTAAAAAAGCACTATACATTTTAACAATACACAAACAAATGAATAAAACTTAGTGAAAAATATTACTATCTAGTTTATAGAAAAAAAAAATGAAACAGGGTCAGTGGTGCCAAGTTAGTGAAACCATAGTGAAGCTGTTTTTCAGCCAAAACCAAGTAAAACGTACACGCACCTCAGTGGTCAACCATACCTACTTAAAGTATGACTATAAAACTCCGATAATTGTTCCATGTTATACCGGGAACATCTTTTAAAAATTAAATTAAATTGAAGATAATATACAGGCTAAAACTAAACTGGACACATTTCTGAGGAAAGCATGAAAGTGGTCAACTTTTGTTCTACACTTTTCTTCTATTACATCGTCACTTGAAATGTTCACCCAAAGGGTAATGGAGCGTGGTATGCTTGAGTTTCTCTGCGTGATCGAATCAGAAACGAGGAGATCCGTAGGAGAACCAAAGTAACCGACATAGCTCTCATAGTGGCTAAACTTAAGTGGCAGTGGGCGGGGCATATAGCTCGTAGAACGGATGGCCGTTGGGGCAGTAAAGTTCACCGGAAAACGTAGCGTAGGCATGCCTCCCACTCTGTGGACCGATGGCCTGGTGCCTTCTGCGACCTTTCGCGGGAAGCCACTGGATGCGGGTAGCGCAGAACAGATCGTCGTGGAAATCCTTAGGGGAGGCCTATGTCCAGCAGTGGACGTCCTTCGGCTGATATGATGATGATTATGACATCGTCACTTACCATCAGGTGAGTGTAGTCAAACGCACTCAATTTTTTATTTAAAAACCTTTGCCAATATAGCAAAAATAAATATAAGACTTCGTATTTACAAATTTTAGCTCAATTTTACATAATTTTAGAAAAACCTAAAAACTTTTTTAAGTTTTTATAATTTGTTTATATTTTTTTTAATTAGTGTGTACAATAAAGAGTATTTATCTTATCTTTTAGGTACAAGCTTTTAATATTGCATTGTCACGCGATATACAAATGTCTGTAAAATTTCAGCTCAATCGAAAACGGGAAAGTGGGTCACATTTAACTTGCAAGATTTCATCCGAACAATTATACATATACATTGCAAGTTAATTAAAAGCTTGTGTAAAAATGTTGTGTTTTTAAATTAGACCCTCTATAATTATAAAACACAACATTTTTGATGTGTAACATCTTTGCTCTCGCTTTCCTGCAATTTGTGGGAATGATTTCTTGAAATGGGACGGAAATGTGTAACAGGAAATTCGAACGTTTATTAAATCTCGAAAACTAAGGTTTTCATAGCCATTCCGCCTAGTGTGATGGCAAAGGCAAAGATGACATACTACTATTCGAAGGGTCGGCCCGTGAATGTACGACCCGTTAATTAATTAATTTCATAAGTATTTTGTCACATGTTACACATCATATGCGAGTACTGTAGGTCTCGTTTTTTTATAATTAGTGTTCTATTCACCTGACAGGAGAAGGAGAAGAGGAGAGAGTAGGAGAAGGAGGGTAATGTTTTTTTGGGTGTATGTATGTATGTCTGTTTCTTTGGCTAAGCCTGTAGCCTAAACGGCTTGATGGTTTTTCGGGTGCTACATGTCGTTAGATTCGTCTTGATCCGCTGAGTGACAGAGAATACATTTTTACCCAACTGCAAAAAAAAATTTTTTTTTTTGAATTTCATAACAATATTAATATTTTTTACTAAGGAAATAAAAAAAAAATCTAAAAAACAAACTAAAACAAGCCGTAATTTAAAAAGAATATAAATTATTTCGTATTCTTCGTAGCATAGGCAGGCCTCCACCTCGGTGGACCGACGACCTGGTGAAGATCGCGAGAAGCCGCTGGATGCGGGCAGCGCAGGATCGATCGTCGTGGAAATCCTTGGGGGAGGCCTTTGTCCAGCAGTGGACGTGTATCGGTTGATATGATGATGATGATGATGGTGATTCTTCTCAGTAAAACCTTTTATTTGATACCCATATCAAAGGGGTGTATAAAAATTAACTAATCCGCTATATTGATTTAGAATAACGTCACTTAATTAACCATGAATTGTACTACAAATTAACGTGTATGCAAAATTTCAGTATTTTTTATTCACAATTCATTAACCCTTGGCATCATCTCACCTGATGGTAAGTGACGATGTTGCCGAAGATGGAAGCGGGCTTACTAAGATCCCCCAACGCAATGGTGATCTGGCTATCTTATCTTTGAGCCGGAACACATCAATGCTGTTAACACTGATGTTTGGCGGCAAGACTTAGATAAGATGGTGGTAGCTAGCAAGGCGGGCTATGAAAATGCCCCACCACCAACAAAACCGAGTCTCACAAAGTTGACCCCGCCGGGAATCGAACCCGCGACCTGCTTCACACCAGCGAATGGACTAACCATTACGCCACGGAGGCGGTTGAGCTCAACCGAATGAGCTGAAATTTTGCATATACACATTTCCGAAAACCGGAAAGGTTCTTATTTAGCTTTCAAGATTTGTCCCAAACTAACTATAACTAACTAACACGGCAAGCTTATAATAATAATAAAAAAAAAGTGTGTGTGTCAGCTCCGACGCACGACTGGAGTTTACTTCTTAAGTACGATTGTCTAAACAGGCACAAAACAGGGCTTGACTTTGGTTTTAAGTTTACTCTGCACAGTTTTTATAACTGATGGATGATTCCAATTTCCGGCCTCTTTTCTTAGCTGATGTGTCAGGTGTTTTAGCTCCCATGATCGCAGCTACTAATGATCCATCTGGTGTTTGGCAGCAACTAACCTAATATGCTTTGGATGCGGTTATACAAGCATATCTTAGGTCATACCATAAAGGGCTCTTACATTGATTTCAAGTTGACTCTTCAATTAAATCAAGAGCATTTTTGTTAAGTTTCTCTTATAATGTTTCTAGTAATTTGTGGACATCATTCTTTATATCATCACTCGCTTGAATAAGGAAATGATGAAGTGAAAACTTTCTAACATCACTGTGTTTAAAGTCGTTCTGATACTTCAACAGTTCACAATTCATAATTTTCTTCTTTTTTGCTTCTTGAAGAAACTCGTGGAAAAGGTCTGTGCTGGTTTTGCACGTACCCAATAGCATCGTCACCATAAGATTCTCGTAGCGCTGAAAATGCAAACTAATTACTTACTGTAAACAAAATTTATTCTTTATAACCTAAAAACCTACAATTGAAAGAAAGACCATTATTTTGCCTTCGCAGGATTAAGGTTACTTACGTAGGTAGTGTTATATTATTTTATAGTACTTACATTGCTGTTTTTACATTTCTCAGCTCTGCAGAATAAAAATCGGGGTTATTTTTGAAGAACATTTCAATCCTTGATTGCGTACACTTTGGGCAAGTTTCTGCTATCTGCTTTCACAAAATTGACATCCATGATGGAGTGGAATACCAAATTATACGATGGAGATTGTAAAATATCACAAATTTTCAGTATATTTATAATCATAAATATTTTATATTATAAATATACTGAAATTATATGTACAGATCAAAAATAGTAAAGGCGCGTCTCCTCCGACCTGTTTTGCAAAACAATACACAGATACAGTACAATTATACTCCCCGCGCGGGTAGAGAGGGGAAGGATTTGTTTCATTTTTCTACAACTGCCGTGTCGCGCACATTTTTTGTTTCAGAAACATTTCCCTGTAGCAGGAGACGGCTTGAGTATGAAAACAAATGTTTTTGTTTTATGTTTTCTGTTTAATGTTTCAAAAAAGCGGGCGCAGGAGACACGCCTTAAGACTGCAACAATGACAGAACGTCATCTTAGATTCAGCCAATCCTGACTCACGTAAAAAACGTAACGCGCAAAGAGAATATAACAAACTACGTTTTCGATCACTAGATTTTACTCCTCATATTTTTTTCATACCGGGCGCCTTATATGCAAATCGATTCTTAAGGAGTAAACTCCAATAATAATAATAATACAGATTGTAACAAAATTGGTGTAGTTAGGACCCGTTAACTGGTGCTTCTACTCATCATCATCATATCAGCCGAAAATCTCCCACTGCTGGACAAAGACCTCCCCCAAGGACTTCCACGAAGACCGGTCCTGCGCTGTCTTTTTCTATTAATTTCTTTCTTTTTCTATTATTTTTTTATGCATTTTTCTACTCATCATACTGAACAAATTTTGTTCTACGACTTTGTTGAAATCGCAAAAAAAAACTCTTCATACAAATCGATCAGCTAATCGACCGATTTTGTGAATTTGAGTATTTTGAGTCCAATTTTTTATTTGAGATTTGACTATGGGTTCCTTGGGGAAAGTTGTTCAGTATGATGAGTAGAACCCCCAGTTAACGGGTCCTACACCATTTTTTACACCCTGTATAAAACTTCAGAATTTATCACTGATCTATCTTAATCCTTTATTGGTAGCCCTATAATACCGCAGTTCCGTAACGGAGCTCCTTCCAACGGAAACTTTATTTCATAAGCTCCGTTGTGGAAATAGTGGAAAGTGCTGCTCGCTCGCGAGTACGTCCGATGTAGCAACGCTTGCGCAGAGCCGGGCGCCGCCGGTGTCGTGTGAAAGGATCTGGCGGTGATGTAGTTTGTAGGTGCAATCAAATTATTTCAATAATATGTTTACTCATATAGAAAAGCACAAGATCCTACATCATGTTGGCGTAGTGGCTAAGTCCATTAGCTTCACATCAGGAGGTCGCGGGTTCGAATCCCGGTGGACTCTGACTTTATAAGGCTCGGTTTAGTTGCTGGCAGGGCTAAGTCCGCCTGATTAGCCGCCACCATTTTATCTAAGTCTTACCGCCAAACATTTTATTTGAAAATAAGATAGCCAGATTCCCATATTTTTTTTATCTTTACTAGCTGTTTCCCGCGGCTTCGCCCGCTCAGATCCCGATGAAATATTTTCTATACTTATTCTCAGACCTACCGAATATACACAGAAAATTTCGTGGAAATCCGTCCAGCCGTTTCGGAGGAGTATGGTAACTAACACTGTGACACAAGAATTTTATATATGTAGACTAGCAGTTTCCCGCGGCTTCGCCCGCTCAGATCCCGGTATAAAATAAATTAAATTAAATTTGAACTGTTTATTTTATTAAAAAGATAACACATAATACCACACAAAAACGCAATAAAAATAATAATTCTATACCTATTCTCAGACCTACCGAATATACACAGAAAATTTAATGGATATCCGTCGAGCCGTTTCGGAGGAGTATGTGACAGACAACTAACACTGTAACACGAGAATTTTATATATACAGGGTGTAACAAAATCTGTGTAGGTCCCGTTAACTGGGGCTTCTGCTCATCATACTGAACAACTTTTGTTCACGACTTTGCTGAAATCGCTAAAAAAAAATTACTCTTCATACAAATCGATCAGCTGATCGTCTGATTTTGTGCATTTTAGTATGGAGGGTCCAATTTTTTTTTTGAGAATTGACTATGGGTTCCTTAGGGAAAGTTGTTCAGTATGATAAGGTGAACCCCCAGGTAACGGGTCCTACACCATTTTTTTTACATTCTGTATACAGATAAGATAGTAAAGATTATGAATGTTACGGTTTATCGATCACATTTTGATCCGCTAAATATACTGGGTGTATCAAAATTGGTGTAGGTCCCGTTAACTGGGCCTTCTACTCATTACACTGAACAACTTTTGATCTATGACTATGCTAAAATCGCAATTAAAGTTTTTGATCAGCTGATCGACAAATTTTGTGCAGGGTCCCTTTTTTTAAATTGACTATGGTTACCTTGCGGAAAGTTGTTCAGTATAATGAGTAGAAGCCCCTAATTGAAATTATTACACTCTGTATTATTAATGTTAGTAAATTTTGCGAGTAAACAGTAATGAGACATTTTATCGCGCATGTTAGAGACATCGCATCAACCTCAAGCGTATTCAGGGTTACCAGACTTTAAAATTTGTATTAACATGTCATGATTTTAAGCACCACTCAAGGTTTTAAGCACCTGCCATAATTCCGGCCGAACTTTGACAATATCAGGATTTTTGATGTGAAATTTTAACCGATTTCTGGCGTGGTGAAGCATGCCGTGGCGATGCTATATGATGGTATATATAATAATATGTAGTAGTGTGTGTTTCACATCTGCCAGGCGTCCCGTGAGGGCTCATTTTTTTTAGATTATTTAGGTGTCTTTAATATGGTTTTGACCAAGTTACTTTTGCAGGCCATGAACTTAAAGAATGGTGCTTTTTCACTGTGCGGAAAGCAAAAGTAACCTCAATAGTAGATTGTGAATCGGCGAGTGGTCCGTTGGCAGTAAAAAGGAAAATCATACGGATTATTTTACGATTAGATTAGTTTAGTTTAGTATTTATGACGTCTTCAAACCACACACGCGCCCGTTTCAGTAAAATGAACAGACTTTTTGATAAAAAATCAGGCTTTTTTCCAGAACTTTCATCTTCGGCAACATCGTCACTTACCACCAGGTGAGATGTTGTTAAGGTTTTACCAATTGTGAATAAAAAAACCTTTTAAATTTGACATCTGGCAACCCTGAGCGTATTGCACAACAGGCCACAGCCCTAGCCGACCCTGGTCTCCGACCTTCACACATTCTACCATGTTTGAGCATACTATTTACTCATCTTCGACAAACAACGGAATATTGTAAGGTGTTTAGTACCAGTTTGTATGGGCAGATGTTGATGTCATCACTCACTTTTGTGAAATCATAACTATTCACTTTGCACTTCGTCGTTTTTGTGTTTTGACCGTTTGTTTAGCTGGATAGCTACTTTCAAACAGGCTAATTTCAATATGCTAATTTACCGTATAAAAAATTTAAGAGCCCGCTGGAGTTCATAAATACCATACAAACGTAGTAGTTTGATTAATTTGCTAACCAAACAACCGATTTTGAAATAATTTTATATAAATAATTAGATGAAGTATATCTGTGTCGGTATTGCGTTACTTTTTTAAAAAACGAAACAGGAATCCACTATTTATCACTAAACTTGTTTTCAAGGTAAAAAAAAGGGAAAAAAGTTTATTTGTAAATAATGGATTCCTGTTTCATTTTTCAAAAAAGTAATACTTTTTTTTTCCCCGGTGATGGGGAGGAGGTGAATGCATTTACGCATATGCAATAGCAGGCTAGGGCTGCCACTGGTTATGTGGGACTCACAGCTCTGCGCCTATATGCATACGTACCCGTTATACACATAAGGTATATATGAATATGTATACATAGGCCCAAAGACCGCACTACCCACTAAACACCCCCTGAAGAACTAAAACCCTAAAAAACCCTAAAAGTATATCGGCCACCCTAAAAGTATATCAGTATAAGTGCGAAAATTCACGCTAAGGGGACAGCGCGGAGAGCTCCTGATAGGAGCGGCCGCTGGGTTAATCACATTAGGTGTGCAAGTGGGGGGTTGTGTCATTCAAGAATTGACACTATCGGTTCCTTCCTGGGCTGCCAGGAGGCGGTTCAGGTCGGCTGAGATTTTGTCGGGAGGATCAGACAAAACATGTCTTGGTCTGCGGACCATATAACTAGATAGTTCGAGAGGCGGGGAATAGCCCGCTGCCTCACGAATTAACGGGTTGGGATGCGACTCCGAGGACTTGAAGAAGTTCTCGGAGAGGCCTTTGATGAATTGTTGGGTGGTAGGTATGCCTAAATCCCTATGTAAGTCAGAGTTTCTGACGCACCATGGGGCGTCCAGAGCCCTACGGCAGAAAATGCTCTGGACTGTTTGGATCATTTCCATCTTTTTTGGGGGCGCGTGTGCAAATACGGGGGCCGCGTATGTCATTACCGGTCGAATGCAAACCTTATAGAGTGTTCGCTTATTAGTGGGGGACATTTTGCTGTGCCTACCTATCATGCTGTTTAGCCTGCCCAGGTAGAAGCGGGCATTCCGGGTCACATTTGTGATGTGAGGTCCGAAAGTGAGACAGGAGTCGAGGGTGACTCTTAAATATTTGGCTGTGGGTTGCCAGGGGACGCGGGTGCCTAACATGCGGATTGAGTCTGCGGGTTGGTTGGTCCTACGATGGTAATAAAAAGCGGGCCGCGGAGCTTTTGCTCCCAACAGCGGCTAATTTCCCCGCATTAAGGACCCCTAGGGTCCAACCCAACACGGCCCCCAACAACGCCTGGGGTAGGGCTATCCCATCAGCCCCCTCTAAACCGGCTCCTAAAGCCACCCCTCCCCCACCACAACCGCGTCCCCAACCGGGCGGCTCTCAGCCGTCCCTTAAGGACGATATGCAAACGGTGGCCGCCACCATCGCAAACATAGACAAGCTGGTAAAATACGCGCCTCACGCACTCCCCAAGAGCGCTTACTCGCTCTTGTGGAACACCACCACCTCCTTAGTTTGTTTTAATAATGCCCTTAGGGCAAAACAACATCAGCCCCGAGTCTCGTAGTATGGTCCGCAGACCAAGGTATGTCCCCACTGATCCTCCCGATAAAATATCAGCCGACCTGAACTGTCTCCTGGCAGCTCAGGGAGACTGTTAGTGTTATTATTTGAATAACACCGTCCCCTCACTTGCACACTTAATGTGATAAACCAAACGGCCCTCCCATCAGGAGCTCGCCGCGCTGTTCGTAGGTTAGCGTGTATTTTTCGCACCCCCCCCTCACTAGGGGGGGGCGTCGCTCCGATGTACTTTTAGGGTGGCTTTGCTGCCAAAGTTCTTCGGGGGGTGTTAGTGGGTAGTGCGGCTCGACAGCTGTGAGTCCCACATAACCGGTGCAGCTTTATCGCTGCACAGGTATACGTAAACGTATTCACCTCTCTCCCCACCTACCATCTTTCGGGGAAAAAAAAAAAAAAAAGCTTTTGCTCGGGTAAAAGTAATACGCTTGTATGGGACTTAATTATGAACACCAGCGGGCTCGTAAGGCGAAGCATTGATTGAACAGTTGTCTCTGTCTTTTTCTTTACGTGTTAAAGAGTAAAGAAAACAACCGCACTTTTCAATGTTTTTTCGTTGAAAAGTTTCGAAATAGTGAACTAAATTAAATTTGAAACATAGCCTATGTCCAGCAGTGGACTTCCTTCGGCTGATATGATGATGATGATGATGATGATGATGAAACATAGACTACGTAGTTTGAAAAGAAGAAAATTTTCCTACAAATTCTTACGGGCTTTGCTTTACTTTGCTTTAATTTATGCTGTGTTTGGGATTTTTTAATGATCGAGTCAAGTTAATCTAATAGTGTTATGAACTTACAAGGGCCCTAGGTCAGGGCGATAAATTAAGCGGGAATAATTTTCCTGACTTTTTTTACTAAGCGCTTCTCACTGTTTATTTGCCAATATACTGCCTTAAAAAACCCGGCCAATTGCGATTCAGAACCGCAAACATAGGGTTCCGTGCCATCATATAAGATGACGCTAGTTTCTTAATGTTTAAAAAAACTCGTTTTTTTTTCATTTTTAATTTTAGTATTACTTGTAATAGCGCCAACAGAAATACATCATCTGTGAAAATTTTAACTGGCTATCACGGTTCATGAAATACAGCCTGGTGACAGACGGACAGACAGATGGACGGACAGCGAAGTCTTAGTAATAGGGTCCCGTTTATACCCTTTGGGTAAGGAAGCATAAAAACACTATTCAATAAATAGCTCATCTAAATATATATAACTCAAAGGTGACTGACTGACTGACTGACATAGTGATCTATCAACGCACAGCCCAAACCACTGGACGGATCGGGCTGAAATTTGGCATGCAAGTAGATGTTATGACGTAGGCATCCGCTAAGAAAGGATTTTGGGAAATTCCCACGGGAACCGCAAAAATCGGGATCTGCGCGGGCGAAGCTGCGGGTATCCACTAGTTTGAAATATAAAAAAAAAAATAGTTTTATAATTATTAAAAACAGCAAATTAATTAGTTCGTTAAAGACTATGACATTAATGACGTCACTCACTATGTCAGTAACGTGAATAATAGGGGATCGCACTGCATCAAAAATAAAATCTGAAATATGATTTCCTAAATTGCTCTCCTCTGGAAGTTTCTAAAAACTTTACTTGTTTTGTTTTTCCATCACGTCTTCAATTTTTAATTCATCAAATTCACAAAATAAGTTCATCAATGACGCTTAAAATCTATGACGTCACTTGTGGGTGATTCGAACATTTTTAGAACAAAATTTCGTTTTTGGCAGATCATAATCTTAGCAGGAGAACTAAAGTAACCGACATAGCTCACAGAATCGCTAAACTGAAGTGGCAGTGGGCAGGGCACATAGCTCGTAGAACAGATGGCCGATGGGGCAGTAAAGTTCTCGAGTGGCGACCGCGCACCGGAAAACGTAGCGTAGGCAGGCCTCCCACGCGGTGGACCGATGACCTGGTGAAGATCGCGGGAAGCCGATGGATGCGGGCAGCGCAGGACCGGTCGTCGTGGAAATCCTTGGGGGAGGCCTTTGTCCAGCAGTGGACGATTTGTGGCTGATATGATGATGATGAATCTTAGTAAGCCCGCTTCCATCTTCGGCATCATCGTCACTTACCATCAGGTGAGATGATGCCAAGGGCTTTCCAATTGTGAATAAAAATATATAAAATGTAACTCAAATAGCAGTCCGATCCCCTATTGCAGAACAAACTTGTTTTTGACAGTTGATAAAAAGTTACTCAAATAACTAGTAGTAAAATACAGTATTATTGAAAGGATTGCAGTGTTGCGATGGCTTCACTCCGGTGAAAGCCAGGAAGACCCAAAGTAGAGGCACTGCTCCAGCAGGAAGTACTCCTCTTCTTGCTGCTGCCCTGACTACTCTAGATTGTAGGCCAGGGTAGCTAGGACTTATAGCTTTGCTGCCTTCAGACTGCTTGTCAAGCAGTAGAAAGTGTTTCTGAGGCACGATTTCTGACCGAAAAAAGGCGGTTATTATAAACGAATATCAACATGTGTTTGTTTATTTGTTTGTGACCTTTTCACGCTTCAACACCTTGACCAATCTTGATGAAACTTGGCATGCAGGTAGGCTATGTCACGGGGAAGGTGTTGGGTTAGGGTGACCAAATTAAAGATGCATTTACAGTATTCAACGGTGAAAGAATAATAATATTTATTGTACTGTGTTATCAGGAATGTTGTGTATGTCTTCTGTACTCAACGTCTGTATAGAATCCTCTATAGAGAAACTGAAAATTTGCTTTACAGTATATAATCGGATTAGAAGAAAGGGCTCTTGTGTTCAACTAATACGAGTACATGTGTGACAAGGAAGTATTTATCTACCTTTAGTTAGAGGGAGACACATTTATTTTTGTTGATATTCCAACAGAAGAACATAGGCTACTTTTTATCCCGTGAAAATAACATAGTCCGATGCAGTTCCTGAGGGAATTGCTAAAATAGTCTTTTTTTCGTTTATTTCTTTAACATCGCAACGAAACAATAATGGATTGTTGTGATTTTTTGTGATGGTTGAGGGATAGGAAAATGACATAGACTACTAATCAAAATAGCCCATCTGGGAAAGGGATCTGAAGAAAACTAACGTCCACGCTCGCGAGCCGCCTGCAACTCGCGCACCACTCACCCTCAAAGACAGTCATAAATACGATGTCCACGCAGGCGAAGTCGCGGGGAAAAGCTAGTTAATAATAAATTAAGTTTGGTAGTAGAACATCTCCCAGGTTCATCTCACTGCTACTTCTGTCTTTTACAAAAGGTACTACCCTTATTGAATTGGCTCCTAACTCACCCCCACTTCCTACTTTAAAGCCTTAGTTACCTTTTGTTTATAAATTATAAGCTCCTATCTTTTCTTATAAGAAAATGTTTCAAAATGTGTTGGGGTTTTTGCGATTTCTTCACCAACGAACTTAAACTTATTTATAGTCATTTATTCATCAGGCGATAATGTGACTGCTATAGCAGGTCGATTTTACCATCCTTTTTACAAAATTTAAACATATAATAACAACAATTAAAAAATAACAATATAAAACAGCAATAAGCTCAGATTCAATATTTTAAGATATTTATTTAAAATAGGTGTAAATTATACTCTTTCTGATAGTCATAAAATAGTGAAAATAACCATTTAAAAACACAAGGAACCTTTTTTTTAATTTTACTATTTTATTATTAGTTATTAAATTCGCTTCAATTACACGTTCTGTAACAATTTCAATCGGTTAACTAATACGTTTCAAAAGATCATCATCATACCAGCTCATGTACATCCCCACCGAGGGGCTCGAGCCTACCCTGAATTAGGGCCTTAGTCGACCACGCGGGCCCAGTGCAGGTTGGTCGACTTCACACACAACCTTCGAGTTTCTTCGCAGGCCTGTGCAGGTTTCCTTCACCGTAAGTGCGTCGGATAAACGTACATATGAAACCTAAATTCGAAAACACAAGGATTCGAACCACGACCTCCTGAACTGGAAGCAGCGGCCCTAGCCATTACACCACCGATGCGCTGTAATATAGAAATTATTAAGGCGAGGTACTGATTGGAACAGTTATCTCTGTCTTTTTCTTTACGTGTAAAGAGTAAATAAAATAACCACACTTTTTCACTATTTCAATGGTTTTTGTTTCAATTAAAAACTACAATGAAAGTATAAAAAATAATAACAATACTCACTTTTTATTATCAAAAAAAAATTCTTGTATATTTTTTTAAAATTTATAGTTCAAAGTATTAGTCATAACTAGAGTTAAAAGTAACGGTGTTGGTGTGGAGTAGACCTATCTTTGGGATTTTTTTCTATCTAGTCAAAACTGCTTAATCGTGTTTCTAATAGCTTTTGACTTTAAGGAACATCATCAACAATAAGGGATTTTTTTCAACCTCGGGTTTTCTATCGTTTGGGAGTAATTGACGTCAAGAATAACGAAAATCTGTAATATTACCGCCTTAATGCCCGATTAATTATTTTCAAGCGACTTCCAAAAAGGAGGAGGTTCTCAATTCGTCTGTATGTTTTTTGTTTTTTTTTATGTGTGTTACCTCAGAACTTTTGACTGGGTGAACCGATTTTGATGATTCTTTTTTTCTTTGAAAGCTAGTGCTTCCCGTGTGGTCCTATATAAATTTTATCAAAAACGGTGTAGTACTTTATTAGAAAATTAACAAAAACCAAAAATAATAATGAAAAAATGTACTAAGTTGTTGCGATGGAAGTCGGTTTTTTAACGTGTTTAGCGTTTTTTTTATATTACTACGAGAAATAACACCATAATACCAATGGTACCGGTCGTACGAATTTTAATAAAATTAAAAAATAAAGGTACAGAAACGATTCCCAAGGCTTTTTTAGGAGCCTGTGTTGAAATAGAATAACAGGAACACAAATTCATAGCATGTCACAATCAAACAATCAGAATGTTCCAAGGTTCTTTTTAAGGTTCCGTAAGGGTAAAAACGGGACCATCTTACTACTAGCACACCCCGGACACTGCATACAACGGTCAAGAAATGACATTTCTAAAAACAAATGAAGGAGCAAACAAAATTACGGCGAAACCCTATATGTTCGGGAACCGAACTATAACCAATTTGTATTATCAATCTGGTAGAGGAGAGGGTGAGGTTGCAGTTTAAAAAGCGGCAGGGAGTGTCCATACTGTATGTTAGTACTAATATAATATATATACTTAGTTACTAGCTACACCAGGGCTGTATCTTTTGATAAAGCGTCGGTGATGGCGTAACGGCTAGGGACGCTCGCTACTTCCTTTCCGGGAGGTCGTAGTTCGAATCCTGCCATGTTCCAATGTGTTTTCGAATTTTTATTTCATATGTACGTTTATCTGACGCTCTTACGGTGAAGAAAAACATCGTGACGTAACCTGCACACGCCTGCGAAGAAACTCGGAGGTTGTGTGTGAAGTCAACCAACCCGCACTGAGCCCGCGTGGTCGTCTAAGGCCCGATCGCTCGCCTCAGGGTAGGCTCGAGCCCCTCGTTAGGGACGTATATGAGCTGGCATGATGATGATATTTTGAACCGTAGTAGTTAGCCGATTGAAATTGTTACAGACTGTGTAATTGTAGCGAATTTAATAACAAATAATGAAGTGGAAAAAATAAAAAAAAATTGTGCACGTGTGGACAGGCTTGATGGTCAGGAACCCTCGGCACGTGAATTCGATTCACACTTAGCCAGTTTTTTTGCTGACCCGCCTACCTGGCTCTATTATAGTCAAGGGAAAGTTATGTGAAAGAAGGCCAGAAAAAAAGATTTCTCTTTCTCTCCTCTTTTTTGTCTGAATCGACCCTTGTGAATTCCGATTTAGATCAGATGATAGTTTTTTGTGTGCTCACGTTCGTTGGAACCAGAATATAATAATAATGATGAAAAAAATATCGCGGTTTTTTTATCATTTTCAAGGTGAAGGTACGCGTGTCTTGGGTCAAACAGGTAGGTGGTATTAGGTTCACTTATTTTAAGTACGATATAATATGAAACTGAGATACCTATACATTTTTATTATTGTACTAGCTGTCCCGGTGAACTACGTACCGCCTTACATTACATTACACTGCCCTACCCTACCCTACCCTACACTACACTACCCTACCCTACACTACCCTACCCTACACTACCCTACACTACACTACACTACTCTACAAGTCTACACTACCCTACACTGCACTACCCTACCCTACCCTACACTACCCTACCCTACCCTACATACACTACACTACACTACCCTACACTACCCTACACTACCCTACACTACACTACCCTACACTACACTACCCTACACAAAACTACCCTACACTACACTACCCTACACTACACTACCCTACACTACCCTACCCTACCCTACGCTACACTACCCTACCCTACCCTACACTACCCTACCCTACCCTACATTACATTACCCTACACTACACTACACTACCCTACCCTACCCTACCCTATCCTACCCTACCCTACCCTACCCTACATAAGAACCTTCTCCTGACAATAACGAACTCGACAAAAAAAGAATTAGCCAAATCGGTCCAGCCGTTCTCGAGTTATGCGCTTACCAACACATTTTGCGATTCATTTTTATATATAAGATAGGGTCGTCATAAGATGACTGCTAAAACAATGTCACACGATTTACCTATTTAGTATACTTGTGTTTTTTGTTGTCTTTAGAGTGAGTCTATCTTTTGCTTGCATTATTAAATAAAGGCCCCAAAGATTTCCACGACGACCGGTCCTGCGCTGCCCGCGTCCAGCGGCTTCACCGCTTGTGGGTTCACCTCGTGGGAGGCCTGCTTACGCTACGTTTTCCGGTGCGCAGCTTTACTGCTCCAACGGCTGTTCTACGAGCTGTGTACCCTGCCCAATGCCACTTCAGTTTAGCGATTCTGTGAGCTATGTCGGTTACATTGGTTCTCCTGCGGATCTCCTCATTTCTGATTCGATCGCGTAGGGAAATTCTGAGCATAGCTCGCTCCATTGACCTTCGAGTGACCTTGAGCTTTCTTATGAGGCTCATAGTAAGCGAGCATGTCTCAGTTCCGTATGTCATCATTGGAAACACACACTGTTCAAAGACCTTAGTCTTGAGACATTGCGGTATTTGGGACGTGAAGATATTGCGAAGCTTCCTGAACGCTGCCCAGCCGAGTTGGATTCGTCGATTGATCTCTTTTTTGAAGTTGGACCTACCTAGCTGGATTTTTTGTACCAGGTAATTTCGTAATCAATTCTAGCCAGTCTTTAAAAAGTACAACAGTGAATCACTTTAGCGTTAAAGAAAGTACAATTAAAAGTAATTAATAGCTATAGTATTAGACGTGAACAGTTTCCATTGGAGGCTCCTCAAGCAGAACAATTTGAATGGAGAAAAAGTGTCGTTGGGTACCTACTGTCGCTCATCACATAGTCATTGGCTGGAAAGCAGCGCACGCGGCGGTGACACCAGACTCTCACTCTTTCGCCGATAAATTGATATTAGGGTTGGCAATTGACTTTTATAAAACCTTTCTTTTTTTATATAAGGTGTAACAAAATTTGCTGAAACTATTTTAACTGGTGCTTCTACACATGAAACTGAACAACTATCCCCATGGAACCCATAGTCAAATCGCAAAAAAAAATTGGCTCTCCCATACTAACTCGATCAGCTGATCAGTAAACTTAGTGTGGGAAGTTTATATATTTTTTTGAGATTTGACTATGGGTTTCATGGGCAAAGTTGTTCAGCTTCATGGGTAGAAGCACCAGTTAAAATAGTTTCAGCTAATTTTGTTAGACCTTATATAATTACTAGCTTTTGCCCGCGGCTTCGCCTGCGTGGACATTGTTTTTATGACTGTCTTAGAGGGTGCGCGGTGCGCGAGCGTGGACATGAATTTTCTCTAGAGAAACTATGTCAGGATATGGTTATTAGTAAATCATGTCATTTCCAACCCCCTCACCAACTCTGTGCAAAAAATTACACAATCCATTGTTAAAGAAATTAACCAAAAAAGAGTATTTTTTCAGGAACTGCATCGGGTTATGCTAGGGATAGAAAGTAGCATATGTCCTTTCCTGTGACACAGGCTACCTGCATACCAAATTTCATTAAGATTGGTCAAGGCGTTGAAGCGTGAAAAGGTAACAAACAAACACATTTTCACATTTATAATATTATTATAGTAAGGATATTATATTTATATTATTTTTATAATTGACAGTTGGCAAGTTAGCAATTGACTTTTACTAAACCTTTTTTATTTCTACACGTAAAATATTTAGGTAATTGAGATATAATAAGGATAGGTAATTTCTTTAATTACCGTCACTCATCGCATCTGGAAAGCAACGCATGCGGCGCGGTGACACCACACTCACACTCTTTAGGCCAATGTATCGATATTAGGGTTGGCGATCGTCTCTTTTTACCCGACTGCGCCAGAAGGAGGGTTATGTTTTTCGAGAGTATGTATGTATGTATGTATGTATAATTGTTTGGCACGCTCTGCAGCCTGAACGGCTGGATGGATTTTGGCTTGAGAGGTGTCGTTAGATTCGTATTTACTGTGTGTGTGACACTGGGTATATCAAAATAAAAAAAAACAAAATGGCGGATTTTTGGCGCCTAATTCAAATGTTAGGCACGCACTGCAGCCTGAACGGCTCGATAGATTTTAGTTTGAGGGGTGTCGTTAGATACGTATTTACTGTGTGAGTGACACTGGGTATATCAAAATAAAAAAAACAAAATGGCGGATTTTTGGCGCCTAATTCAAATGTTTGGCACGCTCTGCAGCCAGAACGGCTCGATGGATTTTCTATCAACTGATAAGTTAATAATCTGCGTAAATTTAATGTGTGTCATTGTGTATATAGGTTACTATACAAACTCATTCAATAATAAAACTAAAAAATGAATAAAATAAAAACGGTAATTTAAAAAACTAAAAAACCCGACTGCGTTTCTGTGTAGTTTGGAAATGAAAAACCCTAAAACAAGAAAGTCGTCATACCCGATTGCACTTAACTTAAAAAAAAATGTAGCAGTCGGGACCCATTCTAGAAATGGAGGCTTAGTGAATTGAGAGCACATACCTATATTACATTGCAGATTACTCCAATATGCTGACTAGACGGCTGACTTTCTAGAATGGGTCCCGACTGCTACAATTTTTCTTAAGTTAAGTGCAATCGGGTATGACGACTTTCTTGTTTTAGGGTTTTTCATTTCCAAACTACACAGAAACGCAGTCGGGTTTTTTAGTTTTTTAAATTACCGTTTTTTTAAACCTATGTTGTATGTTAATACGTAATTTTAGATTTCTTTGTATAAAGGAAAAGAATTAAAAAAGTTACATTAGGAAAATACATCAACGCGAGCTTTAAGCTAAGTACAACGAGTATAATTAATAGATAGGAAAAGGTAGGGCTTATTTACCTAAAAACAAACTATAGGCACACCCCGGACACTTCATACAACGTTCGTGAAATGACATTTCTAAAAACAAATGACGGAGTAAACAAAATCACGGCGAAATCCTATAAGTTCGAGAACTAAACTATATCCAATCTCTATCAATCCGGGTGACGAGGGGGTGAGGTCGCAAACTAGAGAGCGGCAGGGAGTGTCCATACTGTATATTAGTACAAATATACCTTTATATACCTTGCTTTAGATAAACGTAGACAAATTATGCTGAATAACATTATTTTTTAATGTACTTAAGTCAGGTTTGGTTGGTGGTAGGGCATTTTCTAAGCCCGCTTGGCTAGCTACCACCATCTTATCTAAGTCTTGCCGCCAAATATCAATGTTGATATCATTGATGTGTTCCGGCATGAAGATAAGATAGCCAGTTCCTCATTGCGTTGGGGAATCTTGGTAAGCCCGCTTCCATCTTCGGCAACATCGTCACTTACCACCAGGTGAAATGTTGTCAAGGGTATACCAACCGTGAATAAAAAAAAAATGTCCCGGAAAAAAATATTGTAGTAAGTAAGGAAGTCTCTAATTTTCGTCTCTGTTCCTCGAAGTTTAGGTTATTATGCCCTACCTATTCCTATCTCTGATAATTATCCTTCATAGGAAAGATGTCACCGTTTTATAATTGTCGACTATACCTAACGATTTTACACAAATTTTGATTGCAATAGTTTACTCGATAGATATAGAAATATGTATGAAAAAAATAAAGTTTGAGAGTTCTTCCGTAATATTTCCTTACTGTTTTGTAAGAGCAAAGTTATAGTATGTAATTTTTGGTAAAGCCTATATATATATATATATATATATATATATATATATACGGTCGAATTGAGAAACCTCCTCCTCTTTTTGAAGTCGGTTAAAAATAAAGTCCCCCCACCACTTCTGCCTGTCGGTCTGAACGCGATAAACTCAAAAACTATAACGAACGGATTTCTAAGGCGTTAATATTACAGATTATCGTTATTTTTGACGTCAATTACTCCTTAACGATAGAAAACCCAAGGTTTAAAAAAAATACCCTTATTGTTGATGAAGTTCCTTAAAGTCTTAAGCTATTAGAAACACGATTGAGCAGTTTTGGCTCGATAGTAAATAAACCCCAAAGATAGGTCTACACCGTTAGTTTTACACTCTAGTTATGAATAATATTTAAAAGTATAAATTAAAAAAAATATACAACAATATTTTTATGATAAAATTTAGTACCTAATGTTATTATTTTTTATACTTTCATTATAGTTTTTGATTGAAACGTTAAACCGTTGAAAAAGTGAAAAAGTGTGGTTATTTTCTTTATTCTTTACACGTAACGAAAAAGACAGAGATACCTTGCCTTAAACGGTTTTTGTTAATGAGAGGAGAGATTCATGGACAATGTTTAGGTGTATAACTCCCCGCTAGCCACTTGCGGCTGGAGTACCGCGCACCCTCTAGTAAAACCAATTAAATGTCCCTGTATTCTGGCCTGGTGGGTGACCCTTATTACTACTATCAAGTCAAAGAAAGAATCATATATTATGTAGGTATTTAGACAAAAAAAAACTGTATAAAAATTGCTAAAAAAGCACAATTGTCTAACGCGTTGTTTTATTATGCCATCTCTTTCTATCGCATAGAAAATATGTAGTTCTAGTTCACAATGAAGAAAGTGTGCGTACGCACGCACCCATTAAAATAGTCTTACGTCACACATAGTACAAGGGAAAAATGAAGATGTGATGTGAAATGAATGAAAAGAAAATTATCAGTTAAATCTGTCAAACGGTTACACTTCTTGAATATATTATAAAACTAGCTTTTGCCTGTGACTTCGCCCGCGTGGACATCGTCTGAGGGTGAGTGGTGCGCGAGCGTAGACATTAATTTTTTTCCAGATCTTTCTGGAACTGTGCTAATAAGTAGTGTATATCTCTCAATTATCCTCCACCAGATCATAATCACAGTGCTAAATGCCACGTGGAAGTTGTTTTCTCGAAATCCTTCGGGAAACACATCAAGCTTTTTGATAAGCAGTCTATATCACTTTGCACCCATTCAATTAAGCTTTTTCAATGCAAAAATCTCGTCAATTCGTTGTGCCGTTGCGACGCCGACGTGTGCAAGTGTGGTAATTAGTAGGTATGAGGTATTATCCGTGGTATTTCCTATGATTTAAATCAAAACAATAAAAGACGATCTTAGAAGCTTGATTCCACCTTCATAGAGGAATATCATATTTCGATTGTTCATTAGATCTAAATAATCACGAACTTGACATTAATAAAACACTTGTAGAAATAATTAGATGGCTTCAAAATAACAATCTACAAATAAATTTTACCAAATCAACTTATATTAATTACAATGATAATACAAAATTAAATGTAAATTATAAAGGACAAACTCTACAAAGTGCATTATGTGTAAAATTCCTTGGTATTACAATAAACAACAGACTAAATTGGCAAGAACAAATCGAAAAAATTAGTGCCAAAATTAACAGCTTTTCTTTTGCACTATTTAAATTGACAAGAAACTACGGCAATTACAGCTTATTATGCTCACGTCGAATCCATCCTTCGGTACTGAGTAGTAATCTGAGGCAACGGCACGAATATTAAGAATGTTTTAATTGCCCAAAAAAAATGTAAACGCGCAATATACGGAGTAGCACAAGACGTATCTTGTAGACCGCTATTTAGGAGCTTGAAGATCTTGCCGCTACCACGTCTTTACATATTTGAGGTGGCTAAATTTGTAAAACGATATGAGAAATCATTTTACCAACAAGCGCGACAAGTAAATGCCAGAGTAAAATGAAACCCTAATAGGCTGGTTATGAGCGACGTTCCAAAAACGACCTGTTATAAAAAGAATTGTTACTGGATGGGTTACGTTATATATAACAAAATACCAGAATCATACAAAGACCTTCCTTATAACAAGTTTCAAAAATGTCTACGCGAATGGCTGCTTCAAAACATGTTCTACTCTCTTGGTGAGTTTTTGGATCACAGGTTATTGGTGCAGAATTAAAAAAATAATTAAACATGTATATGACTGTAAGATTTAAATACGTACCTACCTTTTATTGCTGTGTTAACATTTGCATGCTGTATTGATGGCTAAACAAGTGATTCTGTATTGTTAAATAGGACATCTCACTTGTAGTACCTTGTTTAAAAGCGAATAAATAATTACTTACTTACTTACTTCAAAATATCGTAAGGATCAGATTGTCACCGGTAATAAGGCATCATACCCAATTTTGGCTCAATCGGACTCCAGGAAGTCGCTCTAAAATCGATCGCAAGATTTGAAACGGACAACGTACGAACATTGTAAGTATAATTAATGCTAAAACAGGCTACGTGCATGCCAAATTTCGTCAAGAATGGTCGAGGCGTTGAGGAGTGAAGAGAAACATAAAGAGATACACACAAACAAACACATTTTAAATTTACGATATTAGTAAGGATAAGTAACAGAAGCATGTACGTACATATGTAAAAATGGAGGCTGATAAAAGAATGTTTTTACTTCTGAAATATCTTTATAATTTTCATACGTTTACCAGTAACAATCTAAATATTTATAACTATATAACATACTAGCTGTTTCCCGCGGCTTCACCCGCGCGTGGACAACGTTTCTATGACTTTTCGAGGGTACGCAGTCCGCATGCCGCAAGCGGCTCCCGAGTGTGGAAAAAAGTAGCCTATGTGTTAATCCAGGTCCTAATCTGTCTACCTACCAATTTCAGCCAGATCCGTTCAGTAGTTTTTGCGTGTAAGAGTAACAAACATACATCCATACATTTTTACAAATTATAATATTAAAATATAATATTAGTTTATAATATTAGTAGGATAATACTTTAAACAGTTATTTTATAGCTTTGTATAAAATAAATCTTAATAATTAAAATTTAATGTTATTGCAAGTATTGCAGCATCTGTATATTTCGATTGTTCTTCGTTCGAAAGTGAGAGTGAAAGATGACGACGATTATGATTCAGTGAAAGGGACGCATATACATGATTTTCTATTGAAAGAAAAGGACGAAAGAAAGAATAGCGCAATACGAATCTTGGAAATGCTTACAGGTAGCGGTGCAACTGGCAGTAGTCCTACCAATAATGTAATATTATACTTTAATATTATAAACGCGAAAGTTTGTAAGAATGTATGGATGTATGTTTGTTAGTCTTTCACACAAAAACTACTGAACGGATCTGACTGAAATTTGGTTGGTAGACAGATTAGGACCTGGGGGCTCGAGCGTACCCCTAGTTAGGGCGATCGGTCTTCAGTCAACCACGCGGGCCCAGTGCGGGTTGGTCAACTTCACACACAACCTTCGAGTTTCTTCGTAGGCATGTGCAGGCGATGTGTGAAGTCGGCCAACCCGCATTGGGCCCGCGTGGTCGACTAAGGCCTGATCGCCCTAATCCAGGGTAGACTCGAGCCCCTGGGTGGGGAAGTATATGAGTTGAGCTGCTACTAGCCGCCGTAATCGACAGCCAGGGAGATGAACCTTAAAAAGCAAAAAAAAATGTAACAAAAACGCTATCGAAAGCAAGTAAAAGCATTCTCATGTTAGAGAATTGGTTTTTATAAACGGTTTTAGGGAAAAAAAGTCTTTTGTGTAGGAACAAGAACAGTTTGGACAATGGCTTGCGCAACACGTGGGTTGTGCAGGTCACATTCGCAAGGATCTTAAACTTTTTTTGTTTGTCAAAGCAAACGCATGTGTGATGGTTTTTGTGTTGGATTTTAAAGTTTTGGAGCTGGAAAAGATTTATACTTATTTATAGGTACATAGTTGTAGAGCCTGTATAAATATTAAGAGAGACTTAACAAGAAATCTAATCTAATACCTTTAAACTTTTAAACGAGCAATTCTTGTATGTGTGGCAGGCAACTTGTATGATTAGTCTCGACTTGTATGATTGACTGACTCGGTGGCTCAGTGGTTAGTGCTCTTGACTACTGATCCGAGAGGTGTGGGTTCGATCCCCACCCAGGGCAAACATTTGTGTGATGAGCAGATTTGTTTGCTCTGTGTCTGGGTGTTAAATATCTATATATATGTATGTATTTAAACGTATATAAGTATGTATATCAGTCTCTGGTTCCCATAACACAGGGAATCCTACTTTGGGGCCAGATGGCCATGTGTGATTTGTCCCAGAATATTTATTTATTATTTATTAGTCATTTTACATATGGTCAGGCAAATTGTATAATCATCATCAGTGACTGTTTTTACTGGAAAACTAAAAATAATCACGTTAAGGAGAAAATTCTAAGGCAATAAGGCCACCTATTGTATAGGCTTTCTTCTATATTGTCAATTTCTTTGTTTATGTTGTGATGCAATAAAGAATATTGTATCGTATTGTATTCTGTATCTGGGGTTCGATTCCTGGTGAGGTCAACTTATAAGACTCGGTTTGGTCGGTGTTAGGGTATTTTCTAATCCCGCCTGGATAGCTACCACCATCTTATATACCTACCATAATCTTATCTAAGTGTTGCCGCCAAACATCAGTGTTAACAACATTGATGTGTTCCGTCTTGAAGATAAGATAGCCAGTTTCCCATTGCGTTGAGGATTCTTCCACGGAGGAGCTTCCATCTTCGGCATCATCGTCACTTACCATCAGGTGAGATGATGCCAAGGGCTTACCAATTGTGAATTAAAAACAAACGGTACTTTCTTACTTATATCAGTTAAATATCTTTCCTCATCAAATATATGTATAAGGTGTAAAAATTAGCTGAAACTATTTAAACTGGTGCTTCTACCCATGAAACTGAACAACTTTCCCCATGGAACACATAGTCAAATCTCAAAAAAAATATTTACTTCCCATACAAAGTTGGCTGATCAGCGGATCGAGTTGGAGAGCCAATTTTTTTTATGCGTTTTTACTATGGGTTCCATGGGGAAAGTTGTTCAGTTTCATGGGTAGAAACACCAGTTAAAATAGTTTCAGCTAATCTTGTTACACCTTATATACGTTTCTACGTATGTGTTGCCAACTACGCGTTTAAATAGGGCTTAGCCCACCGAGAGTGCGTGGACGCACGTGTGCATAGGAGCGCCATTGTTCTGCAGATATGGGTCACTGTGTCTCCCCTTCCCATAGCTGAGTAAATAGAGATGTGGTCATGGAAATAAAAGAAGATAGCGTTAATGTACTTGTTAGTAAAAAAAAATAAAAAAAAATTGTTCATTTCGGATAACTGAAAGATCCATAGTATGTTAGTAAGGCTTATAGTAGGTTAGTAACAATAATAAGGGGACAAAAACAAAAATAATAATAACTGGTAATTATACAGATATACGGGGTGTAACAAATTTTTCACTTATAAGTAGCATATCTACGAGTAGATATGGATTTTTGACACTAAAATTTTGATCGACTTCCTTAACGTCGTTTTGGAGAAAAAACATTCTTTTTTTCAGATATTTTTGAAGTGAAAACTTCTTTTGAGATGGGAATAAAACCATTGAACTCGCGACACTGTATAATGTAACCGATACCTTACCAGGACCACTCGCAGGGTCAAAACTTTGTCAACATAGTCGTTCGTCAGGAACACTCGAAGGGTCAAAACCTATAAAACTGTAAAAAGTTCTCACTTCTGTCGGCACTCATGGAATGGTTAGGTGTGGGTACTATGGGTGCTTTGCAGTGAAAATTTGATCGACATCCTTAACGCAAATTTGGAGAAGAAAATACTTTTTTAAAAATATTTTTTGTATGAGAGGTACCATTTTTAGAGTTTTAGCTAATTACCAACTATGCAATATTTTAGTTTTAGATGTTTATAAGTGTTAGTTGTAATAAAAATTTGGGAGCTGTTTAAAAAAATAATTTTAGGGTTCCGTACCTCAAAAGGAAAAAAAAACGAAACTAAACAAGATCACCATATTGTCCGTACATCCGTCCGTCCGTCCGTCTGTCAGTCAAGACCATTTATCACGGGAACGCGTAGAGTTAACGAGTTGACATTAAAATCATATACTCCGGTCTACATTCCTTTGAAGCTGTGAAGAATCTAACTTTCTAGTTAACGTAAAAAAAAATACTTCCGCTTATGCCGCAATAACTTATATTTCGACACTCTCAAGGGAGTCAAAATTAATAGGGTATTTTCCGTTGACCTAAAACTATGAAATTTGGCAAGTAATTGTAATTAAATGATAAAAATATAGTCTTTCTTTAAAGTACGTAATCAATTATGCAAGGAACGGCGGTCCAAATCATGTATTGAGTGAAACGTGTCATGTGGGGTATCGTATGAAAGCGCTTCATAGCTTAAACAGATTTTTTAATAATTTTTATGATGTATTTTTTATGTTTTCGATTTATGACGAAGAATGAAAAAAAATAATCCTTTTTGTATGTATAGGTAGGTACCTAATAATTTTGGCGTATGTAGTACCTAACACTTTGCACTGTTACGATTTATAATATGTACCTACAAATTTGTATGGAACCCTCGGTGGGTGAGTCCAACTCGCACTTGTCCAGTTTTTTGTATGGAAGGTACTCTTAATGTTTTGATAAAAAACTAATCATGACACGTTTAGGCAGGAGCACTGCGGGATGACTTTTTGACTAGGCAGGGAATTATTTTTAAACGTGTTAAACAACTTTCGTCAGTTAAATTTAATAATAAGATCATGGCATTATTTTGATATTAACCATCTATTTTTAAAATTCAGCCAAATCTTTTATGCAGTATCTTTGCAAATCAAGAACACACAACGCACACAAACACACGCACACACATAAACACGCCCATATTTTTGGCGTCTGTAAGTTTTAGAGAACATTTCCTTCCATTAAAATTAAAAGTCGAATTTTAGGCCGATCACATAACTTTCTTTATTACTTCTACGCCTTCGTCGCTCGAAAATAAAAGTTACCTTTACTTAAATACCGGAAAACGTAGCGTAGGCATTACTCCCACGCGGTGGACCAACGACCTGGTGAAAGTCGTGGGAAGCCGCTGGATGCGGGCAGTGCAGGACAGGTCATCGTGGAAATCCTTAAGGGGACGTCTTTCGGCTGATATGATGATGATACTTAAATACAGACAGTAGTTAAAGTACGAGGCAGTTGTTTTGGTTAGGTGTTATCGGAATAATTAAATGGGTATACACATTTTTCTTATTGGACTTTGTTTTCTTGTAAGGATTTAACGATTTTTAAAAACGAGCGCATCATTTTAATAACGTTCTAGAAACCCAAAAAATTTTAGGTACAAGCTTTTAATATTGCATTATCACGCGATATACATATGCATGCAAAATTTCAGCTCATTCGGAAACCTGGAAGTGGGTCAAATTTAACTTGCAAGATTTCATTACAGACTCGGGAACAGGTGAAACTAAGTAAAAGCTTGTAAACACCGTGATAGGTGAAACTAAATAAAAGCTTGTAAACACCGGGATAGGTGAATGTAAATAAAAGCATGTAAACACCGGGATAGGTGAAAGTAAATAAAAGCTTGTAAATACCGGGATAGGCGTAAGTAAATAAAAGCTTGTAAACACCGGGATAGGTGAAAGTAAAATAAAGCTTGTAAACACCGGGATAGCTGAAAATAAATAAAAGCTTGTAAACACCGGGATAGGTGAAAGTAAATAAAAGCTTTTAAACGCCGGGATAGGTGTAAGTATATAAAAGCTTGTAAAAATCTAAAACACCGCTTTCTGTAAGCCAACTTTCGCTAGATGAGAAAAGAGAACGAGTTTCAAATCAAATAAGAATCCGCTTAGAAAGTTACATTGTTCTTCTTTCGTTTCCAAGTAATTAACTTATTTTCTCAAACATGCTTGGAAAGAGCGTTATTTTGACAACCTTCTTCATGATAAATCGAAATTGCTGCATTGTCCAAAACATACAAGCAGCCGCCGGCAAAAGTTGTATGAAAAATCCATATCTGTCGTGTTTTAGCGGCCAAATAAATTACTGTGTAAACTCATATCTGTCGTGTCATTTAAAGATTGAACGATCTTTTACTACAAAACATGGCAACCAAGGAGGTGACTTATCGAAGGTTTTATTTAAATTACGAACTGCCTTGCAAATAGAAAGCTGTTTACCAAAAAAGAAATAAAAAAACAAACGAACACTTTGGCGCGTGAAAAATTATTGTTGTTTTATTTTTATTTTCAAAAAAAAAAACTGGCAATGGGCTGGGGACATATCTCGTAGAACGGATGGTCGATGGGGCAGTAAAGTTCTCGAGTGGCGACAGCGCACCGGAAAACGTAGCGTAGGCAGGCATTCTACGCGGTGGACCGACGACCTGGTGAAGATCGCGGAAGGCCGATGGATGCGGGCAGCGCAGGAGCGGTCGTCGTGGAAATCCTTGGGGAGGCCTTTGTCCAGCAGTGGACGAATTTCGGCTGATATGATGATAATGATGAAAAAAGATTGCTTAGGTGCTATTTAGTTTTAATTTCCGCGCATTATTTGAGAAAAGTACTGTAATGCCTTGGCCACAACTAGATATTGGGGTACCAACGTTTGTGTGCTTCGGCTTCGCCTCGACCCACATTTACACGTTCGTCCATCAATGCTTCTTCTGCTGGCCGCTGCAGTAATGTTCTATATTTTCATAAATCATGCAGAATTATCAGTAGGTAAAGAGAAACTCCGAGGTGCTCAGAGTTTATCTGCGTGATCGAATCAGAAACGAATATATCCACAGGAGAACCAAAGTAACCGACATAGCTCACAGAATTGCTGAACTGAAGTGGCAGTGGGCAGGGCACATAGTTCGTAGAACAGATGGCCGTTGGGGTAATAAAGTTCTCGAGTAGCGAACGCGCACCGGAAAACGTAGCGTAGGCAGGCCTCCCACGCGGTGGACCGACGACCTGGTGAAGATCGCGGGAAGCCAATGGATGCGAGCAGCGCGCGACCGGATGTGAACCTAATGGACGGACCATTACTCCTCGGAGATGTTTACTTAACAGTCTTCTTGATATTTTGGTACTTAAAGTTATTAATAATTTAATTATCTACCTTACTATACGGTCCATAATAACGTCCCAACAACGGACGAAATCACGGCGAAATTCTATACATTCGAGAACCAAACTTAAATTAATCTGTATCAATCTGGGTGACGAGGGGGTGAGGTCGCACGCAATCTAGAGAGCGGCAGGGAGTGTCCATACCAAAGTATATATATGAGTACTAACAACGTATGGACAATCCATGCCGCTCTCTAGATTGCGACCTCACCCCCTCGTCATCCAGATTGATACAGATTGGTTGTAGTTTGGTTCTCGAACGAAGGGGATTTCGCCGTGATTTTCTTAGCTCCGTCATTTGTTTTTAGTAATGACAACTTTGCCCGTTGTATGAAGTGTCCACGGTGTGGTCCGTACTGTATGTTAGTACTAATATAGGGTGACTTTTAATTAGTTCTTGATAGCAAAGGATATGAATGTACTCGTGATTACAAACAACTTTCCCATAGAAACTATATGTCAAATATAAAAAAAAATATTTTGTCCTCGATAAATAATAAGTTATCAAATCGGCAGAAATGTATCGAGGACCAACATTTTTTTTTCATATTTGACATAGTTTCTTTGGTAATAGTTGTTTGTAATCACGAGTACCTAGGCTGTTTGATAAGTACCCGTTTACTAAATATATTAATATCACTGGCCGAAAATAAGTATACCACCTTTTTAAGCCATTTTTCAGAGCCGGGAAAAAGAAAAAAAAAATGCATTCTTTTGTTTTTTTTTTCTCATTTGACAGCGATTTAGTGAAAGCGTGAACTTAAAATTGTTAAAATGGAGAAAGAACAGTATCGGTCTGTAATTGGATTCTTGTTTTTGGAAGGAAAAACATATGATGAAATAAAAGTAAGAATGCAAGCGGTTTACCATGAATGTGATCCTTGTATGACAACCATCAGATATTGGTATAACGAGTTTAAGCGGGGGAGAACAACGTCTTTGATGAGGATCGCCCAGGCCGGCCAATTGAGGTGACTACAGACGATATGGTTAAGAAAATTGAAAACATCGTTTTAGCCGACCGCCGAATTAAACTTCGAGAAATCGTTGATGGTGTAAACGTTTCAATCGAGAGGGTACAACACATATTAGAAGAAAAATTGGGTATGAAGAAAGTATCGGCGAGGTGGGTGCCGCGTTTACTCACGGAGGAGCAAAAACGGAACCGACTGACTACTTCGGAGCAGTGTTTGGCCGTGTTCAAACGTAACCCGAAGGAGTTTCTGCATCGTTTCGTAACCGTGGACGAAACGTGGGTTCACCACTACACCCCGGAAATGAAAGAGCAGTCGAAGCAATGGATTTTACCGGGTGAACCTGCTCCAAAGAAAGCAAAAACCGTCCCATCGGCTGGAAAGGTCATGGCGACTGTTTTTTGGGATTCGCAGGGTATTATACATATTGACTACTTAGAAAAGGGGAAAACGATAACAGGGCAGTGCTATGCTAATTTATTGGATGAATTTGACGCCCTCATTCGTCCAGAGTTGTGACGGCTAAATTAGCACAGTTACGCTACGAACTATTGCCTCACCCCCCGTATTCTCCAGATTTGGCCCCATGCGATTTGTTTTTGTCTCCCAACCTTAAAAAATGTCTCGGTGGTAAGCGATTTGGATCAAATGACGAAGTAATTGCCGCCACAGAGGCCTATTTTAATGACTTTCCAAAATCATACTTTTTGGATGGTTTATTGAAGCTTGAGTATAGTTGGAACAAGTGTATATAGTTAAAAGGTGACTACGTAGAAAAATAAATGCATATATACAAAAAAAATGTTTTTTTTTGCCATAAACGGGTACTTATCAAACAGCCCTCGTACATTCATATCCTTTGCTATCAAGAACCAATTTAAAGTCATCCTATATAAGGTGTAACAAAATTAGCTAAAACTATTTTAACTGGTGATTCTACCCATGAAACTGAACAACTTTCCCCATGGAACCCATAGTCAAAACGCAAAAAAAAATTTGGCTCTTCCATACTAACTCGATCAGCTGATCAGCCAACTTAGTAAGGGAAATTCAAATTTTTTTTGAGATTTGACTATGGGTTTCATGGGGAAAGTTGTTCAGTTTCTTGGGTAGAAGCACCAGTTAAAATAGTTTCAGCAAATTTTGTTAGACCTTATAATTATATTCTTCGCCCACACTTTGTATAGAAGCGTTAAAAAACGTCGACCTTAATACGACCTATCTCCAATTAACTTTAGGTCTTTGCCCGGCACAAACAAACTGACTTTCAAACGTACTTTGCAATGTGAGAAACATGTCGCACTTGTTTTTTTTTGACCATCGTTAGTTTAAGTAGGTACGTATGTATGTAGGTATTGGGATTGCATAAACTGCATGTGTTAAATGGATAAATGTATCTTTCAATCTTCTCTAATATGTATATAAAAATGAATCGCAAAATGTGTTGGTAAGCGCATAACTCGAGAACGGCTGGATCGATTTCGCTAATTCTTTTTTTGTCGAGTTCGTTATTGTCAGGAGAAGGTTTTTATGTAGGGTAGGGTAGAGTAGGGTAGGGTAAGGTAGGGTAGGGTAGGGTAACTAGGGTAGGGTAGGGTAGGGTAGTGTAGTGTAGGGTAGGGTAGTGTAGGGTAGTGTAGTGTAGGGTAGGGTAGTGTAGTGTAGGGTAAAGTAGTGTAGGGTAGGTTAGTGTAGGGTAGGGTAGTGGTGTAGGGTAGGATAGTGTAGTGTAGTGTAGGGTAGGGTAGGGTAGGGCAGTGTAATGTAATGTAAGGCGGTACGTAGTTCGCCGGGACAGCTAGTATCCTAATAATATTATAAACGCGAAAGTTTGTATGTATAAATGGATGTTTGTTACTCTTTCACGTTTCAACCACTGGGTGGATCGGAATGAAACTTTGCACTCATATAGGTTAGATCTTGGATTATCATATTATAGGCTACTTTTTATCCAGATTTCTTAAGTGGTGGGATAGCTGTTAACTCTCTCTCTTCTTTGGTAATTTCTGTCACTTCGCAATGAAACGAAGGATTGACGTGCCTGACGTGATTGATTATCGAATTGACTAGGTACTAATTAGTAGCATAGCCCGACATAGTTCCCAAGGGATCTAGAGTTGACTCAGTTCCCACGCTCGACAGCACGACAGACATAAAAACTATGTTCACGCGAAAACTAACTAACTATTGAACATATCTGGCTGAAATTTGGTAGATAGACAGCTTAGGAACTGGATTAACATACAGGCTTCTTTTCTCCACGCTCGGGAGCCGCTTGTGGCTCGCGCACTGCGCACCTTCGAAGACAGTCATAAAACTATGTTCAAGCGAGCGAAGCCGCTGGCAAAATCTAGTCACTAATAAATTAAATTGAACATGTAGATACGTAGATGGAGCTAAATAAGTTTTACTTTAGTCGTGTGGTCTAAAGCACACTCGATTTTTTTTTCCGACTACTATTAGTTTAAGTTGTAGGTATTAGGAATGTATACAATGCATGTATTGTGTTAATTGATTAAATGTTTCTTTCATACAACTAATATTTCAAATTAAACTGTTTATTTTTTATAAGGTACCTACGTACATTCTTGTGACAATTTTTCGACTCAGATTTTTTCTATACAAACCTAGATTCTTTGTAATTTTTTTTGTTCACAATTGATAGATAGATAGATAAGCGTTTATTTAGGATTTCACCCAGCACACACAATACATTTTTATACAGTTACAGTACAAATTAACAATTTGGTATACAATTTAGTTACAAATAAAAGAATTGATACGAAATCAAAGTGGAAAAAAAAACAAAACAAATACCTCCTCAATAACATCAAAAAATAAAGATATTGGTGTGCGCTGCCGCAATCCCAAACTAATGGGCCATGTCTCAATGCGTTACATTGCCAAGGAGGCAAAGCATTGGTTTTCAGACACCACCCGTAATGACGTTCGATAACGTAAACAGAACGATCAAATACGTACGACTAAAGAAAAATATAAGAGAGAAAAAAACATGGGAAAAAACAAACATGTTCCTACCTACCTTGTGGTGAATTTTAAAATAATAAAAAAGTAAATAAAATATGTTTGATATTGTTGCGATTGAGAAAGTAATACTATAAGAATAATAGGTGTTAAGTCACGTAATGGAGCGTATTAAAAATAAAAATAAAATAAATCAGGTAAAAATCGAATAGAATAAAAAAATTATATCAATACCAATACGAAGAAAAGGACAGCTCCGTTATTTAAACGTGTCGCGCATATGCTTTAGCTGCGTCTCCAAAAGCACAACCTTCAAATGTTTTTTAAAAGTTATCCTTGAATGGACGTCATCTCTTAAAGGAGGAGGTAGATTATTCCAGCATTTAGTCGCTGCGTAACGGAAACTGCCTTTAAATGCTACAGTTTTATGTTTGTGATAGGTGAGGGGAGGGCGTGTTGATCTAACATTATAATTGGTAAGCCCTTATCATCATCATACCTGATAACTTACCTACCGGGTAAGTGACGATGATGCCGAAGATGGAAGCGGGCTTACCAAGACTCCCCAACGCAATGGGGATCCGGTTATCTTATTTTCAAGCCGGAACACATCAATGTTTGGCGGCAAGGCTTAGTTATGATGGTGGTAGCTAGCCAGGCGGACTATGAAAATGCTCTAATACCAACCAAAACCGAGTCTTACAAAGTTGAACCCGCGACCTCCTGGTGTGAAGCGAATGGACTAACTATTAAGCCACGGAGGCGGGAATTATATTTCTCACAAATGCTTAAAGGATTTAATTTAAACTTTTCTATTTATTTTATCTTAATTCAAACCTACATTGTTTGTAAGTTTCTCATTAAATTTTTTTTGGGGACCATACACTCAAAGGTTAACCAATGTAGGTATCATTGTCATAGTTTTTTTTTTTTTTTTTTTTTATTAAGAATTTGAGTACGTTTGGCTGCACCTCACCTGATGGTAAGTGCCGATGCAGCCGAGGATGTGACACGCAAACTCAAATAGTGCCTATTCACTCTCGTCTTGAAGATTCCTAAATTGTACGAATCGGGGAATACAGACGCCGGAAGGGAATTCCACTCCTTGGCCGTTCGCATGATAAACGAAGACGCAGTTTTGTGGAGTGGTGTGGTGGTACGGAACCAGGCCCCCGTCACTCGGCCGAGAGCGCGAAATAAGTACCTACACAGCGGCGCGGCCTACAGGCCGCGCTCGTCAGTCGGTTGTCAACTCTTGCAGAAAGCGGAGCGATTATCGAGCGAGCGAGTGCGCAAGTTGAAACATGTTCGTCGCGCGGGCTCACAACCCTGCCGTGCCGCCGGTTGATCAGTTGCGACAACACTAGACCGGCCAGCGCAAAAGAATCTCTCACGCGCATTGATTCGGTTCATTCTTGCGTAAAAGCGCGATTGTTATCGGTATGTTGAAGTAAAACTGGAGGCACTAAGCGCGGTTGCGAACTGGAATGTTCTTTATTACTGCGTAGCGAGAGTTGTTATTTATTTAAAGCGTCATTGCGAGTACTTCATCTGTTCTTGTACTATTATTGTCATCTGTGACGGAACTCTCGGAGCGCGAGTCTGGCTCGCACTTGCCCGGTTTATTTATGCTACTGAGTAAGCGCAGTTTTTATTGTTGATTTTTGTTTGCCAGACGGTGAAGGCTATTCGAGAAAGTAATGCACAGAGTGGCTTAACCCTTTCACGAGCATTAGAAATTTGTTCGCCAGCGATGCTGTGTTAATATTGATCTGTATTGACCTCAAATTAGGTTCACTTTTCTCTTGTTCGCCGCAGTGACGTTGCTCGTGAAAGGGTTAAGGCAAGGCACCGGTGGCGAAGCGGAGAAACCCTTTTGCTAGATCATTTTTTTTGGGTAATTACTACTAAATATCGGTCGTGTAAAAAATATGGACATACTTAAGGATATTGTCTGAGGAATGTGCTAAAATGTTACACGATAGTGTGTACTTTACTCGATCATAAAAAAATCCCAAAAACAGTATAAATAAATAACAAGTATAAAACGAATTATTTATAAAATTTCTAAATTTGCACATAGTTTTTATATGGAGATATGTCTTTTTAAGTATTACAGAGAACATGCTAAATTTGAGTTTTTAAATTAAAGTCTTATGAGAAATAACAACGTAAAACATTGAAAAAGTGCAAAAGTGTGGTTATTGTCTTGACTCTTTACACCCAAAGGAAAAAACAGAGACAACTGTTTAACAAATGCCTCGCCTTAATTTATTTCAAGAACTTCACTCTAACATTCCAATATAGGTACTATGTACTTTCATAGTTAATTTTCCCATCAAAGCTTTAAGATAATCGTATCTGCGTACGCCTGACCTATTTCGTAGCAGTAGGCCGGGGGCCGGTGGCGCAATGCGGCCGCTATGAGTGACTGTGACATAGAATGGGGTCGGAGTCGGACTGCGTTTGCGCAGATTAACGTTTCAACATTTCCAAATTAAATGGGAGTATTTTTTTCTAAATTAATTGGTTGATTTTATGTTATAATGTATAATTTAAGAATAAGCTTGTTTTATTATTTACTAGCTTTTGCCAGTGGCTTCGCCCGTGTCGACTTCGTTTTCATGGCTGACTTTGAGGGTGATTTTATTTGAGTTTTCTCCAGATCCCTCAGGAACTATATCGTGCTATTCTGATAAGCATTTTATGTCATTTCCCACCCACTCAAAAATCACTTCAATCCGTTGCTCCGTTACGATAGCTCATAGCTCCCTCGGGAACTATGCCAGGATGTGCTTATTATGTAATTTCCCACATCCTCAACCATCTCCGCGTAAAAAATCACTACAATCTATAGTTCAGTTGCGATGTTAAAGAAATTAACCAAAAAGAGATGATTTTTTCAGTTCCCTAAGGAATTGAATCGGACCATGCTATTTTCACGGGATAAAAAGTCCTTCCCAGTGACACAGGCTACTTGCGTGCCAAATTTCATCATGATTGGTCAAGGTGCTGAAGCGTGTAAAGGTAACAGACAAACAAACAAACAAACGAACTATTTTTCAAATTTATAACATTAGTACCCCTTAGTTGATTCAAGATTCAAGGTATTTATTCAAAATAGGTGAAAATAACACTCTTTCTGATAGTCATAAAATAATAATAACATAACTTTATTTGTGAAAAATCAAGTAATAAACAATAAATCATTAATAACTTCAAAATGAAAACCGAAATAAACCTTTGACAAGAGTAGAAGAGTAGGCCAGTTCCACGGACAACACCCAGTCACGAGTATAACGCGAGAGTCAGCCATCGCTCCCATCAACCATATAAGAGAGAAAGGAACGACCCGGCTTCCGATGATAACCTGTAGTTACGGCCGTGGCCTTTGGTTGTGGCTCAAAAATAACACCCCTCCCCCCTCTTTCCCCGAGGGTGTCGTAAGAGGCTAATAAGGGACCAAATTGGAGGACTTGCAGCAACGTCCCTGCCAAGTACACAACCAGAGTGCACACTGCTATCGCTAACTCGCCTGTCAAGCGTGGCTATAGTTGATAACCTGTAGTGACGGTCGTGGCCTTTGGTTGTAGGTCCAGAATAGCACCACAACTTCTCTCCCCGAGGGTGTCGTAACAGGCTACTAAGGGACCAAAGCGAAGGACTTGCAGCAACGTCCCTGCCGCGTACACCACCAGAGTGCACACTGCTATCGCTAACTCGCCTGTCAAGCGTGGCTATAATTGATAACCTGTAGTTACGGTCGTGGCCTTTGGTTGTGGCTCTCGAATAGCACCACCCACTCTCTCCCCGAGGGTGTCGTAACAGGCTACTAAGGGACCAAAGCGAAGGACTTGCAGCAACGTCCCTGCCGCGTACACCACCAGAGTGCACACTGCTATCGCTAACTCACCTGTCAAGCGTGGCTATAGTTGATAACCTGTAGTTACGGTCGTGGCCTTTGGTTGTGGCTCTCGAATAGCACCACCCACTCTCTCCCCGAGGGTGTCGTAACAGGCTACTAAGGGACCAAAGCGAAGGACTTGCAGCAACGTCCCTGCCGCGTACACCACCAGAGTGCACACTGCTATCGCTAACTCGCCTGTCAAGCGTGGCTATAGTTGATAACCTGTAGTTACGGTCGTGGCCTTTGGTTGTGGCTCTCGAATAGCACCACCCACTCTCTCCCCGAGGGTGTCGTAACAGGCTACTAAGGGACCAAAGCGAAGGACTTGCAGCAACGTCCCTGCCGCGTACACCACCAGAGTGCACACTGCTATCGCTAACTCGCCTGTCAAGCGTGGCTATAGTTGATAACCTGTAGTTACGGTCGTGGCCTTTGGTTGTGGCTCTAGAATAGCACCACCCCCTCTCTCCCCGAGGGTGTCGTAACAGGCTACTAAGGGACCAAAGCGGAGGACGGGCAGCAGCGTCCCTGCCACGTACACCACCAGAGTGCACACTGCTATCGCTAACTCGCCTGTCAAGCGTGGCTATAGTTGATAACCTGTAGTTACGGTCGTGGCCTTTGGTTGTGGCTCTAGAATAGCACCACCCCCTCTCTCCCCGAGGATGTCGTAACAGGCTACTAAGGGACCAAAGCGGAGGACGGGCAGCAGCGTCCCTGCCACGTACACCACCAGAGTGCACACTGCTATCGCTAACTCGCCTGTCAAGCGTGGCTATAGTTGATAACCTGTAGTTACGGTCGTGGCCTTTGGTTGTGGCTCTTGAATAGCACCACCCCCTCTCTCCCCGAGGGTGTCGTAACAGGCTACTAAGGGACCAAAGCGGAGGACGGGCAGCAGCGTCCCTGCCACGTACACCCCCACACTGCACACTGCTACCTCCAACCCGCTTGCCAAGCGTGGCTGTATGACAAATCTCCCCATCTTAGTCCTATGTACGTCTTTTAGCTGATGTGATCATGTCATCATCACATCAACCGATAAAGGGTGATTCATATCAGCTCAGAGGAGGTTCTTTTCAAAACTTGACTATTCCACTTTTTCTGTTTTTCCACAATCTGAGAAAATAGTTTTGTAGGTATGTCATTTTGACCTGGAATAATCTATTTTTGACGAAATCATGCCTTTAATCTTTTTTTTCAGGTATAGTTATCAAGTTTTGACTCAATTTTATTTTCGCGGAGTGTATAAAGTTACCAAACAAAAAAAAATAGATTCACCAAAAGTGGAATAGTCAAGTTTTGAAAAGAATCTCCTCAATATATATGCTTGGCGTTTGTGGACTATGAGAAGGCCTTTGATTCAGTCGAAACCTGGGCTGTGCTACAGTCTCTCCAGCGGTGCCAAATTGACCATCGATACATCGAGGTGTTGAAGTGTCTGTATGAAAACGCCACCATGTCGGTTCGCCTCCAGGACCAGAACTCGAAACCTATCCAGTTGCAGCGAGGGGTGAGACAGGGAGACGTTATATCTCCGAAACTGTTCACCGCCGCCCTGGAAGATGTTTTTAAGCTTCTGGACTGGGGTGGACTCGGCATCAATATCAACGGCGAGTACATATCCCACCTCCGATTCGCTGACGATATCGTGGTCATGGCTGAGACTATGGAAGACCTAAGCACAATGCTCGATGACCTCAGTAAGGTCTCTCAACAAGTGGGTCTTAAAATGAACATGGACAAGACGAAAATAATGTTAAATGTCCGTGTCGCACCCACTCCTCTAAAGGTTGGAGACTCTACACTGGAAGTTGTTGACGAATATGTATACCTGGGACAAACAGTCCAGCTAGGCAGGTCCAACTTCAAGAAAGAGATCAATCGACGAATCCAACTCGGCTGGGCAGCGTTCGGGAAGCTTCGCAATATCTTCACGTCCCAAATACCGCAGTGTCTCAAGACTAAGGTCTTTGACCAGTGTGTGTTGCCAGTGATGACTTACGGAACTGAGACATGGTCGCTTACTATGGGCCTCATAAGAAGGCTCAAGGTCACCCAAAGGGCAATGGAGCGTGCTATGCTCGGAGTTTCTCTGCGTGATCGAATCAGAAACGAGGAGATCCGCAGGAGAACTAAAGTAACCGACATAGCTCACAGAATCGCTAGACTGAAGTGGCAGTGGGCAGGGCACATAGCTCGTAGAACAGATGGCCGATGGGGCAGTAAAGTTCTCGAGTGGCGACCGCGCACCGGAAAACGTAGCGTAGGCAGGCCTCCCACGCGGTGGACCGATGACCTGGTGAAGGTCGCGGGAAGCCGATGGATGCGGGCAGCGCAGGACCGGTCGTCGTGGAAATCCTTGGGGGAGGCCTTTGTTCAGCAGTGGACGATTTGTGGCTGATATGATGATGATATACGTCCCCACCGAGGGGCTCGAGTCTACCCTGAATTAGGGCGATCGGGCCTTAGTCGACCACGCGGGCACAGTGCGGGTTGGTCAACTTCACACACACACAACCTTCGAGTTTCTTCGCAGACGTATGCAGGTTTAGCGCTGAGTACTTTAATCCCGCGTTACAAAATTGGTCTCCTGCGCATTCGAAAATATTTTTCTCTGTCGGACTGTACTGATCACATGACTTCATGATTCTGACGGGCTTTTGATGTGTTTATGAAGATTTACAGCTCGCCAACGACGTCGAGATTATTTGGACTTGTATGCAGATGGACTGAAACATGTTAAACCACTTCATCCGGTCTTATTAACTGGGACGAATTGACGATAAAAATATTAAGTTCTGTTTGCGTAAGCACCTCAAAAAAGGAAAAAAATACAAACACTATTAAATTTTTAGGGTTCCGTACCCAAAAGGTAAAAACGGGACCCTATTACCAAGACTCCGCTGTCCGTCCGCTGTCTGTCCGTCTGTCACTATCACTAGGCTGTATATCATGAACCGTGATAGCTACACAGTTAAAATTTTCACAGATGATGTATTTCTGTTGCCGCTATAACAACAAATACTAAAAATTAGAAAAAATGAATAAATAAGTAAGGGGAGTCTCAATGCAAAAAACGTGTTTTTTAAACATGTAGAAACTAGCGCCATCTGGTATAATGGTACATCTGGTAAATGAAATGAAATGAAATAAAATGATGAAATGAAATGAAATGATAATTTATTTGCATCAAACATGGTAGTAGGATGTTAAATATAATTTTGTAGTGCAATCCTGTTTCGCCTGTGCAAGGCATGCAAATGTTTAACATAGATTATAATTATTATGTCACGTAAATCTTACAAAAAAAAAAAGAAATTCAAATGTCGACAAGTTTGTTTTTGTCAGAGAGATATTCAACAACACTATAATAATTTTTGTCACTAAGCCATTTAAACAATTTTGTCTTGAATGTTTTAGATTCTAGCTTTTATATAAGGTTGCGGTCCTACGAAAGTAAACTCACGTCTTTAAAACTGTATGCTCCGCTGGTTTGAGAAAATGAACCATTTCTCAATATGAAACAGATAGACAAACGGACAAGAACCCGATTCTATTAGGGTTCCGTTTTCTGGGCGAGGTATGGAACTCAATTAAAAAAAACCGACCAATTGCGAGTTAGAATCGCACACAAAGGGTTCCATACAATCATACTACATTTCGCTAGTTTCTTAATTCACGTTTAAAAAACACATTTATAGTATGGGGGCCCCAGTTATTTTTTTATTTAGTATTTTGTTGTTATAGCGGCAATACCACTACACTTTGGATGCGAGCAGCGCAGAACCGGTCGTCGTGGAAATCCTTGGGGGAGGCCTATGTCCAGCAGTGGACGTCCTGCTGATATGATAGCGGCAATAGAAAAACCTATTCTGTGGAAATTTTTGCCGCCTCCCTGTTAGGGTTAATGAAATACAGCCCACTAACAGACATACAGACAGACAGCGAAGGTCCCGTTAAATAAGGTCCCGTTGGTCCCCTTTGGGTGTACAGAACCCAAAAAAATATAGAAATGAAATTCTAGCGATTATTGCGAGTTTAAAATTACACTCAAATGATTATTTATATGATTGTCACATCAGCTCATATTCCCACCGAGGGGCTCGAGCCTACCCTGAATTAGGGCGATCGGGCCTTAGTCGATCACGCAGGCCCAGTGTAGGTTGGTCAACTTCACACACAACCTTCGAGTTTCTTCACAGATGTGTGCAGCAGGTTTCTTCACGATTTTTTCCTTCACCGTAAGAGCGTCGGATAAACGTACATCTGAGATCGAAATTCGAGAACACATTGGTACGTGGCAGGACTCGAACCACGACTTCCCGAATAGGAGGTAGCGGCCCTTACCGTTGCGCCATCGACGCTCTTATTAAGGATTTACTTCGAACAGTGAGATGCTTAACGGTAACGACTCGATCCTCTTAACCAGAGGTCCCGGGTTCAAATCCGAACGGCCAATTACGTACATATACTTACCGATTGCTTTAACGGTTAAGGAAAAACATCGTGAGGAAACCTGCACATCTGATTCCAGATGTGTATGAAAGACGCGTTGCCAACGTCCGTATAGGTGTAAATCTAAATGTCGTCTATCCTTTGCATTGCATAGCACGGTTAATTGTGCCCACACAATAAGCGAGAAGACTTCGAACCATGGGCTTTTCTGAAAACCAGCGCTGCAGTTCTCCTGCAGCTGATGCTGAGTTAAGTGCACTTTGACATCGCACTAAACCGATTCCGTTACTTTTGTTTATTTTTTGTGTTTAATTTTTTTTTTATTTCTATATGTTTTACTCTTTAGGAACGGTGCGTTCCTACTCGACGAGAGCAACGGGAGATATCTCCGCCAGGCGAGGTGGTTGCCTGGGGTCCGGCCGTGGACCAATCGTTGATGATTGGTATCTATACTCTGTATAATACTCAGCGCTAAAGAAATTCTAATAGCGTGTTCTAGATGTTGTATTTCTTTTGTTCTCTCGTCGCTTTGTGTTAAGGTTCAGTGGCGGGTTACTGCAGTTGCCGCCACAACTCTTTTTATGTATTTTAAAATCGGTGTGTGTTTATGTCAAATAAAAATATGTCTATTGTCTATTTATCAAAATTTAACAGCAAAAAGATTCATTCGCAAAGAGGATGCGAGTGATTGCAATCGGTATATTTACTCAGTGAAGGTATTGAACAATGTCACGGTAGGCACATAGTAGACAATCAGGCCAGATCGTTGAGGGCATAACGCAGAACAATGAGACCAAGCCTATCGTACTGCTAGATAGAGCACGCTACGCTGGTTTCTAGGGCTGACACTTACCTATTGAATGTTGAATTTAACTACAAAATCCGCAGTTATTTGAATCCCAAGGCATCTAATGAGTGATTAAAGTTATTTATGATACAAGGGTGGTAAAAAGGTCAATCTCGGGCTTACAAATGTCACTCGTTTGTTATTTCCTTTTACACCCATGTATCATACGACGTTTTTCAATACAGTTAAAAGAAAACAGGTAAAATAAAAAACGACCGTGACAGAAACACAAATTACATGGGTACATACCTATCAAGGTTTCGGCAACCAAAGTTAATTTTACGCGACTCATGGCTCGTTTTAAATTTCCGGGGAGTAATCTCACTTTTTTTTTCTTATACCTGCACAAAAGTATATTTTTTATTACACATATATTAATTTCACAACCAAAACATCTCAATTCAGTTTTACGAAAATTGCGCCATATTTTAGCTTGCACACAAATGCTTGCGTAAGTTTTTTATTAAATATTATCATACATAGACTACAATAAGGCTTGGAATAATATTATTATAAGCATTAAAACCTCCTTGGAAAAGATGTCTTATTATTTGGTGTAACGTCTGCGCTTCATATATTTATTCTGTTTTCTTCACAAAGGTATAACTCAAAGAGAAATTAATCAGCTAGCGTTATGTACTAACCTCACGGAGGAACAACCTATCTCTTTTAAAATTCTCATTTCAAAAGTCTTAAAGAAGATTCTGTATCTTTGGTTATTATATTTTTTATTTGCTAGAAATGTCTTGTTCCTACGAGCGAGAAATAAAAAAATGGTAAAGTAAAATCACGTGAGTGGTAAAATCGGTTTTGCGCACACTTGACTGTCATATAAAGGACCACTTTTCGAGCAACTGTATTGAAAAATACTTTTTTAAATTGTTAAATTTTTATAATGCTATTGGAATTATTGAAAATTCGTGCCAATGAAGTTATTTTCTATACATAAGGTTTATCTAAAAGACGCTAAAAAGTTAAAATTCAATGAAAAAATATTAGTGGGCATTATAGGATCAAGTTAAATTATAAACTAAGATTCAAACATAACATTTTGAATCATTAACGAAACTTATAGCCTAGGTGACAAGAGCGTCGGTGGCGTAACGGTTAGGGCCGCTACCTCCTGACCGGGACGTAGTCGTGGTTCGAATCCTGCCACTGACCAATGCGTTTTCGTATAATGATTTCATATGTACGTTTATTTGACGCTCTTACGGTAAAGGAATACATCGTGAGAAAACCTGCACACGCCTGCGGAGAAACTCGAAGGTTGTGTGTGAAGTCGATTAAGCCGCACACTGGGCCCGCATGGTCCAATTCAGGGTAGGCTCTAGCCCCTCGGTGGGGACGTATATGGGTTGATATGATGATGATAGCATAGATTTTTCTTAGTATGATAATCTAAAATTAAGATCTTCGATACTTTCACAGATTTCCAAACCTATCTATATATAATATATATCATAAAGAGTTAAAGTTTTGATACATATTATGTAGGATTTTTTATGTAAGTTGTAATCTCCTAAACTACACATCAGATTTCAAACATTATTTCACTTACTTATATTTAGAACTAACTTTTGACATAGACATCGTTTTTATGAATGTCCTTGAGGGTGAGTGGTGCGTGAACCGCAAGCGGCTCCTCGCAAGCGTGGTCATAAATTTTCTCTAGATCCCTCAGGAAATATATCGGGCTATTCTGATTTTGATTCCATGTCACTTCCACCTTTCAACTATTTCTATGCAAAAAATTACGTCATTCCGTGCCTCGGTTGCGAAGCCGACGTGCGCGAGCGTAGAAATGAGTTTTCCCCAGATGCCTCTTGACTATGTCAGGATATGCTAATTAGCTGAACCACCACGGTGTTACCGGTGTTTTTCTTGAAACCATAAAATCATTTCTAAAAGACCGAGAACAGCTCACATTTGTAAAAAAAGAACGCTCTGTTATGGGTTCTGTTGTGAAGGGTTTACCAATTGTGAATAAAAAATAAAAAAAACGGGGAAATTTCCTTTTTTTGGTTGATTCATCAGCTCTTCATCCTTGGCTGAATATGTAATGTTTGCCGATGATGGCTGCGTAATTGTATGCGCAAATAAACAAGTCGAGCTATAAACGCCAAACTTCAAAATGTAATGAACGAAATTGCATAATGGTATACTGCCAATGGCATGAAACTGAATGAATGTTGATAAAACCAACATAATTCAGTTTAATTTAAATACCATAATTAACCCTAAGTAGGAGATAGTTTGCAGCGGCATACCTGTCCCTCAGGTTGACGAGGTTAAGTACCTCGGATTTATGGTGGACGCGGCCCTTACCTGGTCACCCCATATCGACTTTACACACTCCCGGTTGTCATCTGCCTGTTATGCCTTACAGAGACTTAGACCAAGTTTAAATCTTGATAACACAAAGAAAGCTTACTGCGGCTACTTCCACTCTCTCCTTTCTTATGGGGCTGACCTATGGGGGCTGGCCGCTGACAGAGATAGGGTATAGTACAAAAACGCGCCATTTTATCTCGGGAGTAGAATGGGACCACCCCGCGAAAGAATTATTCATAAAACTTAAAATACTAACGTTTCCATCACTTGTTATACTCCTGATCGCTAAACTAGTCAGATTCAATCTTAGCGACTTCTCTATAAATAGTGATGTCCACTCACATAACACCAGAAGCCGTAACGAGCTGAGGGTACCTAGGTGCAGGCTAACTAAGTCGCAAAAATGTATCCATTTCATGTGTCCCACAATCTATAATGCAATTCCGGCTGTCATTAGAGACGCACCGAGAAACTCTATGATCTTGGCCGAACTAAAAAGCTTTTTTATAGGACATCTTATATATATTATTATACTGTTGACGATATTTTTTTGTTCTTTAAAAAAAAATACTGTAATAACAGCGAAATGCTTTATAACATTTAATTAGGTTAAAAAAAATATAACTAACTTATGACTAATCTTATGTTTAAAATGACTTGTAATTTGCTTTAAATTATTAATAAATCATCATCATCATCATATCAGCCACAAATCGTCCACAGCTGGACAGAGGCCTCCCTCAAGGATTTCCACGACGACCGGTCCTGCGCTGCCCGCACCCATCGGCTTCCCGCGACCTTCACCAGGTCATCGGTCCACCGCGTGGGAGGTCTGTCTACGCTACGTTTTCCGGTGCGCGGTCGCCATCGAGAACTTTACTGCCCCATCGGCCATCTGTTCTACGAGCTATGTGCCCTGCCCACTGCCACTTCAGTTTAGCGATTCTGTGAGCTATGTCGGTTACTTTAGTTCTCCTGCGGATCTCCTCGTTTCTGATTCGATCACGCAGAGAAACTCCGAGCATAGCACGCTCCATTGCCCTTTGGGTGACCTTGAGCCTTCTTATGAGGCCCACAGTAAGTGACCATGTCTTAGTTCCGTAAGTCATCACTGGCAACACACACTGGTCAAAGACCTTAGTCTTGAGACACTGCGGTATTTGGGACGTGAAGATATTGCGAAGCTTCCCGAACGCTGCCTAGCCGAGTTGGATTCGTCGATTGATCTCTTTCTTGAAGTTGGAACTACCTAGCTGGACTGTTTGTCCCAGGTATACATATTCAACTTCCAGTGTAGAGTTTCCAACCTTTGGAGGAGTGGGTGCGACACGGATATTTAACATTATTTTCGTCTTGTCCATGTTCATTTTAAGACCCACTTGTTGAGAGACCTTACTGAGGCCATCGAGCATTGTGCTTAGGTCTTCAACAGTCTCAGCCATGACCACGATATCGTCAGCAAATCGGAGGTGGGATATGTACTCGCCGTTGATATTGATGCCGAGTCCACTCCAGTCCAGAAGCTTAAAAACATCTTCCAGGGCGGCGGTGAACAGTTTCGGAGATATAACGTCTCCCTGTCTCACCCCTCGCTGCAACTGAATAGGTTTCGAGTTCTGGTCCTGGAGGCGAACCGACATGGTGGCGTTTTCATACAGACACTTCAACACCTCGATGTATCGATGGTCAATTTGGCACCGCTGGAGAGACTGTAGCACAGCCCAGGTTTCGACTGAATCAAAGGCCTTCTCATAGTCCACAAACGCCAAGCATAGTGGCTGATTGTACTCTTCGGTCTTCTGTATAATCTGCCGCAGCGTATGTGTGTGGTCTATGGTACTAAAGCCTTTTCGGAAACCGGCTTGTTCGGGAGGCTGGAAGTCGTCAAACCTGCGTGCGAGACGATTCGTAATGACTCTCGAAAACAGCTTGTAGACATGGCTCAGAAGTGATATGGGTCTGTAGTTCTTCAGCAGGGTGTTGTCACTCTTTTTGAAGAAAAGCACGACCACACTTCTGTGCCATGCCTTAGGCGTTTGTTCCTCGAGTATAACGGAATTAAATAACTTCTGAAGAGCTTTTAGTATCGGTGATCCACCTGCTTTCAGAAGTTCAGCCGTAATTCCATCATCACCCGGTGCCTTGTCGTTCTTGAGCTGTTTGAGAGCCATTCTAATCTCGTACAGGCTGACGTCCGGGATATCTTCGGTATAGTGTCGGGTTAGTCTGGCTCTTGGGTCTTCAGCCAGATCGCTGACAGGCAAACGTGTGGTCTTGTACAATTATCCATAGAACTTCTCAACTTCTTCCAGCAACTCAGTCTTAGACGATATGGTCCTGCCGTCCTCAGTCTTCAGCTTGGTCAGTAGGCTTTGTCCAACAGACAGATCTCTCGCGAACACTTTTGAGCCTTTGTTGTGCTCAATCGCCTCTTTAATACAATTTGTATTATATTGGCGTAAATCACGAGTTAGGGACTTAGAGATCTGCCTGTTTAGTTGCCGATACTGAGTAGCGTCTTCAGAGGACTGCAAAACCAATCTGCGTCTTTCTTCCATGAGGTTGCTGGTGAAGTCGGAGATTTTTTTGGTTCTGTTTGAACGGCGAGTTTTAAAAATCTTAGACCCGACCGTTTGAACAATTTCCACGAACCTGTCATTATAATCGTCCACATTCTCGCAGTCTCCTAGGCATTCGAAACGATTGTGCAACTCGAGCTGAAAGCTCTCGGGGTTTTGGAGCTGGATGGGCGCTGGTCGGAGCGTAGACTTCATCAGTCGACATCTTTCTAGCTTGGTCTTTAGATTCAATGTGCCTCTGACCATCCGGTGATCGCTTCCTGTTTTGACTGAATTGATCACGGGGACATCATTGAATATTTGCCTTCTTGTCGACAAGATGAAGTCTATCTCGTTTTTTGTTACGCCATTGGGATGCAACCATGTCCACTTCCGCTGTTTCATCTGTCTATTGTCTACATTTCACATTTATAATATTAGTAAGGATCATCATCATATCAGCCAAAACACGTCTATTGCTGGACAAAGGCCTCCCCTAAGGATTTCCACGACGACCGGTCCTGCGCTGCCCGCATCCATCGGCTTCCCGCGACCTTCTCCAGGACGTCGGTACACCGCGTGTTAGGCCTGCCTACGAGACGTCTTCCGATGCGCGGTAGTAAGGATGGACATTCAGAATCAAAATAGGCCAAAAAAAGAGTGTGAGCCGCTTGCGCCACCGCGCACCCTCGATATCCACGCGGGCAAATCCACGACGAACTGCTTGTAATTCCTTAATTCGGTAAGTAGCAAATAGGTAAAATAAAAAAAATAATTAAATAGGTGTTTACACTCACTTTTAAATAGTCAAAAAAAAACTTATTGTAAATTACAAATAATGTCATAATTTAGATTACAGTCACAGGTAATAATGGTATTTGTTATAGAATCAACATATATATCTTTGTCATTTACATAATCTGTTATTTTATAATATTCTCTAGCTAGAGCACAAGCATTTTTTGACATGAGTCTTGAATTTATTCTCTGGTAAGTATGGTATTTCAAGTCTAACTAAACCCTATCTCACCCTAAATCTACAACGGACTGGACCAAATATCACACCTAAACTTTGCCTAAATATGTTCATGCAATAAATTAGCGGTAACTGCGTCAGCCCTGCCAAATGTGGTCTTAATGTCACCGTCGGTTTATATTGACATCCCGAGTGTCAAATGCGCCGGCGCTCGAATACCGTAGGGCTGCGTCGATCACGACAGATTCTAGAATTAATTTGCCTTTTAAATTGTGATTTAAGGCCCTAAGCTGGGTCAAATCACACTATTCTATTCAAGTTGTTGAAATACTGCGCAAAGCTATCACTATGGAAAAAATATTTAATAATATACTATAAGTAATAAAAACACGATTTAATTTTACAATTTTTTTGTACCACTTTTGATGTGAAAAAATCATGTTTTTTGCGTTGATTGCAAAATTTCTCAAAAACAAATTGTTCATGTTGAATGAAACCAACACACGAAAATCGGAGACTTTAAAACCTTTCATTATGAACACATTTTTTAAACTTATTTGAAAGTGAAGAAAAGTACATAATAAAAAATGTAAAAATCGAGGATTGGGCGTTTGGTTTGAACGTAACAGCTTTGAAGCCCGCATTGATTTGAACTTAAAAAAAGTTAATAGACTTACGTTCGATATTATTTTATCACGGATCGACCTACTCGGATTGAGTCTTCTTAAAGCCTTAATTTAATGAATGTTTTGTTTACTAATAGCTTAATGCAGTTGAATGTTAAAAATTAAATGAAGCGCAAAAAAAAACGCAATTCAGTACCTAGTTGCATTTGTGTTTTGCGAAACTAATTCATAAAGAGAAGTATGTAAGTAAATAAGATAGAACGCCGATTAACCGAATCGCCAATTATCCGAATCGGTCCTAACTTCCTAAGGGTAATATAAAAAATTAAAACCAAGTAGTTTTTGTTTTGTTTTATTGTGACAAGTTGGAACTTACGTCGCAACTAACTCTGATCGAGATGTGCGTGTGTTTGTTAAACTTAATAAAGTTTATTATATGTGTGACAATTCGTTTATTACCAGTGTATCTATGTCCGATTATCCGAATTTTCGATTATCCGAATCGACCCCGGTCTCAATTAATTCGGATAATCGGCGTTCTACTGTAAGTATAAATATACTTTCTTGCACGCCAAAAAACAACCGGTCGGAAATATCTGCGAACCTCGCTGGAATGCTTCAAAGGTTAAACAGTAATAATAATAACAGCGTCGGTGGCGTAACGGTTAGGGCCACTACCTCCTGTCCAGGAGGTCGTGGTTCGAATCCTGCTACGTACTAATGTGTTTTCGAATTTCGATTTCATATGTACGTTTATCCGACGGCCTTACGGTGAAGGAAAAGTGAGGAAACCTGCACATACCTGTGAAGAAACTCGAAGGTTGTGTGTGAAGTCGACCAACCCGCATTGGGCCCACGTGGTCGACTCATGCCCGATCTTCCTTTTTCAGCAGGGTAGGCTCGAGCCCCTCGGTGGGGACTTATATGAGCTGTTATGATAGGCTATGTTTTTTGCACTAGTACATACTTATCGTACGTTTATCCGACGCTCTTACAGTGGAGGAAAACATCGTGAGGAAACCTGCACACGCCTGCGAAGAAACTCGAAGGTTGTGTGTGAAGTCGACCAACCCGCATTGGGCCCACGTGGTCGACTCATGCCCGATCTTCCTTTTTCAGCAGGGTAGGCTCGAGCCCCTCGGTGGGGACTTATATGAGCTGTTATGATAGGCTATGTTTTTTGCACTAGTACATACTTATCGTACGTTTATCCGACGCTCTTACAGTGGAGGAAAACATCGTGAGGAAACCTGCACACGCCTGCGAAGAAACTCGAAGGTTGTGTGTGAAGTCGACCAACCTGCACTGGGCCCGCGTGGTTAACTAAGGCCAGATCTCCCTAATTCAGGGTAGGCTCGAGCCCCTTGGTGGGGACGTATATGAGCTGATATGATGATGATGACATACTTATATATAAGATAGGTAATACAAGTGTTAGTGTAATCTTCACATCAAGAACACAAGGCTAGTTTTAAGCTTAAAATGTGTTCAACACTAGGCAGTAACAGTAATAGCGATGTTAGCCTTGTGTTGTTTTAATTGCCGACAAATCGTAGTATTGTGTGGTTACTGGTTAGTGACCTACGTACGTACGTGCGTTCTATACAAATCTGTAGATGACTAAAGTACTGTATTTTGTTTTCTGTAGGTACAGAAAGACCCGATCGCCCTAATTCTGGGTAGGTTTGAGCCCCTCGATGGGGACATATCATATGAGCTGAAATGATGAATGATGAGGTTCAGAAAGGAAAATATTTATAGTAATTTTGTATGGTGAAAAAGTGAATTTTTGACTGACTTCAAAAATTGGAGGTCCTCAATTTATTTATATTTAATTTATAAAGCAATTTTGAAAAACCCTTTTTTTTAACTATATACTTACTTTTAGATTGGTCTCATAGAAATCTAATCAAAATTGGTTCAGTAGTTTTCCGGGAAATTAATTTAATTTTACGAGGCGGTCTCTTCCACCGAGGGTTCGGTACAAATTTAAGACATAAGATAAAAGACATTTATTGATTATTATTTGTTTATTATTTATTATTTTGTGGGTTACTTATTATAAACCATAACAGTGCAAACGATGTTACGAAAAAGCTAAACGGAGACGCTTCGCGCTCATTCGGTCAAATAGTCAGCAATACCAAAACTAAACACTATTGGCTCTGTTAGCTGTAGACCTCACAAAGTTTTTTGAAATGGTTAAAATATTTTTTTTTACGTTTTCAAAACTTATAGCTTCGCCATTCTGAAAAAAAAAAACCAGAAACTGAATCGGTAAAATGTTTCCATATAATTATCGAACCTGCTCACAAAATTTCACGAGAATAGGTTGAGAAATGCGACCTGTTGAGCAGAACACCCGGACATCCGGATAGACACCTCAAATGGGCTTCTGCACCTAGAGACAATAATAAATATATTCTTAATTTAAAAAAACTCAATATATACAAAATTTTCTGTGTCAATTTTGCACGAAGCTACTCACAAAATTTCACGAGAATCGGTTGAGAAATGCGACCTGTTGAGCAGAACACCCGGACATCCGGATATACACCTCAAAAGGGCTTCTGCACCCAGAGACATTAATAAATATATTCTTAATTAAAAAAACTCAATATATATAAAATTTTCTGTGTCAATTTTGCACGAACCTGCTCACAAAATTTCACGAGAATCGGTTGAGAAATGCGACCTGTTGAGGAGAACACCTGGACATCCGAACAGACATACGAAAGCATTTTTGCCCAAGCTGAAATGGGGACGTTTTTCTCGCGCTTCGCGCTCTCGGTCAAACCAAAACCTTAAAAAACAAATTAAAAAGCATAAATACTCCTTGGAATCATCTCACTTAATACAAAGCAACTTCAACTCTCTGAATAACAAGTTCGACCATCCATGACCGCCCAAATAGGGATGACGACAGCATCTGAAATAAATTATGAACTCTTGATCATGAAATAGCCTTCCTACTTAAACTTCGGAAAACCTTACTCGTTTTGTTTTCCATCAAGCCTTCGATTTTTAATTCACCAAAATCACAAAATGAGTATATTAATGACGCTGCAAAACTATGACGTCACGCCTAGGTATTTCAAACATTTTCAGAACAAAATGTCGTTTTTGACAGATGATAAAAAGTAAATCAGATATCTAGCATTCGTCATCCCTATTGTACCACTACAGTACGCTCATAAGAATTTGTTATAAGTAAGTTGTGTTTTTCTTTAAATTTCTTTAAATTTTTCTGTGTTGTATAGTTTTTAAGTTTTAAGATGTGTTTATTTTTAATTGTTGTGTACTATAAAGAGTATTTATCTTATCTTGTCTTAAAGCGTTTATAGTTGCTTACGTTAACTAGTTTCGGATACAAACGCTAAAAGACTACCTACGTCAGAAACACAGGGCCTGCATGTGTGCCTAGGTCATCACCCTTCCAAAGCGAACCGACTAGTAACATTTAACATGTTATTTGCATACAGGGATTGCTTGAGAAAATACCTAATGCATTGGCACAGTATTACAATATAGCGGCTTACAGTAGCGCAACGAATGTACTTACGCAGAGCAACGGAAGGTGATTGCGGGGCAGCGGGCGGCGGGGCACGGCCTAGCAAACTCGGCGAGTTAAGGACTACAGGCTAGTATGGGCTAGTACCTACGTCGGTGGCGCACCGTGCGACATCAAAGGCGTTGCGCTACTGTAAGCCATATCGTAATACTGAGGCATTGGTAAGCCGGCCTTATAGAGAATAGGGCTTGTCTATAAGTAGAAGACGCAACTTGAGCTCGCGTCTTACATCCTCGGTTGCATCGGCACTTTCCATCAGGTGTGATGCAGCTAAGCGCACTAATTTGTTAAAAAAACAGCTAAGTATGATTCCAACGGGCACTAAGGGTTCCGTACCAAAAACTAATTCTCATCTACAGTGCCATCTTACTTACTTCACTGGCTCAGCGACCCAAAGAGGATCAACCAAAAGTCGCCACTCGGCCCTATTCTGCGCCTCCTCCGTTATGTTGGGCTTAGCGACAAGTTTTCCAGCTCCTGGTTCTTCCGCACTCTCCAGCTGCCTTTGTCTCTCCTAGGAGGTCCCAAGATCTTCCGGAAAAAAATCCTCTCTGGCACTAAGGGCTTGCTCTCCTTCTTCAGTGTTAGTGTCCAAGACTCACATCCGTACATCAAGATTGGCTGTATAACGGTCTTGTTGATTCTTGGTTTTTCTGCTGATGATCTTGGACACCAGCACCTTGTGGAGAGCCGCTGAGCATCTTAGGGCGTTCTGGACGCGGATGTTGATTTCTTCTTCTGTGCGGTTGGTGTCAGTAACGGTGCAACCTAGATCATCATATCAGCCAAAGGACGTCCACTGCTGGACATAGGCCTCCCCCAAGGTTTTCCACGACGCCCGCATCCAGCGGCTTCCCGCGACCTTCAACAAGTCGTCGGTCCAACGAGTGGGAGGCCTGCCTACACACTAAGTTTTCCGGTGCAACCTAGATATTTCAATTTATCTACAGCGCCATCTATAGATATATGTATAATTGAAAACGCTAAACACGTTAAAAAACCGACTTCCATCGCAACAAATTAGTACATTTTTGCATTATTATTTTTGTTAATTTTCTACTAAAGTACTACACCGATTTTGATAAAATTTATATGGGATCACAAGGGAAGCACTAGCTTTCAAATAAAAAAAGAATCATAAAAATCGGTTCACCCAGTCAAAAGTTCTGAGGTAACAAACATAAAAAAAAACATACAGACGAATTGAAAACCTCCTCCTTTTTGGAAGTCGCTTGAAAATGGAACTAATTGGTGTTGTCGTATTACTACGTAAATTAACTATGTAGAAGATACTACTAGATCCCACTAGGTGTCGCTTGTTTCTAAATTTATTTTTTCCTGTAAGAAAGGAAGGTCTTTAGATTTTCTGATAGGTTTTCCTGTAATCTAATATTTTTTTTTTTTTATTCAAGTGAAAAAAAAAGAATGTTACAAAAAATTATAATACTAATATATCAAAAACCTTTACAGGTTTATCCGTGTACTAGTTACTAAAAATACTAAATAAATACAATTACTAAATCTATACATTGACCTAAAATTTTGATTTTTTCAAAATTTTAGGTCCAGTAGTATCGGAGATAAAGGAGGAAGGGGCAATGGTCCTTATAAAAGCATATTTTCTTAAATAATTCCAAAATTTTTTAAATAAAAATTATTAAAAAAAAGTATTTGAGATTCTCATCAAGCCCTTTAATTTTATGTGTCACACGATATAGTTTGCAAAACTTTATTACATCTTTCCTTCTTATCGTGTGGCACAATTAACCGTGCTATCGAAGGGATAGACGGCGTTTGCCTGGTGTTACACATAGCATCACCCGCGGTTACATGTGGGGCATTTAGATTTACACCTACGGACGTGTGCAACGCGACCTTCATACACATCTGAAATCAGATGTGCATGTTTCCTCACGATGTTTTACTTCACCGTTAAAGCAATCGGTAATTATATGTACGTTAGTTTTTGAAAAAACTCATTGGTACATTGGCTGTCCAGATTTGAACCCGGTACCTCTGGTTAGATGGACCAAGTCGTTACCGGTTGAGCCACCGACGCTTTTAATCCTTATAGAAGCCTATTTTCTTAAATAATTCCATAACTGTTTAAATTTAAATTATTAAAAAAAAGTATCTGAGATTCTAATCAAGCCCTTTCATTTTATGTGTCACACAATATAGTTTGCAAAACTTTTTTACATCTTTCCTTCTTATCGTGTGGCGCAATTAACCGTGCTATCCAAGGGATAGACGGCGTTTGCCTGGTGTTACACATAGCATCACCCGCGGTTACATGTGGTGCATTTAGATTTACACCTACGGACGTGTACAACGCGACCTTCATACACATCTGGAATCAGATGTGCATATTTCCTCACGATTTTTTACTTCACCGTCAAAGCAATCGGTAAGTATATGTACGTAAGTTTCTTGAAAAACTCATTGGTACATTGGCCGTCCGGATTTGAACCCGAGACCTCTGGTTAGGAGGGCCAAAACCTATGATTAGGAGGGCCGAGTCGTTACCGGTTGAACCACCGACGCTTAAATTTTTTTTTCTTCATGCCGGAACACACCAATGATATAATTATTCCAATAAACTTCTTATTTTCTGTAAAACCCCCAAAAGCGACCTCTGTGTTTAAAATTTATTTATTTACGTTATGTCCGTATTTGGGTCATCAACTTACATATGTGTACCAAACAGCTCAATCGGTCCAGTAGTTTCTGAGCAAATCGGCTGTGGTAGACGGACGGACAGACACACGAGTGATCCTATAAGGGTTTAGTTTTTTCCTTTTGTGGTACAGAACCCTAAAAAGTGGCAAAGTGCGTCTTGGACCATGCGAAAAGTAGGGTTCCATAGTCTTTTAAAAAATAAATGTGTTTTAAAAAAACAAAGTTATTTTTGCAGTTTGTATAGATTATTTTGTATGGAAAATCTAAGAACTTTTTGCTAATCCATCTGCACATCTTAAGTTGGTCAAATATTACTCCTAAACTTAAAAAAAGTCTTGGCCGTGATATTTTTTTTTACATTGAGTTTTTTTATAAGTAGATTATAATGCAATACTATTTCCAATACTTTTTAGATTTCCTGATATAGTGGTTTAGCTGGTATGGGGTGGGGACATGCATTCTAAACAAAAATCATCATTTTTAACCGACTTAAAAAAAAAAGAGGAGGTTACTTACTTTTACTACATACTTACTAATAACTAACTTTTACTTACTTAAAATTCAAAGAGCGTCGGTGGCGTAACGGCTGGGACCGCCGCCTTCTGTCCAGGAGATCGTGGTTCGAATCCTGCCACGTACCAATATGATTTCGAATTTAGATTTCATATGTACGTCTCCCGCTCAAAGTCAGCATAAAGTCAGTCTCGATGGGGAAAGCAAGTTACCGCAGATATGCAACCGACTTTGGTGGACCGCGGCGAGACTGCAAGGCAAGGTGGATGGCCTAGAAAGGGCGACGGTAGAGGAAAAGGTTACCGTCGGCCAGACACATCATCCGATTCTCTCTCCGGTTGTATCGGTCTCCGCTCCACTGGAATCAGAGAGGAAAGGACGAGTGTGTGCACTTGCGTTAGCGCGTACGCTTGTGCACCCTAATATATTCTGCGTACATGACTGCTTCCGATTACGCACGTTAGACCAATTTCACCTTAGATGCTTGCGCAATATAATGAACATCCGATGGTCTGACCGTGTACGAAACACCGAGGTACTGCGTCTAGCCAATGTTGGTGGCATTGAGGCTTATTTAATGCGGCGACAGCATCGATGGTGCGGGCATGTATCACGGATGGCGGACAAACGACTGGCAAAACGCATCTTTTACTCTGAGATGCAGGAGGGCAAGCGCAAGAATGGCGGTCAGCTACACAGATATAAAGATGTCCTGAAAAGGCATCTGAAAGGATGCGACATTGAACCCTCGCAATGGGAGGCACTGGCGGCACACAGCGCCCCGAATGGCGACACTTGGTATAGAAAAAAACCGACTCTTTCGAAGACCGTCGCAGGATAGACTTAGACAAAAAACGCGATGAAATAAAAGCCCGACCACCATCGGCTATAAACTACAACTTTGTGAACGGCGTTCTGACGTGCCCCCACTGTGCGCGGGAATTTGCCACTAAGATCGGCTATGTTAGCCACATTAGGGCGCACGAACGTCACAACCTGGCCTAGGAGTAGTAAGCAGTCGCCATGGCCGAAATCGGCTGAGGAGGATATATTTATATATATCCGACGCTCTGACGGTGAAGGAAAACACCGTGAGGAAGCCTGCACACGCCTACGGAGAAACTCGCAGGTTGTGTGTGAAGTCGACCAACCCGCACTGGGCCCGCGTGGTCGAGTAAGGCCCGATCGCCCTAATTCAGGGTAGGCTTGAGCCGCTCGGTGGGGACGTATAGGTATGAGCTGATATGATATAGTTGAAGTTGAAGTTGAAGTTAGGGGTATATGATATAAAACTTAAAAGGGCTAACACCTATTATTTTTAACTTTTTAGAGGTTTTTATGTCGGGGGTTTTTACACTAGTACATTTATAGGCTTCTAATATGGTAAAAGAAAAAATAATTTTAAAACATAAATGTAAAAAGCAGTGTCGAGGAAAAAAGGAAAGTTCCTAAAAAAAAATTTGATCCCAACAAAAATATTTTAATGTTAAAAATTCGCCAAGTCTCATATAATATCCCCCCTAAAATAAAATATATAAGATCTGAGGTCAAGTCTGGCAGTACTTTTTTAAAACCAATATTCAGCAAATTGCATCGTAGTTCTCATATAAACATACTGAGTAAATAATAATACTTAAACTTATGTTCAATACATTTTATACATCCATAAAGTTCTACTTTAATTCATCTCATTTATAAAGATTTTTTTCTGACTTGGCAATCACGAAATGCATTTTTTTTTAAGTAGAAAAAAGAAACAAAAACCAAAAACAATAATGCAAAACTGTACTAAGTTGTTGCGATGGAAGTCGGTTTTTTTAACGTGTTTAGTGTTTACAATGAAGTCAGAATGAACGCAAGCGCATCTGTCTTTAATTTTGTTCTAAAGTAAATGTGAACCAGACACAGGTGCGTTTAGGCATAAATTATTTAATTAGAAATATGCAAATAATGGTATTACACTTTTTAATTAGTTTTTATTCTTGTTAGCTTTAGGCAGCGGCTTCGCTCGCGGAAACATAGTTTCTATAAATGACGGTCTCCAAGGGTGCGCAGAAAGCGTGGAAAAAAGTAGCCTATATGTTTATCCAGGTCCTAATCTGTCTACTTACCTACCAAATTTAATCCAGATACGTTCAGTAGTTTTTTGCGTGAAAGAGTAACAAACATCCATACATCCATATATACAAACTTTTGCGTTTATAATATTTGTAGGATTTTAGCCTCGATTTACATGTAAAGAGTTAATAAATTAACCAATTTAACCAAATAAATTCAAAACCCGACTACGTAAAAATGTATCCTGTGTCACTCACGGGATCAAGACGAACCTAAATACACCTCTCACTCCAAAATCCATCAAGCCGTTTAGGCTATAAGTTCTTTCTGTAGAGTTGTTCAGTTTCCTGAGTAGAATCCATCATTTTCCACTTTTCAACGAATAAAAATGTAAGGCAGGTACGGAACAACGAGACGCAGGGTGAGGTTCCACACCGTTGTTTTTTTTTTACCCACAATTGATAAGCCCTTGACATCATCTCACTTGATGGTAAGTGACGATGATGCCGAAGATGTAAACGGGCTTACCAAGATTCCCCAACGCAATCGGGATCTAGCCATCTTATCTTCAAGCCGGAACACATCAATGCTGTTAACAATGACGTTTGGCGGCAAAACTTAATTAAGATGGTGGTATAAGGCGGGCTATGAAAATGCCCTACCACCAACCAAACTGAGTTTTTTTTCTTTTTTTTTTTATTAAAAATTTGAGGGCGTTTAACTGCAACTCACCTGACGGTAAGTGATGGATGATGCAGTCGAGGATGGTAAAAGCAAACTCAAATAATGCCTATTCACTCTTGCCTTGAAGATCCCCAAATTATAGTTTCACAAAGTTGATCCCGCCGGGAATCGAACCCGCGACCTCATGGTGTGAAGCGAATGGACTAACCAATAGGTCACGGAGGCGGTTAGTTGTTGTTGATATACAGCCGATACGCACTAAGCGTTACGCTTCCTCATTTATTATGAGTAGAACTCCTTTCCTACGTCTGTGTTTTCCAGTTTGGGAATCTAAGGCGAGAGTGAATAGGCATTATTTGAGTTTGCGTGTTCCATACTAGACTACATCGTCACTTACCATCAGGTGAGATGTGATCAAACGCACTCAAATCTTTAAGGATCTCCACGACGACCGGTTCTGCGCTGCCCGCATCCAGAAAACTCGGGTGTCCGGGCACTCGGGGCAAGCCAATAAGAGCGTCATAGTTTGTGGGGTGACTCCACATGGGCACTCTTCTCCGTCACAGAAACCCCAACGACACATAGTCGACGAAAACCTTAAATACTATTAGTAAGTGACAGCACTATTTTTGAAAATGTAATCTATCCACAGAGAGCGTCCGTGGCGTAATGGCTAGGGTCGCCGCCTCCTATCCGGGAGGTCGTGGTTCGAACCTGCCACGTACCAATGTGATTTCTAATTTAGATTTCATATGTACGTTTATCCGATGCTCTTACGGTGAAGGAAAACATCGTGAGTAACTTGCACACGCCTGCGAAGAAACTCGCAGGTTGTGTGTGAAGTTGACCAACCTTCACTGGGCCCGCGTGGTCGACTAAGGCCCGATCGCCCTAATTCAGAGTAGGCTCGAGCCCCTCGGTGGGGACGTATATGAACTGATATGAAATAAAACTGTGACGGGGTCGTGCCTGTACATGAAATATTTTTGGAAAATAATAACTGTGGCGGATATTACTAACGATATAGAATTTTTAGAATTTTTGTATGTCTGTCTGTCTGGCTGTATGTTCGCGCATCACGCAAAAACTACCAGGCCGATTTTGATGAAATTTTGTATGGTGGTTCCTTATAGCCCAGGTCAATATAAGTAATACATTTTTCCCGGATAATTTAATAATTCCCGTGGGAAAATTCAAAACCTCCACGCGGACGAAGTTGCGGGCACTGCTAGTTTTAATCAACAAGGGAACCCTAAAAATCAAAAATTATTATGATCTTCTTGAAAGCACCGTTTCTTTTATTTTCGAAAGCTTTGTAAATACAACTCATCATCATCATATCAGCTCACATAAGTCCCCACCGAGGGGCTCGAGCCTACCGTGAATTAGGGCGATCGGGCCTTAGTCGACCACGCGGGCCCAGTGCGGGTTGGTCGACTTCACACACACCCTTAGAGTTTCTTCGCAGGTGTGTTCAGGTTTCCTCACGATGTTTTCCTTCACCGTTAAAGCGATCGGTGAGTATATGTACGTAAGTTTTGAAAAACTCATTGGTACATTGGCCGCCCGGATTTGAACCCGGCACCTCTGGTTAGGGGAAACGAGTCGTTACCGGTTGAGCCACCGACGCTTTAAAATAAATACCGCTGTCTAAATACAACTAAGAATTCAAAAATCAAAGCGTTTTCCATACAATCTTAAAATTACTACTTTTTAAAAACCGATGGGCCGATCTAATGAAACCTTTCAAACCTAAACAAGTTACTAAATTCTAGTTTGTGATCATATCAGCTCATATACGTCCCCACCGAGGGGCTCGAGCCTACCCTGAATTGGGGTGATCGGGCCTTAGTCGACCACGCGGGCCCAGTGTGGGTTGGTCGACTTCACACACAACTTGCGAGTTTCTTCGCAGGCATGTGCAGGTTTCCTCACGATGTGTTCCTTCACCGTAAAAGCGTCGGATAAACGTACATTTGAAATCTAAATTCGAAATCACATTGGTACGTGTGCAGGATTCGAACCACGACCTCCCGGACAGGAGGCGGCAGCCCTAGCCGTTACGCCACCGACGCTCTCCGTGGATAGATTACATTTTCAAAAATAGTGCTGTCACTTACTAATAGTATTTAAGGTTTTCGTCGACTATGTGTCGTTAGGGTTTCTGTGACGGAGAAGAGTGCCCATGTGGAGTCACCCCACAAACTATGACGCACTTATTGGCTTGCCCCGAGTGCCCGGACACCCGAGTTTTCTGGATGCGGGCAGCGCAGAACCGGTCGTCGTGGAGATCCTTGGGGGAGGCCTATGTCCAGCAGTGGATTTCCTTCGGCTGATATGATGATGATGAAGGTTTTCGTCGCTAATCTTTTTAAAATAAAGTATTTTGAAAATTTAATCCATCCACAAACTGGAAGTTCGTGACTTGCTTATTTGTATATAGTTTTATTAAAATCGGTTCATCCATTTTCAAGAAGAAGTCAATTTAAGTTTGTATGGGAAACATTTTTTGTAAATTTTTCGTATTTACTTTTTTGTCATAAACATTTAAAATCCTTTTAAGATGGTTGAATCCTAAAAAAAAATCATTTTAAAACCTGCCATTGGAGCAATGAAAGTAAATTCTCGATCAAAGTCATATGAAATAAAATTTTGATTAACGTCTTGATTACCTTCGCTGAGATTGAAAGTCGACAAACCTTCACTTTAATGTCGGTTTTAATTTGGGTTCCTTGCCCAAAGGGTAAAAACGGGACCCTATTACCACAACCTGGACACTTCATACAACGGGCCAGAAATGACATTTCAAAAAACGAATGACGAAACAAACAAAATGGCGGCGAAATCCTATACGTTCGACAACCAAACTGTAACCAATCTGTATCAATCTGGTTGACGAGGGGGTGAGGTCGCAATCTAGAGAGCGGCAGGGAGTGTCTATACTGTATGTTAGTTGTAATATATACTTTGCTTTACTAAGACTCCGCTGTCTGTCTGTCTGTCTGTCCGTCGGTCACCAGGCTGTATTTCATGAACCGTGATAGCTATAATATACAGTTGAAATTTTCACAGATGATGTATTTATGTTGCCGCTATAACAGCAAATACAAAAAATTAGAAAAACTGCAAAAATAAGGGGGATCTACATAAAAAAAAAAACTTTTTTTTTAAACGTAAAGAAACTTGCGGAACTCTTTGCACTGGCGCCATCTAGTATGATTGTACGGAACCCTTTGTGTGCAATTCCGGTACGCACTTGGCCGGTTTTTTATTTTGGAAAATAACAAGTAGCGATAGCAGTTTTAAGAAAAATAAAAGTTGTTTCCCTTCGTGTTTGAAACGAGAGCAAATTGAAATGTTTTCGCCCTTGTCGGCCCTCAAAAATAACGAAAACATATAATTAAATAGCAGTAATTAACTAATTACTGTAACGGCTAGGGCCGCGGCCTCCTATCCGGGAGGTTGTGGTTCGGATCCTGTCACGTAACAATGTGATATCGATTTTAGATTTCTTATGGCGGTAATATTACAGATTTTCGTTATTTTTGACGTCAATTACTCCTAAGCGATAGAAAACCCAAGGTTGTAAAAAACATACCCTTATTGTTGATGAGATGAAGCTATAAGAAACACGATTTAGCAGTTTTGGCTCGATGGAAAAAAATCACAAAGATAGGTCTACATCGCTACTTTCAGTTATGACTAATCATATTTTGAAGTATAAATTTAAAAAAATATTTAACAATATTTGTTATGATAATACAAAGTGTGTAATGTTATTATTTTTTTAAATCAAACGAAAAGCCATTGAAAAAGTGTGGTTATTTTCTTTACTCTTTACACGTAAAGAAAATAACCACACTCTTTCACTTTGTCTCTGTTATTTTCTTTACGTGTAAAGAGTAAAGAAAATAACAAATCAATACCTCGATTTTACGGTGAAGGAATGAATGAATGATTGAATATTGAATAATGAATGAATGAATGATTGAATATATAATAATGAATGAATGAAAATTATTTATTTGCTCGAATACATGGTATTAAATTGGGTGGAAATAATGATATATAACAATAATGTATTACATGATTCGCTTTTGTTAAAGCATGCAAAAAAATGACACTATAGTAAAAAAAAAAATGATATAAAATTGTCCTATTAATATTTTGAAGTCATCCATCATATATCACAATAAAACATCGTAAGGAAACCTGCACACGCCTGCGAAGAAAGTCGCAGGTTGTGTGAGAGTCGACCAACCCGCACCCAGACTAAGGTCCGATCGGCCTAATTCAGGGTAGGCTCGACCCCTTGGTGGGGACGTATATGAGCTGATATGATGAATTACTTTAAGTATAACTGCATTATTTCCAGAATCATACTGCTGCACTAACATACTCTTACAGGTGGCCTTTGTGGGAAACAACTTTCTCCAAGAAATCTATGATTCCCCATACAAAACTGGCCAATCAGCTGACCGATTTGTATGAAAAATCCAAAAAAAAGTTCCGCGAGATCAACGAAGTTGTAGAACAAAAGTTATTCAGTTTGAGGAGTGCAAGCCCACCTTAAGGCTTACACCGCCGCCAACGATCAACTTTGTAACCACTTTTTACTTCAATTAAGGATTTTTTTATCAAAAAAAAAATGTTTTGTAGGTCATTTACAGAATATGAGGAGTGATTTAGATTTCCTGGAATTCTAGTTTATTACACAGATCTAAAGAAAAAAATATTTTTTTTTGTAGGGAGACCCCCTCTTATTTTTCACTTTTTCTAATTTTTAGTATTTGTTGTTATAGCGGCAACAGAAATACATCATCTGTGAAAGTTTCAACTGTCTAGCTATCACGGTTCATGAAATACAGCCGACAGACGGACAGACAGACGGACGGACAGCGAAGTCTTAGTAATAGGGTCCCGTTTTTACCCTTTGGGAACGGAACCATAAAAATCTACCAAAAAAAAAAGGTTTTTTTTATTACCCTCAAGAACAGTATCAGACTATGCTATCCTACGGGATTAGAAGTAGCCTACTCGTATGTCCTTCTCCATGACACAGGCTACCTGCATGCCAAATTTCATCAAGATTGGTTTAGGTTTTGAAGCGTGAAAAGGTAACAATCAAACAAACACATTTCACATTTATAATATTATTACTAGCTTTTGCTCGCGGCTTCGCCCGCGTGGATATAGTTTTTATGACTATATTTGAGGATGAGTGGTGCGCGAGCCGCAAGCGGCTCGCGAGCGTGGACATGAGTTTTCTCTAGATCCCTCAGGAACTATGTCATAATATGCTAATTAAAAAATTATGTCATTTCCCACCCCTTCAACTATCTCTGTGCAAAACTTCAACCATCTCTGTGCAAAAAATCACAATGATCCATTATTCGTTGTGATGTTAAAGAAATTAACCAAAAAAAGAGCATTTTTTCAGTTCCCCCAGGAACTGGATCGGACTATGCTATTTTCACGCGATAAAAAGTAGCCTATGTCCTTCCCCGTGGCACAGGCTACCTGCATGCCAAATTTCATCAGGATTGGTCAAGGTGTGGAAGCGTGAAAAGATAACAAACAAACAAACAAAAAAAAACTCATTTTCACATTTATAATATTAAGTAAGGATAGTAAGGATTTTTACCCAGCTTAATAAGTTCACAATTACAAGTACTTCTTAAATAAAAATTTTTCGTTTGCAAAGCAAAAATACTTTTTTCTTTTATTATCGAGGGATCGACGGCCAAGCAAGGCCACATTTCTCGCGCGCTCGGGGAGATCATTTCTCCGGCTGTGAATTAAAATAAAAGTGCGTAAACCACACCAGCAGGTAAATGTCAAATGACTCCAATGTACAGAGAACAGCACATCAAGCCAGACACTCGTAGTGCGACTCTGATCCTTACGCATACGGCATAAGAACGGTACAAAATTCAAAGTGTCTACCTTGATGTGGTGGCCTCTGTACTTTAACAAACTAAATTTAATATATTCCTACCAATGAGGTCATATATCTTACAATAGAGAAGCAATATCTTTTCGCGGCTCCAAGAATTAGTGGAGTCTAGTAACAGATTCAGAGACGTTGATGAGAAATGAAAAATACGAGTTTGCTTTAGACGACACGACTGAAGTAAAACTTCTTTAGCTCCATCTATATGTATGAAAGTAAATACTTAGTCTTCAGAAAATAATCAAATCTTTTTTGCCATATGGAGGTATAGACAGTTTATGAAAAGAGTTTTATTATCCTCTGAAAATGCTCAAATCCTTTTTTTTTTAAATATGTTTGTTTTGACAACCGATATTGTTGCCTTGGTAACCGATATTGTTGGTAAACAAAAATAAATAGTATCTCACTTTCTATCTTCACTAATTTACATATCCCTCTCAACTTCCGTTCGCCTCGTCACACAAGTCAAGCGTGCGTAAAGAAGTTTTACTTTAATAAATTAAATGAAAATTACTTTTAATTTGTCTCTCTCAATTTACGAGCGTCGAGTGGCGTAACGGCTGGGGCCACTACCTCCTGTCCGGGAGGTCGTAGTTCAAATCCTGGCACGTACCAATATGTTTTCGAATTTCGATTTCATATGTACGTTTCGTCCGTCCGTTTACTGTCCGTATGGTTCCCGGCTAAGAATAGGACCATCCCATCTCTTCCAATGGGTGTCGTAAGAGGCGACTAAGGGACTTAAAACCGGAGGATGGGCAGCAGCGTCTTTCCGTGCATTGCAACACACCTGCAATCAAACTGCGATCGCCAACCCGCCTGCCAAGCGTGGCGATTACGGCAAAACCCCCCAATGAATCTCACACCCAGAAAACGGCCCCTAGTCCCCGGCAGCTCCGCTATTCCTGGCTCCGGTAGCAGCCATGGTAACGGCGGGGTAGGGGGTGCGAAGAATCCCCGGCAGATGCCAGGCTACCAAACCCAACGACCTTTGGCCCTGGCAACCTACAACACGCGCACACTGCGGACTGACGAGAAACTTGCAGAACTCGAAGAAGTATTGAGCAGGTTACGGTGGGATATCGTAGGTTTATGTGAAGTCCGAAGAGAGGGAGAGGACACCATGATCCTTAAATCCGGAAACCTGCTCTATTTCCGGGAGGGCGACCAACAGTCCCAGGGTGGTGTCGGGTTTCTCGTCCACAAGTCCCTCATTAACAATGTGGTCCAAATAGTGAGCGTTTCGACAAGGGTAGCATACCTTATACTCAGAATCACCAAACGGTATTCGATGAAGGTCATACAGGTATACGCGCCGACTACGGAACACTCCGACGACGAGGTAGAGAGTATGTACGAGGACATCTCTACAGCCTTACATAGCACCAGGACCCATTATACCGTTGTTATGGGGGACTTTAACGCGAAACTGGGCAAACGAAGCGATGGTGAGCTGAGAGTGGGGCAATTTGGATATGGAGTAAGAAATGCACGTGGCCAGATGCTGGCCGACTTTATGGAGAAGGAGAGCCTCTTTATGATGAACTCCTTCTTTAAAAAGTCAAAACAGCGGAAGTGGACATGGTTGCATCCCAATGGCGTAACAAAAAACGAGATAGACTTCATCTTGTCGACAAGGAGGCAAATATTCAATGATGTCTCCGTGATCAATTCAGTCAAAACAGGAAGTGATCACCGGATGGTCAGAGGCACATTGAATCTAAATACCAAGCTAGAAAGATGTCGACTGATGAAGTCTACGCTCCGACCAGCGCCCATCCAGCTCCAAAACCCCGAGAGCTTTCAGCTCGAGCTGCACAATCGTTTCGAATGCCTAGAAGACTGCGAGAATGTGGACGATTATAATGACAGGTTCGTGGAAATTGTTCAAACGGTCGGGTCTAAGTTTTTTAAAACTCGCCGTTCAAACAGAACCAAAAAAATCTCCGACTTCACCAGCAACCTCATGGAACAAAGACGCAGACTGGTTTTGCAGTCCTCTGAAGACGCTACTCAGTATCGGCAACTAAACAGGCAGATCTCTAAGTCCCTAACTCGCGATTTACGCCAATATAATACAAATTGTATTAAAGAGGCGATTGAGCACAATAAAGGCTCAAAAGTGTTCGCGAGAGATCTGTCTGTTGGACAAAGCCAACTGACCAAGCTGAAGACTGAGGACGGCAGGACCATATCGTCTAAGACTGAGTTGCTGGAAGAAGTTGAGAAGTTCTATGGACAATTGTACACGACCACACGTTTGCCTGTCAGTGATCTGGCTGAAGACCCAAGAGCCAGACTAACCCGACACTATACCGAAGATATCCCGGACGTCAGCCTGTACGAGATTAGAATGGCTCTCAAACAGCTCAAGAACAACAAGGCACCGGGTGATGATGGAATTACGGCTGAACTTCTGAAAGCAGGTGGATCACCGGTACTAAAAGCTCTTCAGAAGTTATTTAATTCCGTTATACTCGAGGGACAAACGCCTAAGGCATGGCACAGAAGTGTGGTCGTGCTTTTCTTCAAAAAGGGCGACAACACCCTGCTGAAGAACTACAGACCCATCTCACTTCTGAGCCATGTCTACAAGCTGTTTTCGAGAGTCATTACGAATCGTCTCGCACGCAGGTTTGACGACTTCCAGCCTCCCGAACAAGCCGGTTTCCGAAAAGGCTTTAGTACCATAGACCACATACATACGCTGCGGCAGATTATACAGAAGACCGAAGAGTACAATCAGCCACTATGCTTGGCGTTTGTGGACTATGAGAAGGCCTTTGATTCAGTCGAAACCTGGGCTGTGCTACAGTCTCTCCAGCGGTGCCAAATTGACCATCGATACATCGAGGTGTTGAAATGTCTGTATGAAAACGCCACCATGTCGGTTCGCCTCCAAGACCAGAACTCGAAACCTATCCAGTTGCAGCGAGGGGTGAGACAGGGAGACGTTATATCTCCGAAACTGTTTACCGCCGCCCTGGAAGATGTTTTTAAGCTTCTGGACTGGGGTGGACTCGGCATCAATATCAACGGCGAGTACATATCCCACCTCCGATTCGCTGATGATATCGTGGTCATGGCTGAGACTATGGAAGACCTACGCACAATGCTCGATGGCCTCAGTAAGGTCTCTCAACAAGTGGGTCTTAAAATGAACATGGACAAGACGAAAATAATGTTAAATGTCCGTGTCGCACCCACTCCTCTAAAGGTTGGAGACTCTACACTGGAAGTTGTTGACGAATATGTATACCTGGGACAAACAGTCCAGTTAGGTAGGTCCAACTTCAAGAAAGAGATCAATCGACGAATCCAACTCGGCTGGGCAGCGTTCGGGAAGCTTCGCAATATCTTCACGTCCCAAATACCGCAGTGTCTCAAGACTAAGGTCTTTGACCAGTGTGTGTTGCCAGTGATGACTTACGGAACTGAGACATGGTCGCTTACTATGGGCCTCATAAGAAGGCTCAAGGTCACCCAAAGGGCAATGGAGCGTGCTATGCTCGGAGTTTCTCTGCGTGATCGAATCAGAAACGAGGAGATCCGCAGGAGAACTAAAGTAACCGACATAGCTCACAGAATCGCTAAACTGAAGTGGCAGTGGGCAGGGCACATAGCTCGTAGAACAGATGGCCGATGGGGCAGTAAAGTTCTCGAGTGGCGACCGCGCACCGGAAAACGTAGCGTAGGCAGGCCTCCCACGCGGTGGACCGATGACCTGGTGAAGGTCGCGGGAAGCCGATGGATGCGGGCAGCGCAGGACCGGTCGTCGTGGAAATCCTTGGGGGAGGCCTTTGTCCAGCAGTGGACGATTTGTGGCTGATATGATGATGATGATGATGTACGTTTATCTGAAGCTTTTACGGTGAAGGAAAACATCGTGAGGAAACCTGTGTACTCTTCTACGAAGAAACTCGAAGGTTGCGTCTGAAGTCGATTAACCCGCACTGGGTCCTCGTGGTCAATTAAGGCCCGAGCGGCTCGGTGGGAACGTATATGAGCCGATATGATTGATGTAGACAATAGACAGATTTTTATTTGACACAAACACACACCGATTACCCAACATAAAAAAAAAGTAAAACACATAGAAACAGAAAAAAAAACTAAAAAAAGTTAACACAAAAAACAAATAAGACCAACGGAATCGGTGTAGTGCGATGTCAAAATGGACTTTTCTCAGCATTAGCTGAAGTAAAACTTCTTTAGCTCCATCTATATGTATGAAAGTAAATACTTAGTCTTCAGAAAAAAAAAGTGTATGTGTCAGCTCCGACGCACGACTGGAGTTTACTACTTAAGTACGATTGTCTTAACAAGCACAAAACAGGGCTTGACTTTAGTTTTAAGTTTACTCTGCACAGTTTTTATAACTAATCATTCCAATTTCCGGCCTCTTTTCATAGCTGATGTGTCAGGTGTTTTAGCTCCCATGGTCGCAGCTACTAATGATCCATTTGGTGTTTGGCAGCGACTAACCTCGTATGCTTTAGATGCGGTTATACGAGCATATCTTAGGTCATACCATAAAGGGCTCTAACATTGGTTTTGTGTTGACTCTTCAATTAAATCAAAAGCATTTTTGTTAAGTTGAGTGTGCAAAGTCCTGATCCACGACGTAGTTGCATGTACCCAATAGCATCGTCACCATAAGATTCTCGTGCAGCCCTGAAAATGCAAACTAATTACTTACTGTAAACAAAATTTATTCTTTATAACCTAAAAAACTACTACAGAAAGAAAGACTATTATTTCGCCTTAGCAGAATTAAGGTTACTTACGTAGTGTGACAAAAATAATGGAAACTGGGGATAAAAACCCTTACGGAATTTGCCACATATGATACGTAAGATTTAGAGGTTCGGGCCTAAACGGAGTTTTAAGAAAAATATTATGGGGTAAATTAGAATATATGTATTTTATAATTTTTGTAAAAAAGAAGGAACAATATAAGTACTAGAAAATGTTATTTTATGGAATGCCGGTAGGCAACGATCGTCGCTCCCCAGTATTCGAATAAACCATAAATAAAATTATGAGAATTTCAATTAACCTTGGGTTGGTATTACACAGAAACACATAAAACACTAATTAATTTAAAATTAAATTACAAAAAGGTAGATTTTCGCCGTTAACAATTTACTAAAGTTCCACTTCCCTTTAAGCTGCCAGTAGGACGCGCAGTGCGGCAAAAATTGACAGCGCCAGCGAGAAATGCTGCGGCCCAGGACTGGCAATGATCGACGGCTTTTTCCCGAAGTGGACGTGCAGTGCGGCAAAAATTGACAGCGCCTGCGAGAAATGCTGCGGCCCAGGACTGGCAATGATCGACGGCTTTTTCCTGAAGTACTTGGAAGCTCGGGAGCGGCAAACCCGAGCGTACGGAAAACCCTACAAAATAATAGTACATGAAGCTCGCACCAGCACCAACCAAAAACGCACCATGGTTTCCGAACATAAATTACTTACCTCCGATTAACAATTAGGAGGGCTTTGTAAAAATCCAATTATCTATATCTTTAAATTTTGATCATGGTTACAATCACTTATTTTCTTCTTGTCAAAAAGTAACAAATATTTTCAAATTAAATTTCCATAGATGAACAAAATCAAAAGAGAATTTAATTATGAAACGCAAGAAAGGAGATCGGCTCGAAACGATAGTTTGCGTTTCAGTAGGTAGTGTTATATTATTTTATAGTACTTACATTGCTGTTTTTACATTTCTCAGCTCTGCAGAATAAAAATCGGGGTTATTTTTAAAGAACATGATTGTGTCCACTTTGGGCAAGTTTCTGCTATCTGCTTTCACAAAATTGACACCCATGATGGAGTGGAATACCAAATTATATAAAAATCACAAATTTTAAAATCTTAGCAGATCAAAAATTTTAAGACTGCAACTGATTTGATTACTGTGTTGTGACTTCATTTTAGATTTCGTAGTGACTTATATTCTTTTTGTCAGATTCAGCTAATCCTGACTGTTTTGTATCACGCGACAGAGGTGCGCACAATAGGTTGCGCGTAAAAAACGTAACGCGCAAAGAGAATATAACAAACTACGTTTTCGATCACTAGATTTTACTCCTCATATTTTTTTCATACCGGGCGCCTTATATGCAAATCGATTCTTAAGGAGTAAACTCCAATAATAAAATCTTTTTTCCATATGGAGGTAAATACAGCTATACAGCTACACATGAGGAGAAGTATGTCATAAGGTATTCTACATTTCTGGGGTCATTTACGTGATATAGTATCTCTCTCTGGAGCTATAGAATCTCATTCAAACCTACCTTTTAATGAGTAGAATCTTAAGGTAAAATAGAGCATATTTTTACCTGACTGCCAGGAGGGTAATGTGTTTCCGGTGTATGTATGTACGTCTGTTTCTTTGGTTGAGCCTGTACCATAAACAGTTCAGACACACGGACTTCATTCCAGCTGCAAATTCGCAGTTTGGATGCAGTTAAAGCGCAACTAACTAGGAGAACTGTATCCAAAATCCAAACTGCAGCTGGCTTGCAGTCGAAATACAGTCCGTGTGTCTAGACACTTAGGGTTCCTTTTTGACTACGGATGTGGCACTTCGGTAGGAGTAGGTACTGGTAGGGCGTAGATTAATGACCGTACGTGAACACAATTAGATGTATTTCGTAATTTTAAAAAAAAACACATCAAATTAAAAAGTGAAAAATAATTCTTAATATAAACTGAAAACAACAATGAACGAAAAATACTAACTGTAAAAAAGTGTGGGTTGCTCGCGATATACGAAAAATGTGGCACAATAATACTAGTATTTTTCGGTCATTATTGTTTTCAACTTATATTAATAATTATTTTTCACTTTTTAGTTTGATGTTACTTTAAAAGCGTGTTTTTTAGTTTTTTTAAAGTATATTTATTTTTCAATTTTTAGTTCACGATAATAAGATGAACTTATGAAATTATTGTATTGTCACTGATGTATGATAAATGTACAAATTTTGAATTAAGTCTGTCTGTTTAAAGTGGGTCAAAATCGAGCGCAAAGGAGTCGGTTACAAACATACATATATACAGGTGAAGCTAATAAAAGCGTGATAAAAATTTATGATCCAAGATGGGTCTTCAAGAGAGTATCAGTTTTCAATCAGTTTCTTAACATACATTCCAAATATGTAGTTATTTTACATACAAGACAAGGTTTAATGGTTAAGAATATTGAAGGATAGGAAATAATTCGGATTTTGAAGCACATGTGTCACATTTTACTTGTTGTTTGATGTGACACATAGGTTGTTATATGCCAGTGCATGAGAAGTAGATCAAAAGGAAGGAGAATAAATAACAGCGACGCGTTACCGCGTTACACGGAAGCCTATTAGAGCAGTATGAGAAGTAAATTATACCAAATAAATTTAATTAAAAAATTAATCATGACGTATCGATAAATCTACTTACTGCAGGCGGCGGCACCTCATTAGTTCTTTAGGTAGTAAGTACTTAGCATTGACCTAATGAGTGCGTTGTATACTATCGATACTAGTATCAAAAGGTCACAGTCGTGACACGAACACCTTTGCTTTGGTTGCTCTAAAAATATTCGCATAGAGTTTATTCGTTTTAGATACACTTTTACCGGCTTCAAAAAAGGAGGTATTCGACACGTATGTATCTTTTTAAATCCATAATTGGCAAGTCCTTGGCATCATCTCACCTGACGGTAAATGATGATGATGCCAAAGATGAAAGCGGGCTTACCGAGATTCCCTAGCGCAATGGGGAACTAGCTATCTTATCTTCAAGCCGGAACACATCAATGCTCTTAACATTGATGTTGAGCGGCAAGACTTAGATAAGATAGTGGTAGCCAGCCAGGCGGGCTAAGAAAATGCCCTTCCACCAACCAAACCGAGTTTTACAAAGTGAGAATCCGACTGGAATCGAACCCGCGAACTCCTGATGTAAAGCTAATGGACTTAAAACTCTATAGTCTGCTTAGTAGCAAACAGAGGTGTTCCTCGATAGTCTTGCTTAGTATCAAACAGAGATGTTCCTCGACAGTCCTTTAGCAAACAGAGATGTTTCTTGATAGTCTGCTTAGTAGCAAACAGAGATGTTCCTCGATAGTCTGCTTAGAAGCAAACAGAGATTCTCCTCGATAGTCTGCTCAGTAGCAAACAGAGATGTTCCTCGATAGTCTGCTTAGAAGCAAACAGAGATTCTCCTCGATAGTCTGCTCAGTAGCAAACAGAGGTGTTCTTCGATAGTCTGCTTAGTAGCAAACAGAGTGATCCTCGATAGTCTGCTTAGAAGTAAACAGAGATGTTCCTCGATAGTCTGCTTAGAAGCAAACAGAGATTCTCCTCGATAGTCTGCTCAGTAGCCAACAGAGGTGTTCCTCGATAGTCTGCTTAGTAGCAAACAGAGATGTTCCTCGATAGTCTGCTTAGTAGCAAACAGAGATGTTCCTCGACAGTCTACTTAGTAGCAAACCGAGATGTTTCTCGATAGTCTGCTTAGTAGCAAACAGAGATGTTCCTCGACAGTCCTTTAGCAAACAGTGATGTTCCTTGATAGTCTGCTTAGTAGCAAACAGAGGTGTACCTCGATAGTCTGCTTAGTAGCAAACAGAGATGTTCCTCGATAGTCTGCTTAGAAGCAAACAGAGATTCTCCTCGATAGTCTGCTCAGTAGCAAACATAGGTGTTCCTCGATAGTCTGCTTAGTAGCAAACAGAGATGTTCCTCGATAGTCTGCTTAGTAGCAAACAGAGATGTTCCTCGATAGTCTGCTTAGAAGCAAACAGAGATTCTCCTCGATAGTCTGCTCAGTAGCAAACAGAGATGTTCCTCGATAGTCTGCTTAGAAGCAGAGATTCTCCTCAATAGTCTGCTCAGTAGCAAACAGAGATGTTCCTCGATAGTCTGCTTAGAAGCAAACAGAGATTCTCCTCGATAGTCTGCTCAGTAGCAAACAGAGGTGTTTCTCGATAGTCTGCTTAGTAGCAAACAGAGTGTTCCTCGATAGTCTGCTCAGTAGCAAACAGAGATGTTCCTCGATAGTCTGCTCAGTAGCAAACAGAGGTGTTCCTCGACAGTCTGCTTAGTAGCAAACAGAGATGTTCCTCGATAGTCTGCTTAGTAGCAATATTTTCTACTTTCTTTCTGCTTAGAAGACATAGGGTAAGTACTTTTTACCCGACTACTCAAGAAAAAGAAGCAAAGTTTTTTTTGGAGTCGTGTTTCGAATTTTTAATTGAATTGGTTATCTTATAAAAAGTTTTCTTTTATCGTAAGTTCATCGGAAAGGAAAACATCGTGAGGAAACTTGCACACGCCTGCAAAAAAACTCGAAGGTTGTGTGTTAGGTCGAAATACCCGCACTGGGCCCGCGTGGTCGACTAAGGCCCGATCGCCCAAATTCAGGGTAGGTTCGAGCTCCTCGGTGGGGACGTATATTAATCTGATATGATGGTTAAAAGTTTTATGTACCGTAAGAGCTTTTTTAAAAAAACTTTTTCCTTCAAAGTTCCTTTGGCTGCACCTCACCTGATGGTAAGTGCCGATGCAGCCGAGGATGTAACACGCAAGCTCAAATAGTGCCCATTCACTCTCGAATTGAAGATTCCGAAATTATTCGAATCGGGGAATACAGACTTCGGCAGCTACTTTAAAATATTTTTATTTTATTTTCTAGGCCAACTTTTTAAATGCAATACCTACAACCTCATTCTTGACAAATGCTTCAAGCCGTATAATTATAATTGCTCGTTGAAAGTTAAATGTTCAGCTGTTTCCTGAGCAAGCGCACTACGCATAGACCGTGTTTCATAGGGTTAGTACAGGTAGGTACAGGTGGTGGCGAACTGGTATGGTCGTAGGGCGGACAATAATAATTAGCGTATCCAGTTGTTTTAATCTTGTAATTAATGTGAACTGTTGTTGGCGACAGGACGGTGGCGTTTGGGATACGCTATAAGCGAAAGCGATTTCTTTACTCACTCGAAAGAAGCTTTCAAAATTCTAATTAAAGTGAAACTTTTATTACATCGTCTCACATTTTTTCATCTGTGTGTTGCATGTCGCGTGACGGTCGCTTTCGTCTGACGGTATGATCGTTTCGTCCTCTGTACCGTAGCGAGAGCAGCCATTCTCAGCTGTAAAGTTTCACTTTTAGCGTGGTTTCATAAAACCACATACTTACTTTTTAGTTCTTGATAGCAAAGGATATGAATGTTCTAGTGATTACAAACAACTTTCCCAAATAAACTATATGTCAAATATGAAAAAAAAATTGGCCCTTTTTGGTCAATTTTGCCGATTTGACAATTTATTATGTATCGAGGATTAAAAATATTTTTTCTGATTTGACGTGTAATTTCTTTAGGCAATTTGTTTGTAATCACGAGTACATGCATATCTTTTGTTATCAAGAACTAATTAAAAGTCACCCTGTATTGTCAAAATATCTTGTGAAAGATTCTTTAGATAGATAGATAGATAAATCATTTATTCATTGACAGTTTAAACATTTGACACAAAGAACAAGATTAAAATAAAAGACGTAATAAAGCAAAATTAAAAAACTAAGTTAAACACAAACAGGACGAACGATGAGTACTGCCAATGACGCGGCGCTGACTCAGCATAATGTTGTGGATTGTATTCCCACAGCTCCACAACGCTGATATTCTGTCAGTACCGGTGGTTGCGTCGTGCGCACCTCGAACGACTATTTCAACACACCTTGAATCCTATACGAGTTACCTATATGTCTAAAACTAAGGAAATAGGCAGTTGCATACAGTATGTCTTTATACCTACATGTGCATTATACATTTTAAATACCCATACTTAAAGCCTAATGAAATTATCATCTTCTTTCTTTTAAACAGATGATGTGACTGGATGGAACCTGTGTAAAGTAAGTAGCGTAAAGAGTCCTAGTGGATGGGGCGGACGAAACCGCTTCCGTGGCGTAATGGTTAGTCCATTCGCTTCACACCAGGAGGTCGTGGGTTCGATTCCCGGCGCGGTCAATTTGTAAGACTCGGTTTGGTTGGTGGTAGGGCATCTTCTAAGCCCGCCTGGCTAGCTACCACAATCTTTCCTAAGTTTTGCCGTCAAACATCAGTGTAAACAACATTGCTGTGCTCCGGCTTTAAGATAAGATAGCCAGTTCTCCACTGCGTTGGGGAATCTTGGTAAGCCCGCTTCCATCTTCAGCATCATCGTCACTTACCATCAGGTGAGATGATGCCAAGGGCTTATCAATTGTGAATAAAAAAACTAAAAAAATAATAAAAATTGCTACGCGTCTATAACTTGTCACCTTTGTTGTCATCAATGAAGGCTGTCAATCGTACCTCCTATGTCACCGGATGTGATGTACGACTGTGTGACCATCTGCGGTTTAGATCCGGTCCGTGGTAGCCTAGTGGCCGGTGACTAGAAAAAGACTCCTTTAAATAGATCCCGTGCAACTATCCTTAGGGTCTGTTCATACTGGAGTGAGTTAAAGCGAAGCGGATTCGCGCAACTTCGCGTACAGCGTACATGTCACTATTATTTATTTATTATGATCGCGCAATCACGTAGGATCGTTAATTGATCATTAGTTAATCCTGAAACCAATTATTTTTGAAGAAACTCGAAGGTTGTGTGTGAAGTTGACCAACCCGCACTGGGCCCGCGTGGTCGACTAAGGCCCGATCGCCCTAATTTAGGGTAGGCTCGAGCCTCTTGGTGGGGACGTATATGAGCTGATACGAGACAAGAAGTAAAGAAGGATTTTTTGAAATTATCGCGGTTTGAATAACTCGCGGGTAAGACAACGTCTGCCGGCTGTTAGTATAGCTGTGAACTCGTGTATTGACTTATAAAAGATCCTTAACTGAAGCCAGAGATCTTACGAATTCTTTTTTAAATTTTTTTTCATTCTCAATTGGTAAGCCCTTTGCATGACGTAGGCACGTCCACATCGAGGGGCTCGAGCCTACCATGAATTACAGCAATCGGGCCTTAGTCGACCACGCGGGTGGTGGAGTTAGGAGTACCTAACTATAGTAATTTCAAACGGAAGAGCTACACGTGACTGTTGAAAATAAGTATGCTCTAGACACGAGACATTGTTACTAACATATAATAATAGTGATGCGGTCTTAGCTCAGCGCAACTTGTATGGGGTCGATCACGCAGGTTAACTGACCTGAAGCATGGTCATAACCTGGATGGGTTTGATTTTTTGTTTTTTTTTATTCACAATAGGTAAGACCTTTGCATCTTCTCACGAAGTAACGATGATGCCGAAGATGGAAGCGGGCTTACCAAGATTTCATAACACAATGCAGAATTGGCTAGTGGCTATCAGGTACGAGGTATCTTCAAGCCGGAATACAGCAATGTTGTCTATCTATAATCTATAATAATATAATAAAACTGTAACGGGGCCGTGTCTGTACATAAAATATTTTTGGAAAATAATAACTGTGGTGGACATTACTAACGATACAGAGGCCAAAACAACAACTTTTGGAATTTTTGTCTGTCTGTATGTTCGCGCATCACGCAAAAACTACCAGGCCTATTTTGATGAAATTTTGTATGGTGGTTCCTTATAGCCCGGGTTAACATATAGGATACTTTTTATCCCGGAAAATGTAATAGTTCCCGTGGGAAAATCAAAAGTATACATTTATAGAATGGCTCACCACGCAAATGTGGCTTGACCTATTACAATCAAATTTTACACGTTGATACCCTTATCGCAAACTAAAAATGGGACATTATGAATCCCAAAGAAATTAAGGGATCCTTCAGGAATGCAAAAAAAAAATCTTTAGAATGGCTCAACGTAACAATATGAAACCTTTACATTGGGATGGGGTGTTTTGACCATCATTGTATAGGCGGGTATTTTTTATCCTGGAAAACTAAAGAGGTCCCTTGGGAAATTATCTATCGATACTTACAATAATAACAATTAGAGTACTTTTTTCCACATACTAGCTATTAGCATGTCAATAGATGGCACTGCAGGGATAATAAAACGCACTTATGTTGTATTAAAACATTAAAATATTATTTCATACTTTTGAGTGGATTTCTTTTATGTATTTTATTACGCTATTTTACACAACTCTAACTCTGGAACAATGGCACGTAGCGATGTGTTTCATAGACGAACAGATAGGTATTTTTTTACAGATTGCAAAAGTGTAAAAAAATTAAAAACACATTTAAATCGAGTTTAGCATCTTTTAACAGGAGGCACAGATATGGGAACTCTTCTGACGGCGACTATTTGCGTGTGGCAGTTGCTCTCCGCCTGCAATATCAATATCTGTGAACCTCATCAATGTATTTGCGGGTCCACGGTGGAGGCGATTGGCCATCACTCACTGAGTTACGGTCGTTGTTTCTGAAGATTCCCACGTCACCAATTCCTTAATGACCTCACTCGGAGGGCACTGGTCTCGGCCAGATGGAATATTCCATCTTTGATGCAGACGCCGGGCTTTAGTCGATCTGATGGCAAAAGGCCGGAGGGTTTAAACAGGTGCTATGGCAGAGAGGAACGTGCCTGCATTGGGACGTCACTTTTTTTGCCTCACTCCTCACCCGTGCGGTACTGCTGCTCAATTTGCGGCGAGAAAAAAGCATAATAAGTGCTCGGTCTTGGAGGCAAATTACTGCTTTGTGCCGCTGGTCTGTGAGACAACCGGCTGCTGAACCCTCAGCAGAGGCCTTTGCCTTCACAAAGGAGATTGGCCGTCGCCTTCGAGAGAGATGTGACGTGAGGTCCTACTTGCTGCTAAGGTTGTCTATTGCCATCCAGCGCGGCAACGAGAAGTGCGTCATGGGCTCCTTTGGAGCTTATACGACTCGAGGATTTGACCCATATTAATATTTTTAGGAATTTTTTTATTACTAGATTGATATAATGATTTAAATTATTTTTTTGATAATATAGGTATATGTGTTATTTCATCATATCAGTTTATATACGTCCCCACCAAGGGGCTCGATCTGCCCTGAGTTAGGGCGATCAGGCCTTAGACGATTACGCGGGTTTCTTCGCAGGCGTGTACAGGTTTCCTCACGATGTTTTTCTCAACTTAATATTATAAATGTGAAAATGTGTTGGTTGGTTTGTTACCTATTCACACTTCAACACCTCTACCAATCTTGATGAAATTTGGAATGCAGGTAGCCTGTATCACTGGGAATCAAATAGTCTACTTTTCTGAGGAAAAAGTCCCTAAGGAAAAAGTTCCTGAGGAAGCTAAAACAATACTCTTTGTTCGTTTAAAATGGGTTGGTGTGATTTTTAGCACAGAGATGAGGTGTAAAATGATATAATTTACTAAAAAGTATATCCAGATATAGTTACCGAGGGATCTGGGGACAACTGTTTTCTACGCTCGCGCACGCGTCGGTGGCGTCGCAACGGAGCAACGGAATAAAGAGATTTTTTGTATAGAATTTGTTGAGGGGGTGGGAAGTGACAAAGACTGCTAATCCGAATAGCCCGATACAGTTCCTGAGGTACCTGGAGAAAACTCATGTCCACACTTGCAAGCTGATTGCGGCTCGCGCACCACTCACCCTCAAAAAGAGTCATTATAGCTATGTCCACGCGGGCGAAGCCGCGGGCAAAAGCTAGTTAACAAATAAACGTGTTATCTATCTATCTATCTATCTATCTAACACTGACGTTTTGCGGCAAGACTTAGATAAGATGGTGGTAGCTATAGCCAGGCGGGCTTAGAAAATGCCCTATCACCAACCAAACCGAGACTTACAAGTTGACCCCACCTGGAATCGAATCCGCGACATCCTGGTGTGAAGAGAATGGAGTAACCATTACGCCACATTACGGTTATAATTCACGAGAATGCAAGAAAAACCTCCGATAGAAGCCAAAAATTTTCGCTACTTCAGAAAGGTTTTCCTTCGAAAGCGATATTCATTAGAAATTTCGTGTCGCTTAGCTTCCGTGTCAGTGTGACTTAAGCCTTACTCTACACACTGCTGCGAACTTGTTATTAAAGTTATTATAATTGATGTTAGAATTTTAAAATGTCAATTCTAATGCCTGAATTATTTTAGTATGTGTTTAAAAATACTAGTATTTAAGCTGATGGTACACCTGGAGGTAGCTAGAGCTGGCATAAACACCAGACTTGCAAAAATTTTATTATCAAATATCTAAGCTCTAACAAATCACACATAGTAATTAAAAAATGGAGGTTGGCTGTAGCGGAGTTAAGGTCGCTTAACTTTTAAGATTGGTAAATATAACGCTTCAATTAAATTTATGTTAATAAAAAAATTAAATCGATATTACCGGTAGTTCAGGATTAATAAGCATTTTTAGTACAATTTTAAAACTTTTTCTAAGAAATTTCGACAGTCTTCGCAGGTCTCGGGTACCTTGTTTTGGCATGTTTGAAGAACCAACATTAGAGCGATATGCCTCCCCTTGCTGTATCTTTAGTGCGATATGCCTCCCCTTGCTGTAACTTTAGTGCAATATGTTTCCCCTTGCTGTATCTTTAGTGCAATATGCCTCCCCTTGCTGTATCTTTAGTGCGATATGCCTCCCCTTGCTGTATCTTTAGTGCGATATGCCTCCCCTTGCTGTATCTTTAGTGCAATATGCTTCCCCTTGCTGTATCTTTTCTAGTTTTCGAGATCTTAGTTACAGTACATAACTTCTATTATGCAAATTTTTGTAAAAAAACTGGCCAAGTGCGAGTCAGAAACGCACACAAAGGGTTCCGTACCATCATACTAGATGGCGTTAGTTTCTTCACGTGTAAAAAATTCCGTACCATCATACTAGATGGCGATGGTGTATACAAGTTTGAAAAAACCTTTTTTTCTAATTTTTAGTACTTGTTGTTATAGCGGCAACAGAAATACATCATCTGTGAATATTTAAAATGTATAGATTCAAGATTCAAGAAATTTATTCAAAATAGGTGCAAATTACACTCTTTCTGATAGTCATATAATAATAATTATAATTTCATTTGTGGAAAATCATGAATTAAACAATCATTAGTTAATAATTTCAACATTCAATCCCTGAAATAAACCAGATTATGTCATTAGAACATGAAAACAATACGACACGAAAAGTTATACTTTTTTGAAACTAAAGAAAAGTAATAAAAACATTTAAAAATCGAGAATTGGGCCTCATTGATTTGAACTTAAAATGAATAGACTTACGTTCGATATTATTCTAACAAGTCTCAATTGAGTTGTCTCCGTTAATTGAGTCATCTTAAAACCTTAACTCTGTCCCTTCAATTTCTTATATTTATTTCATTGGGGTTATTATAGAACAGTTTTATTGCCTTAATAGATGCGTCTGTATTAATTATTTAGATAAAGTATCTACTTCTGTGGATACGCCGGCAGATGCCAGGTTACCAAACCCAACGACGATACCAAAGTATATATATTAGTACTAACGCACAGTATGGACATTCCCTGCCGCTCTCTAGATTCCGACCTCACCCCCTCGTCACCCATATTAAAACAGATTGGTTATAGTTTGGTTCTCGAACGTATGGGATTCCGCCGTGATTTTGTTTGCTCCGTCATTTGTTTTTAGAAATGTCATTTCACGACCGTTGTATGCAGTCTCCGGGGTGTGACGGAACTAAGACATGGTGGCTTACTATGGGCCTCATAAGAAGGCTCAAGGTCACCCAAAGGGCAATAGAGCGTGCTATGCTCGGAGTTTCTCTGCGTGATCGAATCAGAAACGAGGAGATCCGTAAGAGAACCAAAGTAACCGATATTGCTCTCAGAATTGCTAAACTTAAGTGGCAGTGGCCGGGGCACATTGCTCGTAGAACAGATGGCCGTTGGGGCAGTAAAGTTCTCGAGTGGCGACCACGCACCGGAAAGCGTAGTGTAGGCAGGCGTCCCACTCGGTGGACCGATGACCTGGTGAAGGTCGCGGGAAGGCGCTGGATGCGGGCAGCGCAGAACCGGTCGTCGTGGAGATCCTTGGGGGAGGCCTATGTCCAGCAGTGGACTTCCTTCGGCTGATATGATGATGATGACAGACACGGCCCCGTTACAGATTTATTAATGGGTTGTGTTATGTTTTACAAGCTTTTATTTAACTTGCATTGCAATGTATGTATGTTTGTTCGGGTGGAATATTGCAAGTAAAATTTGACCCACTTCCTGGTTTCCGATTAAGTTGAAATTGTGCATGCATATGAATCATCATTACAGCTCATATACGTCCCCACCGAGGGGCTCGAGCCTACCCTGAATCAGGGCGATTAGGCCTTAGACGACCACGCGGGCCCAGTGCGGGTTGGTCGACTTCACACACAACCTTCGAGTTTCTTCGCAGGCGTGTGCAGGTTTCCTCACGATGTTTTCCTTCACCGTTAAAGCAATCGGTAAGTATGTACGTAAGTTTTTTTTGAAAAACTCATTGGTACATTGACCGTCCAGATTTGAACCCGGTACCTCTGGTTAGATGGACCGAGTCGTTACCGGTTGAGCCACCGAATATGCATATGAATATCGCATGACAATACAATATTAAAAGCTTGTTCCTAAAAAATTTTTAGGAATTTTCAAAAATTATTTACATTAAGACCATTGATGTTAAGACGGTAAATAACAATGATGTTGATGATGGAAGCCGGACTTACCGAGATTCCCCAACGCAATGGGGCATTGTGTCAACAATTGGAAGATTTCTTGGATTAGGTAACCTCACACATCCATCACTTGCTGAACGAAGTCAGATACGACTGATCCTCTCGATTATTACTCCTTGCCTGCGTCAGTTTTTACCGATTCCTATAAATTGGGCATTTTCAAGGCAAGAGTGAATAGGCATTATTTGAGTTTGCGTGTACCATCCTCGACTGCATCATCAGTTACCATCAGGTGAGTTGCAGTCAAACGCATTCAAATTTTTATATAAAAAAAAAAACTTTTACAAATTTATACAAGCATTTGTAGAAATTAAAAGGGCTATTTATCGTAAAGATATTATTGATAGTTCTCATTAGTCGCGATGTGCGTTGAGCCAGGTGTCGCAAGGTTTTCCCACGAAATACAAAATAAAATGCCTGTGCTATGCAGCTAAAACCAGTCTACGCACGGTGGATAAGTCAGATCTTGGCGATCTTGTTTGCGGGGTTGATAAGGTGATAAGGATTAATAAATGCAGGTAGATATGGCATTAATATTATCAGCAATGATATTTTACACAGTCATATTGCTTCACGACATTCAATAGATTAAATTAAAAGGGCTAATTAATCGTAAAGATATTATTGATAGTTCTCATGAGTCGCGATGTGTGTAGAGCCAGGTGTCGCAAGGTTTTCCCACGAAAGTCAAAATAAAAGCAATGCCTGTGCTATGCAGCTAAATTAGTCTACGAACGGTGGATAATAATAATTATAATAATAATATCATTTATTTTCAGACCAAAGATCCATATTTATAATAAGTCCAAAGACCAAAGATCCATATTTAGGATAAGTCAGATCTTGGCGATCTTGTTTGCGGGGTTGATAAGGTGATAAGGATTAATAAATGCAGGTAGATATGGCATTAATATTATCAGCAATGATATTTTACACAGTCATATTGCTTCACGACATTCAAGAGATTAAATTAAAAGGGCTAATTAATCGTAAAGATATTATTGATAGTTCTCATGAGTCGCGATGTGCGTTGAGCCAGGTGTCGCAAGGTTTTCCCACGAAAGTCTAAATAAAAGCAATGCCTGTGCTATGCAGCTAAAACCAGTCTACGAACGGTGGATAAGTCAGATCTTGGCGATCTTGTTTGCGGGGTTGATAAGGTGATAAGGATTAATAAATGCAGGTAGATATGGCATTAATATTATCAGCAATGATATTTTACACAGTCATATTGCTTCACGACATTCAATAGATTAAATTAAAAGGGCTAATTAATCGTAAAGATATTATTGATAGTTCTCATGAGTCGCGATGTGTGTAGAGCCAGGTGTCGCAAGGTTTTCCCACGAAAGTCAAAATAAAAGCAATGCCTGTGCTATGCAGCTAAAACCAGTCTACGAACGGTGGATAAGTCAGATCTTGGCGATCTTGTTTGCGGGGTTGATAAGGTGATAAGGATTAATAAATGCAGGTAGATATGGCATTAATATTATCAGCAATGATATTTTACACAGTCATATTGCTTCACGACATTCAATAGATTAAATTAAAAGTGCTAATTAATCGTAAAGATATTATTGATAGTTCTCATTAGTCGCGATGTGCGTAGAGCCAGGTGTCGCAAGGTTTTCCCACGAAAGTCAAAATAAAAGCAATGCCTGTGCTATGCAGCTAAAACCAGTCTACGAACGGTGGATAAGTCAGATCTTGGCGATCTTGTTTGCGGGGTTGATAAGGTGATAAGGATTAATAAATGCAGGTAGATATGGCATTAATATTATCAGCAATGATATTTTACACAGTCATATTGCTTCACGACATTCAATAGATTAAATTAAAAGGGCTAATTAATCGTAAAGATATTATTGATAGTTCTCATGAGTCGCGATGTGTGTAGAGCCAGGTGTCGCAAGGTTTTCCCACGAAAGTCAAAATAAAAGCAATGCCTGTGCTATGCAGCTAAAACCAGTCTACGAACGGTGGATAAGTCAGATCTTGGCGATCTTGTTTGCGGGGTTGATAAGGTGATAAGGATTAATAAATGCAGGTAGATATGGCATTAATATTATCAGCAATGATATTTTACACAGTCATATTGCTTCACGACATTCAATAGATTAAATTAAAAGGGCTAATTAATCGTAAAGTTATTATTGATAGTTCTCATGAGTCGCGATGTGTGTAGAGCCAGGTGTCGCAAGGTTTTCCCACGAAAGTCAAAATAAAAGCAATGCCTGTGCTATGCAGCTAAAACCAGTCTACGAACGGTGGATAAGTCAGATCTTGGCGATCTTGTTTGCGGGGTTGATAAGGTGATAAGGATTAATAAATGCAGGTAGATATGGCATTATTATTATCAGCAATGATATTTTACACAGTCATATTGCTTCACGTCATTCAAGAGATTAAATTAAAAGGGCTATTAATCGTAAAGATATTATTGATAGTTCTCATGAGTCGCGATGTGTGTAGAGCCAGGTGTCGCAAGGTTTTCCCACGAAAGTCAAAATAAAAGCAATGCCTGTGCTATGCAGCTAAATTAGTCTACGAACGGTGGATAATAATAATTATAATAATAATATCATTTATTTTCAGACCAAAGATCCATATTTATAATAAGTCCAAAGACCAAAGATCCATATTTAGGATAAGTCAGATCTTGGCGATCTTGTTTGCGGGGTTGATAAGGTGATAAGGATTAATAAATGCAGGTAGATATGGCATTATTATTATCAGCAATTATATTTTACACAGTCATATTGCTTCACGACATTCAAGAGATTAAATTAAAAGGGCTAATTAATCGTAAAGATATTATTGATAGTTCTCATGAGTCGCGATGTGTATAGAGCCAGGTGTCGCAAGGTTTTCCCACGAAAGTCAAAATAAAAGCAATGCCTGTGCTATGCAGCTAAAACCAGTCTACGAACGGTGGATAAGTCAGATCTTGGCGATCCTGTTTGCGGGGTTGATAAGGTGATAAGGATTAATAAATGCAGGTAGATATGGCATTAATATTATCAGCAATGATATTTTACACAGTCATATTGCTTCACGTCATTCAAGAGATTAAATTAAAAGGGCTAATTAATCGTAAAGATATTATTGATAGTTCTCATGAGTCGCGATGTGTATAGAGCCAGGTGTCGCAAGGTTTTCCCACGAAAGTCAAAATAAAAGCAATGCCTGTGCTATGCAGCTAAAACCAGTCTACGAACGGTGGATAAGTCAGATCTTGGCGATCTTGTTTGCGGGGTTGATAAGGTGATAAGGATTAATAAATGCAGGTAGATATGGCATTAATATTATCAGCAATGATATTTTACACAGTCATATTGCTTCACGTCATTCAAGAGATTAAATTAAAAGGGCTAATTAATCGTAAAGATATTATTGATAGTTCTCATGAGTCGCGATGTGTATAGAGCCAGGTGTCGCAAGGTTTTCCCACGAAAGTCAAAATAAAAGCAATGCCTGTGCTATGCAGCTAAAACCAGTCTACGAACGGTGGATAAGTCAGATCTTGGCGATCTTGTTTGCGGGGTTGATAAGGTGATAAGGATTAATAAATGCAGGTAGATATGGCATTAATATTATCAGCAATGATATTTTACACAGTCATATTGCTTCACGTCATTCAAGAGATTAAATTAAAAGGGCTAATTAATCGTAAAGATATTATTGATAGTTCTCATGAGTCGCGATATGTATAGAGCCAGGTGTCGCAAGGTTTTCCCACGAAAGTCAAAATAAAAGCAATGCCTGTGCTATGCAGCTAAAACCAGTCTACGAACGGTGGATAAGTCAGATCTTGGCGATCCTGTTTGCGGGGTTGATAAGGTGATAAGGATTAATAAATGCAGGTAGATATGGCATTAATATTATCAGCAATGATATTTTACACAGTCATATTGCTTCACGACATTCAATAGATTAAATTAAAAGGGCTAATTAATCGTAAAGATATTATTGATAGTTCTCATGAGTCGCGATGTGCGTAGAGCCAGGTGTCGCAAGGTTTTCCCACGAAAGTCAAAATAAAAGCAATGCCTGTGCTATGCAGCTAAAACCAGTCTACGAACGGTGGATAAGTCAGATCTTGGCGATCCTGTTTGCGGGGTTGATAAGGTGATAAGGATTAATAAATGCAGGTAGATATTGCATTATTTGATAATTTTGATTGTAGTTCATGGTGGAATATTATATCACTCATTTTGGTATATATTTACACTATTTCGATTCGATTCCCGGTGGGGTCAACTTGTAAGACTCGGTTTGGTGGGTTGTAGGGCGTTTTCTAAGCCTACCACCATCTTATATAAGTCTTGCCGCCAACCATCAGTGTTAACACCATTGATGTGTTGAAGATAAGATAGCCAGTTCTCCATTGCGTTGGGGAATCTTGGTAAGGCCGCTTCCATCTTCGGCATCATCGTCACTTACCATCAGGTGAGATGATGCCAAGGGCTTACCAATTGTGAATAATAAAAAACGGTAATTTAAAAACCCGACTGCTACAATTTTTCTTGTATATATTTAAAAACATTTTTAAAAATATGTACAATGAGCTGCTGTTCTATAATTAACCTACCCCTATTAGTCGAATGCCCGTTTGCACTAAACTTCTTAAAGCGCCTAAAGACTATTATTACACAGAAACGCAGTTGGTTTTTTCAGTTTTTTAAATTACCGTTTTTTATTTTATATATTTTTAGTTTTATTATTGAATGAGTTTGTATAGTTACCTATATACACATGACACACATTAAGATTACGCAGATTATTAACTTATCAGTTGATACAATAATATTATCGTAAACGTTGAAGCTCTATTAAATAATTCTGATCGTGTGGCCGATTTAAAAAAAAAATACGATCAAGTGTAGAGATAATCAATACAGCTAATGTTTTAACTAGACTAAGAGCTACATATGCTTGACTTTTAGCAAATATATATACGGCTGAAAAGCCGTAAAAACTTTGTAAACCGTGTCGCCCCCCTAACAGACCACCCTCCAGAAACGAGAGTTGAGCTATGGAAGGATAGTGTCTCTATTACTGGTCCCTTCGTTCCGATCTCCGAGAATCCCTCACCTGGATATAAGTTGCTATTGTCGACCTGGAAATCTCCTAACAGACTCCGGACTCAGGTCGGCCGAAGTAAAGAAAACTTGTTCAGGTGGAGATTCATTGGAGATACGAACCTGGAATGTAGGTGTGGTGCGGTCCTGGACCACCTCATTAAGTGTCCTTCTTGCCCTGTCACCTGCACGCGGGAGGACTTGATGCAGGCCACTGACAAGGCAATTTGCGTGACTCGGTTTTGGGATGGGACTATCTGAGTTTGCCGTCGACTCGAAAAGAAGAGGAAGAAGAAGCCAATATATGTGAACCGAAGTCCACAACCGCTCGATCGAGTGTAGTACCCTGAAGTTTGGGGACAGTTACAGCCCAATTCAGGGCAACTGCTGCGTTAAATTTTTCCTTGTCTTCAAAGTGCGTCAAAATCAATCGTACATGCTTTAATTCGTACACCAACTCCTGGTTGATTATTTTTTATTGTGCGGTCGTCAAACTCAACAAACACCGCTTGCGGTAATTCTCCGGAAAATCTGCACTTTTGTTTGTTTTATTTTAATATACCCAGTGTCCGGTGCGCGGTCGCCACTCGAGAACTTTACTGCCCCATCGGCCATCTGTTCTACGAGCTATGTGCCCTGCCCACTGCCACTTCACGTAGCGTAGGCAGGCCTCCCACGCGGTGGACCGATGACCTGGTGAAGGTCGCGGGAAGCCGATGGATGCGGGCAGCGCAGGACCGGTCGTCGTGGAAATCCTTGGGGGAGGCCTTTGTCCAGCAGTGGACGATTTGTGGCTGATATGATGATGATGATGATGACCCAGTGTCACTCTCACAGTAAATACGTATCTAAAGACACCCCTCAAGCTAAATTCTATCGTGCAGTTCAGGCTGCAGAACGTGCCAAATATTTGAATTTGGCGCCAAAAATCCGCCATTTTGTTTTTTTTTATTTTTATATACCCAGTGTCACTCTCACAGTAAATACGAATCTGACGACACCCCTTAAGCTAAAATCTATCGAGCCGTTCAGGCTGCAGAACGTGCCAAATATTTGAATTTGGCGCCAAAAATCCGCCATTTTGTTTTTTTATTTTGATATACCCAGTGTCACTCTCACAGTAAATACGAATCTGACGACACCCCTTAAGCTAAAATCTATAGAGCCGTTCAGGCTGCAGAACGTGCCAAATATTTGAATTTGGCGCCAAAAATCCGCCATTTTGTTTTTTTTATTTTGATATACCCAGTGTCACTCTCACAGTAAATACGAACCTGACGACACCCCTTAAGCTAAAATCTATCGAGCCGTTCAGGCTGCAGAACGTGCCAAATATTTGAATTTGGCGCCAAAAATCCGCCATTTTGTTTTTTTTGTTTTGATATACCCAGTGTCACTCTCACAGTAAATACAAATCTAACGACACCTCTCAAGCTAAAATCCATCCAGCCGTTCAGGCCGCAGAGCGTGCCAAACAATTATACATACATACATACATGCAAACATACATACATACCCTCGAAAAACCAAACCCTCCTTCTGTCGCAGTCGGGTAAAAAAAGCTTACAGTCAAGAAGACATCTCCAGTCGTCAACATTCGTAAATGAAGGAACATAACGGTCTCAACGGATGTGGCGCTTACCGAGCGTCCATTAAAAAGTGCACCACCACACACACATACACACATCTCTATGCAGTTGGAACAAACTCTTTTATTTGTATAGAATTAATGAAAGTGCTAGGAGAAAAAATGATCTCATACAGTTATCTACTTGAAAAGAAACTCACAATTATTCTTGACGAGTGGTAGATATCTGATGTAAAGTTACATAGTTAATATTCAAGATATAAGAGCTTTTATTTATAGGTAATCGTGATATGCAAGATGCAGTAAACTTAAGTGGCAGTGGGCGGGGCACATAGCTCGTAGAACAGATGGCCGTTAAGTTCTCGAGAGGCAACCGCGCACCGGAAAACGTAGAGTAGGCAGGCCTCTCACTCGGTACTTGTGACCTGGTGAAGGTCGCGGGAAGCCGCTTGATGCGGGCATCGCAGAACCGGTCGTTTTGGAAATTCTTGGAAGAGGCGTATGTCCAAGACCTATACAGGGTGATTTCGGGGTCGTGATCCCAACCATTTTTTTCTGACTCAGTAAATGATTGCGATGCTACCTGTATTTATTTTAATTGAAACAAAGATGATTCGTTATTTACGTATTTTTATTTAAAAATTATTATTGACTCAAAATGCGTGGTCACCCTACTTTTAATTACACCTTTTTATTAATTTTTATTAATAGTAGGGTGACCATGATCTCGAATTATCGCAGTTTTTTTTGCTGACTAAAAGTAAAAGTCGCTGGTGTACTGTTAGTCCTAACCTATCGTGATCCTTAGGAGAAAGTAAGTTAAATGCTTCTTTCTTGCTCCACGACCCCGTAATCACCCTGTATATGTAAAGAGACCTATTTTTAATAAATATATTGAATTGATTTGAACTGAAAAGATTCAATTTTATTTCAAAATAGGTGCAAATTACACTCTTTCTGATAGTCATAAAATAATAATAACATAATGTCATTTGTGAAAAATCAAGAAATAAACAATCATTAGTAAATAACGTCAAAATTCAATCCTTAAAATAAACCAGATTATGTCATTACATAATCTGGTTTATTTTAAGGATTGAATTTTGACGTCAGTAACTAATGTTAACTAATGTTCTAATGAGAACATGAAAACAATATGACACGAAAAGTTGTACATGAAAATCATTGAATGTCATTAGTACCTTTGACAAGAGTAGGCCAATTCACACGGACAGCACCCGGTCACGAGTATAACGCGAGAGTCAGCCATCGCTCCCATCAACCATATTAGAGGGAAAGGAACTACCCGCAGTGGACGTTCTTCGCCTGATATGATGATGATGATGTAAATTTCAGTTAGCTGTAGTAATAATAGATATAGGTGATACATTAAATAATGGTTTCATAAAATGCAGATAAAGATTTGAAGCATCTGGAAATCTATAAATAGTGATTTATATTATTATGTCAGCTCATATACGTCCCCACCGAGGGGCTCGAGCCTACCCTGAAATCAGGGCGATCAGGCCTTAGTCGACCACGCGGGCCCAGTGCGGGTTGGTCGACTTCACACACAACCTTTGAGTTTCATCGTAGGCGTGTGCAGGTTTCCTCACGATGTTTTCCTTCACCGTTAAAGCAATCGGTAAGTATATGTGCGTAGGTTTTGAAAAATTCATTGGTACATTGGCTGTCCAGATTTGAACCCGGTACCTCTGGTTAGAAGGACCGAGTAGTTACAGGTTGAGCCACCGACGCTTTTAGATAGTGATACACGGGGTAATTACGTGTGTTATGTCATTTTTTTATCCAATTTTGATAAGCCCTTGACATCATCTCACCTGATGGTAAGTGACGATGATGCCGAAGATTGAAGCGGGCTCATCAAAATTCCTCAACGCGAATGGGGAACTGGCTATCTTATCTTCATGCTGGAACACATCAATGTCAACATTGATGTTTAGCGGCAAGATTAAGATAAGATCGTGTAAGCTAGCCAGGCGGGCCTAGAAAATGCCCTACCATCAACCCAACCGAGTCTTTCACAGTAAGACCCCGCCGGGAATCGAATCCGCGACCCCCAAGTGTGAAGCGACGCCAATGGGGGTTACATTTTAAAATGAAAACTTTTTGACCTGTCTTACCGCGATGGAAACTAGATAATAACACAGTCAATTTTTAATAATAAAAAAATGTAATTTATTTATTTTATAACATTTATTCAATCCAGAAACAATGTGAGTTGTGTAGGACATATTAAAGTAGGTACCATACAATAAATTACAATTAGTGCTAAAAATTAAATATTACTAAAACAATAATAATAATAAGTAACAAACAAAAAGTAAAAATAATAATAATAAATAAATCAAATGTAGATCTCTGATAAGCATATTATAATGTAGTAAGGCCCCGGACGCCCTAATTCAGGGTAGGCTAGAGCCCCTCGACGGGGATATAATATATAAGCTGAAATGATGATGATGATCTAGTTTACTATATCTTTTATTTAAACCGCCTCCGTGGCGTAATGGTTAGTAAGTCCATTAGCTTCACATCAAGAGGTCGCGGGTTTGATTCTCAGCAGAGTTTAACTTTGTAAGACTCGGTTTAGTTGGGAAGGGCATTTTCTAAGCCCGCCTGGCTAGCTACCACCATCTTTATTTATTTATTATATCTTCTCTATGTCTTACCGCCAAACATAAATATTAACAGTACTGATGTGTTCCAATTTCAAGATAAGATAGCGAGTTCTTCATTGCGTTGGGGGAGCTTGGTAAGCCAGCTGCCATCATCGGCATCATTGTCACTCATGCCGTAAATCAGGTGAGATGATGCCAAGGGCTTACCAATTGTAGATTTAAAAAAATCTGTAAACTATTTCACATAATTAATTGAGAGCGTCGGTGGCGTAACGCCTCCTGTCCGGGACTGTCCGGGAGGTCGTGGTTCGAATCCTGCCGCGTACCAATGTGATTTCGAATTTAGATTTCATATGTACGTTTACCCGACGCTCTTACGGTAAAGGAAAACATCGTGAGGAAACCTGTACACGCCTGCGGAGAAACTCGCAGGTTGTGTGTGAAGCCGACCAACCCGCACTGGGCCCGCGTGGTCGACTAAGGCCCGTTCTCCCTAATTCAGGGTAGGCTCGAGCTCCTCGATGGGGATGTATACGAGCTGAAATGATGAATACAGTTTATCTCATGCTCATGAAGAAGAAAGTACAAAATTGCAATCATCAGGCATAAATTGGAGTCTTTATCGCTTTAATAATTATACCACCAGGTAAATGCTCCTCGATCGTAATTGCAACGTAAAAGAAAAAAATAATAATCAAACCAATCAATCGTTTCAGGATCAGGGCAGCCTTCCCACGACGCCGGCGCACCTGTACATCGGAAGGACTGGTCTAGGCTTTGGTCTATAGTCTGTGCACTAGATTGTGCTGCATGCATACAGCCACGGTTTAAAATAATTTTCGTAAAACATAAAAGCTTTTTGGTTCGAGATTTTATTTGAAATGAGTTTTTATGCTCAAAAAGCCAAATGTTCAAATAAATATAAAAAACAGGTACCAAATTCAAAAAGGTGAAGCCAGGGTTATAAATTATATTCGTGAAAACCTAAAAGCTTTTTGGTACGAGATTTTATTTAAAAAGAGTTTTTATGCTCAAAGAGCCAAATGCTCAAATAGATACTTATAAAAAAACCAGGTTCCAAATTTAAAAAGGTGAAGCCATGGTTTAAAAATAATATTCATAAAACTTGAAACACGCTTTTATTTGAAAAGAGTTTTTATGCTCAAAAAGCCAAATGCTCAAATAAATATAAAAAACAGGTTCCAAATTCAAAAAGTTGAGCACAGTATTGTATTTCCTACGATTCTATTAAAAATAAAATAAAAACGATCCGGTACCTCGATTCCACCTCTAAAGTTCATCATCAGATCAACTTCAAAATAACAAAAGGTTCTATTGTCACCGGGAATACGGCTTCATTCTAAATTTCAGCTAAATCGGACCCTTGGAAATCGCTCTAAAATCGATAGCAAACATTGCAGGTTAAATAATAGCTTGTAAAAAATGGCTATCATAAATGATAAAAAACCGACGGTTTAAAAACCGGTATTTCAATAAACGATTGAGCGGTTAAATGTGGGCGTAACTGTAAATAACTGAAATGGTCGGTTTAATATTCTTAGATGGGCAGTAAATAATCTTCCATATCATACAATTTTACCGCCGAAGAAATAAACTAAGCCAAAAAATTGTTTACCAAAGAAATCGTGTGTGCTTAAGTTTATACATTTCAAAATATGCCAAAATAATTATTTATTAATAATTATTATTGTTTTTTGTCTTATGGCCTTTTTTAAGTTTCTGCACTTAAATAAATTGCAAACTAATAATAACTTTTCAAACTGATTTTATCCCTTTCAGGAGCAACGCAACTACGTCGAATGAGAGCAAACTAAACCGTATTCGAGGTCAATAAAGATTAATATTGACACAGCATCTCTGGAAAACATATAACGTGAAAAAGTTAAGGCAGTAATATTACAGATTTTCGTTATTTTTGACGTCAATTACTTCTAAACGATAGAAAAATTGATTTCATCCCTTTCACGAGCAACGCAACTACAGCGAACGAGAGCAAACTTAACCGTATTCGAGGTCAATAAAGATTAATACTGACACAGCATCCCTGGCAAAGATATTACGTGAAAAAGTTAAGGCAGTAATATTACAGATTTTCGTTATTTTTGACGTCAATTACTCCTAAACGATAGAAAATCCAAAGTTGAAAAAAAATACCCTTATTGTTAATGATGTTTCTTAAAGTCAAAAGCTATTAGAAATACGATTGAGCAGTTTTGGCTCGATAGAAAGATATCCCAAAGATAGGTCTACACCGTTACTTCCAACTCTAGTCATGACTAATACTTTGAACTATAAAATAAAAAAAAATATACAAGAATATTTTTTTATGATAATACAAAGTAAGTAATGTTATTATTTTTTAATATTTTCACTGTAGTTTTTGATTGAAACGAAGAACCATTGAAAAAGTGAAAAAGTGCTGTTATTTTCTTTACTCTTTACACGTAAAGAAAAAGACAGAAATAACTGTTCCAATCAATGTGCCCGGGGTTCACTTCCTCTCAGCCACCCCTGAAGCACCAGTTCGGACCACGTCGTTTGCTAGGCAGCCTCACTTGTGAGTTGGCAGTTATCTTGGTTTGTTTTTATGCCATAATACCAGTGGCGGCAACTGCAGCAACCCGCCACTGAACCTTAACACAAGCGACGAAAGAACAAAAGAAATACAACATCTAGAACGCGCTATTAGAATTTCTTCAGCGATGAGTATTTAAACAGACACCAATCATCAAAAATTGGTCCACGGCCGGACCCCAGGCATATCACCTCGCCTGACGGAGACTGCTCCCTTTGCTCTCATCAAATAGGAACGCATCGTTCCTAAATATATATAAATATCTAGTTATACTAACCGCCTCCGTGGCAAAATATTAGGTCAATTAGCTTCACATCAGGAGGTCGCGGGTTCGATTTTCGGCGGAATCTACCTATGTAAGACTAGTTTTTGTTGGTGAAAGGGCATTTTCTAAGTCTGCCTGGCTATATAGCTACCACCATCCTATCTAAGTCACGCCACCAAACATCAATGTTAACAAAATTAATTTGTTCCGGTTTGAAGATAAGATAGCCAGTTCCTCATTGCGTTGGGGAATTGGTAATTCCGCTTACATCTTCATTATCATCGTCACTACCAAGATTTCTAAATATTAATTAAAAATTTTGTGCATATTACGCTACTTTTGATGGTCGTAAAATAGTAATTACATATAAACATTTGTGTAAAATATTAAAAATAAACTTAATCATTATTTAATAATGTCAAAATAAAATCATTGATTTAAAACAGTACTACACGAGAAGAGAAGTTGTACATCACTAAAACTATTGAAAATGTCATTAATGCCATTGACAAGAGTAGGCCAATTTACATGGACAGCACCCGGTCACGTGTGTAACGCGAGAGAAAACCACTGCTCCTCTCAACCATGTTAAAGAGAAAGGAACCACCCAGCTGCCTACGCGCCATCATCCGCATATACCATCAGGTGAGATGATGCAGGGGTTACCAACTGTGGATTCAAGAAAAAAAAACTGTGATCATGATGGCAATATATTTTTTTTTATTTAAAATTTGAGTGCGTTTAACTACATCTCATTCTACAAAACAACACACATAAATCTTTTGATAAATACTCTTCAAGTTATAAAAAATAATAACTTAACCAATAATTAAATAAGGTAAGCTCTCATCATCGTGGTCGTATATCCTTTAATAGCGAACAGGATACCGCAGAATTAACTGCTATTATAGGAACAGTACTTAGTAGGGCTGGTCCTTCCAGTCGCGTAACGGTACAGCATCCCAGGGGCGAGCGGAAACGGCTGTGTAGTACAAGGCATAAGATTTATATGTCGGAGCGTCATTGAAAACGCGACCAATACCAGCTCGAGATACGTTTACATAGGTCGTTACACTTTATTTGGATCAAACGCATGGTCTAATATTATTGTACCATGGATGAAACGTCTGCTATTAGACCAGGGTGAAACTGGTGGTGGCGTGACAATCGCTTGTACTCGTGAGCCGATCGTATGTGGTAGCAAAGATGACCCTTTAACGGTAGGCTGTTTGTGATTGAGATGGCAACACTGACTTGAGAAGCCATATTAGCTGGCAGTCAGTCTCGGGGCGGACACTTTTTGACGGAGCATCGAACTGAACGGACGTGTCGCGCCATCGCTGGGATCACCACGTTTGCATCCATTGTTATCCAAGGCAATTGCCAAATGATCAAGACTATTGAAGGAAGACCTTTGACGCATCGTTATTTCGACGCCCACGACCGAAGTAGTTAAGGACTGAACCACGAGGCCATCCATAACCTAACCACCCCCTTCGACATAATTATATTATAATCATTTATTTTTATCACGCTTTTATATTAGCTTCACCTGTATGTATGTATGTTTGTAACTCCTTTGCACTCGATTTTGACCAACTTCAAACGGACATATTTAAAACTTTGTACGTTTATCAAGAATCAGTGACAATACTGACAATACAATAATTTTTATAAGTTTATTTCATTATCCTGAACTTAAAATTGGAAAATAAATGTGGTTAAAAAAACTAATAAACACGCTTTTAAAGAACATCGAACTAGAAAGTGAAAAATAATTCTTAATATAAGCTGAAAACAATAATGAACGAAAAATACTAGTAGGTATTATTGTGAAAAAAGAGTGGGGCGCTTTGTGCCACATTTTTCGTATATAGCGAGCAACCCACGCTTTTTCACAATAATACTAGTATTTTTCGTTCATTATTGTTCTCAGCTTAAATTAAGAATTATTTCTCACTTTTTAGTTTGATATGCTTTAAAAGTGTGTTTTTTTAGTTTTTAAACTATATTTATTCAGACAACAGTGATCCATAACTTGTTAGTACAACTTTTTTTTATTCACAATTGGTTACCTCTAATGGTAAGTGACGATGATGCCGAATATAGAAGCGGACTTACCAGATTCCCCAACGCAATGGAGATCAGGCTATCTTATCTTCAAGCCGGAACACTTCAATGTTAACACTGATGTTTAGCGGCAAGACTTAGATAAGATGGTGTTAGCTAGCCAGGCGGGCGTAGAAGATGCCCTGCCACCAATCAAACCGATTCTTACAATTTGGCCCCACTGGGAATCTAACCCGCGACCTCCTGGTGTGAAGCGAATGGACTAACACTACACTACACCACACCGCACTGCATTATTTGGCATTATTTTTGATATAAGCATAAAGTGGGGGTTTGACGTATATGCCCATGAGGGTCGATTTAGTCTCACTAAAGTCCTTATTAGTGAATAGGCAATAAATAATTGCATTGCATTTTATTCACAATTTGGTACTTAGGTATATAAGGTTATTTTCGGTGACCTTATAGACATAGTAGAAGAAACTTGTTCAAATATATTCACGATGATTCAGATGACAACAGATTATTTTATAAACTGCGATGAGTTTGGCACGGAGCTGGCTTCCCAAGTTGACAGTTCAGCTGCTGTATCAAAAGTGCTTGTAAAATAATTGGTTATTAGCGCCTCTATCGAAGCCTCCATAGGTTGGCTGCATTGTCATTCATTGATTCGATAATCACAACGATTCTGATTGGCTGAACAAACAAGAGTACCAACACTACCAACTGAAACTGGGTTCCAGCGTTGCACCCGCACCGACCACACTGGCCAAAGATGACCTATTATTACTACCCTAGCTAACGTTTACGCTTGACGTTTCAAGACAAAACACACGGCGCTTCGACGCATACATAGGTGGTGCCACCTCCTTGCGCTCCGACGTATATATTTTTTTTTTCAATAATTTACTTTTATGCCGTCACAACGTAGGCTGAATTCTTCATCGCCTTATAAAATACATACAGATGAGTGTCAGACAACAAGTAATTTTATATTAATTATAATCATCCTTAAAGTATCTTGAACTGTTGATTTTTTGTTGGAGATCTGTAGTATCTGCATTTTTCCAACTATGTTGTGAGTTGTGACTAAAGGACGAAATGTATTTTTCATAAAATAAGAGTTTTTCAAAATTTTGAACATCAGTATGCTAATAAAAGTTAAAATTTTGAAATTGTTTTGGAATTAGCATCTTATTTTTTTTTAAATTACATTCCGAATTGTATTTTTAGTAAATTCTATTTAATATTAATCTAAAAAAAATTGTCACCTACCTTTCGAAGTATTAAGAACGTGTCATTATCTGTATATTTAAAAATCACTGAACGGATTTCTCTGAAATTTGGAATACAGATAGCAATTAGGACGCGGGCATCCAGTAAGAAAGGATTTTAGGAAATTCTAACGGGAACGGCAAAAAACGGGATCTGAGCGGGCGAAGCCGCGGGCACCCGCGTTCGGCTATGACTTAAACCTCGTATGAAAATAGCGATAACTAGATTTTGTTTCAAGTTGTCATTAAGTAAATAAAGGGTTCTGAACGGATGCGATGACACTACTTTTAATTGGATAGAATTTCTCTTTTTATGTCGTGATGTTTTACAAGCTACAGCTTATGTTATAGGTATATTAAGTTTTATAGCTTTTTACTTTTCAATTACTAAAAGACGCTAATTAATAAATAATTTATGATCATTGCTTATTAATATCAATGTTAGCTTCTTGATATTACAGTAATGTATAAATAGCTATTAATATACCAAAATATGTTGACACAGGCTGTTTGACTAAAGTTTCGAAAGAGAATCTTAGAATGCTAATTACTACTATTCTAAAACTCTAATAACCACATACGTGGAAGGAAGGCAAAATTATAAGTTAATTTTAACGTAAACTTCATATAAATTTGCGTTTTAACGACTTAGATCCTTTAGATGAAAATTTTAAATACCTCTAAAACTATTAATACGTCGTATTATTACAGGAAAGTTTGTATTACGATCAATTAATGACTACCACACTAATATATATCCAGTACAACATCATAATTCAAAGAGGAAATATTTATTAGATTAACCAATATAAAAACAACTCTAGTTCTTAACGCAGTGGATGTAAATAAAATGCAGGCAAGAGATCTTATTAAACTAGACAACACTCTATTAGAGAATGATGAACGATGCATATGACCTCATAAGATTATTTGATTCATCAATTAGTAATTATAAAAGACTATTTGATGGAAATACAAGTTTTTGTGATCGTGTTGACGTAATCGTTGGTGAAATATGAACTTTAATTATCCATGGAAATAATAAACGAGGAAGTCTTGAAACACAAGTCGACTGCAAGCTCCATACTAGTGGCCGCTTGACAATTTTAACCACCTCCGTAGCTCAGAGGCAAAGTTCACTGGCTATACACAGGAGGTCGCGGGTTCGATTCCCGGCGGGGTCAATCCGTAAGACTCGGTTTGGTTTGTGGTAGGGCATTTTCTAAGCCCGCCTGGCTAGCTACCACCATCTTATCTAAGTCTTGCCGCCAAATATCAATGTTGATATCATCGGTGTGTTCCGGCATGAAGATAAGATAGCCAGTTTCCCCATTGCGTTGGGGAATCTTGGTAGGCCCGCTTCCATCTTCGGCAACATCGTCACTTACCACCAGGTGAGATGTTGTCAAGGGTTTACCAATTGTGAATAAAAAAAATATGTAAAGCAGTAGGTTACTTTGATTAAAGTTCTATTTTTAAATAACTAGCTGTCCGGCGAACTTCGTTCCACCTTACACTACGCTACACTACTTTACCCTACACTTCACTACCACTAACCTACCCTAAACTACCCTAGCCTACCCTACCCTACCCTACTCTACACTATACTACCCTACCCCACCCTAACTACACTACACCTACACCAAACTACACTACTCTACCCTACCCTAAAACCAAATAATTTTTTGACAGATATTTTTTTTATCGATAAATATCATCTTTTAATACTTATTATCCTATTCCGGACGAAGACAAATGCAAAAACACAAAAATCATAAAAATTGGTCCAGCCGTTCTTGAATTTTAAATGGTGTAACTAACACGACTTTCTTTTACACGACGAAACGATCATGGGTGCTCTCGCTACGGTACAAAGGACGTAACGATCATACCGTCAGACGAAAGCGACCGTCACGCGACATGCAACACACAAACGAAAAAAATTGAGACGATGTTATAAAAGTTTCACTTTAAAAAACGATCCTGGTACCTTGATTCCACCACCAAAGTTCATCATCAGATCAACTTCAAAATAACAAAAGTATCTTTTGTCACCGGGAATACGACTTTATTCCTAATTTCAGCTTAATCGGACCCCTGGAAGTCTCTACAAAATCGATCGCATGATTTGACCTAAACAAACATACATTCATACATTGAAAGATGAATAATTTTTTTTAAAATCATGAAACTGGAACTAGAAAAACACCATGAACGAGAAAAAATAAGTACAGTGTAAAGTCTATTATAGCTACACTCAAGGGACCGGGCATTTTAGACGTTATTGAGAGTTTTCGTTATAAAGAGAGAAATTAGCGTTAAAGTAAACCAACTAAAATTAAGCCAGAAAATTTCGAAGTTTCAAAGAGTGCATCGTTTCATATATTTAAACGTATATAAGTATATATATCAGTCTCTGGTAACCCATAACACAGGGAATCCTACTTTGGGGCCAGATATCAATGTTGATATCATTGGTGTGTTCCGGCATGAAGATAAGATAGCCAGTTCCCCATTGCGTTGGGGAATCTTGGTAAGCCTGCTTCCATCTTCGGCAACATCGTCACTTACCACCAGGTGAGATGTTGTCAAGGGTTTACCAATTGTGAATAAAAAAAAAAATTACCATGTGTGGTTTGTCCCAGAATATTTATTTATATCGAGTAACGTTGCACAGAGTTAAGCTAATAATACCTGTACGTCATAGACTTGCTAAATCCACGCTAAATCTCATAGATTGACACATATAATGGGTCCTAAGATATTTAATAAACTGCCCGAGAACAAAACATCGGCCTCAAACGAGAACGTATTCAAGATAAGATTAAAAGACTGGCTTGTCGAGCAGACGCTTTATAAAGAAAGTGATGTATATGTCACCGATAAATAGCAAGAATCGTAAGTTGATCATTTTTCTAGTTAGTTGATTAACTGACGAAAAATAACAAACGTTAGTAGAAATGTATTATTTAACGCAGTGCATTTTAGCTAATTGGTCAACTTACAGTACCTGGCAGTAATTTAATAATTTACGATTGTGCCACAAGTAAAATCATCCACTAACGGGCCAATCGTTGCTCAGTGTACTATTTAACGGTATACTATTACCCGTCACATAATACACTGTTCTCTGATTGGTCGAGGGCATTTTATAAGCATTTTATAGTGTTTATTCTCTTGAATAAACTGACACGTTATAATGGGAAATATTACGAAACAAAACAACAATTGCTAGTTTTACTAAGGTTTCACTACTGTAAATAAATAAAAACAAGTACGGACGAGTTCGGTTTGTTTACGTTTAGACCGGCAACGGCGGGTGAAGGTGGCGGCCGGGTGGCGGGCGGGGAGCAGTGTAAAAGCAAGCACGTGAGTCGTTTAACCAATCAACGTACACCTCGCCTTCGTCGGACGATCTTACGACAAGGCGCCGTAAATTAATCAATTTACTAAAATACATACGTTAAATAATACATTTTAACTGCTGTTTATTATTTTCCGGGAGTTGATCAACTACCTTGAAAATTGATCAACTTACGAGTCTTGTTATTTTCCGGTGACATATATAAGTTTAAGTTAAATTTATTTTTAAATGTACTTATATTATATTTAATTTTTTAAGCTATCGCATAGCATATAATTGACTGCTAATAAACTGAAGTTAATTTAATTTAATTAAATTGTTCCTATATATTATTCCTAGAACCTCGGTGGCGTAATGGCTAGGGCCGCCACCTTCTGTCCGGGAGGTCGTGGTTCGAACCTGCCACGTACCAATGTGATTTCGAATTTAGATTTCATATGTACGTTTATCCGACGCTCTTACGGTGAAGGAAAGCATCGTGAGGAAACCTGCACACGTCTGCGAACAAACTCGCAGGTTGTGTGTGAAGTCGACCAACCCGCACTGGGCCCGCGTGGTCGACTAAGGCCCGATCGCCCTAATTCAGGGTAGGCTCGAGCCCCTCGGTGGGGACGTATATGAGCTGATATGAATGAATGAATGAAATTGTTCGTGTTTTATTTATAAATTGACATTATTTTAATTTACAAAAATTTGACGTATAAAATATATTTTTATCACTAAATGAACTGAACTGAGTTTACACTGTATAAACAAAAGCACAGGTAGGTATTCGCAAAGAAAATAATTACTACTATTACAAACACACGTAATAGTAGTACAATTAATGACTGTGATTACGAATCCGACCTTGCTGCCCGATTTCTATCATAGTGCTGATAGTCCGGAGAAACAAAGAGTTGCATTAATGACATGCAAATGTGCACAATGATATTACCAAGCTTCCGTACCATTGAAAGTGGGAATAAGAAAAGTGGTAGCTATTAGGTAATTAGACGAATACAATGGATTAAGTTTGTACGTACTTATGCAAATTAATGTTGTGAAGTACCTTGTTCATCATCTCATTAACTCATATACGTCCTTAAGACACGTACGAGCCTGCCCTGTATTAGGGAGAACGGGGCTTAGTCGACCATGCGGGAACAGTGCGGGTTGGTCGACTTCACACACAACCTTCGAGTTTCTTCGCAGGCGTGTGCAGGTTTCCTCACGATGTTTTCCTTCACCGTAAGAGGGTCGGGTAAACGTACATATGAAATCTAAATTCGAAATCACATTGGTACGTGGCAGGTTCGAACCACGACCTCCCGGAAAGGAGGTAGCGGCCCTAGCCGTTACGCCACCACCGCCACCATATCAGCTCATATACGTCCCCACCGAGGGGCTCAAGCCTACCCTGAATTAGGGCGATCGGGCCTTAGTCGACCACGCGGGCCCAGTGCGGGTTGGTCGACTTCACACACAACCTTCGAGTTTCCTTGCAGGCGTGTGCAGGTTTCCTCACGATGTTTTCCTTCACCGTTAAAGCAATCGGTAAGTATGTACGTAAGTTTAGAAAAACTAATTGGTACATTGCCCGTCCAGATTTGAACCCGGTACCTCTGGTTAGAAGGACCGAGTCGTTACCGGTTGAGCCACCGACGCTTAAGTAATGTTAAGTATCTACTCATGTTGAATCGTTTATTTAGAGCTAGAGATCTTTAGAATATTTTGGGCATTGGTGGCAACCTTTAATTAGCTTCAACATGTCTGTCTATTTAACGGGTTCTTTGAATGTGTTTTACACCCACTTCAAGACTTAAGACAGATTAAATTGAAAAATTGCACACGCATTCAGGACCGATGACAATACATCGTAACCTTGACCTGATGCTGCTGCATCATCTGCAGGATACCCCAACTACTTACCAACTTACAGTAGAGGTATCGTGTCTGCTGGGCTCATTGGAATGGTCTCAATTAATAGGGCGTTAGGAGGATTTTTATTTTTTCAGAAGACAAAATCGTAGGTTTCAAATTCAAGCATGCTTATTTATATTTCATCATCATATCAGCCGGAAATCGTCCACTGCTGGACAAAGGCCTCCTCCAAGGATTTCCACGACGACCGGTCCTGCACTGCTCGCATCCACCGGCTTCCCGAGGATTTATATTTACGAAAATGTTATGTTTTCTAACATTTTTTTCCAAAAATAATACAACGTTGTCGTTTAATATTATGCGCAAAACATCACATGAGCAAAACGATTTAAAAAAAATCCACAATTGATAAGCTCTTGGCATCATCTCACCTTATGGTAAATGCATATGATGCCGAAGATGGAAACGGCCTTACCAATATTCCCCAACGCAATGGGGAACTGGCTGTCTTATCTTCATGCCAGAACACATCAGTTACCATTGATATTAGGCGGAAAGACCAAGATAAGGTGGTGGTAACTATCCAGGCGGGCGAAAAAAAATGCCCAACCACAAAGAAAACCGAACTTTACAAAGATGAAGCTGATAAACTATCCATTACGCCACAGGCACAATTAAAGTGGCTTCGAAAAAATCAATCAAATTAATTTTAATTGTATTTTTAAGCCAGTTTGCTTTAAGGTGAGGTGTTGTTCAAAACAGTTGTCTCTGTTTTACCCGCGACGGAACGGAGACGGTATATGCGTTTGGGGTGAGAGGGTGTTTGTGCAAAATAATGTTGCCATTTTCTCTTAAACTACTAGTCCGATTTTGAAGCGGTTTTCAGCGATGGGTTCGGATTTGATTGGTGCATATTCTTAGATAGGTGTTACGGTGACAGCTCAACAGGGGGCGCTGTAGTAAACATTTGTTTGTACAAACCAATGTTGCTATTTATCTCCAAAACCACTAGTATAATTTGGATGCGGTTTTCAGTGATGGGTTTGGATTTAATTGGTGCATGTTTTTTTTATGTATGAGTTACGATGAAAACTCACCAGGGGGCGCTGCAGTAAACATTTTTTATAAAAACCAATGTCACTATTTATCTCCAAACACCATTTATCTCCAAAACTATTAGTCCGATTTTGAAGCGGTTTTCAGTGATGGGTTCTGGTTTGATTGGTGCATATTCTTAGATAGGTGTTACAGTGACAACTCACCAGGGGGCGCTGCATTCAAATTTTTTTGTGTAAAACCAAGACTACTAGTCCGATTTGGATGCGGTTTTCAATAATGGGTTTGAGGTTGATAAGTGAGGATTGTTAAATAGGTGTTACGGTAGTAGGTGGCGCTGCAGTAATATCTAGTCGGATTTTGATGCGGTATTCAGTATAGGGTTTGTGGTTGATTAGTGAAGGTTCTTAAAACTTTTTTTTGTTTTGTTAACAAGTTAGCATTGTGTGGCGGGGATAGTATTTTCCTACATTGCCTCATGTGGAGTATGCACAGTGGTTGTCGATATCAACATTTCCATAAAAACCTTTTTATATTTACACTAGTGGATGCCCGAAGCTTCGCCCGCGCAGATCCCGATTTTTGCGGTTCCCGTGGGAATTTCCCAAAATCCTTTCTTAGCGGATGCCTACGTCATAACATCTATCTGCATGCCAAATTTCAGCCCGATCCGTCCAGTGGTTTGGGCTGTCCGTTCATAGATCACTATGTCAGTCAGTCAGTCAGTCACCTTTGAGTTATATATATTTCGATTTGAATTTACTAACTTGTATGATAAACACACTTGACTATGTGAAATCTTACCGTCAGTTTGTTTGAAATCGTTTAGGTGTGAAAGTGAAATAGACAGATTTAACGCATTGTCATCTTTTTCTTACTTTAGTTGAAAATTTCTTCTAACCCGTCATTTATTATTTTGCTTAATGATATCGAGTTGAGTTTACAACAAAACCCCCGGCAAAGTTTAGTTTTAAATACTTATTAAAATTAAATATTTATATATTAAAATAAACTATATTGATTTTGTATAATATATGTACCTATGCTCTTTAAAAAGTTTGAAATAAAAAGCAAAATTAAAAATTTTGAAAAACCCACGACGTTTAAAATGAAATTTAAAAAGGATAAAATAATAAAAAACCCCGACTAAAAGAATTTTTGTAACTAGTGATAATACACGTAAAAAGCTTTTATAAGAAGATTTGATCTCTCGCAGAGTCGGACATTGGACAACAGAGTATCAGTTTTCATAGCACTTCCCTACGTACCTATTTGGTTCCCGAAGATGTAGATGTGGCAATCAAATATTCAACTCCCTTTAAACTTAATAAAAAACCCAAGAAAACCCGTCGGGGGCTGCCATCACTCTTTTAAATTTTAACATAAATATAAATAAGTAGAGAGTAGAGTAGAGAGTATTCACGTTACTATAAAACTAAAAAACCAGTTCATTTAATGGCAGCCCTGGACGGCTTGGAGTTGAATATTTAATTGCCACATCTACATCTTCAGGAACCAAATAGGTACGTAGGGAATTGCTATGAAAACTGATACTCTGTTGTTCAATGTCCGACTCTGCGGGAGATCAAATCTTCTTATAACAGCTTTTTACGTTTATTATCACTCGTTACATAAATTCTTTAAGTCGGGGTTTTTAATTATTTTATCCTTTTTAAATTTCATTTAATACGTCGTGGGTTTTTCAAATTTTTCATTTTTTTTTTACGTTTACAAAGTAAAGAAAATAACCACACTTTTATGCACTTTTTCAATCTTTTATTTATTTAACTTAGATATAGGCATTTTTGCAAAAAAGGTGCTATGTTTAACTGTAGTGAAGTAAAGCTGGTTTTTGTGTGCTAAAACAGCAAAAAATGACAAAATTTAAGCGAACTTTGCTTTTATTTGTATCGAGAAAATTTTATCAAATCATGTTTTGTGGCCTCCTTCACTTTATCGCAGACACATTGTAATAAATTTATAAAAAAATGATAAATGTATTGTAGTTTCAACCGCAGAAAAATGACTTATTCCAACCCTCAATTCCGGGGTTTAAATTATTTTCTGAAAGGGTTTCGCCTTAAAGTTATACTTGCTTGTATATAATAAACAAATGGTTTAATTGGTTAATTGCCAGTGACTCAACTCAACCGATTATATGACAGCCATGCAAATTACTGGAAAACAAAGGCGCTTTCTCAAGCAAGCGGTTGTTTCGTAAGACATCTAACACTTAAGAGTTCCCGGGAGGCTCGAGTTTCCATACAAACGTAGTTCCTCTTTACTTCAAAAACTACACGCCGGATTGAATCCAAACTTTACAAATATATTGAGTGGACACATATTGATGTTTGTAATTAGTTTTCATCGTATTAAATAACTAAACGAAGCTTAAATTAGTTTTGTACTGAAAGTTTGAAACTGCTCTTATTTTATATGAGTTTTATTGAGTGCGTTTAGCTGCACCTCACCTAATGATAAGTGCCGATGCAGCCGAGAATGTAAAACGCAAGCTCAAATAGTGCCTATTCACTCTAACTTATTTGCAAACATATTTGCAAAGTTCGAATTCAATCCAGCATGTAATTTTTGTTTTAAAGCGAAACAACGTTTGTATGGAAACTCGAGTCTCCTGAGGACCCTTAACGAAGTTTGCATGCTGTTTCCTCATTATTTTATCTATCTAATGTTCTTTTTCATTAGTCATTTGTTTCAGTAGCATTTACTACAAAGTTGTACTACCTACATCCTATTATCACTTAACTCGAGTCTATATTATAAATTTAAACTTACCGACTTCCTTAATTGAATTACTCTTAATTAAGGTAGCCTTATCATCAGGAAACTATAGCCTCCTGGAGTAACGTATGACATATTTAGGTTGTTTTGCAACTATTGTAATTATAATTTTGTCTTTTTGTCCTTTTCTTGGGTTTATTATTTTAACTATAGCCTCCTCGAGTAACGTATCACCTATTTAGGTTGTTTTGCAAGTATTGTAATTATATTTTTTCCTTTTAATGGTTTAATTATTTTAACTATAGCCTCCTGGAGTAACGTATCACATATTAAGGTTGTTTCGCAAGTATTGTAATTACGATTTTGTATTTTTTTCCTTTTCTTGGGTTTATTATTTTAATTATAGCCTCCTGGAGTAACGTATCACATATTTAGGTTGTTTTTCAAGTATTGTTATTATAATTTTATCTTTATGTCCTTTTCTTGGGTTTTTTATTTTAACTACAGGGTCCTGGAGTAACGTATCATACATTTAGGTGGTTTGTTTAGCAAGAATTGTAATTATAATTGAGTCTTTTTGTCCTTTTCTTGCGTTTATTATTTTAACTATAGCCTCCTGGAGTAACGTATCACCTATTTAGGTTGTTTTGCAAGTATTGCAATTAAAATTATGTTTTTTTGTCCTTTTCTTGGGTTTATTGTTTTAACTATAGCCTCCTGGAGTAACGTATCACCTATTTAGGTTGTTTTGCAAGTAATATAATTATTATTTTGTCTTTTTGTCCTTTTCTTGGGTCTTCACCTATTTAGGTTGAAAAATGACACGCACGAAGCGCCCACGCTTTTTTCACAATAATATTAGTATTTTTAGTTCATTATTGTTTTTAGCTTATATTAAGAATTATTTTTTACTTTTTAGTTTGATGTGCTTTAAAAGCGAGTTTTTAGTTTTTTTTAACTATATTTATTTTTCAATTTTTAGTTTAGGATAATAAGATAAACTTATGAAATTATAGTATTGACATCTTATTAAGATAAATGTATAAAGTTTGTACTTAATCTGTCCGTTTAAAGTGGGTCAAAATCGAGTGCAAAGGAGTCGGTTACAAACATACATACATTCAAACAGGTGAAGCTAATAAAAGCGTGATAAAAAGGCTGTATTTCCTACGATTCTATTGAAAATAAAATATAAATTTCATCATCAGATTAACTTCAAAATACCAAAAGGATTGTATTGTCACAGGGAATACGGCTTATCATTCCAAATTTCAGATAAATCGGACACCTGGAAGTCGCTCTAAAATCGATCGTAAGATTTGAACTAAATAAGCGTTTTGCTTCTTCGTTCGTTCATTATGCGAACGGCCAAAGAGTGAAATTCCCTGCCGGCGTCTGTATTCCCCGATTCGTATAATTTAGGAATCTTCAAGACGAGAGTGAATAGACACTATTTGAGCTTGCGTGTTACATCTTTGGCTGCATTTGCACTTACCATCAGGTTTTACCGCCTCCATTACTTTCGTCTTGTCCATGTTCATTTTAAGGCCCACTTGTTGAGAGACTTTACTGAGGCCATCGAGCATTGTGCTTAGGTCTTCCATAGTCTCAGCCATGAAACACCTCTCGGTCATTGGCGATCAAATGTATGAAACAAACGCGTTCCTACGCACACAGTCTAAGCTCGTGTAGGTGAACGCGTACCATGCTTGTGTGAGTGAGATAAGACGTGCTAGGATTGCTGGGAGATATCTGATCGGGAGTGAGCGCGGGTGGGCGGCACTTTCAACGAGAGGCAGGGAGTGACCATACTGTACGTAGTACTCTTTATTATACTGTGGCCATGACCACGATATAGTCAGCGAATCGGAGGTGGGATATGTACTCGCCGTTGATATTGATGCCGAGTCCACCCCAGTCTAGAAGCTTAAAAACATCTTCCAGGGCGGCTGTTGAACAGTTTCGGAGATATAACGTCTCCCTGTCTCACCCCCCGCTGCAACTGGATAGGTTTCGAGTTCTGATCCTGGAGGCGAACCGACATGGTGGCGTTTTCATACAGACACTTCAACACCTCGATGTATCGATGGTCAATTTGTCACCGCTGGAGAGACTGCAGCACAGCCCAGGTTTCGACTGAATCAAAGGCCTTCTCATAGTCCACAAACGCCAAGCATAGTGGCTGAATGTACTCTTTGGTCTTCTGTATAATCTGCCGCAGCGTATGTATGTGGTCTTTGGTACTAAAGCCTTTTCGGAAACCGGCTTGTTCGGGAGGCTGGAAGTCGTCAAACCTGCGTGCGAGACGATTCGTAATGACTCTCGAAAACAGCTTGTAGACATGGCTCAGAAGTGAGATGGGTCTGTAGTTCTTCAGCAGGGTGTTGTCACCCTTTTTGAAGAATAGCACGACCACACTTCTGTGCCATGCCTGAGGCGTTTGTCCCTCGAGTATAAGTATTAGATTGTGTTAGATAGTAATGTTTTGAAGAGAATTAAAAATTGAAAATCTGACTGACCTGGCTGGCCCTATTATTAAGGTGTTTTACTATAACTGTACTAACATGCACTATGATGTAAGTAGGAAGGATGTAAGTAGTAAATAAGATACTGTAATCTGGATCCAAATAAAAAAAAATACTTTGCCTAAAGCCTATTCGTAAGTTTGCGAACCGGCAACAACAATAAGATTAAATCCACATTTATATGTAAAGTTAATGTGAATTGAACACAAAGGATTTCCATGAACTAAATTACAGCCAATGTGTAGCGAGGGAACGCGACCACACACAACCTTGCTTAGATTTTACACCGCAATGCAGCCGCAGCCAGTGGCGGGTTTACACGTTTCCAAAGTATATATATTAGTACTAACATACAGTATGGACACTCCCTGCCGCTCTCTAGATTGCGACCTCACCCCGTCGTCACCCAGATTTACTGAACACTAGTTCAAAAAAACCGGTCAAGTGCGAGTCAGAACCGCACACATAGAGTTCCCTGGATAAAAAGTAGCTTATGTCCAGAGATATGCTATATATAAGGGGAGGTAGATAGGTTACTTGCGTCTAAAAAGTGAAGCAAAAAAATGATGCCAATTGGCATCTCTTTTCTTAGTAACATTCGGTGCAATAGAAGGGAACTACCTATAATAATGTGTGTGTAAATGGCTTCGATTTTCAAATGTTGTTTGTTAGTTAATAACCCATCTATGATAACAAATCTCTGCTTATGTCCTTCCCAGTAACACAGGCTACCTTCATGCCAAATTTCATCATGATTGATCAAGGTGTTGAAGCGCGAAAAGGTAACAAACAAACACATTTTGAAATTTATAATATTAGAAAGGAATATAAAAGAAAGTGTACAATGTGCGTGCCGCTAAAACTCAGAAACGAGTCCCGGTACGATCATGGAAGTTATATGGTGTGGTAGCATTCTATCCCCCATCCGTGAAGAAGGTTCCCGTTTTTACCTGAAGGGCGTGCTTTTGAAGATATAATGACTGGAAGTTTCGCCCTCTAGAAACTTCTAGAACAGCCCAGAATATTTGAGAGTATTCGAGAGCATTCCCAAACTACATCCCAGATCATTGTGGAACATTCCAGAACACTCTCGAATGTTGTGGAGTGTTCTGGTTCTTTTTATGTGGGTGGGGCTACGTCCTGAGCGAAGCCGGGTACCCCAGCTAGTAAAAAACAAGTTGAAAAAGACAGAAAGTAGGAACTAGAAGAAAACAGGTTACAGGCATAACTAAACTCTTCAAAAGTTATTTTTAGGGTTCCGTACCCAAAGAGTAAAAACGGGACCCTATTACTAAGACTTTACCGTCCGTCCGTCTGTCTGTCCGTCTTTCACCAGGCTGTATTTCATGAACCGTGATAGCTAGACACTTGAACTTTTCACAGATGATGTATTTGTGATGCCGTTATAACAACAAATAATAAAAATTTGAAAAAGTGAAAAAACAAGGATTTAAAAACGTGTTTTTTTGAAACATGAAGATACAGCGCCATCTAGTATGATGGTCGTGAAAATAGCAAAGCCCGATGCGGTTCTTGAGAGAACTGAAAAAATACTCTTTTTTTGGTTAATTTCTTTAACATCGCAACGGAACAATGGATTGCTGTGATTTTTCGCACAGAGATGGCTGAGGGGGTGGGAAATGACTATATTTACTAATTAGCATATCCAGACATGGTTTCCGAGGGTTCTGGGGAAAACTAATTTCGCAACGGAGCTACGGACTGAAGTGGTGTTTTTGTATAGAATTGGTTGAGGGGGTGGGAAGTGACATAGACTTTTAATCAGAATAGCCCGATATCGTTCCTGAGTGATCTGAGGAAAACCGCGAGCGAACCGCTTGCGTCCGGCGCACCACTCCCCCTAAAAGACCGTCATAAAAACGATGTCCACGCGGGTGAAGCCGCAGGCAAAAGCTAATATAATTACAGATACATGATTCTAATTTTCAATAATGAAGAATAATTTGAAGTCTTACAGATTACATCTATATTTATACTAAGCATTTCAAATACTTGTGTTATAGATACAGAAGACACTTCCCATTTTGATTAAGCCAAAATTTAACATAGTGCGCTTTAAATGAATAGTTTTCAAAAATATGTTATATTTTATTATTTTACTAACATGTGAATTTAATTTTACTTCTACGACGATTGGCAAATCCGTCACAAAGTGTAGTCTAAGTTAATGCCTTACACGGGCCTACGCCAAGCAATTTGCGTCGACGAACAATGCGCTTGATTGACAGACAAACATTATAGCTCTGAATATGTATGATGATCCTTGTTATGAGCTCTCGATTAATTGCCGGTCTATGTTTAGTTTATGATTATGTCAAACTGCAACTTCTCATATTCACACCTATTCAAATTTGTAGGGCTGGTGAGGGTTTTGTCAAAGTATATACAGGGTGATTTTTAATTAGTTCTTGATAACAAAAGGTGTTGCTGTCGCCCTTAGCGTTACCAATAAAAACGTCGGATTCGGATGAAAGGATACTTAATTTATTTATTCTTGATTTTCCTTACAAGTTACAAGCGTGCGTCAGCTTTCTTAAAACAGAAGTAATTTTAGTTCGGCTATCTGCCGCTAAACAAAGACAACTTAATGTAACACAAAATTTGAAAACACACAAAGATGACCTATTATTGTTGAAGATGACCAAATATTAAATTAGACAAAGATGATTTAGTAATAGGTCATCTTTGTTAGAAACCTATTGTGGCGTTAGACAAAAGGTAAGCATGTACTCGTGTTTTTTTTGTTTATTTTTTTTTATTTACAATTGGTAAGCCCTTGGCATCATCTCACCTGATGGTAAGTGACGATGATGCCGAAGATGGAAGCGGGCTTACCAAGATTCTCCAACGCAATGGAGAACTTGGCTGAATCTATGAATGAAGTATGAATCTACTCGTGATTACAAACAACTTTCCCAAAGAAACTATATGTCAAATCAGAAAAAAAATTTTTGGTCCTCGATTACATAATAAGTTATCAAACCGGCAAAAATGTATGTAGGACCAAAATATTTTTTTTCATATTTGACATATAGTTTCTTTGGGAAAGTTGTTTGTAATCACGAGTAGATTCATACTTTTTGTTATCAAGAATTAATTAAAAATCACCCTATATACAGTTTAAACTCTACATAGTGACACTGAAGGGACCGGACATTTTGTGACGTTATTGAGAGTTTTCGTTATACAGAGAGAAATAAGCGTCAAAGTAAACCAATTGGAGCTAGAAAATTTTGACGTTTCAAAGAGTGAATCGTTATATCGAGTGACGTTTTACAGAGTTTACACTGTATTAGTACTAACATACAGTATGGACACTACCTGCCGCTCTCTAGATTGCGACCTCACCCCATCGTTACACAGATTGATACAGATTGTTTACAGTTTGGTTGTCGAACGTATAGGATTTCGCCGCCATATTGTTTGTTCCGTCATTCCTTTTTTGAAATGTCATTTCTGGTCCGTTGCATGAAGTGTCCAGGGTGTGGTTGGGGCTCACGCGGGGGGGGGGGGAGGGGGGGGAGGGGGTTATTTCGCCGCGCATATCCGCCTCGCCCGCGCTGCAGATTTACGAAGTTTTCTCAGCCTTTTTCTATGAAACCTATGAAAACTGATTCCTGATTGAAACAGAAAGCTGATACAATTTTCGTTTGATTATATTTTTTTTGATGTCTTGTGTTACAAACAAAAAAATACAACACGATTGATTTGAAAGTTTGTTTTTTTTTATTTTTTACTGTTTCTATTTATGTACTACATAATATATACAGTTTAAATGATCTTTTTCTAATGGCTAGGTAAATGTATCTACATGATACAAGACAAAAACAAATTACAAAAAATACTCTATAAGGCGTTATGGCGGACTGAGGAGTAACCAACTGAAATAAAGCGTCATTTGTCTATGGAATGATTGAAATTAACGATGCAGAATGGTGGCACAATCCCTCCCTAGTATTATGGTAAAGTTTGACAGAGATCGCAACAGTTTTAGTTTACTGGGCCATCGAACAGTTAGCGTTGGCGGAAAGATCGCCCATAGGCGATTTTCCCGCTTGAGCGTTGGCCGATAACATCGCCGTAAACGTTAAAGCGCGTGAAAGTTCAGAAACTCCGTGAGAACTTTAAAATGTATTGCAGACGATGTGCCTATCTAAAACCTGTCATCATCATCATCATATCAGCCGAAGGAAGTCCACTGCTGGACATAGGCCTCCCCCAAGGATCTCCACGACGACCGGTTCTGCGCTGCCCGCATCCAGCGGTTTCCCGCGACCTTCACCAGGTCATCGGTCCACCGAGTGGGAGGCCTGCCTACACTACGCTTTCCGGTGCGTGGTCGCCACTCGAGAACTTTACTGCCCCAACGGCCATCCGTTCTACGAGCAATGTGCCAAAAACCTGTAAAGTGGATTTATTGATGTGTAACATCTTTGCTCTCGCTTTCCTGCAATTTGTGGGAGTGATTTCGTGAAATGGGACGGAAATGTGTAACATGGGACGGAAATGTGTAACAGGAAGTCGCGAGAGTCCGACTCGCACTTGGTCGGTTTTTTTCGTTACTGTCAGATCCGCCACCCAGGTACAATATCGTCATCAAATCTATCTAACTAACCTAAAGTATTTTGTCACATGTTACACATCATATGCGAGTACTGTAGGTCTCGCTCGAATTTTTTTTTAATCCACAATTATTAAGCCCTTGATATCATCTCACCTAAAGCTAAACCCTACCTAATTTAAATCATCATTATCATCATCACCGTATACAGGAGTCCGAAAAAAAATGTTTCGTCAGAAAACTACTGTAGCGCGTGGAAGCTGACACGCACACATTTGTCTTATAAATAGGATAAAAATGACTAATATTCTTCGTTCATTATTGTTTTCAACTTATATTAACCGAATTATTTTTCATTTTTTAGTTTGATGTGCTATAAAAGCGTGTTTTTTAGATTTTTAAACCACATGTTTATTAACCGATTAAAGCTTTAACTAGTTTCACCTGTCCCGGTGTCTGTAATAAAATCTTTGCAAGTTTAATTTGACCCACTTCCTGGTTTCCGATTGAGCTGAAATTTTGTAGAACAGATGGCCGATGAGGCAGTTAAGTTCTCGAGTGGCGACCGCGCACCGGAAAACGTAGCGTAGGCAGGCCTCCCACGGTGAAGATCGCGGGAAGCCGATGGATTCGGGCAGCGTAGGACCGGTCGTCATGGAAATCCTCCCCCTTTGTCCAGCAGTGGACGATTTTCGACTGATATGACGATGATGATGATGTATATCGCGTGACAATGCGATATTAAAAACTTGTACGTGAAAGATTTTAGGTTTTTTGCAAGTTGTTATGTTTTTACCCTCGTTCTATTTGTCATCTTGTTGAAATTTGGGTTCTGTACCATCACTACTCAGGAATAATATAGACCACTTCCAGGTGACTTTTTAATTTGAAATTCGGAATCGAAATAGGTTTATCGTGCGATTTGAGTAAAAATAAATATAAAAATGGCTAAATGCGACTTGGGTTTGGGCACTGAGGGTTCGGTACTACCAAAAATATCTTATATGTATGTCTATTACTTGAATAAGGATAGGAAATTACTATTAGTACTTTACAAAAATTTATGATATATATAACAAAACACAAATGTAAAATGGGGCCAAGTTCGATATAAAAAAAATTACAGCGATCTAAATGGGTAGGTACCAAGTTCTATAGCGGTTCCTAAATCATAGCTAGGGAACTTTAAATAGAAATATTTATTTTAGAATTCTTCAAATAATAAAGAATGTAAGTACAACGGTTTTCAGTTGCTTAATCATTTTAATGTCCTGTGCCACTAAATTGTGTAACTTGGCAACTTTAAATAGTAAAGGCGCCAAGCAAGCATAGCTTACTTTTTAAAAGTAAATATCAAAATAAAGAATAAAAATGTATATAGTGAAAACATGCCAGGTTACCATTTATGAGCACAGAACATAACACATATTTTTAAGCAACTAAAAATCGTTCTACATTCACTATTATTTGGAGAAGTCTAAAATAAATATTTCTATTTGAAGTTCCGTGTAGAACTTGGTATCTTTGTTGTTTATTTATTTATTTGGATCCAGGTAGCAAATATATATATTTCCAAGTACAAATCATCTTATCAACTCATATAGGTCCCCACCGAGGGGCTCAAGCCTACCCTGAATTAGGGCGATAGGGCCTTAGTCGACAACGCGGGCCCAGTGCGGGTTGGCCGACTTCACACACAACCTTCGAGTTTCTTCGCAGGCGTGTGCAGGTTTCCTCACGAACAAATAGATGAAATTAAATAGGTCGAATGAAAGGAGTACGAAAATTAGAATCGCTAAACTGAAGTGGCAGTGGGCAGGGCACATAGCTCGTAGAACAGATGGCCGATGGGGCAGTAAAGTTCTGGAGTGGCGACTGCGCACCGGAAAACGTAGCGTAGGCAGGCCTCCCACGCGGTGGACCGATGACCTGGTGAAGAGCGCGGGAAGCCGATGGATGCAGGCAGCGCAGGACCGGTCGTCGTGGAAATCCTTATGGGGGAGGCCTATGTCCAGCAGTGGACGATTTGTGGCTGATATGATGATGATGATGATGATGATTTACTACTTACATCATCATAGTGCATGTTAGTATAGTATAGTATATGTATCTACCCATTTAGATCGCTGTATTTTTTTTATATCAAACTCGGTTTCATTTCACATTTGTGTTTTGTTGGCTTTCAAATATACATGCCTTGGCAGCCCTACAAACGTTTAGCGCCGTAGGAGGCAAGGATAATACCCACAAGATAATCGTGTTTAAACTAACGATACCATTGTTGGATTTATAGGTTAATCAGTCACGAAAAGTTCATATCTGTGCACTATGATGAAAAAACCTACATACAGGACGTCCCAGCGCTATGGGTCATGGCTTTTTAATATTGAAACAAATAGGAAGTAGTCTAAAGGAGATTTTTTTTTTTTTTTTTAAGAAAACCGGCTAAGTGCAAGTCGGACCCACTTACCACACCTCTCTACACAAGTATAACAATGATACCTAAGTATAAATTTCAAACAAAAGACTTCAAAGCGAGCGTCAGGAAAATTATGTGTTTTATTCTGTAGATAAATGACCTATCTTTAAAGTAACACATAGAAGCGTGGAACTTGGCTTGTTTATAGTAAACTAAAAAAATAGAACAAAACCAAAAAAACAAACACTTAATAACACCTTTCTTGAAATCGTACCTACAAACTTTTTTTTACACAACTAGATATACCTCCCTTACATGTAAAAAGGGGATGATTTTAGTTTTGTTCACCTATTGTGTGGGATATCGCTAAATAGGCCTTTAAAGACTACTGAGGGTTCGCTCAAACCATTTTAACGATTCAAGAATCTGTTTGCAAAATTGCTAATTTTTGTTGGAGTCAAGTGTCCCCCCTCCCCCACCAGGTACACCGCTGACATCTGAATAAATTGTAAATAGTAGGACATATTATAAGCAATTAAAAAGGAAAACTATCATGGTTAAGTAGACTTTCTTAGTTTAGGCACAGTATATATATTAGTACTAAGTTTAGGAGTAATAGATGCTATGGTAATAGTCTATCAACTTAAGGTGTGCAGTTGGATTTGTAAAAAGTTCGCAGATTATCCATACAAAATGTTCATTACCAACTGCAAATATTTTTTTTTTTTTGGCCTGCTTAAATATTTAAAGTACTGTAGCACGACGGGTACCTATGGTCACACCCCGGACACTGCATTCAACGGTCGTGAAATGACATTTCCAAAAACAAATGACGGAGCAAACAAAATCATGGCGAAATCCCATACGTTCGAGAACCAAACTATAAACAAGCTGTATCAATCTGTGTGACGAGGGGGTGAGGTCGCTATCTAGAGAGCGGCAGGGAGTGTCCATACTGTATGTTAGTACTAATATGTACTAACTTTGCTACGGTGAAGGGTGAGGGCGTTGGTTGAAAACCGTACCGTACGTGCACTTACCGTTAATGGTGAAATAAAAGACCCGAAATGGGTCTTTTAAAGTGAATAAGTTTAAAAAAAATAATTTAAATTAATTTTATATTGAGATATGATGGTGACTGATAAAATTGATTTTTTAATCACATATGTCACACTTCACTTAAATTGTGACACATGGATTGTTTTGTGCTAGCGCATGCGTAACAGAACAAATCATCTTATCAACTCATATACGTCCCCACCGAAGGGCTCAAGCCTACCCTGAATTAAGGCGATCGGGCCTTAGTCGACAACGCGGGCCCAGTGCGGGTTGATCGACTTCACACACAACCATCGAGTTTCTTCGCAGGCGTGTGCAGGTTTCCTCACGAACAAATAGATGAAATGAAATAGGTCGAATGAAAGGAGAACGAAAATCAGCAACGCGTTGCCGCGTTACAGTACTTTCCCTCCATGGTCCCCTAGCGCTGGGACACCTGTATACAGGGTGTAACAAAATTGGTGTACGTCCCGTTAACTGGGGCTTCTACTGATCATACTGAACAACTTTTGTTCTACGACTTTGGTGAAAACAAAAAAAAAATTTTACTCTTCGTACAAATCGATCAGCTGATCGACCGATTTTGTGCGTTTTAGTACGGAGGGTTCAAATTTTTTTCGAGAATTGACTGTGGGTTCGTTGGAGAAAGTTGTTCAGTATGACGAGTAGAACCCCCAGTTAACGGGACCTAAACCAATTTTGTAACATCCTGTATATCACTCTATTTAATTGTAGTTACGAAATGGCAGCCATTTACCTAAAACTTCTTCCGTGTTTGAGCGTATGGTTTACCGTGTATCCGTGTTGTAGGAGGAAATACGTTTAAGTTGGTCAGTAAGTAGATAGAAGAGTCGGTGTAGTTCGATAGGAAACAAAGATATAGGATTAAAAGAAAAAAATGTTTTTGTAATCCACAATTGATAAGCCCTTGGCATCATCTCACTCGATGGTAAGTGACGATGATGCAGAAGATGGAAGCGGGCTTACCAAGATTCCCCAACGCAATGGAGATCTTTAAGCCGGAACAAATCAATGATGTTAACATTGTTAATGGCGGCAAGACTTGGATAAGATGGTGATGGTAGCTAGTCAGGCGGGCTATGAAAATGCCCTACCACCAACCAAACCGATTCTTACAAAGTTGAACCTGCCGGGAATCGAACCTGCGACCTCCTGGTGTGAAGCAAATGGACTAAACTATACGCCACTGAGGCGGACATAAAATCTACATCAAAAGTTATAAAAGAATAATTTTAAATTAAAAATTGAACAAAAACACGACTGCAAAAAACATTACAGCTCTTTTATTGGAAAGTTAAGGTAAAATTTATCCTATGTCACTCACGAATCTAAACAACACCTCGCACCCTAAAATCCATCAAGCCGTTTAGACGATATCGTAGAATAAAGAAACATACATATGTACTTACATCCTTTTTTGTGGGAGCCCGTTGGAGTCCATAAATCCCATACAGACGTAGTCTTTGATTCATTTGTTAACCAAAAAACCGATTTTGAAATAATTTTATATAATCACCAATCAGACACAGATCAAACTGTTCGTCACACGAATGTTTGCCCTGGGGATCGAACCCATGACCCAGTAGACAGAAGCTGATCATTGGACCACGGGTTCAGACAATAATTATCAGTGCCTTTGTTTTTCGTTGGACAGAACAAAATTTTAAAGAAATCTTGATATTAATTTTGTAGGTAAAATACGGAAAACAAGTTTATTGGTATTAAATGGATTCCTGTTTCGTTTTTCAAGCGACTTCCAAAAAGGAGGAGGTTCTCAATTCGTTTGTATGTATTTTTTTTATGTGTGTTACCTCAGAACTTGTGACTAGGTAAACCGATTTTTATGATTCTTTTTTTTATTTGAAAGCACTAGCTTCCCGTATGGTTCCATATAAATTTTATCAAAATCGGTGAAGTACTTTATTAGAAAAATAACAAAAACCGAAAACAATAATGCACAAAGGTACTAAGTTGTTGCGATAGAAGTCGGTTTTTTAACGTGTTTAGCGTTTTCAATATTATCGATATAAAATTATTTCAAAATCGGTTGTTTGGTTAACAAATGAATGAAAGACTACGTTTGTATAGGATTTATGAACTCCAGCGGGCTCTTAAAGTGGTTTCGCTGTTCATGAATCAACAGTTAGAAAGTAGATCTGTTGAAATAAAAATATATCAACCACTTCAAGGAACATTTCGACAGAGTTTCTTTGATTCCGAGAAGTCACATATTAATTACGACAGCCGTAGTCAAAAAAAAAGAGAAAAAGGCCGGCCAAGCGCGAGTCGGGTTTGCGGACCGAGGATTCTGTACCACCACGCCTCTCCATACGAGTTTAAAAAGGATCTACTGATTGATTGATTGCTTGAAAACACTTTATTGCACAACATAAGAGGAAAAAAAAAGATACAATGATTGAGGAAGTTGTACATATAGGCGGTCTTATCGCTAACAAGCGATCTCTTTCAGACAAAATTTAGGTGGAGGAAATATGGAAAATCATTATTATCTATTCATTTCAATCAAAAGAAATGTTGGAGAGCGACAGAATATTTTTTTTTTATATAGTTAAGGATCTTCAGCGCGAGTACGACTCACGCTTGGCAGGTTTATCTTATTTGTTGTTTTACTTCCGGCAAAGTATATATATATATTAGTACTATCATACAGTATGGACACTCCCTGCCGCTCTCTAGATTGCGACCTCACCCCCTCGTCACCCAGATTGAAACAGATTGGTTATAGTTTGGTTGGCGAACGTATATGATTTCGCCGCCATTTTGTTTGTTCCGTCATTCGTTTTTTTAAATTTCGTTTCTGGCCCGTTGTGCTGTCCAGGGTGTCCTTTTTAGGACTAGTACCATAACCCTAAAAAGAAAAAAATGTTTGTTGGGTTCCGTCATAAAAGTTTTTGATCATATAATATAGTGTGCACAATTGCAAACCTCTAATTTGGTAATTCTACTTATGAAACTGAACAAATTCTACTTATGAAACTGAACAAATTCTACTTATGAAACTGAACAAATTCTACTTATGAAACTGAACAAATTCTACTTATGAAACTGAACAAATTCTACTTATGTAACTGAACAAATTTCACCAAAACAAATGCAATTTTCATACAAATGACCCAGGTGTTATTTGTGTAAAAAACATTATTTTTTCGATTTTAGAAATGTTGTACAAAAGCTTCAGTATAATGAGAATAACCTCTGGGCGAGAGTGAATAGGCATTTTTTTAAACATGTTTTGTAATGCTTATTTTCACTCTCGCTTAGTTCTCATTAAAATTAACAGCTTTTCTACAACTTTTCTGAAATAAAAAAGGTGTCTTTACACAAATAAACCTGGGTCATTCATTAGTATAGAAAAACTCAAAAGTTACCACTTCGACATAAATAAAAAAATGTGTACCATTCTCGACTACGTCATCACTTACCATCAGGTGAGATGTAAGTTAACGCACTCAAATTTTTAATAAAAAAAGTTTGGCAATAATGTATCAGCCTATACATACATTAAAAAAAAATCTTATATTCATCTTCATCAGTGTATATTAGTAATTATTAGGAACTTTTTGGCCAAAATTGGTAGGTTCATATTGTCATTTTTTTTTATTATCCGAAAAAATACATTTTGTGGTTTTTGATGTCTAATATTAATACTGTATTTAATCAGCAAAATATTATTTAAGTGTTTGTCTAGGATAAAAATAAAAAATAAAATAATGAAATGAAAATATGTATACTGTGCAAGAAGTCCGCGCAAGCTTTGGCAAAAGTACTAAAAATTACATAAAATCTAAAATTACTAAGTACTGAAAAAATATTGTACTTACTGAAGACTAGGCGGTATGTCCAATGAGCCTTAGCCAGTCCTAAAAATGGCGAAAAAACAATTACTAAAAAATAGTATCAAACAATTAAGTCGCCAAAACAACCGATATCCTTGGATCGTAATCTCCCAAAAATTATGGCATTTAGAACTTTTATATCGGAGTGAGGTCTAAGGACCTAAGAGCTCATTCACACAACGTTAAATTTCAAGGAACATTCGCTGTAAAGCTCGCCAAACCTTGAAACATTCAAAAAGAGTCTTCTTATGTATACTAATAAACATTTTATTGAAACTCAAACGATCCGCGTGAAGTTTATTTTTATAGCAACTGGAATGAACCTTAAAGGATTTAGGTCTGCCGTTCTTAGAATCGTCTCGCAAAATGGTAGGTAAATTCACCGGACGCCATTTTTTTTCGCACTAAAAAGTTGTGTTCATCATGCCGAAGGTCGCCGACTAGACGTATACACAAAGAATGCCTGTCTGTGTGTTTTTACTTAGGAGTTTTTTTGGCAATGTCATATGTGTTATGTACGTACCTACTCTTGACTTTAGCACGCGAAGGTCAAATGTATTTGGCTGAGATAATTTCTTATTTGGGGGTGGGGCAAAATTGTCACATAATCTCATAGGGGTCAAATTGTGGAAGTTTGGAAAAGTAGTTTGGTGATCTTGTTGGAGGTAATACAGGTATTATCGAGAGAATATAAAATAAAGAGAGCGTCGGTGGCGCAACGGTAAGGGCTGCTACCTCCTATCCGGGAAGTCGTGGTTCGAGTCCTGCCACGTACCAACGTGATTTCGAATTTCGATTTCATTTCATAAGTACGTTTATCCGAAGCTCTTACGGTGAAGGAAAACATCGTAAAGAAACCTGCACACACCTGCGAAGAAACTCGAAGGTTGTGTGTGAAGTTGACCAACCCGCACTGGGCCCGCGTGGTCGACTAAGGCCCGATCGCCCTAATTCAGGGTAGGCTCGAGCCCCTCGGTGGGAACGTATAATGAGCTGATATGATGACGATAATAAAATAAAACACCGATCTTCTTTTTTTTTCTTCGCCCTTTTAGAGCAGGCTAAGGCTCATTGGCCATACCGCCTAGTCTTCAGTATATGTTTTTCAGTAGTATTCACTTGTAGAATTCACGTCTTCAGTAATTTTCAGTAGTTTCTTCACGTTCACATCATATTATTGTGTATAAACTAACCTAACCTACACACTCTAGCAAAATGATAGCACTTTTGCTAAAGCTTGCTCGGACTTCTTGTGGGAACTCGAAACACAGTATACACACTTTTATTTCATTATCCTACACAAGAAACACTTATATGATCCTTCGCTGATAAATACACTATCAATATTATACATCAAAAACCACTAAATGTAATTTGTCGGATAATAAAAGAAAAATGACAAACTGAACGCTACAAATTCCCGCCAAAAAGTCACACCGATCTTCTGCGCCATTGCAAAGTTTTTTTACCATTTTTTAACGGACTCGGATACAGGGTGGTAGATAGGTTATCTTTAACAGGAAATCGCAAACACAAGTCTCAGGTTAAGCTTTTTATCGTTAACGACCCCACTACTGGGGCACAGTTCACTTGCCAAGGGAGAGTTAGGCTATCTATACACCACACACGGGGGCAAGTCAAGTTGGCATTGGGGAATCTTGGTAAGCCCGCTTCCATTTTCGGCATCATCTTCACTTACCATATTCAGGTGAGATGATGCCAAAGGCTTACCAATTATTAATAAAAATAAAATAAAAATTAGGTTGTAAAGCTAGTGACGAACCCCATTGCGTTGGGGAATCTTGGTAAGCCCGCTTCCATCTGCGGCACCATCGCCACTTACCATCAGATGATATGATGCCAAGGGCTCACCAATTATGAATAAAAATTATATATAATTATATAGAATAAAAATTGACAGAAGATTTTCAAGTTACCTATGTTTAAGGCATCGGACACGACTTAACGACTGCCATTTAGTGATAGTAACTGGCACCAACGGTTGTATCTGGCTTGCGATCACCTTGGAAACTGCCGAGAAAGATGGCACTAACAGTGAAACCCATCCAGGTAATGACGGCGCTTCAGGTTGGTTAACTTGCTTGATCAACTCAACTACGCAAGTTGCACTGAGCTACGACTGCTTCAGGTAGCTTTTCATCGAGTTTATGATTTTTGATGCAAAATGAATATTCATTTTCACTAGTGCACCGAAATACAAATTCTTTAGGCGGGAGCATTGATTAAAACAGTTGTCTCCGTTTTTTCTTTACGTGTAAAGAGAAAAGAAACTAACCACACTTTTTGAACTTTTTCAATGTTTTTTTTTTGGTTTTAATTAAAAACTACAATTATTTTTTTAAAATCTAACTGGTTTATTGAAGTTGCGTTCAGACTAATGGACTAAGAAAATTTAGAGGTTTTAATCGTTTTTGTCTGGCTTGCCTGTAGAATGAAAATCTCTGTTTTAAAAGAGGTATCTTTGATATATTTTTTTCTGTTATAAAAGTTAACGAATCGTATTTCTGCAATAGACAAAATGAAGTCATTTCAATGAAGAATCAGGTTAAAAAATATCACTTTCATATATTTTGTAACTGCTGAAAAAAATCGATATCCCTGCTACTAAAGTTTCCAATGTATTGCCTTATAGCAAATCTCTAAGTATAAAAAAGATGATGCAATCGAGGATATTTGCACGCAAGCTCACATTTTAGCTATTTGCTCTCCTTCGTTATCAAGATTTCTAAATTCTCTTATCATCTCGAAATCTTAAGGCTCGTCTCACAAAATATTATATTCTGCAAGGAGATCCAGCCCAACAGTTTTATGCAAAACGAGACAGGCACAAGAAGTTTCGCAAAATTTCGTGAAATTATGTGACTTACATTAAATTTTTATCACCATTCTAGTTTCGCAACGTGTCATTGAGGATTTGTGGAAAAGTCGACTGTTCGAGATATTTATCTGGCTGCGGCCTCACTTTAAATAGTACAATAATTTCGTTGTGTTGCGTGTGCGCAATCGTAATGTGCGACTTTTTCTCACGCTGCTAGTTTTATGGGGATTAGGCGATGCTTGAATCTAGCCTTCTAGTCATGGTACAGTAAGTACACAAAGAAACATTGTCTCCAAGCGTCTGTCAAGCTATCATCATTAATGATAATAATAATAATAATAATAAAAGGATATGATTTTCTACGTATTTCGTTAACAACCCATAATGCCCCACTGCCGGGGCACACATACTCGGAAAGGTTAAAACATACTCCCAAATACTCCCAATGACTTATATATTATTACTGGCGTAAATCTGTGCATACTCCTCACACACTGGGGCCAAGTCCAGTTGGAGGAGGTTGTACGGAAAGTGGTGCACCTAGGGTTACCATCTATGTAAACGGAGATGCCTGTCTAGGATGCACAAAATGCCTGATTTTTCAGAAAAATGCCTGTCTACAGTAACAAAACTATATATAGGTCCAAAAATAAATAATATACCACAGATAGTTTTAAGTATGATAGGTAATTAGTTTAACTCGTTTTATCGCACGCAGCTCAGCGCTCTGCCCGCGCGGCGTGATTTTTAGTCAGTTTCATCATCTTGTGTGATTGGAGCACGTATACGAACTTTTAGATTTCACTGAGACCCGCGAAATTCAAAAATGCCTGACTCAGCCTAGCGCCGGCCGCACGCCCGTCTAAACCACAAAATGCCTGTCAAATACGGCAAATGCCTGTCATATGGTAACCCTAGGCGCACCCCACTGACAGAAGTGCACAAGCTGCCTATAGGGCTCTGATACGGTTTAACAACTGCCATTCAGGGATAAAAAAGTAATAGCAACCGGCATCAATGGCTTAACTTGACTTCCGAAGCACGGAAACGGTCGATTTAAACGCTATTCACAGTCAAACCCATCCATGATCATTCAGAAGCAATAATCATTTAACCTGCTTGATCAATCAAGGTCATGTAATTCTAAGGTATTTGCTATTAAATAATATCTAGGTACATATGTGTAATTTGTTTTTTTTTACAATTGGTAAGCCCTTGGCATATTCTCACCTGATGGTAAGTGACGATGATGCCGAAGATGTAAGCGGACTTACCAAGATTCCCCAACGCAATGGAGAACTGGCTTTCTTATATTCAAGCCGAAACACACCAATGTTGTTAACACTGATGTTTGGCGGCAAGACTTAGATAAGATGGTGGTAGCTAGTAATGCCCTACCACTAACCAAACCGAGTCTTACAAGTTGACCCCACAGGGAATCGAACCCGCCACCTTCTGGTGTGAAGCGAATAAACTAACCATTACGCCACGGAGGCGGTTATAGCGTAAACCTACTGAGCATTATAGGGAAAATTACTCCATCAAAAAACATCATGGCCGCCGACAGAATCATTAACAAGTAGGAGGATTTATTCTTTGCACCCCAATTTAACCAAATTACTTAAGATCCTAAGATGGGTCAAATCACAATATTCAATTCAAAATATTAAAAGACTACCTACGCAAAGCTATCACTATGGAAAAATATACAAGGTGTAACAATATTAGCTGAATCTATTTAAACTGGTGCTTCTACCCATGAAACTGAACAACTTTCCCAATGGAACCCATAGTCAAATCTCAAAAAAAATTGGCTCTCCAACTTAGTATGGGAAGTTCAAATTTTTTTTTTGAGATTTGACTATGGGTTCCATGGGGAAAGTTGTTCAGTTTCATGGGTAGAAGCACCAGTTAAAATAGTTTCAGCTAATTTTGTTAGACCTTATATAATATACTTAAAGTAATAAAAAAGCGATTTAATTGAATACAGTTTTAACATTAATATTACCACTTTTTATGCAAAATATATCCTTTATAGACCCTGTTTTTTGCATTAATTGCTATATTTCTCGAAAACAAATTGTCTATGTTGAATGAAACCAACACACAAAAATCGGTGACTTTATCACCTTTCATTTTAATTGAACACCTTTTTTTTAAACTTATTTGAAAATGAAGAAAAGTTATAAAACATGTAAAAATCGAGAATCGGGCGTTCGGTTTCAACGTAACCGCCGCGTTGAAGCCCGCATTGATTTGAACTAAAAATGAATAGATTTACGTTCGATATTATTTTATCACGGATCGACCTACTCGGATTGAGTCGTCTTATAGCCCTAAATTCTGAGTTTTAAAATGCACACATATTACAAGGTAGGGGGTCATAAGTGTTTTGTTCATAAGTTATGTTCTGACACACAACATGTGACGTCTTATGACCCGACCTAGTATGTAAATTTTTTCCTCAAATTTTAGGAATCGGGAAACAATAGCTAGGCTATCGAATAGGGATGATGACAGCAATCAGAAATAAATTATAAAAATCAGAAAACCTTATCCTCGTTTTATTTTCCATCAAGTCCTCGATTTTAAAATCACGAAAATCACAAAATGAGTACATAAATGACGCTGCAAAACTGTGACGTCACGCCTAGATATTTCAAACATTTTTAGAACAAAATGTCGTTTTTGACAGATGATAAAAAGTAAATCAGATGACTAGCATTCGTCATCCCTATTCTTCTTTGACACTATTGCTATCCATAATCATTTGTCCAACTAAATGGGCGAGCGAGCCTGATTTCTTTTTTGTAATATGAAATCGTGTTTTCATCTACTTTTTAGGGTTCTGTACCCAAAGGGTAAAAACGGGACCCTATTACTGAGATTTTAGGGTTCTGAACCCAAAGGGTAAAAACGGGACCCTATTACTGAGATTTTAGGGTTCTGTACCCAAAGGGTAAAAACGGGACCCTATTACTGAGATTTTAGGGTTCTGTACCCAAAGGGTAAAAACGGGACCCTATTACTGAGATTTTAGGGTTCTGTACCCAAAGGGTAAAAACGGGACCCTATTACTGAGATTTTAGGGTTCTGTACCCAAAGGGGAAAAAACGGTACCCTATTACTGAGATTTTAGGGTTCTGTACCCAAAGGGGAAAAAACGGGACCCTATTACTGAGATTTTAAAGTTCTGTACCCAAAGGGTAAAAACGGGACCCTATTACTGAGATTTTAGGGTTCTGTACCCAAAGGGTAAAAACGGGAACCTATTACTGAGACTCTGCTGTCCGTCTATCACTAGGCTGTATTTCATGAACCGTGATAGCTAGACTAGACAGTTGAAATTTTCACAGATGATGTATTTCTGTTGCCGGTACAACGTGGTAAGCGTTTCTAATTATTTTCATCACACCTATTAGAACAACGACGATTGGTTCCTCATTTAGTGCGAACAAAATTCAACTTTGCTCCTTTTGGATGCCCTGTAGGAAGTTTTGTTTCTCTCTTCTAATTGGTCCGCGTTCATGCTCTGATACGAACGAGAACCAGTCAGAAGACAGAACGCTCAAGCCAATGTCTATAAGTACATAGTTTCTTTTTCTCACAGGTTCACACGGGCGGGCCAAAATATTTTGTTTAAATTCTCGGGCGACGTGACGTAGGTAGGTATATTTATTTGCTCGCTAAGCTCAGGATTCTAGTTTAGATTCCCGAACACAGCGATAAAATCCTGTAGAATCCTTCGGTTAGCTTAGAATTCAAAATAACACCCTCGGAACAAAATATTACTTTGTCGCCTAGTTACACAAATTAAGGCCTTAGGATAGGTCAAATGACAATATTCAATTCAAATTATTGAAAGACTGTGTACAGCTATCGCTATGGGAAAAATATATAATATACTTAAAGTAATAAAAAATCGATTTAATTTAATAATATTTCAAAAATAATACCTTTTCGATGTAAAAAATATACTGTAGCACAGATTACTAATTAGTTACTGCGACTGTAGGCCCTGTTTTTGGAATTAATTGCAAAATTTCTCAAAAACAAATAGTTAATGTTGAATGAAACCAGTACACAAAAATTGGTGACTTTAAGACTTTTCATTTTAATTGAACACAATATTTTAAACATAATTGAAAGTATAGAAAAGTAATAAAAACATGTAAAAATCGAGAATTGGGCGTTCGGTTTCAACGTAAAAGCCTCGTTGCAGCCCGCATTGATTTGAACTTAAAATGAATAGAGTTACGTTCGATATTATTTTAACACGTATCAACCTGCTCGGATTGAGGCATCTTAAAGCCTTAAACTCTTACACATAAGAATGTGCTGTTGCTTTCAAGAACTTTTTTTGTAGCAGCATAGGATCCTGCCATATTCGCCAATTTACTATCTAGTGTGTATCTAGTACCTACCCGAATTGTTTGAGTTTCAAAAGTGTTTTAAAGCCTATCGTTTTCCTTACGATTTTTATTTTATAAGTATTTTATATCGTATACTTATCAATCAGCCTTTACTTTCTTATTTTTACAATCTAAGATTTCAACAGCATTGAATAAACTTGCAAAAATGAGTAATGGGCTGCCATCTATCAATGCTCATCAGAATTAAAATTTTGGTCTAAGTGCTGCCATCTTGTCACATTCTGCGTTATTTCAACAACACCTTGTCTACCCAAGGTACAAGCAACCTACCGATCATCTCTCTGTTCAAACTGCCGAGGGTGGGTGTGTTGTTTAGTGCTTCCACTTATAAAATCTAGATGGCACTTTTTTAGGTACCGGCAAAGTATACAACATATCGTCGGCTTACTGCAAGACATCATTAGCTGCAAAAAAGTGATTTCGAGATAATCGCAGTTTTATATTTTTCATTATCTTTGCAATAACTTCAAAAGTTGAGGACATAGAAAAAAAAAATAAACACCACCTTAAAGGTGAGCATCTTCTTTATACGATTTCAATATGGAATACATCCCTAATGCTGCACTTTTTTTTAAAAAGCCGGAAAAAAAAGATAAGGACTTCTTGCGTTTGAGCAATACAAGCAAAACGTAAAAATAATGATTTCTGTATGAAAATCGTTCAAAAAAAATCAATTATTACCATAAAAACAATGAAAATAGTGTTCTTTTTTATTATTATCAAATTAGAAACTTTTAAAATATTATTTTTGATATTTTCGGGTGACCTAAATCTAATTTAACAACTTAAATGAAAGTCGCTTAAATTTTTGGCAAAAAAAACCAAGTGATAATAAAGGTATAAGATCTACTTATTGTAGACAGTAAAAACATATCATCTAATCAGCCGAAAGAAGTCCACTGCTGGACAAAGGCCTTTCACAAGGAATTCCACAACGACCGGTCTTGCGCTACCCGCATCCAGCGGCTTCCCGCGATCTACACCAGGTCGTCGGTTCAACGCGTGGGAGACCTTCCTACGATACGTTTTCCGGTGCGCGGTCGCCAGTCGAGAACTTTACTACCCCAAAAGCCATCTGTTCTACGAGCTATGTGCCCTGCCCACTGCCACTTCAGTTTAGCCATTCTGTGAGCTATGTCGGTTAACTTGGTTTTTCTGCGGATCACCTTATTTCTGATTCGATCGCGTAGGGAAATTCCAAGCATAGCTCGCTCCATTACCTTTTGGGTGACCTTGACCCTTCTTATGAGGCCCATAGTAGGCGACCATGTCTCAGTTCTGTATGTCATCCATCACTGTAAACACACACTGGTCAAAGACCCAAGTCTTGAGACACTGCGGTATTTGGGATCTGAAGATATTGGGATGCTTCCCGAACGCTGCTCAGCCGAGTTGTATTCGTCGATTGTTCTCTTTCTTGAAGTTGGACCTACCTAGCTGGACTCTTTGTCCATGGTTTACATATTCGTCAATAATTTCCAGTGTAGAGTCTCCAACCTTTAGAGGGGTGGGTGCAACACGGACATATTTTCGTCTGGTCCATGTTCATTTTAAGACCCACTTGTTGAGAGACTTTACTGAGGCTATCGAGCATTACACTTAGGTCTTCCATAGTCTCAGCCATGACCACGATATCGTCAGCAAATCGATGGTGGGTTATGTACTCGCCGTTGATACTGATGCCGGAAGTTTGAAAACATGTTCCAGGGCGGCGGTGAACAGTTTCGGAGATATAATCTCGCTGTCTCACCCCTCGCTGCAATTGCGAGGTTTCGAGTTCTGGTGTGGAGGTGAACTAAAGTAGTGGCGTTTTCATACAGATACTTCAACACCGTAATGTATCGATAGTCAATTTAGCACCGCTGGAGAGCCTGTAGCACAGCCCAGTTTTCGACTGAATCAAAGGTTTTCTCATAGTCCAGAAACGCCAAGCATAGTGGCTGATTGTACTCTTCAGTCTTCTGTATAATCTGCCGCAGCATATGTATGTGGTCTATGGTACCAAAGCCTTTTCGGAAACCGACTTGTTCGGGAGGCTGGAAGTCATCAAACCTGCGTGCGAGTCGATTCGTAATGAATCTCGAAAACAGTTTATAGACATAGCTCAGAAGTAAATGGGTCTGTACTTCTTCAGCATGGTGTTGTCACCCTTTTTGAAGAAAAGCAGGATCGACCAAACTTCTGTGCCATTCGTTAGGCGTTTGTCCCTCGAGTATAACGGAATTCAATAACTTCTGAAGAGCTTTGAGTACCGGTGATTCACCTGCTTTCAGAAGTACAGCCGTAATTCCATCGTCACTCGGTGCCTTGTTGTTCTTAAGCTGTTTGAAAGCCATTCCAGTCTCGTACAGGCTGACTTTCGGGATATTTTTTATTTATTTATTAACTTGTCGCCAATTTTATAGACCATTACACACATGAATTTTACAATTATTGGTTTTACATTTTAAAATGCAAATTATGAAATTCGACTAATTGAAATTTAAAAAAAGACAAAGTAGGATTAAACGTAAATTATGTAATAGAAAATAATATTTATAAAGTAAAAATATAAAAAACAAACAAAAAAAGTACAATTAAAGTAATAAAAACAAGAAGTTTGAAATGGGCAGCGCAAAGTGTTATACGTTATATATGTAGTGTGTTTGTGGCATGTGTAAATGTTGTGTGTGTATTGTGAGTGTTTGTATGAAGTCGTATAAAAATTAATTTCATGAATTGGTTACGTCGGAGGAAGAATATGTCGAATATCTATATAGCTTCGGTAAAGTGTCGGGTTAGTCTGGCTCTTGAGTTTTTAGCCAGATCGCTGACAGGCAGACGTGTGGTCTTGTACAATTGTCCGTAGAACTTTTTAACTTCTTCCAGCAACCCAATCTTAGAATTCTCAGACTATATGATCATGCCACCTCAGTTTTCGGCTTGGTCAGTTAGCTTTGTCCTCTCGTTGGTTTGATGTCTCGCGAACACTTTTGAGCCTTTGTTGTGCTCAATCGCTTCTTTAATACAATTTGTATTATACTCGCGCTAATCGCGAGCCAGGGACTTAAGAGATCTGCCTGTTTAGTTGTCGATATTAAGTAGCATCTTCAGAGGACTGCAAAACCAATCTGCGTCTTTCTTCCATGAGGTTGCTGGTGAAGTCTGAATTTTTTTTGTTCTGTTTGAACGGCGAGTTTTAAGAATCTCAGACCCGACCTTTTGGACCATTTCCACGAATTTTTCATTATAATCGTCCATATTATCGCAGTATCCTAGGCATTCAAAGCGATTTTGCAAATCGAGCTGAATGCTCTCGGGGTTTTGGAGCTGTATGGGTGCAGGTCGGAACGTAGACTTCATCAGTTGGCATCTTTCTAGCTTAATCTTTAGATTCAGTGTGCCTCTTACCATTCGGTGATCGCTTCCTGTTTTTACTAAAATTGATCACAAAGACTTGAATATTTGTCTTCTCGTCGATAAGATGAAATCAATCTCGTTCTTCGCTATGCCATTGGGATGCAACTATGTCCACTTCCGCTGTTGTGACTCTTTGAAGAAGAAGTTCATTATAAAGAGGCTCTCTTTTTTCATAAAGTCGGCCAGCATCTGACCACGTGCATTTATTACTCCATATCCAAATTGCCCTACTCTCAGCTCACCATCGCCTCGTTTGCCCAGTTGCACGTTGAAGTCCTCCATAACAATGGTATAATGGGTCTTGGTTCTACGTTTGGTTGTAGAGATTTCCTCATACATTATCTCTACCTCATCGTCGGAGTGTTGCGTGGTCGGCGCGTATACCCGTATGACTTATCGAATACCGTTTTGTGATTCCGAGTATAAAGTATGCTACCCTTGTCGAAAAGATCATGATCTGGACCACTTTGTTAATAAGGGACTTGTGGACGAGAAACCCGACACCACCCTGGGACAGTTGGTCATCCTCCCGGAATGAGAGCAGGTTTCCGGATTAAAGGATCATGGTGTCCTCTCCCTTTATTTGGACTTCACATAAACGTACGATATCCCACCGTAACCTGCTCAATCCTTCTTCGAGTTCTGTAAGCTTCTCGTCAATCCGCAGTGTACGCGTGTTGTAAATTGCCAGGGCCAAAGGTCGTTGGGTTTGGTAGCCTGGCATCTCCTGGAGATTCTTTGCATTTCCCACCCCATCGTTACCAGGTCTGTTACCGGAGCCAGGAATAGCAGTGTCGCCGGGGACAAGGGGCCGTTTCCTGGGTGTGTAAGCAAGAAGTAGAATTCTTATTTTTAATTCGTGGCTATAGTTAGCAGATTATAAATTAATATGGTGGTTTATAGTAGCTTGTAGCTCTAAGGGTTAATATTTATTGTAAATAAAATAATAGATTATAAATTAATGAAGCAGAAACATACCGGGAGATTTAGATCAACTTCGAGACAAAAGTTGTATTCTGGTCTTAATGTAGAAAGCAAACTGCGGCATCGGTTCCGCTCGCGGCTCGCTTCACCTCTCCCCCTCGCTCGCCCACCGCCTTACAGCCAGCCTTCGCGCATCATAATGACAAATAAATCGAGTTTCTATTATCCTAATTACTGTTCCCTATATTTTAATCTACAAATATCTACTCTATAAACTTCCGTTTTGTGTCATAAGGTAATTATCCGATAAAAAGAATGGAATTTGTTTGTCAGGACCAACAAAATTCATATTACTTTTGTATCCAGTTTAAGCAAAAAACTAATTAATATGATTATAAAACCTTTTTATATTGTGCAGAACTAACTAAGTACTTTTAGACCTTACATTTTTTGGTGTGTAGATTTGACAGAAATCATTATTGTGTAATTATTAGATTGAATCCATATAGTTCTGCTACTCACGCTCCCAGAATTCATTAAAATTATATAATTTTATACAACAAAAACACTTATTATCGTCTAAAAAAATAAATCACAAAACTTTGTTTTTGTCAGATCTCATTAAGTATTAATTCAAGTGACCATTTTCTATTAAAAGTCATTTAAGTTTTATAATTAGTTTAATAGACAAGTATAATGTGACTAAAAGACAATTAAAGGCATGTAATTATTTTTAACAAAATCATAACTTATATGCATTTCTGTCGTTCGTCGTTGCTCAGACGTCATTGAAATAATATAATGACTTTTAGCAAAACGTTATACGACAATTTAAGTACTCTAGGTGTCACTTATGAACTTTATCAACTTAATACAAAATGTAAAGATGTAGTAAGCGATATATTCGTGAAACCTCCTTAAGTAACAAAAAATATTTAATTATTTATAACGAAAATTGTAAGTAGTGAATCATACATTTTCAAATTTCAGATGAAGACACTAAGTATCATTAGTGTGTAGTTGTAACGAAAAAAATCTTAATACTCAATATAAGGTACTGTAATGATTGTGAAAACTGAAAATTGCAATCACTATCTTTTTGCCTTAGACATAATGTTCAATTTCTTTAAAAGTATAACATATAGAGAAATAATGATTTCTGATTATTGTAGAGCGTAGCGCGGCCTATACACTGGTATCACAAATGCAGTTAATGACTTTTGGTGAATAATGACTTCTTGCAGTAAGCCGACGAATTATATAGTACTAACATAGTATCGGCAAGGGCCAAGATAATTTGTGTTACAAAAGGTGTGAAGGCCGACTCGCAAATTACCGTTTTTTTTAAATTACCGTATTAATAACAGTTGAATTATTTCTTCTGTTTAAGAATGAGTCTCTATAATTTGGAAATTTTTATAATAAAAATACTTCGTTATAATTGGGGTCAAATAATTTATTTTGAACCGTTACGAAGTACCTACGAGTTTAGATAAGATTCTTGACATAGTAGAAGTAAATTTATTGAGGTCCAAATGTAGGATTTTGGAATTGGAAATGAAATATTAAAAAAATACGAGGTCATGTAAAGGTCATTAAATCTACCGTTTTTTAGGTTTTTCCTTGCACTATTCCACAATTAATATAAATAAAACACAAATTTGTTTATACTGCAACCGGTTTTGTGATTATCTTCAGGCAGTAGACTACTTTATTTCGTGAGGGTAGTGTGATACGTGTGTGATACTTACTAAAAATAGGGATAACAGTTTCTAAAAAATCTACCAAAATTATAGTTTTTGTGACATAGTAGTACCTAACCGCACACGTGCTTTTACCACAGATTACTAAATAGTTACTTCGTAACTTTTACTTTACCACTTTTTTTTTATTTCTAGCTCGGAGGAACAAGACATTTTTAACAAATAAAAAATTTAATAACCAATGAAACATAATTGAAAGGAGAATTTTAAAAGAGATTGGTTGTAATTCCGTGAGGTTAGTACATAACGCTATCTGATTTGGTTATATCTTTGTAAATAAAGCAGAATAAATATGAATGAAGCGCTTAAGCTACAGGAAGGAATAGGTCATCTTTTCCAAGTAGGTTTTAATGCTTACATTAATATTGTTCCAAGCCTTGTTGTAATCTATTTAGGGTAATATTAAAATAAAACTTACGCATGCGTACGTGTGCCTAGCTCAATTAAATATGGCGCAATTTTCGTAAACTGAATTCTGTTGTTTTGAATACAAACAAAATTATGAATATTCGTGTAATAAAAAATATAACTTAAGTGTATGTATAAGAAAAAACAAAGTGAGATTGCTCTCTGGACAATCAAAATAAGCCAAAAGTCGCGTAAAATTAACTTTGGTTGCCGAAACCTTGATGGGTATATACCTAGCCATGTATTTTATTTTTCTGTGAAGTTCGTTTTTTATTTTAACAGTTTTGTCACAACTGTACTGAAAAATGTTGTATGATAGATGGGTGTAAAAGAAAATTACAAACACTTAGTTTTTTCCTATACATACACAAAAATATTTTTATTATTTTTTATTCATAATTTTATTCGTATTTACAACTAAAACATCTGTTTTAAGAAAATTGTGCCTTATTTTAGCTAGACACACGTACGCGTGCATTATAATCATTAAAACCTCCTTGGAAAAGATGACCTATTCCTTCGTGTATGTAAACTATGCGCTTTATTCATATTTATTCTCCTTTCTTTACAAAGATCAAAGAGAATCTAATCAGCTAGCGTTATGTACTAACCTATCGGAGGAACAACCTATCTCTTTTAAAATTCTCCTTTTAAGTCTTAAAGATTCTCTATCTTTGCTTATGATATTTTTTATTTCCTAGAAATGTCTTGTTCCTCCGGGCTAGAAATAAATAAAAGTACCGAGTAAAAAGAACGTGTGTGGTAAAATCTATTTTGCGCACTATTGTGTTAGTTTATTAACTAGCCTATAAAGTACATTTCAAACAACTGTATAAAAAAAAATGTTTAGTTGCGACCCTCACACTAGGCAAAGTCTGTCCTCAATAATACCTAACTGGTTATCATAATTTTATCAATATACAGGTGTAACAAAACTGGTGTAGGTCCCGTTAACTGGGGGTTCTACTCATCATACTGAACAACTTTCCCCAAGGAACCCATAGTCAACTCTCAAAAAAAATGTTGACGCTCCATACAAAAATGCACGAAATTGGTCAATCAGCTGATCGTTTTGTATGAAGAGTATTTTTTTTTGCGTTTTTAGCAAACATGTAGAACAACAGTTGTTCAGTGTGATGCGTAGAAGTCCCAGTTAACGTTAACGGGACCTACACCAATTTTGTTACATCCTGTATAGTTTGGTACGGAACCCAACTCTAACTTGTACTTGGCCGTTTTTGATGTGTAACATCTTTGCTCTCGCTTTCCTGCAATTTGTGGGAGTGATTTCGTGAAATGGGACGGAAATGTGTCCCATGGGACGGAAATGTGTAACAGGGAGTCGCGTTTTTTCAGGCTTTAAAAGCGCGGAAAAGGCAAAGGTATCTATGACCATACAGCCTAGTCTGCCGTATCTTTGCCGTCCTTTTTTCAGGCTTTAAAAGCGCGGAAAAGGCAAAGGTATCTATGACCATACAGCCTAGTCTGCCGTATCTTTGCCGTCCTTTTTTCAGGCTTTAAAAGCGCGGAAAAGGCAAAGGTATCTATGACCATACAGCCTAGTCTGCCGTATCTTTGCCGTCCTTTTATAAAGTATTTTGTCACATGTTACACATCATATGCGAGTACTGTAGGTCTCGCTCGAATTTTTTTGTTTTTTTTACTTACCTATCTACATTGACATAAATATGTTCTTGTTTCGTTACTCTTATAAGTTCTACCTTCATTTTAAATCCACTAGCGGCTGAAGTTTCATAACTTGGGATGATAAACTAAAAGCTTTTTATATTCCCTGCACAAAGAAGCTTATTGCGTCAAAATTTCTTCATAGAAACTGCAATAAAGCGCCATTTCGCTGCAATAAAAATATCATAATCAAAGGAAGAGACTTTGCAACAACTAGGATATAAAATCTGTGTAAAAATTAGGTAATTTGTTCTCTAGGAAGTAAAGAATGCCTTCTTTGTAGATAACCAAGTTTGCAAATCATTATCATCATATCAGCCGAAGGACGTTCACTGCTGGACATAGGCCTCCCCCAAGTGTTGAATTAATTGATAGTCAAGTCAAGTGATTTATTTACATTAAAATATGGTTATACAAAAGATCTTACAAATGTAAAATTAGAGGTAGGTACTCATACTTTACCAGAAAATCTGGCATTCAAAAATTGTACAAATGTGGAAAGCTAGTAATTGCACAAAAAACAATGAGAATGACATATTAACATCATAGCAACAATAGTATCATCATCATACAAAATATCAGATAATAGAGTCTCAAATTAAACAAGTATCATATTTTTATACAATTTCTACATAAACAACGTGTTGTGGCATTATTAATATAATTATCATAGTCATAAGGGTCTAATTAGTTATCAAATTAAATTTTAAAAAAAAGACGTGTGGCACTCGGGGACTGCCGCGGTAAAGCTATTGCATAGCATTTTTTATCAACTTAAGCAATTATAATTATTTATTTATTTTTTATTTATGCAGTATTTACCAGTACCATATAGTCCTTGGGGCGCGGGATGTTTATGTAATAAATTAACACTAAGAAAGTTTAGAAAGTTAAATCATCATCGTCATCGTCATCAACCACCATCGCGACCACCAACACCATCATCATGATGGATAGATAGATGGCACTGTAAGTTTTTTATAACTCAATATATATTTTTTTTGGGGTGTCAGGTTTTTTTCGTTACGAAATTTCTTGATTAGGTCCCCTCAAAGCCCGCGATAAAAGCTATACAATAGCTTAAAAATCACATTTTCATACTTTACGTGTACAACATATTGTAGCATTATTAATACTTATAATTATCATGCATAATGTCAGTCTATAGTAAGTAATTAATTAATTATCAGCTTATTTGAACTAACATGTCACAAATATAAAAGTAACTAAAAATATATATACAGTTCACTTCATGTGAAGAAATTCTGATTGGTTAAAGAAGCATTTATCAATCAGCTATTTACGCATTTTCAGCACAAATACATTTGTGGGAAGCTCCCTAATTTTTCTCGGAATTTTGTTATTAATTTTAATAAAATATAGGGCGTCGGTAGCGTCGCTGGTATAACGGCTAGGGCCACTACCTCCTGTCCGGAAGTCGGCTTTTTTTAACGTGTTTAGCGTTTATAATTATTTGAAATGTTATTTCTGGCCCGTTGTATGAAGTGTCCAGGGTGTGGTTACACCCTGTATATAGGCAACCTATTCCCATGGAGCATTTGCAACAGATGCAAATTATTTTGCTCTGGCGTGGCGTAGCGCAGCTCCCAATGAACGAGCGTTTGCGAAATGTGTGAACGGCAAATGAACAATTTGGACTTTATAGTTTTGGTTCGGCTGGAGCGTGGCGTAGCGGCTACAAAGAGACTGAAAATCGTTTTTCACGCTTTTTTTTTCATTTATTTTTCGGTTGATAAAAGGTATTGAATCTCAGTATTCACTATAGTAACCGCAGAGCGTCGGTGGCGTAACGGCTAGGGGTGCCGCCTCCTGTCCGGGAGGTCGTGGTTCGAATCCTGCCACGTTCCAATGTGATTTAGAATTTAGATTTCATATGTACGGTTATCCGAAGCTCTTACGGTGAAGGAAAACATTGTGAGGAAACCTGCACACGCCTGCGAAATAACTCGCAGGTTGTGCGGGAAGTCGACCAACCCGCACTGGGCCCGCGTGGTCGACTAAGGCCCTATCGCCCTAATTCAGGGTAGGCTCGAGTCCCTTGGTGGAGACGTAAATGAGCTGATATGATAAACCGACATAGCTCTCAGAATTGCAAAACTTAAGTGGCTGTTGGCGGGGCACATAGCTCGTAGAACGGATGGCCGTTGGATCAGTAAAGATTTCGAGTGTTGACCGCGCACCGGAAAGCGTAGCGTAGGCAGGCCTCCCACTCAGTGGACCGATGACCTGGTGAAGGTAGCGAAAAGCCGCTGGATGCGGCAGCGCAGAACTGGTCGTCGTGGAAATCCTTATGGGGGAGGCCTATGTCCAGCAGTGGACGGTCCTTTGGCTGATATGATGATGATAACTCACTAATTACTTTCGGAGAACGTTAGCGAGCGACGAAGAGGTATTGCGATGTGATGGCTAAAAAAAAACGAAGTTTATATTTTGATGGGAATCGATCATCTTATGCTTATATTGAGTCTAAAAAACTAAAAAAAGTGTGTGTGTTTGTGCGTCCATCCGGTGCTCTGGACAGATTTTGGTAAAATATTGGTTAGGGAGAGTTATTTCTATACCTACCTCTTTTTTCAAGTTTTCTCTACCTTGATTATTTAGGGTTGCCACCAAAGTTAAAATCACTATTTTAATACTTTTTTTAAATTGCTGTACTTAACGATTTTGATAAAACTTTCTACTTTATTGTACCTTTATACTGTGGACTACTTTATGCCTTGGTAAGTTATTCCAGTAAAATTTAAATAAGGTATCCAGATTTTAACCGCCTCTGTGGCGTAATGGTTAGTCCATTCGCTTCACACCAGGAGGTTATGGTAGGGTAGTTTCTTAGTCCACGTGGCTAGCTACCACCATCTTATCTAAGTCTTGCCGCCAGTTGCCGCCAAACACCAGTGTTAACAACATTGATGTGTTCCGGCTTGAAGATTAAATTCTCCATTGCGTTGGGGAATCTTGGTAAGCCCGCTTCCATCTTCGGCATCATCGTCACTTACCATCAGGTGAGTTGATGCCAAGAAGCACTTACCAATTGTGAATTAAAAAATAATAATATAGCGAAATAATAATAAAGCGTCGGTGGCTCAACCGGTAACGACTCGGTCCATCTAACCAGAGGTACCGGGTTCAAATCTGGACGGCCAATGTACCAATGAGTTTTTCAAAAAACTTACGTACATAACATTACCGATTGCTTTAACGGTGAAGGAAAACATCGTGAGGAAACCTGCACTCAGGCCTGCGAAGAAACTCTAAGGTTGTGTGTGTAGTCGACCAACCCGCACTGGGCCCGCGTGGTCGACTAAGCCTAATCGCCCTGATTCAGGGTAGGCTCGAGCCCCTCGGTGGGGACGTATATGAGCTGATATAATAATATAGCGAAACTTAGCAGATTTGTTAATATTCAAAACATTTGAATGTTCCTACTAATTATGAAAGCGAACTGTGTTTCTCATAGAAAATTGAGTTTCTTAAAAAAATCTTTACATCAAAGAGCAGTCACCTACAGGCGTTATTGTGAATGAACGGTTCAAAGTAGCTGCGAGAAACAACAACTTTAACTTGATCTGTTAGAGCTCACTTAGTCAACCTTATTACGGGAGAACAAGGTTTACATTTGACATTCAGAGATGAAATTAACTTTTGGTCATGAAGGGAGAGCTTTTCAAGTTTATCCACTATGAAAATTGAGTTGTTTTCCCCTGTTGCGGGTGCTGCGCGTTAAAAGCGTTGCGGTCGCGGTCTGTGGCGTGCGCTGCGCGTGCGACGTGCGGTCTGTCGCGCGCGACATCTCGTCTGCACCTGACTTTAGGATACATACACCAAAGACCTTCTACAAATCACTGCGCAAGGACGAGGCCTTTCTGCGTATATATATTTTAAATCGCACATGGTCATCTGGCCCCAAAGTAGGATTCCCCGTGTTATGGGAACCAGAGACTGATATAAATACTTATAAACGTTTAAATACATACATATACAGATAGTTAACACCCAGACACAGAGCAAACAAATCTGTTCATCACACAAATGCTTGCCCTGGGTGGGGATCGAACCCACAACTCTCGGATCAGCAGTCAAGAGCAGTAACCACTGAGCCAACGAATCAGTCAAACATTATCATCATCGTACAATAAACAGTGGCCAAAAGTGCGTTTGGAACCAGATGCAGAGACGGTTCGGCAGTCTTTTCAAAAGGTAAATGTGTATTTTAGTTATCAAAGTTATTTTTCAACCGACTTAGAAAAAGAAGGAGGTACTCATTTCGACCGTATGTTTGTCTCCCGAGTTGGTCACATATAAATTTTATCAAAATCGGTGTAGTATTTTATGATGATGATGATGATGATGATGATGATCTATCCGACTGATTTCGGTCATGGCGACCACTTCGTAGGAGTATTTTATAAGAAAATAACAAAAAGCAAAAATAATAATGCAAAATTTGTACTAAGTTGTTGCGATGAAAGTCGGTTTTTTAACGTGTTTAGCTCTTTCAATTATGTAGTTTGTTTAGAGTCATTTGACTTTCTATGACGCTCACACAAACAGAAATACACACGAAACACATTTGTATTTTCATTACGTTAGTTTTGGTTTTGTTTGCTCGTTTTTATTTTTCTTTTGATCGACACAGTCCTCGGGCTGTGGCAGAATTATCAGTGTATTGCTCGCAAAAGCAAATCAACACACTGCATCACGGCCCTTTTGTACTACTGCAACAAACATATGTTTTTGTATTCTTTTTTTTGCCTTTTTTTAATTTGTTAAGTTTTGTTTTATATTATGTACGAGTAATAATAATATGTGTGTGATTGCAGTGACAAATATGTGCTATCTACCTATCTATGAACTTTTTACAAATTCGGACATGATGAAACCACAGATTACTAAGTAGTTACTTGATGAAACTATGAAGGTTCCTACTTTCACTAAGGAACCCTAAAAGTAGGTCCTCGTGGTTTCTTCATTGAGGTTAAGGTGTCACTGATGGAAATGGCTAGTGCTGACGGAATTGTATGATTCATCGATGGTTATACACCACCATACACCATCGTCGAAAATCTATCAGCTGATTAGACATCTTTGTAAATTTATTTAGTGTCATCAGATCTGAGAAGTAGGCTCAGTGCTAGCCTACTTTGCGAAGTAGTCACTTTGAGAAGTAGGCTCAGTGCTACCTTACTTTGCGAAGTAGTCACTTTGAGAAGTAGGCTCAGTGCTAGCCTACTTTGCGAAGTAGGCTCAGTGCTACCCTACTTTGCGAAGTAGTCACTTTGAGAAGTAGGCTCAGTTCTAGCCTACTTTGTGAAGTAGTCACTTTGAGAAGTAGGCTCAGTGCTACCCTTCTTTGCGAAGTAGTCACTTTGAGAAGTAGGCTCAGTGCTACCCTACTTTGCGAAGTAGTCACTTTGAGAAGTAGGCTCAGTGCTACCCTACTTTGCGAAGTAGTCACTTTGAGAAGTAGGCTTAGTGCTAGCCTTTTAACGCGGCAACGCTTAGGTACCTGATATTTGTTCTTCTTTCATTCGACCTTTTTTTCATTCCATCTTTTCGTTCTTTTACGCATGCGCTGGCACAAAACAATCCATGTGTCACAATTTGAATAAACTGTGGCACATGTGATTAAAAATCCATTCTATTTCCTTTTTTCCTATAATCCGATTCTATTCCTATCTTCAATATTGTGTAAAAAAAACTGAAAAGCAGATTTTTTCTTAGACCCATCTCGGGTACGATTCATTTATGTTTTTTTGAGATTCATCAATAAATTTTAAATATCCGTGAGCACGTAAAGTTTTAACTCACGTCCCTACCTTACGCCGTACCCGTCGTGCCACAGTCTACTTTGCGAAGTAGTCACTTTTTGAAGTAAGCCCTTCTCTGCGCAGTAGCCACTTTGAGAAGTAGGCTCAGTGCTAGCCTACGCTGCGAAGTACTCACCCTAAGAAGTAGGCTCAGTACTAGCCTACTTTGCGAAGGCGGTACTTTTAGAAGTACGCTCAGTGCTAGCCTACTTTGCGAAGTCACCACTTTGAGAAGTAGGCTCAGTGCTAGCCCTCTTTGCGAAGTCGCCACTTTGAGAAGTAGGCTCAGTGCTAGCCTACTTTGGAAAGTAGTGACGTTGAGAAATAGGCTGAGTGCTAGCCTACTTTTCGGAGTCGCCACTTTGAGAAGTAGGCTCAGTACTAGCCTATTTTGCGAAGTCGCCACTTTGAGAAGTAGGCTGAGTGCTAGCCTACTTTTCGGAGTCGCCACTTTGAGAAGTAGGCTCAGTGCTAGCTTATTTTGCGAAGTCGCCACTTTGAGAAGTAGGCTCAGTACTAGCCTACTTTGCGAAGTCCCCACTTTGAGAAGTAGGCTCAGTGCTTACCTACTTTGCGAAGTCGCCACTTTGATAAGTATAGGTCCAGTGCTAGCGTACCGTATGGCATTCATATTACACACTGGTTATAATAAGAAAAATTAAAAACATTTAAAATATAATATAAAAAAGCATTTCCGCAGATATGAACTCGCGGCCTTAGTCAGGGTTTTGAAAACCTCAGCTGGTCCCTTATATCTGACGATGGGACGCTCAAACGCCATGTAGTGTATGGTCTGTTTATGGGATCATAAGGTCAGAATATAAATTTCAACAATTTACATTTAAATACACCATAAATTGCCCGAACACGAAATTCCAACATCAAAGTGCTACTTAAACGGTTTCACGGGCTCTTTGACAAATTCAATGTACCCTCGAATCACTTGAAAAGAAGAAAAACTGTTTATAAGGAAAATTACCTACGTTGGTAATATGTTTCTTTATAACGTTCCAAGGGAGAGTTCAGGAAATCATTTCAAAAGTAGACTATACAAAAGGAAATCATTATTAAACGTTTCCGGCAGCTTTTTTTAGGGTTCCGTACCCAAACGGTAAAAACGGGACCCTCTTACTAAGACTTCGCCGTCCGTCCGTCTATCTGTCTGTCTGTATGTCCGTCTGTCACCAGGCTGTATTTCATGAACCGTGATAGCTAGACAGTTGGATGATGTGTTTCTGTTGCCGCTATAACAACAAATTACAAAAAATTAGAAAAAGTAAAAAAATAAGGGGGTTCTCAGTAAAAAAAACGTGTTTTTTTATACATAAAGAAACTAGCGCCATCCAGTTTATAAAGAAACGAAATTAATGAACCCAAAACAACTTTATACTTACGAAACCTGCCTACTTATCCGCAAAGTCCTTAACAAAATTATTCACACAACTATTTAACTTACCCAAATAAGGCATGTAACTAAAAGAATAATGAGGCGCGTTAGTTATCTGGTTCTACCGAGGCACGAACTAATTACAGTTAAAAAAATGTTAACAAACTACCCTCACATGTAAAAAATGCGAAGTCATTCAACACATTTAAAGGTAAACTTTACCAATATATACTGGAAGAATATATACATTATTAGCCAAATAACGATGTGATGAATGACCCTGCAAATAAACTAATTTTTAATATTTTTTATGTTTCCAATAAGAGCGAACACATACTTACAAATTGTACTTTTTTTAAAATATAATATTTATATTTTTCTCATACGCCAGTAATATAGAAGTCATTGTTCTCATGTAAGTGACTGGTGCCTTTATGGGAATAAATATCTTTAAACCTATCTAGTATGATGGTACGGAACCTCATGTGTGCGGTTCTGACTGGCACTTGGCCGCTTTTTAATTTCAAATAAGAAACCAAACTGTATTCATTCCAGAAAAAAATCTTTGCCAATAACTATAGGAAAACATTAAAAATAAATAAACCCGACTTCGGAAAAACCCCTCTTCTTTGCCAGTCGAGAAAAAATGTATCCTATGTCACTCACGATTTTTTTTAAATTAAAAATTCGAATGCGTTTGGCTGCACCTCACCTGATGGTAAGTGCCGATGCAGCCGAGGATGTAACACGCAAGCTGAAATAGTACCTATTCACTCTCGACTTGAAAATTCCTAAATTATACGAATCGAGGAAACAGGCACCAGCAGAGAATTCCACCCCTTGGCCGTTCGCATAATGAACGAAGAAGCAAAACGCTTTTTTTTATTAACAATTAAAAAAGCTTAGAAAATGCCGTACCACCAACCAAACCGAGTCTTAAAATTTACCCCGCCGGGAATCGAACCCGCGACCTCCTGTGTAAAGCCAGTGAACTTTGCCTCTGAGCTACGGAGGCGGTTAAAAGGTTAAGCTTTTAATGTGAGTGGTGCGGACGTGAGTTTTCCTCAGATCCCACAGGAACGATATCGGGATATTCTTATTAGAAGTCTACCAATTCTATACAAAAAACCTCTTCAGTCCGTGCCTCCGTTGCGACGCTGACCTGCGCGAGCGTGGAAATGAGCTTTCCCCAGATCCCTTCGGAAGCATGTTACGATATGCTAATTAGTAAATTATGTCATTTCCCACCGCCTCAGCCATCTCTGTGTAAAAAAGTAGCCTATGTCCTTTCCAGTGACATAGGCTACCTGCATGCCAAATTTCATCAAGATTGGTTAAGGCGTTGAAGCGTAAAAAGGTAACAAACAAATAAACAAACAAACATTTATAATTATTAGTAAGGATAACTTAAAGTCGAAAGTTAAAAATTTAAACTCGGCTTAAGGAAAATCAGTCCTTCCCTTTTATTTAAGCCTAACGATAAAAAATCGGTAAAGTGCGAGTCAGTACCGCGCACATAGGGTTCCGTACCACCATACTAGATGGCGCTAGTTTCTTCACGTTTAAAAAAAACACGTTTTTTGTATGGAGACTTTCACTTTTTCAAATTTTTTGTATTTGTTGTTATAGTGGCATCAGAAATACATCATCGATAACGATTAAAGTCGCTTAAAAATGGAATAATAAAGACACTTAAGAACTACCGGTTCTACGGTAATTTATTATATTTATTAATGAGTTAGCTTACAACGTTATTTAATTAAAATAATCTGAATCTTAGAACGGATTGCTTACTTTTTATAATGAAGATCATAGTCACAAATATCCCCTGGTAGTTCCAGGCAGTTTCAAGTCGATAAAAACTAGATGGCGCTAGTAATCATCACAGTAAAAAAAATACAACATTACTCAGTAGGTCATCTCCTAGCGTGATATTTAAAAAATCTCGTGGATATGATTTTCTTTTCTTATAGATTTCTTTCAATAAATTATCGAAAGGTTTGATTTGAAAGAAATAATTTCACTTTCAAATTACGTCCTTAGTCGGTTTACTTTCTTAAAATTAATTCCATTGGCAATATACAGGATGTTACAAGATTAATACACGACGCATCAAAATCCACGCTTCTTTCTACTGAAATATCTGTTCGAAAATTGATTTTTTGCTTTCAGCATATCAGCCGAAGAACGTCCACTGCTGAACATAGGCCTCCCCCAAGGATCTCCACGACGACCGGTTCTGCGCTGCCCGCATCCAGCAGCTTCCCGCGACCTTCACCAGGTCATCGGTCCACCGAGTGGGAGGCCTGCCTACACTACGCTTTCCGATGCGTGGTCGCCACTCGAAAACGTTACTGCCCCAACGGCCATCTGTTCTACGAGCAATGTTTTTTGCTTTACATATATATAATTTGATCAACAACTTATGTACATTCGTTGCGCTACTGTAGCCGCTATATTGTAATACTGTGATCAGGTCATCGGTCCACCGAGTGGGAGGCATCCCTACGCTACGTTTTCCAATGCCACACGGTAACTTTACTGCCCCAACGGCCATCTGTTCCTGAAATCGTTATTGGTTTTTGTTTCTTTGCTGTGTTCACTTAGTCAGTTGCTTCTCCTGCGCCGGAATCAACCGATAAATTAAACATTCTGTACACCAAACTGACATCTAATATATCTGAATACCAATAAACTACCTTCAGTTCAGATAAGCCACTTTTTCAACTGAATGGCCCGTGACGTACAAAAGGAGAACTCAGTAATGTGCTACTAACTATCAATGGGTAACAAAATTTATCGTCGTACCGTCCCCTCTTTGCGAAGAAAATATTGGTCTTACGGAGTACCCAGACTGGTTTGTGAATGCCATCTTTTGTGGGAAGGAGCTGGGGGTGTAACGGCCCAAGGCAGGGGAAGACGGCGGAAGTGCGTAGCTGTAGAAGGAAATTGTTTTTTAACTACCGGATTTGCTTGTGAGATCACACGAATAAATGTTGGAGATGGAACCGAACCGGTTTGTATAAAGATTTCGTTTTGTTTTGTCTGAATTGTTACAAAGTTGAATGCCTGTAGTTAAACGTAGAGCAATAAGCGATTAGAGCTGTATTATTCTCAAAAGAAAATAAAGATAAGATAAGATAAATACTACAGATTACTAAAGATGTAAATACTCTTTATTGTACCCAAAAATTAAAAAAAAAAACAAACACAATGTAAAACTTAAAAACTATAACTTAAAAATTTAAAGAAAAACACAACTAAAAAAGGTAAGGAATTATGTACTTCATAATCATCATATCAGCCAAAGGACGTCCACTGCTGGACAAAGGCCTCCTCCAAGGATTTCCATGACGCCGGTCATCTGCGCTGCCCGCATACAGCGGCGTCCCGCGACCTTCACCAGGTCATCTTTCCTTCGAGTGGGAGGCCTGCCTACGCTACGTTTTCCGGTCCGCGTTCGCCACTCGAGAACTTTACTGCCCCAACGGCAGGAATTACTTACTAAGCTTTAATAAATACTAGCTGTTTCCTGCGGCTTCACCCGCGTGGAGGACGTTTCTATGACTAATCGAGGGTGCGCAGTGCTGTAAGACCTGTATTTTAAGGGGATTTAAAAAAAATCACAATTGGTAAGACCTTGGCATCATGTCACCTGATGGTAAGTGACGATCATCGTCACTTACTAAGGTTGGAAGCGGGCTTACCATGATTCCCCAACGCAATGGAGGACTGGTTATATTATCTTCAAGCCGGAACACATCAATATTGTTAACACGGATGTTTGGCGGCAAGACTTAGATAAGATGGTAGTAGCTAGCCAGGCGGGCTTTGAAAATGCCCTATCACAAACCAAACCGAGTCTTACAAGGCGACTCCACCGGGAATCGAACCCGCGAGTCCCGCGACCTCCTAGTGTGAAGCGAATAGACTAACCATTACGCCACGGAGGCGGTTAAATACACAGTACTTAGCTAAATGAACACTAACGTCATGTAATTTCTAAATCTATACTATTATTCATCATCATCATCATCATATCAGCCCAGAGACGTCCACTGCTGGACAAAGGCCTCCTCCAAGGATTTCCACGACGACTGGTCCTGCGCTGCCCGCATTCAGCGGCTTCCCGCAACCCTTACCAGGTCGTCGGTCCAAAGCATGGGAGGTCTGCCTACGCTACGTCTTCCGGTGTGCGGTCGCCACTCGAGAATTAATATTATTAAGAGGGATAGTTTGTTTGTAGCAGGTGATCTCCGAAACTACTTTCCGATCTCAAAAATTCTTTCAAAAATATGTAGAATTAGCATTCAAGATGAACGCAGGTTAAAAAAAATTATAAACACTCCGGGAGTGCCGACAGAAGTAAAAACTTTTTACAGTTTTATAAGTTTTAACCCTCCGAGTGTTCCTAGCGAACGAGTAGGTTGATAGTTTTTACCCTGCGATGGCCTCATACTATAGTTACTCATCATTATCATATCAACCGATGGACCATTCGGTCCAACGCCTGCCTGCCTACGCTACGTTTTCCGGTGCGCCGTCGCCACTCGAGAACTTTACTACCCCCACGGCCATCCGTTCTACGACCTAATTTTATCAATTGGTACCCAATTAAGTGCACCGTACAATGTGATTCCGACTTAAACCACAGATGAGATACTAGTTACTTGCTTTTACTTCAAAATATTGAAGGATACGTTGAGACCGCCTTACATAAGCGCTGTTTATCAAATTCACATACAAATTGGTACTTTTTTTTAATCGATTTCAACTCGCAGCTCTCCACTCGCTTCATTCTTACAACATCTTAATCTCCCCACTCGCTTCATTCTTACTACATCTTGATCTTTCCACTCGCTTCATTCTTACAACATCTTGTCTTGATCTCTCCACTTGCTTTATTCTTAAAACATCTTGATCTCTCCACTCGCTTCATTCTTACAACATCTTGATCTCTCCACTCGCTTCATTCTTACAACATCTTGATCTCTCCACTCGCTTCATTCTTACAACATCTTGATCTCTCCACTCGCTTCATTCTTACAACATCTTAATCTCTGCACTCGCTTCATTCTTACAACATCTTGATCTCTCCACTCGCTTCATTCTTACTACATCTTGATCTCTCCACTCGCCTCATTCTTACAACATCTTGATCTCTCCAATCGCTTCATTCTTACAACATCTTGATCTCTCCACTCGCTTCATTCTTACAACATCTTGATCTCTCCACTCGCTTCATTCTTACAACATCTTGAACTCTCCACTCGCTTCATACTTACAACATCTTGATCTCTCCACTCGCTTCATTCTTTCAACATCTTGATCTCTCCACTCGCTTCATTCTTACAACATCTTGATCTCTCCACTCGCTACATTCTTACAACATCTTGATCTCTCCACTCGCTTCATTCTTACAACATCTTGATCTCTCCACTCGCTTCATTCTTACAACATCTTGGTCTCTTCACTCGCTTCATTCTTACAACATCTTGATCTCTCCACTCACTTCATTCTTACAACATCTTGATCTCTGCACTTGCTTCATTCTTACAACATCTTGATCTCTCCACTCGCTTCATTCTTACAACATCTTGATCTCTCCACTCGCTTCATTCTTACAACATCTTGATCTCTCCACTTGCTTCATTTTTACAACATCTTGATCTCTCCACTCACTTCATTCTTACAACATCTTGATCTCTCAACTCGCTTGATTCTTACAACATCTTGATCTCTCCACTTGCTTCATTCTTACAAAATCTTGATCTCTCCACTCGCTTCATTCTTAACGTTTGGCCCAACACCGAATTCTCGAGAAAACTTTCGCGAGGATTGTAAACATGGCATGGCGATCGCGAATGGCACAAAGCAGTGAATGATGTTCTAAAAAACAAGTCATTCTCATTGACAATTGGTTTATTTGTAGGTGAACTTTGTCGTATCGCTTTCATTTCTTACAAAGTTCTGAAAAGGGTCCCTTCCCTAACATATTTTCTTGCGTTTTTTAATGTATCAATAACTATTTATTAGGTAGGTACGACTTTCTCTGTAAGGACTGCCTCCGTGGCGTTTTGACTACTCCGTTCGCTTCACACCAGGAGGTCGTGGATTTGATTCCCGGCGGGGTAAACTTTTTAAGACTCGGGTTGGTTGGTTGTAGGGCATTTTCATAGCCCGCCTGGCTAGCTACCACCATCTTGTCTAAGTCTTGCCGCCAAACATCAATGTTGACACCATTGAAGTGTTCCAGCTTGAAGATAAGCTAGCCAGTTCCCGATTGCGTTAGGGAATCTTGGTAAGCCCACTTCTATCTTCGTCATCATAGTCACTTACCATCAGGTGAGATGATGCCAAGGCTCAAAAACTTACGTACATATATTTACCGATTGCTTAATGGTGAAGGAAAACATCGTGAGGAAACCTGCACACGCCTGCGAAGAAACTCGAAGGTTGTGTGTGAAGTCGAGCAACCCGCACTGGTCCCGCGTGGTCGACTAAGGCCTAATCGCCCTGATTCAGGGTAGGCTCGAGCCCCTCGGTGGGGACGTATATGAGCTGATATAATAATAATAATAAAAATCGTATGCAAATTATTGATTTGTGTAAACCAGGTAATGAGGAGATCTACAGGAGAACCAAAGTAACCGACATAGCTCACAGAATCGCTAAACTGAGCTGGCAGTGGGCAGGAAGGGCACATAGCTCGTAGAGCAGATGGCTTTGGGGCAGTAAAGTTCACGAGTAGCAACGGCGCAGCGGAAAACGTAGCGTAGGAAGACCTCCCATGCGGTGGACCGACGACCTGATGAAGATCGTAGATGCAGGCAACGCAGGACCGGTCGTCGTGAAAATCCTTAGGGGAGGCCTTTGTCCAGCAGTGGACGTTCTTCGGCTGATATGATGATGATGATGAAAATATGAGCCAGATTGTGAAGGTTTGGCAAGAAAGTATAGAAAGCGTGTCTGTATACAATTTATTTAATTTTTCGTTTAAGACAAATCATAAACATCTCTTAAAACACTCCTGATACATACTCGTACAAGCCGGGTGTCACATAATATGAACATGTTCAATTATCTCTGATGAGATGACTTTGGGCTTATTGCATCCATATTGCACAATAGCACAACGTGACAACAGACCACAGAATTGACTATGACAGGTTTATTCCCATTTGAACAAAAAAAAAACAATATGAACAAATGGGAAAATATTTATTTTATAATAACTACCACTGAAGAATTAAAGACGCTAAACTAACGTTCACAGTTAGAAAAAATACTTTGACATTCTAAGTTCGCTGCTTTGATAGTTCTCGCCACTTTTGAGGCCATAAACTATGGGATTTTGCACTTTATTTACTAAGTAATTTGCGTTACGTTTTTTCTTACTCTTTTGTTCTTTATATCCAGAAAAGGCACCCTTATACGATTACTCATGGGTCTGTCTGTCACGCTCAATTTTCTCAGCATCTGCTGGACGAATAATGAAGAAATTTGGTACAATTATATAGTTCGACTAGCTGTCCCGGCGAACTTCGTACCGCCTTACATTACATTACACTGCCCTGCCCTACCCTACACTACCCTACACTACACTACACTACACTACCCTACCCTACATACACTACACTACCCTACCCTACACTACACTACCCTACCCTACCCTACACTACCCTACCCTACACTACCCTACCCTACACTACCCTACCCTACCCTATCCTATCTCTCAAGTTGGATCGAACTGCACATGGTGTGCGAATTTTATTATAATCGGTTAAGTGGTTTAGGAGTCCATTGAGGACAAACATTGTGACACGAGATTTATATATATTAAGATGATACCATTATGGACTTATAGCGTAAATGAACGATTTTTAATTTTCAGGGATAGATTAGAAAGTAAAATAAATGTCATGTGACGTGAAAAAGGAAAGCGTTACAAAAAACACAGATATACATTTTTTTATAACTTTAAAACAAATATTTTACGTAAATTGGGCATTGCCCTAACTTATTTCTGAAACTGCTAAGTCTATTAAAAAAAAAGTAATATATGGCCTTTCATAAAGTTTTCAGGAAACACTAATCGAAAATTATAAATTTTTAGGTCCTATAATAGAACGCTACGAAACCCTCTTCACGTGAGTTCTATTCGCATTTCTACATCTATTAAAGTAGTTTTCTGATGATTTCCTGGAACGTGTAGTAAAAATTTGATTTAAATTAATTCATGCGTTTCTTTTTATGATATTGTGTAATTGCGGTACGGTGCGTGCTGGAATGGCAGTGTGGATTTTTGCTACTTCTCCCTATTATTTAAGAGCTTTACACCTTTTACCATTTGTCAACAGAGAACATAGTCAAAGTGTTGAACTAGGAATAGGCTCTTATGAAACATATTACGTCAAACGTGACATTGGGTTTGATAGCACGCCATAACGTCAAACGTGACATTGGCTATTGGGTTTGATAGCACACCATGAAAACCATGTACACTGCTTTTTGAAAATGCCGATTTTCAGTAAAGCGAGTATAATGATACTGATTTTAATTTATAAGTATTTAAGAGCTATACACTTTTTACTATTTGTCAACAGAGAACATGGTCAACGTTTTTAACTGGGAATAGACACTCATGGAACATATAACGTCAAACGTGACATTGGTTATTGGGTTTGATAGCACGCCATCAAACCGTCTACATTGCTTTTGGAAAATGGCAATTTGCAGTAAAGTGAGTATATTATTAATAATTCTAATTTATAAGTATTTAAGGGCTTAACACTTTTTACCATTTGTCAATAGAGAATATAGTCAAAGTGTTTAACTAAGAATAGATACTTAACGTCAAACGAGACATTGGCTATTGGGTTCGACAGCACGCCATCACAACAGTCTATATTACTTTTTGAAAATGCCAATTTTCAGTAAAGCGAGTATTTTATTACTAATTCGAATTTATAAATATTTAAGGGCCGTCAGGAGTCCCGAATTTCCATCTAAATGTAGTTGCGTTTTAATGCAAAAATGACATGCTAAATCGAATCCTTATTTTGCAAATATGTACAAACCGTTGATGATTGGAATTTATACATATGTCGCAGGTATATTTTCAAAGTCGTGATATTATAATTTCACTAGTGAAATTTAGTAATATTTAATATTTATTATTATTATATCAGCTCATATACGTCCCCACCGAGGGGCTCGAGCCTACCCTGAATCAGGGCGATTAGGCCTTAGTCGACCACGCGGGCCCAGTGCGGATTGGTCGACTTCACACACAACCTTCGAGTTTCTTCGCAGGCGTGTGCAGGTTTCCTCACGATGTTTTTCCTTCACCGTTAAAGCAATCGGTAATGATATGTACGTAAGTTTTTGAAAAACTCATTGGTACATTGGCCGTCCAGATTTGAACCCGGTACCTCTGGTTAGATAGACCAAGTCGTTACCGGTTGAGCCACCGACGCTTAATATTTTTTATATTTTTTTAAAATTGCACGGTAAATTGTCAATCGGCTCTATTTTTAAAATAAATAAAATAAAATTAAAAATGGTTTATTTCGGATAACTAAAAGATCCATAGCGTGTTAGTAAGTCTTATAGTTGGTTAGTAACAATAATAAGAGAACGAAACAAAACAAAAAAAAATAAAAACAACTTCACGGCCTATTATTAGTGTTATAATAACTCAGAGCGATGCGAAGTGAGCGATGTTAGGTTCGGTCAGGTTTGATTGATTATACCGTCAAAGGCTCTCTCCCCCCGCTGTTATAACACCGGAAATTCTTTTTAAATATTTTTTTCTAAGCTAGTAGAACGATTACAAATCACATGCAATTATTAAAAAAATTGTAATTACCGTAGTAAGTGGGTTAATTTAAAATTAAGAGCCCGACTGCATAAAATCGTAACCCACCCTCCTTTTTTTCGCCGGGATCAAGACGAATCTAACGACATCTCGTACTCCAAAATCCATTAAGCCGTTTACGCCAAAGGATCTGCCAGAGAAACAGACATATACAGGTGTACAAAAATTGGTGTAGGACCCGTTAACTGGGGGTTCTACTCGTCATACTGAACAACTTTACCCGAGGTTAAATGTTCGTGCGGATGGTGGTGCATCGTGAGCCGAGTCGTTCCTTTCCCTCTAATATGGTTGGGGAGCGATGGCTGACTCTCGCGTTATACTCATGGCCGGGTGCTGTCCGTGTGAACTGGCCTACTCTTGTAAAAGGCATTCAATGATTTTTATGTACAACTTTTTGTGTCATATTGTTTTCATGTTCTAATTATATCTTATCTTATATAATCTGGTTTATTCTGATTGAATATTGAGGTTATTAACTAATTATTGTTTATCTCTTGATTCTTCACATTCATTCTTGATTGTTATTATTATTTTATGACTAGAAAGAGTGTAATTTGCACCTATTTTGAATAAATAAATTGAATTGAAAGTATAAACAGTTGATTCTCCAAAAAAATTAGGACCCTCCATACTGTTTTTCTTCTTTTGGAGTCGAGTTTGCCTCAGACAGTTCCATCCCAAAACCGAGCCACGCAAATTGACTTGTCAGTGGCCTGCATCAAGTCTTCCCGCGTGCAGGTTAAAAAAACATACATGAAAAATGCGCATACTAAAATGCACTAAATTGGTCTATCAGCTGATTTGTATGAAAAGCAAACATTTTTTTGCCATTTCAGAAAAGTTATAGAACAAAAGTTGTTCAGTGTGATGAGAAGAAGCTACAGTTAACGGGACCTACACCGATTTTGTTACACCCACGTATACACAGAGGCACGACACACGCACGCACACACGCACATACACATACATAATACACAATACACACACACACATCCGAAAAACATTATCCTCCTTATTGTTGAGTCGGGTAAAATACCGTCTCATAAGTAACTTTCACACTCTTACACAACTTTCTAACTCTCTACTCCTATTCCCGCTATTGAACCCTCCAAAGCCAATTTAGGAACACAGAATTTTACTATACCGCCAAAGTTGGGGGGCCTGAAGCCAGAGCCCACGAAACGCCTGGAAATCGAGTTAGCTAGTGAGCCCGGTAGATGGAGGAACTGTGTTCTGCATAAACTTGTTACCTGAGCTACATCTGCTGTTTTGACTCCAGTTTTGAAGCCTTAAGATAGATCAAATGTCAATTTTTTTTTATCAGCTCATATACGTCCCTACCGAGGGGCTCGAGCCTACCCTGAATTAGGGCGATCGGGCCTTAGTCGACCACGCGGGCTCAGTGCGGGTTGGTCGACTTCACACACAACCTTCGAGTTTCTTCGCAGGTGTGTGCAGGTTTCCTCACGATGACGTTATTAAATTCAAATTATTGAAAGATTGTTTAAAGGGTCCCCAGGAGGCTCGAGTTTCCATACAAAAGTAGTTCCGCTTTAATACAAAAACTACATGCTGGATTGAATTCAAATTTTGCAAATATATTGAGTAGACACATATCGATGTTTGTAATTAGTTCTTGATATACTATATGAAACGGAAAAAAATAAGAGCAGTTTCAAACTTATTCAAAAATTAGTACAAAACTAATTTAAGCCTTGGTTTAGTTATGTTTAAATTTACTACGATGAAAACTAATTACAAACATCGATATGTGTCTACTCAATATATTTGCAGAGTTTGGATTCAATCCGGCGTGTAGTTTTTGTATTAAAGCGGAACTACGTTTGTATAGAAACGCGAGCCTCCTGGGGACTCTTAAGAAATTTACGTTTGTGGATAATATAAATTTCGGTTAACCTTATTACTTATTATTTATTTTATTTTAATGGAAATATAATAAAATAAGGAAGTTTTTATCGTATTTAGCAAGTCAACTATATTTTAGATATTTTTTTGGAAAATCACAAAAAATTTAAACAAATGCGTTTTACATACAAAATTTAAAAATTAAATGGGCTTTAACTCGAAAACCGTTGATTTCCGACCCCCAGTTAATATGACTTTTTTTGTTCTAAATTAGACGTAGTTTATCCCCTTAAAAGGATTTGCACTACTTACCAGTCACCCTGTATAATGAAGATGGAGACAGAAAAATATCGCAATAATATCACAAATCCCAATCTAAAAACCACAGAAAAAAACAACGTGAGGCTTTAAGATGCCTCAATCCGAGTGGTTTGATACGTGTTAAAATAATATCGAACGTAAGTCTACTCGGAGGGTTAGGACCATCCCTAGTTTGGAAAAGACCCGTGGTGTCCCCGCAGTGGGGACGATAATGGTTTGCTAAACTACAATGTTTCCCAACCACGTTAAGGCGCTAAGATCACTCAATCCGAGCAGGTTGTTACGTGTTTTAATAATATCGAGTCTTTTCATTTTAAGTTCAATCTATATTTCAATTCAATCTAAAGTTCAATATATATATTAAGAGTAAGTCTATTCATTTTAAGTTAAAATCAATGCGGGCTTCAACGCGGCTGTTACGTTGAAACTGAACTCCCAATTCTCGATTTTTACATTTAATTTTGTTTATTACTTTTCATCAATTTACTAAGTAAGTTTAAAAAAAGTGTTCCAATAGAATATAAAAGGACTTAAAGTCTACGATTTTTGTGTGTTAGTTTCATTCAATACTAACTATTTGTTTTCGAGAAATTTTGCAACTAATGCCAAAAACGGTATATTTTTTTTACATCAAATATGGTATTATTTTTAAAATTGTATTCATTTAAATCGATTTTAAATTACTTTAAGTGTATATAATATATTTTTTCCATGGTTATAGCTTTGCACAGTCTTTCAATAATTAAAATTGAATGTTGTCATTTGACCCATCTTAAGGCCTTTAATCATTCATAGATATTCCATCACGGAGAAGATCTGCTGCAGTTTGCCTTAAGGCCTTAAGATGAGTCAAATGACAACATTCAATTCAAATTATTGAAAAACTATCAGCATGGAAAAAAATATAATATTACTTAAAGTAATAAAAAATCGATTAATAAAATATGACCACTATTGATGTAAAAAAAAACTGTAGACCCTGTTTTTGGCATGCAAAATTTCTCGAAAACAAATAGTTGATGTTGAATGAAACCAACACACAAAAATCAGTGACTTTAAGACCTTTCATTCTAATTGGACACATTTTTTTAAAAAAAATTTTTGAAAGTGATGAAAAGTTATAAAAACATGTAAAAATAGAGAATGGGCGTTCGGTTTCAACGTAACAGCTGCGTTGAAGCCCGCATTGTTTTGAACTTAATATAAATAGATTCACGTTCGTTATCATTGAAACACGTATCAACCTGCTCGGGTTGAGTGATCTTCATCATTTCACCTCATATACGTCCCCAACGAGGGGCTCGAGCCTACCCTGAATTAGGGCGATCGGGCCTTAGTCGACCACGCGGGCCCAGTGCGTGTTTGTCGACTTCACACAGTACAACCTTCGAGTTTTTTCGCAGGCGTGTGCAGGTTTCATCACGACGGATAAACGTACATATGAAATCGAAATTCGAAAACAGATTGGTACGTGGCAGGATTCGAACCACGACCTCCCGGACAGGAGGTAGCGGCACTTACCATTACGCCACCGACGCTCCAGAGTGAGAGTGATCTTAGCACAGTCTTAAATATAAGTCTGTGGATCTTAGCGCCTTAAATTGATTTGTAGCGAGCCTAGCCCTCGCCCCTGTGTTTGTTCTCTTCCGCCCGCGAGCAAGATGTTTCCTATTACAATCGTGTTTGAACTACGTTATTGAGAGTTCCTCCCGGCGCAGGAGTGCAAACAAACGCGCCTTCTGTTTTTAAATTAAGTATGTTTTGATGAAAACTTTTATGTAGATAAGTATAGCAAGCGGGCTTCTTCAGAAATATTTTTAGCAATTTTGTGATGAGATTGCGTTACTAAACATTTATTATACAACTAGCTGTGCCCGTGACTTCGTCCGCGTGGAGGTTTTGAATTTTCCCACGGGAACTCTTGAATTTTCCGGGATAAAAAGTATCCTATATATTAACCCGGGCTATAAGGATCCACCATACAAAATTTCATTAAACTCGGCCTGGTAGATTTGCGTGATGCGCGAACATACAGACAGACAAAACTTCCAGAAGTTGTTGTTTTGGCCTCTTTATCGTTAGTAATGTCCACCACAATTACTATTTTCCAAAAATATTGCATGTACAGACACGGCCCCGTTACAGTTTTATTATATGACTGTATAGATTTTGTGCATTTTTGTATGGAGCGTCAATTTTTGAAGTGAAAACTTCTTTAGCGGCGTTGTGAACTTTTTTTGTAATAGGTAAAAAATGTTAAACTCGCGTCAGGACACGTGACCTGATCGAAAATTCGTAAGACGGATGGAGTTGATTTTTTGTTGATTTTTCTTAGATATAAACTTTTTAATGTAATATAAATGCACAACGTTAATATTCAAGTTTTCACTTCTGCCGGCACTCCCGGAGTGCAACCCGTCGTTTTTTTTTTTGCGAATTGACTATGGGTTCCTTGAAGAAAGTTGTTCAGTATGATGAGTTGAACCTCAAGTTAACGGGTCCTACATCAGTTTTATTTACACCCGGTATAATTGCTTTGACTTATTTACGATTACGTTCACATAAAAACGTGAATTTCTATTATTTTTTTAGGTTTTTTTTTATTACTCACAATTGGTTAGCCCTTGGCCTCATCTCACCTGATAGTAAGTGACGATGTTGCCGAAGATGGAAGCGGGCTTACCAAGATTCCCCAACGCAATGTGAAAACTGGCTATCTTATCTTGTAGTCGGATCACATCAATGTTCTTAACACTGATGTTTGGCGGCAAGACTTAGATAAGATGGTAGTAGCCAGCCAGGCGGGCTTAGAAAATGCCCTACCACCAACCAAACCGAGTCTTACAAGTTGACCCCGCCGGAATCAAACCCGCGACCTCCTGGTGTGAAGCGAATGGACTATCCATTACGCCACGGAGGCGGTTAAAACTACGGCGGTATACTACTAGATATCTAGTTTCTTCACGTTTCTTGTATGGGAGCCCCCTTTTTTTATGTTACACACTGTATGAAAATTTTCACTATTACGTTTCATCAAATACAGCCCACTAACAAACGAACAGACGGACAGACAGACGGATAGCGGAGGCTTAGTAATAGGGTCCCGTTAGTTCTTTTAAAAGGAACCTTAAAAACCTACTTCAATCGGAACCACTTATTACTTACTATTTTGCTATACTTTTTGTTTTCATTAATTTTCAAAAAAAAGTACTTCACCGAATTCGATAAAATTTATACGAGACCAATTAGAAAGCATATATTATCAATTAAAAAAATAATCATCAAAATCCATTAAAAAGCGGCTACGATATCGTGTAACATCATCATCATCATATCAGCCAAAGGACGTCCACCGCTGGACATAGGCCTTCCCCAAGGATTTCCACGACGACCGCTTCTGCGCTGCCCGCATCCAGCGGCTTCCCACGACCTTCACCAGGTCATCGGTCCACCGAGTAGGAGGCCTGCCTACGCTACGCTTTCCGGTGCTCCGTCGCAACTCGAGAACTTTACTACCCCAACGGCCATCCGTTCGACGAGCTATGTGCCTCGCCCACTGCCACTTAAGTTTCGCAATTCTGAGAGCTATGTTGGTTACTTAGGTTTTCCTACGGATCGGATCTCCTCGTGTAACATACACACACAAAAAACATACAGTGGAATTGAGAGCCCCCTCCTTTTTTAAATTGGTTAAAAAAACGTTTGATTCTACCAAAAATATCTTTTTTTTTATTCACAATTGGTAAACCCTTGACAACATCTCACCTGGTGGTAAGTGACGATGTTGCCGAAGATGGAAGAGGGCTTACAAAGGTTCCCCGACGCAATGGGGAACGGAGTCGGCTATCTTATTTTCATGCCGGAACACACCAATGATATCAACATTGATATTTGGCGGCAAGACTTAGATAAGATGGTGGTAGCTAGCCAGGCGGTCTTAGAAAATGCCCTACCACTAACCAAAACGAGTCTTACAATTGACCCCGCCGGGAATCGAACCCACGACCTCCTGTGTAAAGCCAGTGAACTTTGCCTCTGGGCTACGGAGGCGGTTATAAAGAGTAATTTTATAAAAATATTCATTATTTATCTCATATCGCCCACAGAATATGTAAACAACACAAACACGTCTATTGCAACGCTAGACAATGTTAATACACACAATAATACACACAATAATTATGTGTCCGTCTGTCTGTTATAGCTGATCACCTGGTTCAGATAGGCTGACGTGTTAGTTCCATTATTCAGCGGTAGCTGTGTTGTCAGTATGTATGTATGCCTCAGTGCATAAGCCGAATACGCTTGTTCAAACAAATTAATTAGGTTGTCAGCGTATAAAACAGCCAAGTGCGAATCGGACTCGTAGTTATAATGAAACGGTGAGTCGGACTCGTAGTAATAATAAAACGGTAAAGTACGAGTCGGACTCGTAGTAATAATAAAACGGTAAAGTACGAGTCGGACTCGTAGTAATAATAAAACGGTAAAGTACGAGTCGGACTCGTAGTAATAATAAAACGGTGAAGTCCGAGTCGGACTCGTAGCATTAATAAAACGGTGAAGTGCGAGTCGGACTCGTAGTAATAATAAAACGGTAAAGTACGAGTCGGACTCGTAGTAATAATAAAACGGTAAAGTACGAGTCGGACTCGTAGTAATAATAAAACGGTAAAGTACGAGTCGGACTCGTAGTAATAATAAAACGGTAAAGTACGAGTCGGACTCGTAGTAATAATAAAACGGTAAAGTACGAGTCGGACTCGTAGTAATAATAAAACGGTAAAGTACGAGTCGGACTCGTAGTAATAATAAAACGGTAAAGTACGAGTCGGACTCGTAGTAATAATATAACGGTGAAGTCCGAGTCGGACTCGTAGCATTAATAAAACGGTGAAGTGCGAGTCGGACTCGTAGTAATAATAAAACGGTAAAGTACGAGTCGGACTCGTAGTAATAATAAAACGGTGAAGTCCGAGTCGGACTCGTAGCATTAATAAAACGGTGAAGTGCGAGTCGGACTCGTAGTAATAATAAAACGGTAAAGTACGAGTCGGACTCGTAGTAATAATAAAACGGTAAAGTACGAGTCGGACTCGTAGTAATAATAAAACGGTAAAGTACGAGTCGGACTCGTAGTATTAATAAGACGGTGAAGTGCGAGTCGGACTCGTAGCATTAATAAAACGGTGAAGTGCGAGTCGGACTCGTAGTAATAATAAAACGGTAAAGTACGAGTCGGACTCGTAGTAATAATAAAACGGTAAAGTACGAGTCGGACTCGTAGTATTAATAAGACGGTGAAGTGCGAGTCGGACTCGTAGCATTAATAAAACGGTGAAGTGCGAGTCGGACTCGTAGTAATAATAAAACGGTAAAGTACGAGTCGGACTCGTAGTATTAATAAAACGGTGAAGTGCGAGTCGGACTCGTAGTATTAATAAAACGGTAAAGTACGAGTCGGACTCGTAGTATTAATAAAACGGTGAAGTCCGAGTCGGACTCGGAGTATTAATATAACGGTGAAGTCCGAGTCGGACTCGTAGCATTAATAAAACGGTGAAGTGCGAGTCGGACTCGTAGTAACAATAAAACGGTGAACTGCGAGTCGGACTCGTAGTAATAATGAAAAGGTGAAATGCGAGTCCGACTCGTAGTAATAATAAAAAGGTGAACTGCGAGTCGGACTCGTAGTAACAATAAAACGGTGAACTGCGAGTCGGACTCGTAGTAATAATGAAAAGGTGAAATGCTAGTCGGACTTGTAGTAATAATAAAAAGGTGAAGTGCGAGTCGGACTCGTAGTAATAATAAAAAGGTGAAGTGCGAGAACCAATAAACCTTCAAACAACACTTTTCTCGTCTAAGAAAATAATTAATTTTAATTATTTTTTTACTCTTTAGTTTCTTACTAGCTTTTTCCCTTGGCTTCGCCCGCGTGGACATCGGTTTTTATGACTGTCTTTAAGAGTGATTAGTAAATTATGTCGTTTCCCACCTACTCAACCATCTCTGTGCAAAATCTTACAAAAATCCATTGTTCCGTTGCGATGTAAAAGTAATTAACCAAAAATAGAGTTTTTTTTTTAATTCTCTCAGGAACTGTATCAGATTGTGCTATTTTCCCGGGATAAAAAGTAGCCTTTGTCCTTCCCCGTCACACAGGCTACCTGCATGCAAAATTTTGTAAAGATTGGTTGAAGTGTAGAAGCGTGAAAAGATAACAAACAAACAAACAAACGCATTTTCACATTTATAATATTAGTAAGGATTATTCGTTAGTAAATCATCTGCATTAATACGTATTCTGTTAAAAAAACAGCCGGCTATCTAGATTCAAAAGATACGGCCGTTTAATAGGCGGAGAGACGGACGGACTTACTGCCGGAAACACGGACAAAACGGACTTCAATCAAAAAATTGCTGGGTTAAACCGACAACGTGTTTTTCCAGCGATTGGTACACACTTAACAGTCCATATCTTGGAAACTATTGAACCGATTTTGATGAAACTTACACTGTTCTCTCAGTTGAAAAATACATAAATTTTTTGCATTTGATTTCTAGTTTCTGAGAAATACGTAGACAAACAATACAATACATACAAACATACACTTAAGAAATTTGGCACACCTGTTTAGAAGCCCACATAATATACTAAGATATATAGATATAATTTCTATCACATTTTTTTTTTCATTCACAATTGGTAAGCCCTTGGCATCATCTCACCTGATGGTAAGTGACGATGATGCCGAAGATGGAAGCGGGCATACATACATACGAGTCGAATTTATTACTTCCTTTTTTTTGAAGTCGGTAAAAAAACGTTTTTATGTTCGTACCTATACACTGTACATATCCTACTTAATATTATAAACGCGAAAGTTTGTATGTATGGATGTTTGTTACTCTTTCACGCTTCAACTACTGGACAAATCGGGATGAAACTAGGCACACATATAGATTAGATCCTGAAATAGGACATAGGCTACTTTTCACCCCGGGAAAACGTCCTATTCCTACGGGAAAATCAAAAACGATGCGAGCGTAGCCGCGGGCGGACGCTTAGTCCTGTTATAATTTAGCCTGCACTTAGACAGCCGCGGGTTGTACAGTAATGAAGTTATCCCCCTGTCCTGTCCGTTTGCGAATCAATTAGGTATTAATATAGACTCTAATAGAGGGGGCTTTCCCCTCTGACATACAATAGCGATATCTATGGTACCATTTGTCTAGTTGAAGTATTTATTTGCCATTTTCTTTGAAATTTATTAAAAAGAGACGCAAGAAACTTTTCGTTTCACTTTTTCGCCTCCTCCATTCACTAAAGGTTGGATGGAAGAAATCGCTTAAAGCGATAAGTCCGCCTTTGCATACCATTGTATATTTTGCTAGAATAAGTTTTTCATTTTTGTAAATTTGGTGTGCAATAAAGGATAATAATCATTATCATTATCATTATCATTAAACTTTACGATTCCATGAATTGTACATCTGTCGGCATCATCGTCACTTACCATCAGCTGAGATGATGCCAAGGGCTTACCAATTGTTAATAATAAAAAAAAACTGTTGAAATAGTAACATGAGATCATCATCATTTTGATTACCTATATTAGCCGCATCCATCGGCTTCCCACGATCCTCACCAGGTCGTCGGTCCACGCTACGTTTTCCGGTGCGCGGTCGCCCTCGAGAACTTTACTGCCCCAACGGCCATATGTTCTACGAGCTATGTGCCCTGCCCACTGCCACTTCAGTTTAGCGATTCTGTGAGCTATGTCGTCGGTTACTTTGGCTCTCCTGCGGATCTCCTCGTTTCCGATTGGATCACGCAGAGAAACTACGAGCATAGCACGCTACATTGCCCTTTGGATGACCTTGAGCCTTCTTACTAGGCCCATAGTTACCGACCATGTCTTGTTCCGTTACTCATCACTGGCAACACACACTGGTCAGAGACCTTAGTTTTGAGACACTACGTCCCGAACGCTGCTAAGTTACCTAAGTTGCTAAGTTTACATACCTCGATCGAATCAGAAATGGGGAGATCCATATGAGAACCAAAGATGCCGACACAGCTCACAGAATCGCGAAACTTAAGTAGCAATGGGCAGGGCACATAGCTCGTAGAACAGATAGCCGTTGGGGTAGTTAAATTCTCGAGTGGCGACCACGCACCAGAAGACGCAGCGTAGGCAGGCCTCCCACGCGGTGGAATGATGACCTGGTGAAGGTTGCGAGAAGCCGCTGGATGCCGGCAGCGCAGGACCGGTCGTCGTGGAAAATCTTGGGGTAGCCTTTGTCGAGCAGTGAACATCTTTCGGCTGATATGATGATGATGAAGTTTACCTACTTATCCAATGTCCCTAGAATATTCTTCTAAATGAACCACAAAATAGGGATGACGAATGCTAGTCACCTGATTTACTTTTTATCATCTGTCAAAAACGACATTTTGTTCTAAAAATGTTTGAAATACCTAGGCGTGACGTCATAGTTTAACAGCGTCATTTATGTACTCATTTTGTGATTTTGATTAAATAAAAATCGAAGACTTGATGGAACAGAAAAAGAGTTGGGTTTTCCGAAGTTTAAGTGGGAGGGCGATTTAGTGATCAAGAGTTCATAATTTATTTTTGATGCTGTCGTCATCCCTATTACTATCCGCAAACAAAACTGTAACAAGAAGAAATTATTCAGTAACATAACAAGCGACGTCTTGCCTGTCGCCGCGTATCCTCGATCATCTCTTAGGAAAACTTGTTTGACAAGCGATTCATCACCACCACGTCAGCGTTGCGGAAACCAATTACAGCTCACTTGGTTGAATGTAAGAGCTATGGCGCTATGGTCCACCTTGAGAGAAAAAAATGATTTTGTAAAACGCAGATAGGCCTTAAGATGGGTCAAATGACAATATTCAATTCAAATTATTGATTGACTGTGTAAAGCTATCACCATGGAAAAAATATATAATATATATAAAGTAATAAAAAAATCGATTTAATTTAATACAAATTTAAAATATTACCACTTTTGATGTAAAAACATATACTGTAGACCCTGTTTTTCGCGTTAATTGCAAAATTTCTCGAAAACAAATACACTCGAGAGCGATGAATCCGGGTCACTTAAAGAATCCTAAAAATCTCGGAAACTAAGAAGGCTAGCTTAATGAAATAAATTTTGTTTAATAGACAATTTAATACTCCTTAAATAAAGTCATTAAAACTTCTTAGTTATTGTAAAGTTATGTCATAAAAAAATCAAATTTGAAAAAGGGAGACTTTCGAAGATGGATCTACGAAATTACTACATTTGTTTTTGCTTTTGTTTCTAATCTGTCATTTAAGTGGGTACATAAACCATGTTGATAGTGTTCAATATTTATTATTAAAGCAGTAATCATGTCGCTTACACCTGAAGAGTGCACCAGAATACTCACAATGCTGGAAAACGGCCGGGGTCAGCGCGATACAGCCACGACTGTCGGTGTGTCGCTCTCAACAGTACAAAGAGTTCTCCAACGTTACGAGGAAACTGGCTCTAACCTACGCAGACCAGGAACAGGCAGAACCAGGTGTACCACAGCACGAGAAGATCGATACTTGGTGAACACAATGCTTCGTAATCGCTTTCTCACAGGAACTGAACTTACAAATCAGTTTCGACGCCTCGGAGGAAGTAACCCAAGCGCATGGACAGTAAGGCGACTACTTGCTGAGGCTAACTTGAAACCACTTAGACCTGCAAACGGCCCTAAACTGGAGCGTGGGCATCGTACTTCAAGACTAAGATATGCCCAGAACCACTTAAATTGGAGTATTGGAGATTGGTCAAAAGTTATGTTCTCCGACGAATCAAAATTTATGCTCTACAAACACGATGGAAGACACAGAGTGTATAGAAGACCAGGGGAAAGATTCAAGCAAGCATGCATCGAAGAAAAAGTAGCGTACGGTGGTGGGTCTGTACATGTGTGGGCCGGAATTTCTTCTGAGAGTCGCACAGAACTGGTGTTCATAGAAAACGGCTCTTTAACTAGCGAAAGATATGTGGAAGAAATCCTCAATGAACACGTTGGTCCATTTATGGTCAATTTGGGTGAGGATGCTATTTTTATGCATGACAATGCCCGGCCTCATACGCGTTGGATTGTGAATGACTACCTTCAAGAGATGAACATTACTCGTATGGAGTGGCCAGCATGCAGCCCGGATATCAACCCGATCGAGCATGCTTGGGACGAGCTAGGGAGATGCGTAAAACAAAGAAAAAAAAATAAACAAACAAAAATTGCTCTCACAGAGGAATGGGAGAATATTCCCCAAAATCATATAAGGAACTTGGAGCATGCCAAACCGCGTAAACACAGTGATGGAAGCACGAGGAGGCAATACGAAGTATTAAAATTCAAGTAAATCGTAATGTTGTTCAAAAATGTCATGTTTCCTATTTTTGTTTTAAGGCGAGATCAGCAGTTTTTTTTATTTATGTAATTTTTTGTAAATAATTTGTAGTGACTCGTAAATTTTATTACTTTCATTTAAGGGGTATAAAAGTGTCTATTAAACACAATTTATTTCATGAAGTTAGCCTTCTTAGTTTCCGAGATTTTTAGGATTCTTTAAGTGACCCGGATTCATCGCTCTCGAGTGTAGTTAATATTGAATGAAACCAACACACAAAAATCGGTGAATTTAAGACCTTTCATTTGAATTGAACACATTGTTTTAAACTTATTTGAAAGTGATGAAAAGTAATAAAAACATGTAAAAATCGAGAATTGGGCGTTCGGTTTCAACGTAACAGCCGCGTTGAAGCCCGCATTGATTTGAACTTAAAATGAATAGACTTATGTTCGATATTATTAAAATACGTTAGAACCTGCTCGGATTGAGTAATCTTAGCGCCTTAACCGCGAACTGGCCTACTCTTGTCAAAGGTATTAATGACATTTAATGATTTCATTAATACCTTTGATGTCTCATTGTTTTCATGTTCTTTTAGATACATAAAGTTCATTTTATCATTAATGTATAATAGCAGTAAGTTTTCCAAATATAATAAAATAAAATAAATAAAATTGGATTTTGACGTTAATATCTAATGATTGATTGATTGAAAACACTTTATTGCACAACACAAAAGAAAAATAAAAGATACATTGATAAATGATTGTTTATTTCTTGATTTTTGACAAATAACATCACGTAATTACTTTTTATAACTAATTTGCACCTAATTTGAATAAATATCTTTAAAAAAAACTGACGAAAAAAACGGAGGAGGTTCTCAAGTCGACCCGTATATATTTTTTTTGGGTTCCGTCCGTCCCAAAAGGTGAAACGAGACCCTATTACTAAGACTTCGCTAACCCTCCGTCTGTCTGTCTGTGTGTCTGTCTATCCGTCTGTCACAAGGCTGTATTTCATGAACCGTGATAGCTAGACAGGTGAAATTTTCACAGATGGTGTATTTATATTGCCGCTATAACAATAAATACTAAAAATTAGAAAAAGTAAAAGACTCGCGACAAAAAACGTGTTTTTTAACGTGAAGAAACTAGCGCCATCTAGTATGATAGTATGGAACTGAAGAAACTAGCGCCATCTAGTATGATAGTACGGAACTGAAGAAACTAGCGCCATCTAGGATGATAGTATGGAACTGAAGAAACTAGCGCCATCTAGTATGATGGTACGGAACTGAGGAAACTAGCGCCATCTAGTATGATGGTACGGAACTGAAGAAACTAGCGCCATCTAGTATGATAGTATGGAACTGAAGAAACTAGCGCCATCTAGTATGATAGTATGGAACTGAAGAAACTAGCGCCATCTAGTATGATAGTACGGAACTGAAGAAACTAGCGCCATCTAGTATGATGGTACGGAATATATTATGTGTGCGGTTCTGACACGCGCACTTGGCGCACTTTTACTTTTGATCAATTAAAATATCTTTTTACAGAATAGTCCGATTTTGATAATTATTTTTTTGTTACATAGGGTACTTTTAAGTTGGTCCCATTTAAGTAAAGGGTAGGAAAATAGGGTATGATTGATTTTTCATCTACAGAATTTTTATCTGTGGACCGATGATGTTGAAACTTGTCACACATAATTAGTTCTAATGACACTATTAGGCTTGTGTTTGGGATTATTCACTCATCTTAATGAGAACTTTATACTTAACTTATGATTAGTGGATTACGAAATCGAAGGCCTGATGATGGAGACGGAAAGCTGTTAAAAGTAAGTTACCAAAAAAATAAGCATAACGTATTATATAATATTTCATTAAGCTACAAATAAATAAATAAACTTTTTAACAAAAAATTAAACCTACTAATAAGGAAAAGAACTGAAAAGAGAAAGAAAAAAGATAACCTTTGTAGTATAATTGAGCTCCGACACTATTGTAAATACTAAATGCAGCAGACGTCAGGGGGCTACGCATTTTAGTTGGCGCCTTTTGAACTCTTGATTAAAATTTTTATAGGTCTTCAAAGTAATCTTAAAATTCGCAAATCTTTTAATAGATGAACGTATTTGGAACGGATTATCTATCCACAGACTAGAATTTTGTACATAAGTGTATAAAGTTTCTTTAGAATCGGCTCATCCATTTTCAACAAGTAGTAATTTTTTGTTTGTATGAAAAAGATTTTGTGAATTAGCTCTTAAGCACAGGGTCCAGATTTCGTCAGTCTTTTTGAGGCATTGTAGGACGGCCAGACCAACCTTGGCGCCATTAAAATATCTAACCATAGAATGTCTAGACAGATATCCTACACAAATTGTGATTGCCTATACCTTAACAAACTGTGCCACACTATCCATGAACTAAGCTAAGGCCAGCACAGGGCCACAGCGTCGTAAAATGTTGCCAAAGCTGAAAAGTTTATTAACCTGTTTTCAGCTTCTAGTATCAAAAATTACGGAGTACGAAAATACTGCAGTGAATACGTTCATTCGAATTCAATGATGAAAATTATTTTTTCACTGAGATGTTTAGTGAATAGCAGCACTGCTTTTCAAGCGACTTCCAAAAAGGAGGAGGTTCTCAATTCGTCTGTATGTTTTTTTTTTATGTATGTTACCTCATAACCTTGAACTGGGTGAACCGATTTTTATATTTCATTTTTTTTTTTTGAAAGCTAGTATTTCCCGTGTGGTCCCATATAAATTTTATTAAAATCGGTGTAGTACTTTATTAGCAAATTAACAAAAACCAAAAATATGCATAAATGTTCTAAGTTGTTGCGATGGAAGTCGGTTTTTTAACGTGTTTAGCGTTTTTAATTATCTTTCAATGTCTGCCTTCCTACTGAGATACATTTATATGATTCGTTACCTATACGTATGTCTTGGTAAACAAAAAATATATATAGAAGGGGCGGCGGATAGTTGAAGGCTCAGAATGAGGCTGCTGCACTTAGAATGAGGCAGCTAAAATGCTGTCAAGAACTCCAGAGAAGATTTGTAATGCACTGGCACATTTCAAATCAAAAAAGAAATAAAGACGAAAAATGAAGACTGTCTCAAAAGGGCTTGTACCCAGAAACGTTAAAATATTCTATCTAACAAGGATAGTCGAAGAGCATATACGAAGTAAAGTATAAATCCGGCCCTAGGTGTTTTATTGATTTATTTAGCTGAATAGCGGCAAATGAAATCAATCCTCGTCAACTAAACAGCTTTCCCCAAGAAATGGAACACAAGTAGCGAAAAAAGGTGAATCATAGTTAATTAGACAAATTGATTTAGACATACTATTTCTAACACTTTTAGATTTCCTATAACAGCGGTTTACCTGGAAGGGACATGTAACTTTTTTTTTAAATTATTTTTTATCTGCGATTGACATCACCCTGATGGTAAGTGACGATGGTGGCGAAGATGGAAACGGGCTTACCAAGATTCCCCAATGCAATACGGAACTGGCTATCTTAATAAAAATTAATATTTCGTAAACAAATAATTTACAGGAATGTACCAGGAAGGTAGCGGCGAGAGAGGAATTGCGACGAATTTTGCAGCGCGTCACCCGCCCCGAAGTGACGACCACGAACTCTCTGCCAAGAGTGTAGCGACTAAGAATAAGAAACGAATATATTAATTTACTACACCCGAATACATAAAAACATTGCCTTCCTTTTTGGACAGTCGGGTAAAAAAGTTACTTAGAATACTTAGAATATTCTAAGTAACTTTTTTATTCACAATTGGTTTAGCCCTTGGCATCATATCACCTGATGGTAAGTGACGAAGATGGAAGCGGGCTTACCAAGATTCCCCAACGCAATGGGGATCTGGCTATCTTATCTTCAAGCTGGAACACACCAATGCTGTTAACACTGATGTTTGGCGGCAAGACTTATTAATAGTAAAACCACAGCACCGTGCTGAGTCTTAGACCTATTCGGCATAAAATTTAATTTTAGTTTTTAGTTTTAACCTTTAGCTATAGTTTATTTATATTAAATACCTAATACTGTAATAGTTTTTCATGTATTTTTTGCCGAATAAACTTGATTTCTTTCTTCCTTACTTAGATAAGATGGTGGTAGCTAGCCAGACGGGCTATGAAAATGCCCTACCACGAACCAAACTGAGTCTTACAAAGTTGACCCCGCCGGGAATCGGACCCGCGACCTCCTGGTGTGAAGCGAATGGACTAACCATTACGCCACTGAGGCGGTTACAGGAGATCAACACAAATGTAACGAGACCACGCCACTCCAAAATTCATTAAGCCGATCAGCCAAAGAAATACATACATACGTATACCCAAAAAAAAAAACATTACACTCTCTCTTAGGAAGTGGAGTAAAAACCCGATGGAGTTAAAAAGTTAGATTATTTCATGAGTAATTTATATCTAAGAAAAAGAAAAAAAACGCTTGGTGGACACGTCCGACTTTTATTGTACTTTCTGATGCTTTAAATTGTTTCAACTTTTCTTTGGAATATGAAGCAATCTAAGTTTTTATCTGTGTGAGATAGAAGGTACTTGTCCGTGTTCATCAGTTAATTTTTTGATGTAGGTATTAACCGCCTCAGTGGCGTAATGGTCAGTCTATTCGCTTCACACCAGGAGGTCGCGGGCACTCACGGGTTCGATTCCCGGCGGGGTCAACTTTATAAGACTCGGTTTGGTTGGTGGTAGGGCATTTCCATAGCCCGCTTGGCTAGCTACCACTATCTTATCTCAGTCTTATCGCCAAACATCAGTGTTAACAGTATTGATGTGTTCCGGCTTGAAGATAAGATAGCCAGATCCCCATTGCGTTGGGGAATCTTACCCGCTTCCATCTTCAGCATCATCGTCACTTACCATCAGGTGAGATGTAGCCAAGGGCTTATCAATTGTGAGTAAAGAAAAGTGACCTAGAATACATTTTTTCAATTTTTTTTTCTAAAAATGTATTCTAAGTAATTTTCTTACCCGACTGTCCAAAATGGATGGTAATTTTTTTATGTAGTAAGGTTAAGTAAATCAATATATATATTTTTAGTAAATAAAGTTAGGTTAGTTCCAAAACCCAACCCTCACTGGGCCTGCGTCGACGACTAAGGCCCGATCGCCCTAATTCAGGGTAGGCTCGAGCCCCTCGGTGGGGACGCATATAAGCTGAAATGATGAGTTCCAAAAAAACTAAACTCCTTTTCTCTATTAAAATCTCTGTACTTGTAGCCTCATTGACTAGTTTGGTTTCTTCTTTTATATTCATACTAATAGTTCTGTTAAATGTACATCGTGCATCGTCCACAGCGATGGCTTTTTGTGTATAAATATAATAATTTAATAATTAAGAAAACTATAAAAGACGTTTCATAGATTTATTTAAATGACTATTTGTTTCTTTAAAAAATATATATATATTATTATTCAGTAAAATTGACACCAGCAGAGCTCAGAATATCTATTATCTAAGTTTGAAAACAAGCGATTGTACTATCCTCATCATCATCATCATATCAGCTCATATACGTCCCCACCGAGGGGCTCGAGCCTACCCTGAATTAGGGAGATCGGGCCTTAGTCGACCACGCGGGCCCAGTGCGAGTTGGTCGACTTCACACACAACCTTCGAGTTTCTTCGCAGGCGTGTGCAGGTTTCCTCACGATGTTTTCCTTCACCGTTAAAGCAATCGGTGAATATATGTACGTAAGTTACGAAAAACTCATTGGTACATTGGCCGTCCGGATTTGAACCCGGCACCTCTGGTTAGAAGGACCGAGTCGTTACCGGTTGAGCCACCGACGCGTTTTGTACTATCCTATTCTTAGGAAAAGGAATAAAAGTTACATTCAATCAGTTTATTTAGTTACTAAAAAACTGGCCAAGTGCGGGTCGGACTCAATCACCGAGGGTTCCGTACCACGACAGCTTTCCACACAAGTAGGTACTACAATTATCTTTCTATTAATTAAAATCAAATTAATCATCAATAACGATAAAACAAGTTTTTTTTTAGGGTTCCGTACCCAAAGGGTAAAAACGGGAATTTTTCACTAAGACTTCGCTGTCCGTCCGTCTGTCACCAGGCATTTTTACATGAACCGTGAAAGCTAGACAGCTGAAATTTTTACAGATGATGTCTTTCTGTTGCCGTTATTTTTTTAACAACAAATACTAAAAATGAGAAAAAGTAAAACAAATTAGGGGGGTCTCCATACAAAATTTATTGTATATAGTTTCGCATCAGAAGGTCGCGGGTTGGATTCCCGGCGGAGTTTAACATTGTAAGACTCGATTTGGTTGATGTAAGGGCATTTTCTAAACCCGCCTGGCTAGCAACGACCAATAAAGCATATTTCGTTGATTAAACTGTAAAAAGTAGTTTAATAACACTAAATAACTTAATTCATTTCGTAATCGTTAACTGAAAGTAGTACTGAAGCCATTTTTCTCATAGAATTTGGGCATTTGACGTCATCACTTTTTAAAAAAACAGTCAGTAATAAAAAAAAAACATAAAATAGTCTACATTTCCATAAAAAAAAAAATCTTGATTTTTACGGTTCCGTAGACCCAACGGGTGACCAACGGGACCCCGTCTGTCCATCTGTCAGCGAACTTTTTTTCATGAACCCTAATAGGTAGACAGTTGAATTTTTTACAGTATATGTATTTATATTGCCGCTATAACAGAAAATACAAAAAAATAGAAAAAGTGAAAAGATAAGGGGGGGTCTCAATACAAAAATCGTGTTTTTTATAGGTCTTTAGGAGTATTTGGTGAATTAAAAAAAAAATTGATTTAGTTCTATCGTAAAAACAGTAAAACATACAAGCATGAAACTTGGTGTGAATGTAGTACTAATACTGAGATAAAACAATAAATACTAAAAATGAGTCAAGTATGAGTGGCACTCGATCCGAACTGTATCATTGTCATTATTACTATGTAGTTGTGGTTAGAGGTTTGGTGCTACGGAACTCTCGGAGTGCAAGTTCGACTCGCACTTGGCCGGTTTTTAAAAAATGCCAATTATTTGTCTGTGATAAAAACGTCAAGATACCCGACCTTTTAGCCTCACCCATTTACTTCCTTGATGAGAATTTTATCGTTCTACTCAAAGGCTTTACAAAAAACCAGCCAAAAGCGAACCGGACTCGCGCACAAAGGGTTCCGTACCATTATCTATAAAAATCACGTTTTTTTGTATGGGAGCCCCTATTAAATAATAATTTTATTTTAATTTAATTATTCAAACTACATAAAAGCGTCGGTTCTTCTTCTTAGCGTGTCGATGGCAGACACTACACTGTAGCAGCCCAGAATTTGGCCACGTTAACAGCATTATCAGCCGCTGTCATGAGGTCTTCCTGCGTGCAGATGTAGGGGCACGCAGGGCACGATGTCAAATGTTTCATCGTTTGAACTGCACCGCACAAACAGTTTAATTCACTTTCACCCAAAAATCCCCACCTGACCATGTTTTCTTTGCTCCGACCGGTCTGGGTCCGGAGTCTGTTTAAAGACTTCCAAACCGGCCATTGCAAGTCATGTCCAGGGGGAAGGCTTTCTGCTATCGGGACGAAGGGTGTTGGTAAGCTTACTTTGTCCTGTCAAAGGTTACACCTCGCTTTCTTGGGTTCTACTGATAAAGGATAGACACACTTTATAAAACTATTTCGGCTTTTCAGCCGTTGTTGCACTGGTTTGTGGCTATGCATAGGGTGCCGTGTGTCAGTATCCATCTACGATCTTTCGGAGGGGCTAGCCACGTCGGTGGCTATACCGGTAACGAAGCGGTTCCCCTTAACAGAGGTGCCGGGTTCAAATCCGGGCGGCCAATGTACCAATGAGTTTTTCGAAACTTATGTACATATACTCACCGATTGCTTTAACGGTGAAGGAAAACATCGCGAGGAAACCTGCACAAACCTGCGAAGAAACTCGCAGGGTGTGTGTGCTGTCGACCAAAATGCACTGGGCCCGCGTGGTCGACTAAGGCCCGACCGCCCTAATTCAGGGTAGGCTCGAGCCCCACGGTGGGGACGTATATGAGCTGATATGATTAATTTAATTATTTATTTTTAAAGTGAATTATACCGCTTGAACATTTCAAGCGTCTACCTACCTGTTGCCGTTATCAATACCGAGAAAACCCGAGCAAAAAAATCACGTTTGTTGTATAGGAGCCCTCCTTAAGTATTTATTTTATTTTAATTAAATTATTTGTTTTTAAAGTGAATATTTAAATAAATATTCTGTGAATATTAAAGGCCTGTTGCCGTTATCAATATCGAGCAAAAACGAGCAAAAAAATCAGGTTTTTGTATAAGAGCCTCCTTAAATAATTATTTTATTCTGTTTTTTAGTATTTTTTGTTATAGCGGCCACAGAAATACATCATATGTGAAAATTTCAACTGTCTAGCTATCACGGTTCATGAAATACAGCCTGGCGACAGACGGACGGACGGAAGTCTCAGTAATAGGGTCCCGTTTTTTCTTTGGGTACGGAACCCTAAAACCGGTTTTGAGGAAAAAAAGCAGAACCTTGCTTCTTATCGGGTTGATCTCCGACACATCCAAAGGAGCCCGTTAAAACGCGGAAGAAAGAGTGTTAAACCTAAATCGAAAGCCCTCGAGCATACAGACCCTCGTCAGAAGGCAGTTGTCATTTCACGGGTATCTTGCTCACTGGCCAATTACAACAAGATTGACCTCCAACCACTGTATCTTGAGCCTTTCATCCCAGTTGAACCTGCACTTTATAAGAAACAAAAGAAGAAGAACCAACCAAAGCACAGATCTTTGTAAACTGGTCAGCAGTATGTACGAAGTGTTTGGTCGAATGCTTGGATTGATTGGCTCGCCTTCACTAGGAACAGAACAGTTTCGATAATGAAGCAATTGTGGACACAGACCGTATTTAGATGTTGCTCGAACCCTATTAGAAATTGTAATCAATGCTAATTAACACCGTAATTGGATTTAGACACGGCAGTGTTTGTCTTGCTTGACTCACAATAATTGAAAACGCTAAACACGTTAAAAAACCGACTTCCATCGCAACAACTTAGTACATTTGTGCATTATTATTTTTGTTTTTTAAAGTACTACACCGATTTTGATAAAATGTATATGGGACCACACAGGAAGCACTAGCTTTCAAATAAAAAAAGAATCATAAAAATCGGTTAACCCAGTCAAAAGTTATGAGGTAACACACATAAAAAAACATACAGACGAATTGAGAACCTCCTCCTTTTTGGAAGTCGCTTGAAAAATCGGCCAAGAACGAGTCTGACTCGCTCTTCAAGAGTTCTCTTTTCAAGTTTTCGAGTTAAATCAATCAAACCTGACCGAACCTAACATCGCTCGATTTGCGAGCTCATTTATTTGTGTTTTTCACTTCGCTTAGTGTTATTGTAATGTCTCTAGTGAGATTAAAATGTCACTTAATGAAATTGTAAACAATAATATGTTACAGTTCACAATCTCGCGAGATAAATCCCGTTAGATTATAATCTAACGGGATTTACAATCCTACTGTGACATACCTATTCTAATAAACTAGCTGAAACTATTTTAACCGGTGCTTCTACCCATGAAACTGAACAACTTTCCCCATGAAACCCATAGTCAAATCTCAAAAAAAAAAATTGAACTTCCCATAGTAAGTTGGCTGATCGCTGATCGAGTTAGTATGGGAGAGCTAATTTTTTTTTGCGATTTGACTATGGGTTCCATGGGGAAAGTTGTTCAGTTTCATGGGTAGAAGCACCAGTTAAAATAGTTTCAGCTAATTTTGTTACACCTTATATATATACTTCGTTGTTTATGAACCGATTTTGACGATTCTTTTTGTTGTTGGAAAGGAGATATCCGAAGGGTGGTACCATGATAAGGAAACCAGGATCTGACGATGGCATCCCAGAAAAATCAAGAGGAACCTTCAAAAATCGTAGTGGCGACTAGTGCGTTTGAAGTCGTTTTTTTTTTGTTTAAAATTATTCTTTTACATGTGCTGCAAGACCTTGCTCCTTGCCAAATCATGATTCCAGCACACCCTGGACACTTCATACAACGGGCCAGAAATGACATTTCAAAAAACGAATGACGGAACATTCAAAATGGCGGCGAAATCCTATACGTTTGACAACCAAACTGTAACCAATCTGTATCAATCTGGGTGACGAGGGGGTGAGGTCGCAATCTAGAGAGCGGCAGGGAGTGTCCATACTGTATATTGATTGTTAGTACTACTATATATACTTCGATTCCAGGCAACAGGAAGTGCCCTATAGGTTTTGATTTACTCCCCAAAGTAAAATTCATCATCATCATATCAGCTCATATACGTCTCCACCGCGAGGGGTCGAACCTACCCTAAATTAGAGCGATCGGGCCTTAGAGGATTACACGGGCCCAGTGCGGGTTGCCCGACTTCACACACAAACTTCGAGTTTCTTTTACAGGCGTTTGCAGGTTTCCTCACGATGTTTTCCCTCACCGTAAGAGCGTCGGATAAACGTACTTATGAAATATAAATTCGAAATCACATTGGTGTACGTGCCAGGATTCGAACCTCGAAAGGAGGTGGCGGCCCTAGCCGTTTCGCCACCGACGCTCCTGTGAGCCGAGTGAAACAAGTAACTATTTAGTAATCTGTGGTGAAACATAGAAGCGCTGGTTTTCAGAGAAGCCCATAGTGTCGTGTCCGCGGAACGATCGGCTCAGTAGAGCTATAATGTTAATAATATAACAGTAATCAAGATTAAATAATTAAGTAAGTGGATTAAAATAATACGTAAAATAAAATAATGTTAATATAAAAAGTAATAACAATAATAGGACATGAGATGGGTTGTAACCAAAATCACGGTATTGGACATACCTGTAACAATATTTATGATAAGACTAGCTTCACCCGCGTGGACAACGTTTCTATGACTTTTCGAGGGTGCGCAGTGCGCGAGCCGGCGAGCTGCTAGCGGCTCGCGAGCGTGTTAAAAGTAACCTATGTGTTAATCCAGGTCCAATCCGTCTACCTACCAAATTTCACCCAGATCCATTTAGTAGTTTTTGCGTGAAGAAGTAACAAACATACACACTCACACACTTACAAACTTTCGCCTTTATAATATTAGTGTGATAAATACTCTTTAATGTACACACTAGTTTAAAAAAAAACTATAAGCAAATTATAAAAACTTAACTCAAAAAAAATATGAAAAAAACAAAGTTTAAAAAAAATCAAATATTATTTTTCAATTATTATCAGTCTTCTATCTTTTCTTTTTATCTAATCTAACAATGCGACATTGTTTTCGTAAAGGTTAACGATTTACAATTATCTTGACAATTTGGTATCTTATGAAACAAAATTGTAGAAGTTTGATAATTATAGGGTTCCGTAACCAAAGGGTAATAACGGGACCCTATTACTAAGACTACTCTGTCCGTCCGTCTCGTCTGTCACTAGGCTGTATTTAATGAACCGTAATAGCTAGACAGTTGAAATAATCACAGATGATGTATTTCTATTGCCGCTACAACAACAAATGCAAAAAATAAAAAAAAAGTGAAAAAATAAGGGGTCTCCATACAATTTTTTTTTTAAACGTAAAGAAACTAGCGCCATCTAGTATAATGGTACGGAACCCTTAGTCGGTTCTGACTCGCACTTGACCGGTTTTGTTTCAGAATTCCCTCCACGACCCAGTAAGCAATATGTTACGAACTTATACCACTCTTATAGCCCACGAAATACTTTTAATGCACTCTTTTGCAACCAAACGAAAATACAATAAAACTACGGCCTACAGGAAACTCAGCATCAGAAGAAAAAAAAAACTATTCAGCTCGCCTTTCAAGTCTATAAAACGAAGAAACCTACCCAACGAATACAAAATGAGAAAATAATGGCAAAATGCTATTCGCTCCAATATGCGTCAATATGAATGCTTCAGTAACAAATGCATTGAGCGATATTCTTTTGAAACAATTTATAAGTTTTCCGAGTTATTTCTTTTCGTTCCGAGCTATTGCTTCCTCGCTCAGTGGAACAAATTGTTTTTTTAGGGTTCCATACATATGAAAAAAGAACCCCTGTAAGATCACTCATATGTCTGTTTGTCCGTCTGTCACTCCTGATTTTCTGCGAATCTACTGGACAAAGTTTAAATTTGGTACATAATTTTGTGTAACAAAATTGGTGTAGGTCCCGTTAACTGGGGCTTCTACTCATCAAACTGAACAACTATTGTTTATATCGCACGATGCGCCATCGGCGTAGGTACTAGCATACTATCCTGTAGCGGAGAAGCCTGTCGCCTGTATGCCCTGTGCCCCGCCGCCCACTGCCCCGCAAGTATCCTTCCGTTGCTCTGCGTATATATTCGTTGCGCTACTGTAAGCCGCTATATTTTAATACTGTGGTTACGTTATACATACCTACTCACGGATCAGATAAATAAGGATGGATTGGAAATGTGCGCTGAGCAGGCGCGCCACAACTATGATTAGACAATCATACTTAACCTAAGCACGCGTTCATACTTTTTATTTGCGTGTGGTTGTGTGTAACACAATGGTGTGTGACACAATTGCAGCCCTGTGTTCTAAGTGTGTTTTGTTTATTAGTGCGCGCAATTTGTGTGTAGTGCTTGTGTAGTGGAGTTGATAGGTGGGAGACAGGCGGCGACGCTGATTTTCAAACAAAAGTGTGACTATTGCCAATCCAACCTTATTTATCTTATCCGTGTACCTACTGAAGCGTTGCGCTATAACCGTTAAGGGGTGAGTAGTGGCGACACCTCTTGTTTACCCGGCCCGGCGGTAACAAGTTTACACTGCCTTCGTTAGCAGTGACAGACGGACGAACAAAATATTGTGATAGTGTTCAGGTGAAGTGGAACTTTGTCAAATAGGTAGATATAACAGTCTAATTTTTAGTATTTGTTGTTATAGCGGCAACGGAAATACGTCATCAGTGAAAATTTCAACTGTCTAGCTATCACGGTTCATGAAATACAGCCTAGTGACAGACGGACAGGCAGACAGATAGCCAGACAGACACACGGACGGACAGCGAAGTGTTAGTATGTAATAGGGTGCCGTTTTTATCCTTTGCGTACGGAACCCTAAAAACTAGTAGGTAAATTAATTGAAAATGTTTTTAAACAGGTGTAACATAATTTTATTGTTGTAAAAGTCCTATTTTGTGCATTTTGGTATGGAGCATCGATTTTTCGACAAATAGATTTTTCAACGAATCGATTTTTCAAATAATTCATTCTGGATTTTTTGAAAAAAAAAAAATGTTGCAGAAGCCCCAATTGACGGGTCCAACACCAATTTTGTTACAACCTGCATTTTTTATCCACATTTGATAAGCCCTTGGCATCGTCGCACCTGATGGTAAAGTAACGTGGAAGATGCGCTAACAAGATTTTCTTTTTTTTCCACTATGGGTAAGCCCTTGACATCATTGACCTAATAATGGTAAATGACGATGATGCCGAAGATGGAAGCGGGCACACCAAGATTCCCCAACGCAATAGGCAACTGGCTATATTATCTTCACGCCCTTAAGATGGTAGTTGCTAGCCAGGCGGGTTTAGAAAATGCCTTACTCTTTACACGTAAAGAACACAACACACCACACACACACACACACACTTTTTAATCAACACACACTTAACCACACTTTTTTTTTAAATAGTTTTTCGTTTTAATCAAAAACTACAATGAAAGTATAAAAAATAATAACATTACTCACTTTGTATTATCGTATCAAATATTGTTGTATATTTTTTTAAATTTATACTTCAAAATATTAGTCTTAAGTAACTAGAGTTGAAAGTAACGGTGTAGACCTATCTTTGGGATTTTGTTTTAACGAGTCTAAACTGCTCAATACATACTTACCGATTGCTTTAACGGTGAAGGAAAAACATCGTGAGGAAACCTGCACACGCCTGCGAAGAAACTCGAAGGTTGTGTGTGAAGTCGACCAACCCGCACTGGGCCCGCGTGGTCGACTAAGGCCTGATTCAGGGTAGGCTCGAGCCCCTCGGTGGGGACGTATATGAGCTGTAATAATGAAGGGACAAACGATCATAAATCGAAAAAACACGGGACTTCTCTTTTTTACCCGGGAACAATAAAAATCATAGCATTTTTAGTCAAAATTTTACACTACAGAATTTTACGTTACAGATTTTACTGCGCGTAACATATCTTTTTGTCTTTAACATGATTATAAAAACAAACACAGTCAAAATCGTAGTAAAACATGGTTATCAGTTTGGCTTTTATTAAATTCGGCTTGCATTGGTTACGGACGGGACTTCAGTCCATTTTAGATTCATTTGCGAATATACTCTTTCGACAAAACAATTTGAGCTGGTATTGTAGGACATGGGCTTAGGAAAATAGAAATTTGTGCAAGAAATACGGGACGTCCCGTGAAATATGGGACGGTTTGCAACATGAGTCTGCATTAATATGCATCATCATCATCCTATCAGCCAAAGGACGTCCACGGCCGGGCATAGGCATCCCCGAAGGATTTCCACGACTACCTACCGGTTCTGCGCTATCCGCATCCAGCGGCTTCCCGCGACCTTCACCAGGTCGTCAGTCCACCGAATGGGAGGCCTGCCTGTCTACGCTACGTTTTCCGGTGCACGGTCGCTACTCGAGAACTTTATGGCACCATCGGCCATCTGTTCTACGAGCTATGTGCTCCGCCCACTGCCACTTAAGTTTAGCAATTTTGCGAGCTATGCCGGTTACTTAAGTTAGTTGGTTTGGTAATAAATCCCTACTTCCCTACTAATATCCCTACTAATATTATAAATGCGAAAGTAACTCTGTCTGTCTGTTACGCTTTCCCGCAAAAACTACTGAACGGATTTGGCTGAAATTTGGTAGGTAGACAGAGTAGGACCTGGATTCAGACATAGGCTACTTTTTACCACGCTCGCGAGCCGCTTGCGGCTCGCGCACTGCGCACCCTCGAAAAGTCATAGAAACGTTGTCCACGCGGGTGAAGCCGCGGGAAACAGCGAGTAATAAATAAACAATAATGTAATAAATATGCATAATATGGTTTTAGGCAGTTTTTACAGACAATAAAATAATTCAAATTAAATAAAAGCTTTTTTATAAACCTTACGTTTGTATTCTTAGGCTGGCAATAGATCCTTTTCTTATTTGGAAGTTGATCTGATGATGAACTTTGGATGTGGAATCAAGTTCCGAGGATCGTCTTTTATTTTCAATAGAATTTGAATTATGAAAATTTGAATTTGGAAACGTGTATTTATATTCAATTTTGGCACCGTAAGAATAGGGATGACGGATACTAGTCATCTGAGTTACTTTTTATCATTTTTGTCAAAAACGACATTTTGTTCTAAAAAGTAAGAAATACCTAGGCGTGACGTCATAGTTTTGCACTGATTTTGTGATTTTGATGAATTAAAAATCAAAGACTGGATGGAAGTTTAAATGGGAGGGAAATTTAGTGATCAAGAGTTTATAATTTATTTCTGATGCTATCGTCATCCCTTTTAGGCTTCTGATCATAAAAACTTTTAGCAAATTAAAGCATGTAGGTACCTACCTTAAAGTTTTATTTTATTCCAAAATTCATAATGAAAGAAACAAAGAATCAATATAGGAGAAAGGAAAAAGAATAAAATGCAAAAATCGTGCACCCGACATCGTGCCTATTCCGAATAATACCGCCCGATAAAATGCAGCAGCTGGAAATTTCTCTGAGACTTTTAAGCTTTTTATTCCAATGCTAAAAGTACTGACTGGTTTAGGCCAAATAATTGCTTTTTGACCAAAGGCTATGAATGAGAAATAAATAAAAACTGGACAATTGCGAGTTTAACTTGCGTGGAGAGGGTTCCATAAGTTGATTGAGAAATTTTCTATGTTACTTTAAGTATTTTATGCTTGCGATAGTAGGTTCTTGGTGGTTCGATTCCCGGCGGGGTCAATTGTAAGACTCGGTTTGGTTGGTGGTAGGGCATTTTCTAAGCCCGCCTGGCTAGCTACCACCATCTTATCTAAGTCTAGCCGCCAAACATCAATGTTGATATCATTGGTGTGTTCCGGCATGAAGATAAGATAGCCAGTTCCCCATTGCGTTGGGGAATCCTGGTAAGCCCGCTTTCATCTTTGGCAACATCGTCACTTACCACCGGGTGAAATGTTGTCAAGGGTTTACCAATTGTGAATAAAAAAAAAGAAAAAAACCACTAAAATGAACATACTTATTTAAGTTTTTCCTTGCCTATTCCACAATCTATTAGATAAAAATGAATCGCAAAATTTGTTGGTAAGCGCATAACTCGAGAACGTCTGGACCGATTTCGCTAATTCTTTTTTTGTCGAGTTCGTTATTGTCAGGAGAAGGTTCTTATGTAGGGTATGGTAGGGTAGGGTAGGGTAGGGTATGGTAGGGTAGGGTAGGGTAGGGTAGGGTAGGGTAGGGTAGTGTAGTGTAGTGTAGGGTATGGTAGTGTAGTGTAGGGTAGGGTAGGGTAGTGTAGTGTAGGGTAGTGAAGTGTAGTGTAGGGTAGTGTAGGGTAGTGTAGTGTATGTAGGGTAGGGTAGGGTAGTGTAGGGTAGGGTAGTGTAGGGTAGGGTAGTGTAGTGTAGGGTAGAGTAGTGGGGTAGAGTAGTGTATGGTAGGGTAGTGTAGGGTAGGGTAGTGTAGTGTAGGGTAAAGTAGTGTAGGGTAGGGTAGTGTAGTGTAGGGTAGTGTAGTGTAGTGTAGGGTAGGGTAGGGTAGGGCAGTGTAATGTAATGTAAGGCGGTACGTAGTTCGCCGGGACAGCTAACACAAATTTCTCTATACTGCAACCGGTTTCGTGATCATCTTCAGGCAGTAGACTAATTTATTTCATAAGTGAGGGTAGTGTAATACTTACTAAAAATAGGGATAACAGTTTCTAAAAAATCTACCAAAATGGTAGTTTTTGTGTCATACTAGTACCTAAATAAATAAATTAGATAACAATTTTATCTGAATGTCATATTAAAATATGGAAATTTTAAAATTCCATTTGTCAGCTTAGGTTTTTGAGTTTAAATTAAAATAAAATAAAACAGACTATGTCGAGAGATGTGTCTAGTCGTTAAGCAGTGGAAATTTGGTTGTGAGTCTCTGTTTGTTTACTTCCAGGGCTTCAAGAGCATTTAGGTTGCTTTCTATCTTACAAACGTATAGGATTCTTGTATCGCTTAATTGTCGGGTTAATAGTGTGAGCATGTTCATTGAGGTGTTCTGCAAAGGTTGATGTTGTTGACTTCTTTTGCAAACTTTTGATATGTTCTTTAATCCTCAATTTGAACTTTCTGCCTGTCTGCCCGACGTAAACTCCTTGGCAGGTTCCGCATGTGAGTTTATAGATACCGCTGTGTTCATTTAAAAAAAAGACATAAAAAAGACAAAAAAAGACATAAAAATTTTATTTACGAAGTTATCTTATCTAATAAATACAAGTTAACTGTGACCCCACACTAGGCTAGGCCTGTCTCGTGGCGGTCAAAAGAACATTAACATAAAACAATTTTAACAGTGGCGGCCAAGCAACTTAACAGAAACTAAGTGATTATTACAAGAAGTGGAAAACATCAAAAAGATTAAAGAAAAATAATATAAACAAAGAACATATAACAGAACATTGTGTGTGTGTTTGTGTGTGTGTGAGTGTGTGTGTGTGTGTGAGCATGTGACAGGTGGCTACTATGTATTTTACTGAACAATTCTTAGAAGACTCTTCACATCATCATAATAGGCTTGTTTCCACTAAGAATAAATCGGATGGCTTTGAGTTTCTAATGATTAACCATCATAATTAGTAAACAAAAAAACAACTTTTCTATTAAAATAATAAAAGATTAATAATATTTTTGGAAAATAAAATCGACGAAATGAGGCGTTTAATCACGTGACATTAAACGCCAATCAGAGAAGCGCATGGAAACGTGACGTCACGCCTCGCGAAATGAGCGCGAAACGCTATGTTGTATCTGTCATTTTCGTATAAAGTGGACAGGTTATTTCGAGTTTTCAGCAATTATTGTCAAATTAATACATTTCGTTTTTAGTTTCATCTTGAAAGACAGGTATAATTTGCCATGGAATCAGGATTTAACAAAGCAAAGAGCAGTAATTTGCCCAAAATTGACACCGTTATGCTTGGCAAATTTTTTGCTATGAACACCGACTTTTGTTCATCGGAGTTTCGCAATGTTAAAACTTCTATGTAAGTATTATGTGAAGAACAAACAAAGTCTTATTTAATTAGCAGTTACCAGTCCCTATGTTAGTACCCAGTCCCCAATCTACGTATTGTAGATTTGTTATGGTGCAAAAACCTATTTTATAAATAGATACATCACGTTGTGTTCAATACTTACATCAAAATGATCTTCACAGAAATAAATTGTGGAATCAATTGATAAAGTAAGAGCATCTTGCCTCCTTGCCATTTTTAACCACTTTCTTCGTATTTGTTTATTGTTTGGAACGTATATGAATAATTTGTTTGGCGTTTTATCGTTGTACTTTTACATTGGGGCACTATACAGTATTTATAAAACGAGGAATTCATTATTTATTAGAAAACACAATTGACTGGCATATACAAACACGGCTGTTTCGCGAGGTGTGACGTCATTCAAGACGCCATGACAGTCTTGGCCTTTTTCGCGGTAAATTTCAAGTTCATTTCTAAAAACTCAAAATACTAATGTAAAACACCTATTTTTCTTAATTTAATATATTTTTGGGGTGAAATAGATGCTTAGCTATAGTTTTAAAATAATTTCCAAATATTGTCAACTAGCCTATTCATGTCTTGATGCAAACCCCGAATAATTTATTAGGATTTTGTCTTTAATATTGCATATATACGGTTTTTAAGAGAGTTGGTCAAGTAAAAGGTATTTTTTTGTCTTGTGTGTCAAGGGTTCTTTTTAGTTTCAGTGTTAATTCACCAAGATATGGTATTTTTGTCCGAGTCTTGTTCTGGGGTGTTTCTTCGTTTGGCTTCAAGCCTGCTGTTATAATATTTTTAATTGATCTGCCTTGGACTTTTTTCAATATCTTGAGTACTAACTCAGCAGTATATCCGTTGTTGTTGTGGAATAGTGCAAGGAAAAACCTAAATAACATGGTCTTAAAGATTTTATAGGTGAAGATTTCTAATCTGTATTTTTTTAAAATTTTAGGCTCATCATTGGCCACAGCATCTTGTCAGATGATTGTTACAGTGGTAGCAGGTATCATGTTGGCCTTGGGGCACCACATATTCACCTATAAAGGGTGTTTAAAAATAGTGTAAGACCCGCTAACTGGGGCTTCTACTCATCATACTGAACAACTTTCCCCAAGGAACCCATATTCAATTCGCAAAAAAAATTCGACTTCCGTACAAAAATGTACAAAATTGCTCAATCAGCTGATCTTTTTGTATGTTCTCGTAGAGTTCAATTTTTTTTTACGATTTCAGCAAACTTGAAGAACAAAAGTTGTTCAGTTTGATGAGTAGAATCCCCAGTTAACGGTACCTACATCAATTTTGTCACAACCTGTATAGTCAATATAGGCCAATGGCCACATTTGTCGCAGAAGAAACGTGAGTACAAGGGTAAGTTTTTGTCATGACGACGAAGTCTTCTTCTATTTGAGTTGGTCTAGCCATGCTTCGTCGTACCTAGCCATACCAGTTTTGAGGTCCTTTTTTTTAATCACAATTGGTAAGCCCTTCGCATAATCTCACCTGATGGTAAGTGACGATGATGCCGCGGGCTTACCAAGATTCCCCAATGCAATGGAGATCTGGCTATCTTATCTTCAAGCCGGAACACATCAATGTTGTTAACACTGATGTTTGGCGGCAAGGCTTAGATAATATGGTGGTAGCTAGTCAGGCGGGCTTAGAAAATGCACTACCACCAACCCAACCGAGCCGGAATCGAACCCGTGACCTCCTGGTGTGAAGGGAATGGACTAACCATTACGCCACGGACGCGGTTAAATGGCGCCGTCCTGGCGCCATTTCGATCGCTCTGTCGAGTGTGCCTCCTAGTTACCAGGATCAATGTGAAAGCTCTCAATGTCACGCTTGCAAGAGTCCTTGAATCTAAGAATCGGGCGTCCCACTGGTGGCTTTGCATACGCAATCTCCCCTGGCATCACCTGACGTGGCAACTGGCTCCATGCTTTGGATATGTTAGGCTAGGTAATGTTAAATTTTTCCATTTTTTATTAAATAGGTACAAAACTAAATATCTAAAAAAAAATTGAAAAAAATTCGAGGTAGGTATTTAGAATAAGCTCTTTCATTAGATATGTCTCAAGATATAGGTTGCAAAACTTTTTTAAATACTCTAATTTTCCCCCCAAACATGGCTCCCAAGTTTAAAATGCATCTCATCATCATCATTATATCAGCCGAAGGACGTCCACTGCTGGACATAGGCCTCCCCCAAGGATCTCCACGACGAACGGTTCTGCGCTGCCGCATCCAACGGCTTCCCACGACCTTCACCAGGTCATCGGTCCACCGAGTGGAAGGCCTGTCTACACTACGCTTTCCGATGCGTGGTTGCCACTCGAGAACTTTACTGCCCCAACGGCCATCTGTTCTACGAGCAATGTGCCCCGACCACTGCCACTTAAGTTTAGCAATTCTGAGAGCTATGTCAGTTAATTTAGTTCTCCTACGGATCTCCTCGTTTCTGATTCGCTCACGCAGAGAAACTCCGAGCATAGCACGCTCCATATTGCCCTTTGGGTGACCTTGAGCCTTCTTATGAGGCCCATAGTAAGCGACCATGTCTCAGTTCCGTATGTCATCAATGGCAACACACACTGATCGAAGACCTTGGTTTTAAGACACTGCGGTATCTGGGACGTAAAGATATTGCGAAGCTTCCCGAATGCTGCCCAGCCGAGTTGGATTCGACGATTGATCTCTTCTAACTGTACTGTTTGTCCCAGGTATACATATTCGGTAACAACTTCGAGTACGGAAGTTTGACATAATTTTCGTCTTGTACATGTTCATTCTAAGACCCACTTGTTGAGAGGCTCTGCTGAGGCCATTGAGCATTGTGCTTTAGTCGTCCATAGTCTCAGCCATGACCACGATATCGTTAGCGAATCGAAGGTGGGTGATGTACTCGCCGTTGATATTGATGCCGAGTCCACTCCAGTCCAAAAGCTTAAAAACATCTTCCAGGGCGGCGGTGAACAGTTTCAGAGATATAACTTCTCCCTGTCTCACCCCTCGCTGCAGCTGGATAGGTTCCGAGTTTTGATCCTGGAGGCGAACCGACATGATGGCGTTTTCATACAGACACTTCAACACCTCGATGTATCGATGGTCAATTTGACACCGCTGGAGGGACTGTAGCACAGCCCAGGTTTCGACTGAATCAAAGGCCTTCTCGTAGTCCACAAATGCCAAGCATAGTGGCTGATTGTACTCTTTGGTCTTCTGTATAATCTGCCGCAGCGTATTTATGTGATCTATGGTACTAAAGCCTTTCGGAGACGGGCTTGTTCGGGAGGCTAGAAGTCGTCAAACCTGCGTGCGAGACGACTCGTAATGACTCTCGAAAACAGCTTATAGACATGGCTCAGAAGTGAGATGAGTCTGTAGTTCTTCAGTAGGGTGTTGTCACCCTTTTTGAAGAAAAGCACGACCACACTTTTGCGCCATGCCTTAGGCGTTCGTCCCTCGAGTATAACGGAATTAAATAACTTCTGAAGAGCTTTTAGTACCGGTGATCCACCTGCTTTCGGAAGTTCAGCCGTAATTCCATCATCACCCGGTGCCTTGTTGTTCTTGAGCTGTTTGAGAGCCATTCTAATCTTGTACAGGCTGACGTCCGGGATATCTTCGGTATAGTGTCGGGTTAGTCTGGCTCTTGGGTTTTCAGCCAGATCGCTGACAGGCAAACGTGTGGTCTTGTACATTTGTCCATAGAACTTCTCAACTTCATCCAGCAACTCAGTCTTAGACGATATGGACCTGCCATCCTCAGTCTTCAACTTGGTCAGTTGGCTTCGTCCAACAGACAGATCTTTCACTTTTGAGCCTTTATTGTTTTCAATCGCCTCTTTAATACAATTTATATTATAGTTTAGTTGCCGATACTGGGTAGCGTCTTCAGAGGACTGCAAAACCAATCTGCGTCTTTCTTCCATGAGGTGGCTGGTGAAGTCAGAGATTTTTTTGGTTCTGTTTGAACGGCGAGTTTTAAAAATCTTAGACCCGACCGTTTGGACAATTTCCACGAACTTGTCGATATAATCGTTTACATTTTCGTCTGCTAGGCATTCGAAGCGATTGTGCAACTCGAGCTGAAAGTTCTCGGGGTTTTGGAGCTGGATGGGAGCTGTTCGGAGCGTGGACTTCATCAGTCGATATCTTTCTAGCTTGGTCTTTAGATTCAATGTGCCTCTTACCATTCGGTGATCGCTTCCTGTTTTAACTGAGTTGATCACAGAGACTTCATTGAATATTTGCCATCTCGTCGACAAGATGAAGTCGATCTCGTTCTTCGCTACGCGATTGGGATGCAACCATGTCCACTTTCGCTGTTTAGGCTTTTTGAAGAAGGAGTTCATCATAAATAGGCCCTCCCTCTCCATAAAGTCGGCCAGCATTTGGCCACGTGAATTTCTCTCTGTATATATCCAAATTGCCCCACTCTCAGCTCACCATCACTTCGTTTGCCCAGTTTCGCGTTAAAGTCCCCCATAACAATGGTGTAAAATGCATCTAGTACCTTATAATAACAAAGAAACAAAGAATCAATGTTGAAACAATTGTCGAAGTAACTAGTAAGTCATCTGGTGTCTAGTAAGTAGTAGTAAGTCTAATGGTGCACAGTGGAACAAAACAAGAACAAAATGCGACCCGCTATCAAAGTTACTACTATCATACAGTATTACAGTATGGACACTCCCTGCCGCTCTCTAGATTGCGACCTCAGCCCCTCGTCACCCAGATTGATACAGATTGGTTTCCCGAACGTGTAGAATTTCACCGTGATTTCATTTTCAACCGACTTACAAAAAGTATGTGGTTTTTTTTTAACTTTTGACTAGGTGAACCGATTTTTATGATTCCTTTTTTTATTTGAAAGCTAGTGCTTCCCCTGTGGTCCAATATAATTTTTATCAGAATCGGTGTAGTATTTTATTAGAAAATTAAGATAAACCAAAAATAAGAATGCAAAAATGTACTAAGTTGTTGCGATGGAAGTCGGTTTTTTAACGTGTTTAGCGTTTTGTCATTTGTTTTTCGAAATGTGACTTCTCGCCCTTTGTATGAAGTGTCCCGGGGCGTGCTGCCATCGTACCTATTCCGAATATACCGCTCAATAAAATGTAGCAGCTGGAACTTTCGCTGCGACTTTCTCGCTTTTTTATTACAATGCTAAAAGGGATGACTTGTTTAGGAGGAATAATTGATTTGTCACCACAGGGTATGAGAGATAAAAAAAACCAAGTATGTGTCCAACCACGAATAGTGTAGGGTTCTGCATATTACTTTATAACAAATTTTTATTTGACGTGATAACGTCTTATAAATTGATGACACAGGCTGCATGCATGTACGCTGAGCCAAACGTGCAAGCGAGAGTTGTACTTGTTGTAAGGTCAAGGTCAAGGTCAAGGTCAAGTTCAAAGTCAAGTTAAGTTAAGTTCATCACATCAGCTCATATACGTCCCCACCGAGGGGCTCGAGCCTACCCTGCATTAGGGCGATCGGGCCTTAGTCGACCACGCGGGCCCAGTGCGGGTTAGTCGACTTCACACACAACAACAACAGTTTCTTCGCAGGCGTATGCAGGTTTCCTCACGATGTTTTCCTTTACCGTATAAGAGCGCAAGATAAACGTATCTACATATGAAATCGTAATTTGAAAACACATTGGTACGTGGCGGGATTGAACCACGACCTCCCGAACAGGAGGTAGCGGCCCTTGCCACTATGCCACCGAGGCTCTTCGGATTAAAAGTTAAAAGGATTAAAAGTACTAGGCTTCTAGGATTTTACAAGAGGTGTTATAATTCGGTCCATTCTTTGTAAGGAAATGCCAAAGAGTTAACTCACCCGACTATGGGCGGTATCTTTGTCGCGGAGCGATGTATACGTCTGTATCTGCACCGCGAATGTCATGTACGCAATTATGATTAAACTCACATGTGACTCGCTGTACTGCAACACAATTCATGTCCTTCACCATCGCAGAGTACACCCGACCACCCGTGCTGCCAGGTGTTCGTCCAACTCCTGTAATTAAACTGGCATGAGTATGATAGCGGATCCCATAATCTGTCGTGAGGAGTGGGGTTCTACCTTGGGATGGACATGCCGTCCATGGCTAAATTACGGGATGAGGATGCACATGAAATAAGCAATCAGTGTTGCATGAGGCGCCTTTCTATGAGTGTGTGTTTGATGTCAGGTATGTATACAAATGAATATCACATAATACATGAGCACAGTAGCATGAGTAAGGCAATGGTTAGTCACACGTCAAACAACAGTGCTGAAAGAAATAAATCATTAATAGGTCGGGGGTAAGGAAGGTAAGGGAAAGGGATCACGTTGCCACGTCCCACGTTGGAGGAGCCACTCTCCTCGCCCCCTCGTCCCACCCGCGTCCGGGCTGGCGAGTCATTGGGGACTGTTGCCATGTCCCACGTTGGAGGAGCCATTCTCCTCGTCCCCTCGTCTTCCCCATGCCTGGGCCGCGAGTCGTCAGGGACCGTTGCCATGTCCCACGTTGGAGGAGCCACATCTCCTCGTCCCCTCGTCCCACCCGCGTCCGGGCTGGCGAGTCGTTGGGGACTGTTGGGGGAGTAGGTAGCGTTCCCCATGTCCCACGTTGGAGGAGAAACACATCCCCATGTCCCTCGTCGGGGGAGAGGTTTAATTTCCCCATTGCCAGGCGACATCTGGCTATCCGTCCCCTCGTCCCACCCGCGTCCGGGCTGGCGAGTCGTTGGGAACTATTGGGGGAGTAGGTAGCGTTCCCCATGTCCCACGTTGGAGGAGAAACACATCCCCATGTCCCTCGTCGGGGGAGAGGTTTAATTTCCCCATTGCCAGGCGACATCTGGCTATCCACGTTCACAGAAGTATCAGCGGGTACCACGCTATTCTCGCACGTCGATTGATCCACATCTAGGTAGTCGGCTCTCCAGAAAGATCTGCGGCTTCCCGTAACTTACAGATCATACTCGAGTATGTCGTCTTCCGTATCCATAAACAGTCTCAGGTTCATCCAAGGTGATTGGGTTACTGTCCGTTCCGTGTACTCAATAGGATCTGCAGCGCGCTCGCCACGTCAGCACCACATCGTCCAATTGTTATCTCTCCACCTAGCTGTAATAGGAAAGCAATGTGTCAAAGGACACGATGATTATAGGTTATGTGCGAGCTGTGGTGGCGTGTATGATGTGTCGTGGAAATATGGTGCAAGGTCGATGGGGTTTGGTGATTGTGGAGCCTTCAGGCTGATACCGGCACCAGGCATTGTGTAAATATCAAGATTACATCGGATATAGTTACATTAGCAAGTTAGAAGCAAAGAGAGATTTCGACAAGATATGAAATCAACTATGATACTCAACTTGGGTCCTTTGGCGCAGTAGTAGTAGCAGCTGGCTCGTGTCTCCTTCCTTCCTCGTGGTTGGCTCGAAGAGGTGTTGTTCGAAGCACACGCGAAATCGAAATGAAAATGAATTATGAGCCCGGCGCTCCTATATAAAACGAGTGAAATGACTAAGAGGATAAAAACTCTTTGCTGTTTACCGATTCGTCACAGACTAATCAATTTAAGTTAGGTCATCTTTATGAAGTTCATTCGCGACAAGATGTTAAATCCATCGTGTTCGCGACAATCTTACATCTCCTTATACATGGAGCTGAAGAAGTTTTGCTTCAGTCGTGTGATCACACAAGCGTTCGGCTTGTGACACGTTATCACGTAAAATTATCGTCTGTAAACCGACTTTACTTACAGACAACATTGTATTTTTTATCTACATGTATCTGAAATTGTTTTCAATAAGAGTTATTTTCAAAATGCTAGAGGCGGACACCCTGGTAAAGACTTTGGCGCCATTATCTTGCAAACGGTATAACCTGATAAAAATAAATTGTTAAGAAACACTACTTTTTTTTAATTAAAATATTTGAGTGCGTTTGACTCCAACTCACCTGATGGTAAGTGACGATGCAGTCGTGGTACACGCAAACTCAAATAATGCCTATTCACTCTTGCCTTGAATATCCCCAAACTATAGGAATCGGGAAACACTGAAAAAGGCAAGGAGTTCCACTCCTGCGCTGAACGCATAATAAATGAAAAAGAGTAACGATTCGTGCGAAAAGGTGGAACATCAACAACAAAGGGGTGCAACCCCTCCCTGCGTCTTGTTGACCGATGGTGGAATGAGGTCGTGAAGTTCTTGCGCGCACTCTACGAAATGAATTAGATAGACAGGCGACTTTGCGGCGATGCTCAAGACTTTGGAGCTTGTCATTGACTAGCTCGTCGTCACCAATGAGTCTCCGTGTGCGTCGGTCGATCGCGTCCAAGGTATCCAGCTGATAGCAGGCTGATCCATCCCATAAGTGTGAACAGTGCAACTTAATACTTACTTCAAATTAAATATTAAGGGTTCCGTAAACACAAATTATTAGGTACTAAGCCTACACTCTCCGTCTCTCTGTCAGCGGGATGTATTTCTTAAACCGTAATAGGTAAAAAGTTGAAATTTTCCCAGAATGTGTAATTCTTATGCCGCTATAACAAAAAAAAATTTGGGTGTAAAGGAGCACCAAAAAGGATATTATTTAAATCTAAAAAAAACTGCACCCATAGGACAATCAAAAAAACCGCGCTGCACCGCACACCCTCAAAAACGATGTCGACGGAAATGAAGGTTGTACTAAATATTTTAATTATAACTAAACAAATAAAATACAAAAGACTATGTATTAAAACAAAATTTACTAAAAGCTATGTTTCCGCCCGGGATCGAACCGGGGGCCTTCTGCGTGTTAGGCAGATGTGATAACCGCTACACCACGGAAACCTGAAAGTCGGCTGTCAAATATGTGATGAGTATGGGTACAAGCGGTCAATGTTATTAACGTGATCGATAAAAGTAATAAATATTATATTCTGGTGTCATAATAAATTGTTTGATGCGCTAATGACTTAGTCTTCTATTATGTGAAGTTGTATTCATTGTTTGCATTTTCTTATAGTACTTTTGCAAACTGGAGTACCGACCTTTCGTTTTAAAATACATACATACTTAATATTCTTTAAAGGTTGGAGACTCTACATTTACTGAAAATTGTTGACTGATATGTATACCTGGGACAAATAGTCCAGCTAGGTAGGTCCAACTTCAAGAAAGAGATCAATCGACGTATCCAACTCGGCTGGGTAGCGTTCTGGAAGCTTCGCAATATCTTCACGTCCCAAATACCGCAGTGTCTCAAGACTAGACTTTGACCAGTGTGTGTTGCCAGAGATGACTTACGGAACTTAGACATGGTCGCTTACTATGGGCCTCATAATAAGGCTTAAGGTAACCCAAAGGGCAATAGAGCGTGCTATGCTTGGAGTTTATCTGCGTGATCGAATTAGAAACGAGGAGATCTGCAGGAGAACCAAAGTAACCGACAAAGCTCACAGAATCGCTAAACTGAAGTGGCAGTGGGCAGGGCACATAGCTCGTAGAACAGATGGCCGTAGGAGTAGTAAAGTTTTTGAGTGACGACCGCGCACTGGAAAACAGGCCTCCCACGCGGTGGACCGACGACCTGATGAAGATCGCGAGAAGCCGATGGATGCGGGCAGCGCAGGACCGGTCGTCGAGAAAATCGTTGCCTTTGTCCAGCAGTGGAAGTTTCCCGGCTGATATGATGTTGACATAATATTATAAAGTAAACCGTGTTATCTTCAGTTAAAATAGGTATACACTTGTATATCAATCTTGTTAACTTAAATTAGCACAAATCTCACACCCTGGACACTTCATATAACCGGCCAGAAATGACATTTCAAAAAACGAATGACGGAAAAAACAAAATGGCGGCGAAATCCTATACGTTCGACAACCAAACTGTAAGCAATCTGTATCAATCTGGGTGACGAGGGGGTGAGGTCGCAATCTAGAGAGCGGCAGGGTGTGTCCATACTGTATGTTAGTACTAATATATATACTTTGACAAAAGTTCATAACCCTGCTTAATCAATCATTTAATAAAAACAGGAGTTAACTCCCGACATCAGCAGTTCTTTAGCCATTAATCATACAGTCCAAACTTTATTTTTGCATTCGGCGACCGAACTTAATGAAACGGAAGGCGAAGGAAATAAACTTTACCTTACTCTTGAAGTGTATAAGAACTTCGTGAAATTGGCTTTCGATAAGAATTGCTTTTTGAGAGTCTGTTTACAAATTTAACGATCCAAAATATAAAAACTGAGAGACTTTACTGAGGCTATCGATCATTGGGCTTAGGTCTTCCATAGTCTCAGCCATTACCACGATATCGTCAGCGAATCGGAGGTAGGTTATGTACTCGCCGTTGATATTGATGCTGAGTCCACCCCAGTCCAGAAGCTTAAAATCATCTTCTTAAAAGTATCTTAAAGGGCGGCGGTTAACAGTTTCGGAGATATAATGTCTCCCTGTCTCACCCCTCGCTGCAACTGGATAGGTTTCGAGTTCTGATCCTGGAGGTGAACCGACAATGTGGCGTTTTCATACAGACACTTCAACACCTCAATGTATCGATGATCAATTTGGCACCGCTGGAGAGACTGTAACACAGTCCAATTTTCGACCGAATCGAAGGCTTTCTTATAGTCCACGAACGCAAAGCATAGTGGCTGATTGTTTTGGTCTTCTGTATAATCTGCCGTAGCGTATGTATGTGGTCTATGGTACTAAACCCGTTTCGGAAACCGGTTTGTTCGGGAGGCTGGAAGTCGTCAAACCTGCGTGCGAGACGATTCGTAATGACTCTCGAGAACAGCTTGTAGACATGGCTCAAAAGTGAGATGGGTCTGTAGTTCTTCAGCATGGTTTTGACACCCTTCTTGAAGAAAAGCACGACCACACTTCTGTTCCATGCCATAGGCGTTTGTCCCTCGAGTATTACGGAAATAAATAACTTCTGAAGAGCTTTTAGTACCGGTGATCCACCTGATTTCAGAAGTTTAGCCGTAATTCCATCATCACCCGGTGCCTTGTTGTTCTTGAGCTGTTTGAGAGCTATTTTTTTATTCACACTTCTTAAGGCGCTTTGAGCATTTTTGAGATGCGAAAAAACCATAGAACTCAAGACACTGTAACCATGTAACGTAACCGACACCTTCCTAGTAACATACCGACACCTTACCAGGAACACTGGCAGGGTCAAAACTTATAAAACTGTATTTGAGATGCGAAAAAACAATTGAACTCGCGACACTGTAACCATGTAACCATGTAACGTAACCGACACCTTACCAGGAACACTCGCAGGGTCAAAACTTATAAAACTGTGTTTGAGATGGTAAAAAACAAATGAACTCGCGATACTGTAACCATGTAACGTAACCGACACCTTACCAGGAACACTGGCAGGGTCAAAACTTATAAAACTGTGTTTGAGATGGTAAAAAACAAATGAACTCGCGATACTGTAACCATGTAACGTAACCGACACCTTACCAGGAACACTGGCAGGGTCAAAACTTATAAAACTGTATTTGAGATGCGAAAAAACAATTGAACTCGCGACACTGTAACCATGTAACGTAACCGACACCTTACCAGGAACACTCGCAGGGTCAAAACTTATAAAACTGTATTTGAGATGGGTAAAAACAAATGAACTCGCAACACTGTAACCATGTAACATAACCGACACCTTACCAGAAATACTCGTAGGGTCAAAACTTATAAAACTGTAAAAAGTTTTCACTACTGTTGGCACTCCCGGAGTGGTTAGGTTTTTTCATTCACAATTGGTAAGCCCTTAGTATTATCTCACCTTACGGTAAGTGACGATGATGCCGAGGGTGGATTCGGGCTTACCAAGATTCCTCAACGCAATGGGGAACTGTCTATCTTACCTTTAAGCCGGAACACATCAATGCTGTTATACTTGATGTTTGGCAGCAAAAATTAGATAAGATGGTGGTAGGTAGACAGGCGGGCTTAGAAAATGCCCTACCACCAACCAAACCGAGTCTAACAAGGTCAGACCCCGCCGTGAATCGAACCCGCGACCTCCTGTGAAGCGAATGGACTATAACCATTAAAAAATAATAAAAAAATGAAAAAATATGTGATTCTCATTTTCTCGAAATAAATTGCGAGAAAAAATGAATGTGCTATTTTAATGCAATGTTTTTAATATGTTATTTTTTATGTTTTTTTTAAATTTTGTAAAATAGACTTTCCTTTAAGCAATGTAGATTATTGCCTGGTGAATAAATGACTTTAAATGACAAGATTTAATCCAAAAGAAGAAACGCATCACTTGTATTGGTATATAATTATAGCGCTACAGCGTGTAAAAAAAACTGAGCACTACTTAAAGGTGAACATCTATTCATCAAACTGATTAACTTTTGTTCTACAACTTTGCTGAAATCGCAGAAAAAAATGGACTTTTCATACAAATTGATTAGCAGGTTGACCAATTTTGTATGGAGAAGTTAATTTTTTTGTGTGTGTATGTGTTTCTTGGGGAAAGTAGACGTCCACCTTTACATATTAGTGCTCAGTTTTCTTTACACGCTGCATAAGAAAACTACCTTGAGGTACGTACCAATCTACACTAATATTATAAAGAGGAAAGATTTGTATTTTTGTGTGCATGTTTATAATGAATAAACTCAAAAACTACTGAACCGATTTTAAAAATTCTTTCACAATTAGAATGCTACATTATCGCTGAGTAACATAGGCTATATTTATTACTAGAAAAATAAGGGATCCTTGATAAAACTTCAGTAACCTGAACCAAGGTGTAAAAAAAAATTGCTTAAAAATTTCTTTCATCGCATACGCTACGGAAACTATTGATGATAGAACAACAAAATGTTCTAGAATATTAGAGAACATATCAATACCTACAAAAAACTTCGCGATATATGTCCAACTATTGTAGTTATTTCACTATAACCACTTTTACATTTTAAAAGTTAAACAAAAAACTGACCAAAATCAGACAATGATAACCATACCTTAGTATTAACCCTTATCCAAATAAATCGTTTTATAATCAAAAATGTTTCGATATCTATAGATAACCTTTTGAATTACTTAAATCAGACATTCCATTCAGAAGATAATAAGAATTTATGAAAATAAACACCGCCACCGCGCAATGACCAGTGTGGCCCCAAGCAATGCAGCCTTAGCGTAGTAATAATTAGCTATTTATGCAACTGTTGCATAATGAGGGGTATTTAACACGAGTGTTAAATACTAATTATGTACAGTTGCATACAATAGTTTATCTACACTCATACAACAAATTTAAATTAAAGACAAAATAAAGTAATCATTGTTTATTGTAATAATTATTGAAATTTTGTATGGTACAATTATTAAAGGTTATTTTAGTTGCTGTTTCAAGAATATCCGGGGGTGTCAAATTTTCGTCTATAATCACTATCAGTTTCAGACATTTTACTGGGTTTTTAGTAAAAAAAACTTGTAATAACGACTTACTTATTACAACGAATAACGAATTACATATTATACAAACTGCATAAGGAAAAATACAAACGTTAATGGCGCGAAAATAAATTTGCAGTAATATCGCACCGCGCATGCGCGCCGCCAAGGTTGCGTTCCGAAACACGCTAGTGTGCTCAAATAGCAAGCATCTGCGTAAAAATTAAAAAAAAAAACTTCATTTTGTTACAACTTTGCGATAACGAAATGAAATTTGTATGGATCCTTAGTCACGGCTCCATCGAAAGGTATATCATTTGCTTAGCGTTTCTGATAAGTAAATGAAGGATTTACGACATGAGTGTAGATAAATAATAATAATATTATAAAGAGGATGGATTTGTTTGTTTGCATTGAACAGTCTCCGAAACTACAGGACCGATTTGAAAAATTCTTTCACTGTTAGGAAGTTACACTATCCGCGGTTGCTACAGGCTATATTATATTTTTAAATAGGTATTTTTTCTAAAACTCTAACCCAAAGTGTGAAAAAAATACCTAAAAAATTCCTGCATTATCAACAAAAAGTAGTGTAGTGTAGTGTGAAGTGTGTAGTGTGAAATAGGGTTAGGGTGTAGGGTGAAGGGTGAAGGGTGAATGGTGAAGGGTGTAGGGTGTAGTGTATAGTGTGTAGTGTATTGAAGTGTAGTGTAATGTAGTGTACAATAGTGCAATGTAGTGTAGAATAGTGCAGTGTAGTGCAGTGCAGTGTAGTAAATTGTAGTGCAGTGCAGTGCTGTGTATTGCAGTGTAGTACAGTTTAGTGCAGTGTAGTGCAGTGGAGTGCAGTGGAGTAAAGTGGAGTGCAGTGGAGTGCATTGGAGTGAAGTGGAGTGCAGTGAAGTGCAGTGTAGTGTATTGCATTGTAGTGTAGTGTAAGGCGGTACGAAGTTCGCCGGGACAGCTAGTATTTAAATAAGAAGTAAATACGTATTAATTATACCTACAAGATTTTTCAGCCAAGCATTATTATCTTTATATAACAATACAGTTTTAATTACATTCCATTCCAGCCCCTTAAATTTTGTGTTTACAAAAGCTGTTTTTAAGAGGATTGTGAATCCACGGCATAAATTCGACTTTTCATACAAACGGCGATAACGATTTTCACATCTTAAATGTTAACCGATTCGGTCCAATTTTTGACAGGTTGTCAGTCAGAACAAAATCTAGGCTTGTACGTTTCGTTTTTGAAATTACTGATTACTAGCTGTCCCGGCGAACTTCGTACCGCCTCACACTACACTATACTACCGCTACACCACCACTACACTACCACTACCACTGCCACTACCGCCACCACTACCACTACCACTACACTACTTTTTGTAGATATTGCAGAGATTTAACGCCGTTTGTATAAAAATTCGCAGCTGTACAATCCTCTTAAATGGTAAATGATTCGAAACAAACATTATAATTACATTTGCAGATAAATTGAGGCTCATTAGTATTGCTTTCACTAATATCAGTAAGTAATGGGTTACATTTAAAGATGATAATTGTGTTATAATCATTTATCTTGATTTTATCTTGCAAAATCTTCTGACTATTTATAGAATAATAATAATAAAGGGTTGGATGGAAGAGATCCCTGTTTGGCATAAGTTCTGTATCTATAATTGTATATTTTTGTTATACAATAAAGTTTTTACAAACAAACAATGAAAATCTTAGTATTATAAGCAACTAGCTGTTTCCCACGGCTTCACCCGCGTGGACAACGTGGGTGCGCAGTGCTGGAGCCGCAAACTTATGTGTTAATCCAGGTCCTAATCTGTCTACCTAACAAATTTCAGTCAGATCCGTTCAGTAGTTTTTGCGTGAAACAGTAACAAACATACATCCATACATTCTTACAAACTTTCGCGTTTATAATATTAGTTTGTGGGACGCAGATGAAGCACTACCTACTTGCTTAATGTTTTAGAATCATCTGGTAACTCAGTAACGTCACAAATTTTTAGATCGACATTAAACATGATCCTATTGCATAATCTGACTGACTGAATTTGACTGACTCGGTGGCTCAGTGGTTAGTGCTCTTGACTACTGATCCGAGGGTTGTGGGTTCGATTCCCACCCAGGGCAGGCATTTGTGTGGTGAGCAGATTTGTTTGCTCTGTGTTTGAGTGTTAAATATCTATATATGTATGTATTTAAACGTATATAAGTATTTATATCAGTCTCTGGTTCTCCCATAACACAGGGAATCCTACTTTGGGGCCAGATGACCATGTGTGATTTGTCCCAGAATATTTATTTTAATTTTTGGTTCCATTAAACATGATCCTATTGTATAATATAATATTTCTTCAATGTTGGTTCCATTAAACATGATCCTATTGTATAATATAATACTATATTTCATCTATGTTGGTTCCATTGAACATGATCCTATTGTATAATTTATTATTAGATTTCTTCTATGTTGGTTCTATTTTAAGGGTTCCGTAGTCAACAAGGAACCTTTATAGTTTCACCATGTCTGTCTGTCCGTCTGTCCGCGGCTTAGATCAGAGACTGTTAATACTAGAAAGCTGTTATTTAGCATGGGTATACATATCAATCACGCCGACATCGTGGTATAATAAAACCGTGAAAACAATTTTTTTAAGGGTACATTTTTCGTTGACGTAGCATATCATGTGGGGTATTTTTTTTATTTATTTATTTATTTTTCGCAAATTTCACAGCTTATTACAATTAAATATTACAACTGTTGGTTTTACATTTTAGAAAACAAATTAAGAAATTCAACTAATTAAAATTTAAAAATGGACGATGTAGGCTTAAACACAAATAATGTAACAGTACATGTAATAGAAAATAACATTAATAAACCAAAAATTATTTAACAAAAAAAAGTACAATAAAAGAAAGAAAACATTAAGCATGAAACGGGCAGCGCAAAGTGTTATACGGTATGTGTGTAGTGTGTTTAAGGAATGTGTAAATATTTAATATATGTTAATATATGTGTAAATCGTTGAATAGGCCGTCCTTTAAAACTACTCAGGGTTTTTAAGAATTTTTTTTTTGATTCGGGGATAGGTTTGCGAAATGTTAAGCTTTAACCCGGTGCCAATGAAGTGTAAAAAATAACGCGGATTTTTTTCATATTGATGACCCGAATATTTTTTTTCTTAATTATCTGGTTATCTGCTGAATTATAACAAATTTAATACAAAATAAGAACTATTGCCTGACCATGAAGTCATTGTAGTACCAAAATGTTTAAGTTAATTTAGATATCAAAAGCGTCGGTGGCTCAACAGGTAACGACTCGGTCCATCTAACCAGAGGTACCGGGTTCAAATCTGGACGGCCAATGTACCAATGAGTTTTTCAAAAACTTACGTACATACTTACCGATTGCTTTAACGGTGAAGGAAAACATCGTGAGGAAACCTGCACACGCCTGCGAAGAAACTCGAAGGTTGTGTGTGAAGTCGACCAACCCGCACTGGGCCCGCGTGGTTGACCAAGGCCTAATCGCCCTGATTCAGAGTAGGCTCGAGCCCCTCGGTGGGGACGTATATGAGCTGTAATGATGAGATATCAAACTATAATTTTGTTTTAATGCAACAACCTCAAAAGGGCAACTAAAATAATTTCTCTTTTGGAACTAAAAATGTATGGAGCTGTAGCCGTTTTATTCAAGAAAAGGGATTTTACCAGTCTTAACTGGCGCTTGCTCACTACACTATGGTACAAATCATATGAATTGAGGTCTTATCTTCAGCTACTGTGAAAACCAATAACGATTTTAATATGTTTTTTTTTCGAAATTTCCCCAATTGAAAATCGCTCGGGCCAATATGACCCAGCGTCATTGGCGCCGGGTTAAAGTGCTTATTTTCATTACCGTCATTCGCAATAAATTATTAAAAAAATATATCATTTCGAATCCAATTTTTAAGGATCAATACGTTCTCTTTTCCGATCTTTTATACGTGCAGATATGGTTGACTGGGCCCATGTCATTGAAGATTTTAACCCTGTGTTCGGTCAGAACAGTGCATTTCAGGATCACATGACTGACTTTTTCTTCTGCCTCAAGACATCCCCGAGTGGATTGTGACATTAATCCTTACTAATATTTTAAATGTGAAAATCATCATCAACATCGTCGCTTACCATCAGGTGAGATGATGCCAAAGGCTTACCAATTGTGAATAAAAAAAAGAAAAAGAAAAGTACGTTTGTTTGTTTGTTACCTTTTCACGCTTCAACACCTTGACCAATCTTAAATTGAAATTTGGCATGCAGGTTGCCTGTGTCACGAGGAAGGACATAGGCTGCTTTTTATTCCGTAAAATTGGCATAGTCCGATGCAGTTCCTGGGGTAACTGAAATAATTGTCTTTTTTTGGTTCGTTTATTTAACATCGCAACGGAAAAATCTGATTGTTGTGATTTTTTGCAAAGAGATGGTTGAGGGAGTGGGAAATGACATAGACTGCTAATCGGAATACCCCGATCCGGGATAGGGACCTGGAGAAAACTAAAGTCCACGATCAGAAGCCGCTTGCGGCTCGCGTACCACTCACCCTCAATACAGTATACAATACAATATTCTTTATTGCATTACAACTTTAAAAAAAGAAATTGACAATATAGAAGAAAGCCTAGGGTAACAGGCAACCTTTGGGTAGGGAAACAGCGATAGAATAAGTGACAGAATCAGTGACAGTCATAAAAACGATGTCCACGCAGGCGAAGCCACGGGCAAAAGCTAGTGATGAATAATTGCTTAATTATTCGAAGATCGCGTCGGTTGAGGCTGGGAAGGTTTAGGTGAACCCTGTGCCCACCTCACTCGACCTAGAGCAGCAGATATGGTTGGCTTGCCCCATGTCCTTGAGGATTTTATCCCGGTGTTCGGTCAGATCAGTGCTTTCCAGGATCACATGACTGACTGATTCTTCTGCCTTAAGATATTAAAAAAAATGTTTCTTTTCTCCATATTGGTTATATTATACAGTTAACATGTCTGTTGCTGGAGCCTCCTTTTAAGCTCAAAATGTCTCAAAATGACATCTGCTGTGACGTTAATGATGAATAGTAAGATCGCGTCGGTTGAGGCTGAGAAGGTTTAGGCACTTTAAAGATAATAGGTCATTTCCATTTTTTCATTTTATTTTCAAATTAGATTCGAGTAACATAAAGTGTTAGTGTGTTAATAGACTTATAGACTATGTTAATAAAAAAAAATAATACAAATGATATTATTTCTGATTGCGAGTTACCTGTCACAGCATTTCAATATATACGGACATTCTACCCTGTCCGCAATCATCATTAGGACGCTGTTGGAGCTGGCGCGCACCCTGCGCACCAGAGACGCGCATCTCTTGCGCATTACTGCATAAAAACAGTCTATGCGCGCCTCCGCGAACAAGCCCGAGGCGCTGCAGCGCCACGGCAGCCCCAACATTCGCCTAAGCGCATTGTTAAAATTGGACCCAGAGAGCCCCAAACGATTTTTGAGTGTAGTTCACCCACAGTAGTTCACCCAGTGTAGTTCTATGCCCACCTCACTCGACCTAGAGCACGTGCCCTAAGTGCCAAAAAATATAATATAATTTTGAACAAAAAAAAAAGACTTCAAACAGGACACTAAGATTCCCCTCGATTTTTCTGGGATGCCATCATCAGATCCTGGTTTCCTTTTCACGGTACCACCCTTGCGATATTTCCTTTCCAAAAAAATAATCATCAAAATCGGTTCATAAACGAAGAAGTTATCCACGAACACACATAAAAAAACTTAAACGGTCGAATTGAGAAACCTCCTCCTTTTTTTGAAGTCGGTTAAAAAGAGTGAGCGAAGCGGATCCGAAAGTTTTCACTAGCGTACCGATACTGTCTTGTCTGTTAAATTTAAGGCCAGGTATTGATTGGAACAGTTGTCTCTGTCTTTTTCTTTACGTGTAAAGAGTAAAGAAAATAACCACACTTTTTCACTTTTTCAATGGTTTTTCATTTCAATCAAAAACTACAATGAAAGTATAAAAAACATTACTCACTTTGTATTATCATAACAAATATTGTTGTATATTTCTTAAAATTTATATTTCAAAATATTAGTCGTAATTAGAGTTGAAAGTAACGGTGTAGACCTATCTTTGGGATTTTTTTTCTATCGAGCCAAAACTGCTCAATCGTGTTTTAATAGCTTTTGAATTTAAGGAGCATAATCAACATTAAGGGTATTTTTTCAACCTTGGGTTTTCTATAATTTAGGAGTAATTGACGTCAGAAATCACGAAAATCTGTAAAATTACCGCCTTAACTTTTCTGGTGCTTCTGGTGTGCCCCCAGATTACTCTAAGTAGAAGACCTTTAACCACTTAGATATTAGTTACTTCGTAACTTTAGCCCCTTATCCCTCACCCTGGATCCGTCACTGTACGTACCTACTTAAAAACATTTATCTACTGTTATAATATAATTAGAGGTTTTGATGTTCTTAATTACATAATTAACAAATTACCAAAATATTCTCATGTTGACGCCATGCTTGTGTCCAATTTGATACCATGTGACAAGGGTGGGTAATTCCACATTATTTATCGTTTGGAGAAAATTTATGGGCGTCTCTCAGACCTATATTAGTGGGATTTGGATACACTACAGTTAACTTTGTTGGTTATAGTATATACAGGGTGTAACAAAATTGGTGTAGGTCCCGTTAACCTGAGGTTCTACTCATCGTACTGAACAACTTTTGTTCTACGACTTTGTTGAAAACTACTTACACCAATTTTGTTACATCATGTATACAGGTTGTAACAAAATTGGTTACGCAGTCAGTATTGGATATATTTCAAAATATGTAGGTCCCGTTAACTGGGGATTCTACTCATGATACTGAACAACTTTTCCCAAGAAACTCATAGTCAATTCTCAAAAAAAAATTGGACCCTCCATACTAAAATGCACAAAATCGGTCGATCAACTGATTTGTATGAAGGGTAAAAAAAAATACGATTTTAGCACAGTCATAGAACAAAAGTTGTTCAGTATGATGAGTAGAAGCTTCAGTTAACGGGACCTACACCAATTTTGTTACACCGTGTATATACTTTGGTTATTTATAGTGTATTATGTATCTGCTTACAAGTGCATGGAAATTTATTGGCTTCTCTGGGACCTTTATAAGTGGGATTTGGATACACAATGCTACGTTTTCCGGTGCGCGGTTGCCACTCGAGAACTTTACTGGTCCAACGGCCATCTGTTCTACGAGCAATTCTGAGAGCTACGTCGGTTACTTTGGTTCTCTTATGGATCTCCTCGTTTCCGCCCCTTGATTCTAAACGCTTCGAGTTCGATTCTTTAAACGGAATCGGAAAAAAAATCGAACGGATTCGATTGTTTTCACTTTAGACGGATGTTTTTATAGTATTTTATGAAACTGTTGCATAATAAGGGTTCTTAAAATACGAGTGTAAGTTAAAATATATATCTCACCATTATCTCTTTGGTTTAACTTGTATCGTAATGGAAAAAAAAAATTATAACATTATTTCTCTAACAAAATAATGTTATAATGTATTTTTTTTTAAATTACGGTATTGTGTTTATAAAGTATGCCAATATAAACTCGTTTTGAAGTTGATAATGCGAACTTTACGATATGAGCGTAGATAAAAAACTTTCATTTCACTTGCAATGTATGTATGTAGGTGTTACTAATCTCAGACGGATGGGCGTGATAAATTGAAAATATATGTTCACAGAGTACGAATGTGTTTATTTTACAGAATTACAATGATACGTGCGTCTCTCGCGTGATTAAAATTAGGAATGCCCTACGCAGCCGAGCAGTCAATAGACAGCCTGTAGAAGTGGCGGGTAAAGCCCGCCTCTTATAATTTTAACTTTAACCTCATTGGGCAAACTGAGTGAGGCCCGCCTACTGACCATGCAATGGTTCAGAAGGTACGTGATCTACTAATTACTTAACAATCCTAAAACACAGATCAAATATATATTTATAACATATGTTTATGAAATAAAAGTCCGACCACCTGCGGCTATCCACTACAATTACAGCAACGGTGTCCTGACGTGCCCCAATTGTGACCGCACGTTCCGAGCGAAGATTGGCTACAACAGCCACATGCGGGCGCACGAGAAGGCGGAGCAGCGGGCCACTTGCAGCTGAGCCGGACAACTCTGCGGTCGCTGTAGCCGAAAACGGCTAGGACCATCATCATCATCATCATCATGTATGTTTGTTCGGGTGAAATCTTGCAAGTTAATTTTGACCCACTTTTCGGTTTTCGATTGAGATGAAATTTTGCATGCATATGTATATCGCGTGACATCGCAATATTAAAAGCTTTTACCTAAAATTTTTGAAGTTTTTCCAATATTATTATCGAATCCGTTCTACTATTTTGCCGATTCCGTGTAACGAATCGAACTCGAAGCCTTTAGATTCAGGGGGTAGAAACGAGGAGATCTTGGAAGTTGGTTGTTTGTAGTGTATTTTGTATCTAGTTACAAGTGCTTAGAAATTTTGATTTATCATATATTAGTTCAAATACGTCCGCACCGAGGGGCTCGAGCCTACCCTGAATTAAGGCGATCGGGCCTTAGACGAACACGCGGGCCCAGTGCGGGTTGTTCGATTTCACACACAACCTACGAGTTTCTTCGCAGGCGTGTACCTACATGTTTACTCACGATGTTTTTCCTTCACCGTAAGAACGTCGGAGCGTCGGCGTACATCATCATCATAACAGCTGAAAAACGTCCACTGCTGGACAAAGGCCTCCCGCAAGTATTTCCACGACGACCGGTCCTGCGGTGCCCGCATCCATCGGCTTCCAAAGTAACCAAACGTCCATATGAAATTTTAAATTCGAAAACACATTGGTACGTGACAGGATTCAGGATTCGAACCACGACTTGCCGGACAGGATGTACTGGCCCTTGCAATTACGCCACCGACGCTCTATTGATTACTGTCAATAAATTATATAGGGTGACTTTTAATTAGTTCTTGATAGCAAAGGATAATTATGAATGTACTCGTGATTACAAACAACTTTCCCAAAGAAACTATATGTCAAATATGAAAAAAAAATTTTGGTCCTTGATACATTTTTGCCGATTTGATAACTAATTATGTATCGAGGGCGAAAATTTTTTTTTCATATTTCACATATAGTTCCTTTGGGAAAGTTGTTTGTAATCACGAGTACATTCATATCCTTTGCTATCAAGAACTAATTTGAGGTCACCCTATATATCTACTTTATATGATACGCTGTAATGCATGTGGCTAGAATCGTCCAGAGCGGAGGTCTAATGGAGGTCTTTATTCAACTGTGGACGTTTTCCAGCCGAGAATATGAGGACTATCACTTCAGGGCTCCGGACACCCGAAGGGATACCAACGGGACCCTATTACCACACCCCGGACACTGCATAAAACCAGTCGTGAAATGACGTTTCTAAAAACCAATGACGTAGCAAACAAAATCACGGCGAAATCCTATAACACAGTCTAAGAATCATACGTTCGAGAACGTCCGTGAGGTCGGAATCTACAGAGCGGGAGGGAGTGTCCATACTGTATACTAATATATTATATACTTTGACTGTATGTTAGTACTAATAAATACTTTGCTATTTCTAAACCTCCGCTGTCCGTCCGTTTGTCTGTCTGTCAGCGGGCTGTATTTCATGAACTGTTACATAAAATGTTTTTTATTAGTAGGTAATTTAGAGTTTTTTTTATTTACCTCTATCGTAAAAACGGTAAAACATACAAGCGTGAAAGAACCTCACCCCCTTGTCACCCAGGTTGATACAGATTGGTTACAGTTTGGTTGTCGAACGTATAGGATTTAGCCGCCATTTTGTTTGTTCTCTCATTGCTTTTTGAAATGACTTTTCTGGCCCGGTGTATGAAGTATCCAGGGTGTGGTATGGTGGTACGGAACACTTGGTTGGTTTTTATTCAAGGACGGCAACGTGGGTTTCAGCTTATAATAATAATATAAAATAAACAGAAATACCAAAATTGGAAGAGCTAAAATTAAAATTATTTCATCATCGCATGACCAGGCGGGGGGGGGGGGGGACTGAACCTAGATCACTCAATCCAAGCAGGATGTATCGAACGTAAATATATTGTTGAAATCAATGCGGGCTTCAGCACGGCTGTTACGTTGAAACCGATAACGCCCAATTCTCGCTTTTTACATGTTTATATGACTTTTCTATACTTTCAAGTAAGTTTTAAAAACAATTTGGTCAATGAAAATGAAAGGTCTTAAGTCACCGATTTTTGTGTGTTTGGTTATATTCAACATTTGCAATTAATGTCAAAAGCAGGGTCTACAGAATATTTTTTTACATGAAAAGATTCAAAAGTGGTAATATTTTTAAAATAGTATTCAATTAAATCGTTTTTTTATTACTTTAAGTATATTATATATTTTTTCCATAGTTGATAGCTTTACAGTCCTTCAATAATTTGAATTGAATATTGTCATTTGACCTATCTTAAGGCTTTAATGCTCTACATGCACGAATCGTTTTGCTTCATTTCGCAGGGTGCAACAAAATTGGTGTTGGACCCGTTAAGTGGGGGTTCTATACTCATCATACTGAACAACTTTCCTCAAAGGTACCCATAGTCTATTCTGAAAAAAAAATTGACCCTCCATACTAAAATGCTCAAAATATATCGATCAGCTGATCGATTTGTACCTATAAAGAGTTTTTTTTTAAATTTCAGCAATCATAAAAAAAAATTGTTCAACATGATGAGTACAAGCCCTAGTTAACGGGACGTACACCAATTTTGTTACACCCTGTATACGGACGAATTATTACAATTTTCCTGGCTTGGTATTTTATAATCTGCGTACAGCATTTTACATTTTGCCTGACCGTTTACATATACGGACGAATTATACAATTTAGCTGACCATATGTAAAATGGCTAATCAATCATACAATTTGCCTGCCACAATTACACCAAAATTGCTCTAGATTTATTTATTACTTTTATCGATCACGTTATTATCATTGACCGCTTGTACCCATACTCATCACATATTTGACAGCCGACATTCAGGTTTCCGTGGTGTAGCGGTTATCACATCTGCCTAACACGCAGAAGGCCCCCGGTTCGATCCCGGGCGGAAACATAGCTTTTAGTAAATTTGTTTATAATTCATCATTTTTATTTGTTTAATTATAATTAAAATATTTAGTACAAGCTTCATTTCCGTTGACATAGTTTTTGGGGGTGTGCGGTGCAGCGCGGTTTTTTTTTTATTGGTATACGTCATCTAGAACGCGCTATTAACATTTCTTCGTTGCTGAGTATATGTATAAATTCCGTAGACTAGATATGAAAAGATCTTATCTAAGACAAATTCCAATCATCAACGGTTGCACCAACGGCCGGTTCCCAGGCACACCACCTCGCCTGGCGGAGATATCTCTCCTCTCCTTACGTTCTCGGAGAATAGGAACATACCGTTCCTACATTGGTGACCACGACGTGATATACTATACATTGGTGACTCCGAGTTACACTATCCATGCTCCTACATTCAACCAGCAGCGCGATACTTCAACATCAAGCCTCCAGACGGTAAAAAAAGTCTCATTAGCACAGCAGTCACATCTTAAGACTGAAGTTTAATCAGGACCATCGCAACCCGAGATGTCGAGTTTCCTAGCCTGCTACTACTTTACTTCTTAACAGACTCCGAAGTCAGGTTGGCCGAAGTAAAGAAAACTTGTTCAGGTGGGGATTCATTGGAGATACGAACCTGGAGTGTAGGTGTGGTGCGGTCCCTCAAAGGATGGACCACCTGATTACGTGTCCTTCTTGCCCAGAAAGGCCACTGACAAGGCAATTTGCGTGGCTCGGTTTTGGGATGGAACTATCTGTGAATAGGAAAGTGCGCGTGTTCGAGGATCAGCGTAAAGCTGACCTTGATACCAAAAGCGACCAGTTAAAGGCCCGATCACCTGCGACCATTTCATACAATAACGAGGGTGGCATACTAAAATGGCCTTAATGCGCGAGAAGTTTCGCTGCGAAGATTGGCTACATAAACCATCTTCGAGCTCACGCGCGGCAAACCGACTAGGAGTCGCTGTGGTCGCCATGACCAAAATCGGTCGGATAGATCATCATCATCATCATCATTTGAGTTTGCCGTCGACTCGAAAAGAAAAGGAAGAAGCCAGCATGTTGTCGGCAGGAATACGCTAATTCTGCGCGCATATGCTTTCATTGTCATGACACTCGCGACGCCTGACGCCTGCCTGCCTCCATCCCGACTTTCCATGGACATCGGGCTGGTACATTCATATCGACCCAACTTACGAGGACAGTGACCCCGACGTGATATTCAACAGTGCGAACAGCCCCAGGAGTGGAATTCCCTGCCGGCGTCTTTCCACTCCTGGGCCCTATATATATATATATATATATATATATATATATATATATATATATATAATACTTTATTGCACACAAATATGTACATGAAAAACACTTAAAAAGGACATATACAAAGGTGGACTTACCTCTATAAGAGATCTCTTCCAGCCAACCTTACCGGGTGTTATGAGAATTCAAGGGCGGGGAGCAAACCTAATGTGTACCTAAAATTATCCTTAATAATATTATAAATGTGAAAATGTATTTGTTTATTTGTTAGTTTGTTTGTTACCTTTTCACGCTTCAACATCTTAACCAATCTTGATGAAATTTGGCGTACAGGTAGCCTGTGTCACTGGGAAGGAGATAGGCTACTTTTTATCCCGTGAAAATAGCATAGTCCGATGCAGTTCCTTAGGGAACTGAAAACTACTCTTTTTTGGTTAATTTCTCTATCATCGCAAAGGACCAATGGCTTGCTGTGATTTTTGCACAGATATGTTTGAGGGGGTGGGATATGACATAATTTACTAATTAGCATATCCCGACATAGTTCCCGAGGGATCTGGGGAAAACTCATTTCCACGCTCGCGCACGTCAGCGTCTTTATAACGGAGCGACGGATTGAAGTGATTTTTTTATAGAATTGGTTGAGAGGCTGGGAAGTGACATAGACTGCTAATCAGAATAGCCCGATATTGTTCCTGAGGGATCTGGATAAAACTCATGTCCACGCTCGCGAGCCGCTTGCGGCTCGCGCACCACTCACCCTCGAAGACAGTCATAAAAACGATGTCCACGCGGGCAAAGCCGCGGGCAAAATCTGGTACAAAAAAAAATACTAATACATATAATGTAATGTAAACTAACCTTATCTACTCACATTAAATAATACATTCCGATAGTAAATAAATTAATGATATACATAATACATACCTAAAAATAGAATACTTACTATTCTTACTAAAATAAATATATACAAATAAACTTACACGTTTTGTAGGGAAAGAAGATGCTCTTTAAGTTTGATTTTGAAAGAGTTAACAGAGGGGCAGTCGCGAATGTTGGCGGGTAGTTTGTTCCAGAGGTTCGCAGCTTCAACGGTGAACGAGTTGGAGAAGAATTTGGTGTTGCAGCGGGGAACTACCAGAGTTTTGGTGACGCATAAACGTCTAGGTGGGGAAGGCACGGGGTAGTAGTATTCCACGATTCGTATAATTTTGGGAATCTTTAAGGCGAGAGTGAATAGGCACTATTTGAGCTTGCGTGTGACATCCTCAGCTGCATCGGAACTTACCATCAGGTGAGCCAAGTGCGAGTCGGACTCGCGCAAAGTAGAGTTCCGTACCGTAGTTTTTCAAAAATATAATGTTTGTTTTAAAAAACAAAATTATATTCGTAGTTGGTACCTAATAGAACATTTTTATGGAAAAAATAAAAGTTAAAAAACTAAAAACTGACTTTAAAATAAATCTACTCAAAAGTATGAAATAATAATTTTAATACACGAAATTAACCAACAATAACGAAATCAAAGGTCTTCAGAAATCAAATCAAATAAGAGGCCTAAATTTTTTTTTGAAGTCAATACCAGGTGGCGCAACGGCAAGGGCTGCTACCTCCTATCCGGGAAGTCGTAGTTCGAGTCCTGCCACGTACCAATGTGTTTTCGAATTTCGATCTCATATGTACGTTTATCCGACGCTCTTAAGGTGAAGATAAACATCGTGAGGAAACCTGCACACATCTACGAAAAAGGTTGTGTGTGAAGTTGACCAACCCGCACTGGGCCCGCGTGGTCGACTAAGGTCTGATCGCCCTAATTCAGGGTAGGCTCGAGCCCCTCGGTGGGGACGTATATATGAGCGGATGTGATGATGTGATGACCAGCACACAGCTACTTACCTATCAAATGTTTTAGATTTGATGACTTTGCGGGCAATATACTTACCTTTAATATTTTTCTGAAGCTTAGTCTGATACCGAGTCGTTCGTCGTTACATCCAAAAAGTTTCGTCCGAATTGAAATTGAAACAAACTGTCATTAGTATAAGATATAATATAAATCAACATAACAAAAGTATAAAAGTACCTACCTACCAAATTATAATCAAGCACAGCGTCTATGCATCACACAATAAAACCTTGCAAAACCACATATCCCGGTACAAGATATATAAAGTAGAATTTAATATCTAGCTAAGAGATGGTACGACCTGTTTTCACTGTGTAATTTTTTTTCTAAGATAAACCTTGCGCCCAGTGCATTACCATTTTTATAGCGACGCGTCTGCGTATTATGCAGATTGCCGCTCGTCGCGTAACGAAGGCTCACACGATGTATGGTGGAAGGTAAAAGAAACAGCTGAGCAGAAGTAGGCATAAGGCGATAATATTACAGATTTTCGTTATTAAGCGACTTCCAAAAAGGAGGAGGTTCTCAATTCGTCTGTATGTTTTTTTTTGTTTTTTTTTATGTTTGTTACCTCAGAACTTTTGACTGGGTGAACCGATTTTTATGATTATTTTTTTATTTGAAAGCTAGTGCTTCCCGTGTGGTCCCATATAAATTTTATCAAAATCGGTGTAGTGCTTTAGTAGAAAATTAACAAAAACCAAAAATAATAATGCAAAAATGTACTTATTTGTTGCGATGGAAGTCGGTTTTTTAACGTGTTTAGCGTTTTCAATTATTTTTGACTTCAATTACTCCTAAACGATAGAAAAACCGAAGTTAAAAATACCTTTATGGTTGATGATGTTTCTTAAAGTCAAAAGCTATTAGAAACACGATTGAGCAGTTTTGGCTCGATAGAAAAAAATCCCAAAGATAGGTCTACACCGTTGCTACTCTAGTTAAGACTAATATTTTGAAGTATACATTTTAAAAAATAAACAACTATATTTGTCATGATAATACAATGTGAGTAATGTCATTATTTTTTACACTTTCATTGTAGTTTTGGATTCAAACGAAAAAACATTGGAAAAGTGTGGTTATTTTATTTATTCTTTACACGTAAATAAAATGACAAAGACAACTGCCTCGCCTTAATTGCACTTTTTAAATAAATGCACTTTTGCACTTTTTAAATAAATGTTTTTTCGTATAACTACAATTAATTTTTAAAAATCTAACTGGAATATTAAAGTGTGTGGTTAAACTAATGGACTAAAAAAAATTTAGATTCACAAAATCGGTCTGGTTTGCCTGTAAAATGTAAATCTCCGTTTTAAAAGAGGTTTCTTTAAAATATTTTTTTCTGTTATAAATTGTATTGTTTTTCTGCAAATGACAAAATGAAGTCATTAAAAAGGATCAAGAATCAGATTACAAAATATCACTTTCACATGTTTTGTAACGGCTGAGAAAAATCGAGATCCCTGCGACTAAAGCTTCAAATATGTCACCTTAAAATTTGCAGTTAAAAACTGGCCAAGTGTGTGCGAATATAATTATATATATTTATTTTTATTATATTTGATATAATTTTCGAAAAATCTAAAAGTTTTTAGGTACAAGCTTTTATTTGAAAAGAGTTTTTATGCTCAAAAATTCAAACGCTCAAATCAGTATAAAAATAGCTAAATAAAAACTAAAAACTGAACTAATTAACAAATGTACTAAATAACCGTCAGTGGCAGTGGGCAGGGCACATAGCTCGTAGAACAGATAGCCGATGGGGCAGTAAAGTTCTCGAGTGGCGACCGCGCACCGGAAAACGTAACGTAGGCAGGCCTCCCACGCGGTGGACCGATGACCTGGTGAAGGTCGCGGGAAGCCGATGGATGCGGGCAGCGCAGGACCGGTCGTCGTGGAAATCCTTGGGGGAGGCCTTTGTCCAGCAGTGGACGATTTGTGGCTGATATGATGATGATGATGAAATAACCGTCGACCCAAATTCAAAAAAGGTGAGCACTATAAAGTCTGTATTGCCTACGATTCTATCCTATCCAATTAATATTTTAAACGCAAAAGTTTGTTAGAATGTATAGATGTATGTTTGTTACTCTTTCACGCAAAAAGTACTCTACGGATCTAGCTGCAATTTGGTAGGGAGACAGATTAGGAACGAATTACACATAGGCTATTTTTTTCCACGCTCGCGAGCCGCTTGCCTCCTTGAAAAGTCATAGAAATGTTGTCTTGCGGGTGAAGCCGAGGAAACAGCTAGTTCAAAACTAAAAGACGATTCTGGGACCTCGATTCCACCTCCAAAGTTCATCATCAGATGAACTTCAAAATACCAAAAGGGTCTATTGTCACCAGGAATGTGAATCGCAAGGTTTGAACTAAAACAAACATAAATACATACAAATATTGCAAAATAAATAAAAGTTTTAAAAAAAAAATCGTTTTATGAAGTTGGTACTAATATATCATTTTGTACGAAAAATCTTTGAACTTTTTACAAGCTTCGTACTAGCTTGCCGTGTTAGTTAGTTATTGGTCTGTCTGTCAGTTTGGAAAAATCTTTGAAGCCAAATTATTCTGGTTACCTCTCTTTCAGCTCATATACGTCCCCACCGAGGGGCTCGAGCCTACCCTGAATCAGGGCGATTAGGCCTTAGTCGACCACGCGGGCCCAGTGCGGGTTGGTCGACTTCACACACAACCTTCGAGTTTCTTCGCAGGCGTGTACAGGTTTCCTCACGATGTTTTCCTTCACCGTTAAAGCAATCGGTAAGTATATGTACGTATGTTTTTGAAAAACTCATTGGTACATTGGCCGTCCAGATTTGAACCCGGTACCTCTGGTTAGATGGACCGAGTCGTTACCGGTTGAGCCACCGACGCTTTTTTCTAGTTACCTATTGAGCTGAAATTTTGCATACACTTTAAGTTTAGAGAACATTGCATCGTTAAATAACTGACATCATTCTAAATCTAATATGGCGGACTCCCAAAGATAGCTGACCAGTTACTTTTATGAACCCCCACGACATGGGTATCAAAAGAAAGTGCTTGCTAAGAAGATTAAGAAAGAATTAAAATTATTGCCATACATGCTTCGCCAAAAGAAAAACTTAGCGTGAAGCGGTCCGCACCTCTCTCAGACCACACTCTCGGTGTGTTCTGAAAGTGAGTTCCACTAAGACTAATCTATGCAAACCCGGTTTGAGATTGACTTGTTTGTATCGCTCCCCCTTTAAAGCCTTAACACACAGATTACAGCCGATAGACTTTTTAAAGCCTTGTAGCTACACACAGATTACAGCCGATAGACTTTTTAAAGCCTTGTAGCTACACACAGATTACAGCCGATAGACTTTTTAAAGCCTTGTAGCTACACACAGATTACAGCCGATAGACTTTTTAAAGCCTTGTAGCTACACACAGATTACAGCCGATAGACTTTTTAAAGCCTTGTAGCTACACACAGATTACAGCCGATAGACTTTTTAAAGCCTTGTAGCTACACACAGATTACAGCCGATAGACTTTTTAAAGCCTTGTAGCTACACACAGATTACAGCCGATAGACTTTTTAAAGCCTTGTAGCTACACACAGATTACAGCCGATAGACTTTTTAAAGCCTTGTAGCTACACACAGATTACAGCCGATAGACTTTTTAAAGCCTTGTAGCTACACACAGATTACAGCCGATAGACTTTTTAAAGCCTTGTAGCTACACACAGATTACAGCCGATAGACTTTTTAAAGCCTTGTAGCTAATTTGTAAGAGTGAAACAGAAAAAAAGGGCAAAAGAAAAAAAAGGAAAAAGGAAAAAAAAAAAAAAAAGAAATTATGTAGATTACTGGGCCCGCGTGGTCGACTAAGTCCCGATCGCCCTAATTCCCAACCTAATAATCCTACCCTGGTAGGATTGAGCCCCTCGGTGGGGACGTATATGAGCTGATATGATGATACAGGTAAAACCGTAACAAAGTAACCGACATAGCTCATAGAATCGCTAAACTGAAGTGGCAGTGGGCAGGACACATAGGTCGTAGAACAGATGGCAGTAAAGTTCTCGGGAGGCGATCGACCACCGAAAGACGTAGCGTAGGCAGATCACCCACGCGGTGGATCGATGACCTGCTCAAGGTCGCGAGAAGGCGGGCAGAGGAGGATCGGTCGTCGTGTAAATATTTGGGCGAGGCTTTTGTCCAGCAGTGGACGTATTTCGGCTAATATGATGATGATGATGATCGTATAGGTAATACTGTTGATAGGTTTTTTTTACTAATTATGGATAGTAACTGTAAATAAAATCCTTCTATCTTAATATTATAAATGCAAAAGTTTGTAAGAATGTATGGATGTATGTTTGTTACTCTTTCACGCAAAAACTACTGAATAGATCTGGCTGAAATTTGGTAGGTAGACAGATTAGGACTTGTATTAACACATAGGCTACTCTTTTCTACGCTCACGAGCCGCTCGCGGCTCGCGCACTGCGCACCCTCGAAGAGTCATAGAAACGTTGTCCACGCGGGTGAAGCCTCGGGAAACAGCTATTTTATAAAATTATAAGGAGCATCTGTTTGAAAGGTCGTAATTCTTTTAAATAAAGATTTACAGAAACTGGATAAAACGAAATGTTTCTATTCTGAAAATAATCAAATAGAAGGAGAAATACTTCATTTTATGATCGGAATACTGATTTTTAGGATTATGGGAAATACTCGTACGCTCGCTCCTCTTGAACAAGTTTTTAGGCTCATTAGATTGATTTTTATGCCACGTGTTAAAAAATATATTTAGTAAGTAAGAAACAAGACCTCTTGGATAGATGCTCCTCATATGGTATTACTCGGCTACTACAAGAAAACTACAAAAAAAAACATGACAAAAAGAAAAGGTACATGACATACAAAAAAAACCGGACAAGCGCAAGTCGGATTCGCCCACCGAGAGTTCCGTACAAATAATAATAATAATAAATATTCTGGGACAAATCACACATGTTAATCTGGCCCCAAAGTAGGATTCCCTGTGTTATGGGAACCAGAGACAGATATACATACTTATATAAGTTTAAATACAGACATAATATAGATATTTAACACCCAGACACAGAGCAAACAAATCTGCTCATCACACAAATGTTTGCCCTGGGTGGGGATCGAACCATCTATAAGCATATATAATAAAGCAAACTGTTATGTAGTACATTACATACACTAAAATTATTAGGTACCTACCTAAAAACAAAAAAAAGGGATAATATTTTTTTTTAATCATCGTCATAAATTGAAAACTATACATCATTAAAATAATTAAAATCTGTTTAAGCTTGTGCCAATGAAGCCCTTTCATACGATATCCCACATGACACGTTTCACTCAAATCAAAATTTGGACCGCCGTTCCTTGCGTAATTGATTACGTACTTTAAATAAAGGCTATACTTTTATGATTTAATTACATATTTTTTTATTAAAAATTTGAGTGCGTTTGGCTGCACCTCACCTGATGGTAAGTGCCGATGCAGCCGAGGATGTAACACGCAAGCTCAAATAGTGCCTATTCACTCTCGTCTTGAAGATTCCTAAATTATACGAATCGGGGAATACAGACGCCGGAAGGGAATTCCACTCCTTGGTCGTTCGCATGATGAAGGAAGAAGCAAAACGCTTCGTGCGAAAAGGTGGAACATTGACGACAAAGGGGTGGAACCGCTCAAATGTACAGTTGTCAGATTTTTTCCTATACTTGTAGTGTAAGACGACTTGTAGTACATACTTGCCAAATTTCATAGTTCTAGGTCAACGGGAAATGCCCTATGAATGTCGATTCCCTTGAAAGTGTCGGGATATATATTTTTTGAAACATAAAAAGCCGTATCTTTTATTTTAAGGTAACTTAGAAGTTTGATTTTTTCACTGATTCAAGGTACTGTAGACGGAAACTAAGTATATAGTTTTAATTTCAACTCGATTCCTCCACGCGTTCTCGAGATAAACGGTCTTGACAGACAGACGGACGGACAACAAAGTGATCCAATAAGGGTTCCGTTTTTCTCATTTGGAGGTAAGGAAACATAAAAATAATTAAAAATGTAATTTTACTCAAAAACAGCTCTAAGGATTTTAATAAATCTTCCAGGTTAGTAACTTTAAGTTCTATGACACAGTATACTCGGTTACTACAGGAAAACTTTAAAGAAGGTCCTGCAGATAAAAAAGCTACATGGGAGTACAAAAAGGAGAGAAAGTTTGTACAGGGAGGCCTGCAATTTATTTCATCGTCATCATCATATCAGCCGAAGGACGTCCACTGCTGGTCATAGGCCTCCCCCAAGGATTTCCACGATTTTGCAATTTGTTTACATAATTATTATTTGTGAAACGTTTGTGTAAGATATTGGCACAGTATTACAATACAGCTGCTTACAGTAGCGCTACGAATGTACTTACGCAGAGCAACGGAAGAGTGTTTGCGGGGCAGCGGGCGGCGGGGCTCAGCGTGGCAAACTCAGGCTGACTACAGACTAGTGCCTATGTTGGTGGCGCATCGTGCGACATCAAAGCCGTTGCGCTACTGTAAGCCATATCGTAATACTGTGATATTGGTGAGGTCGGTGGCGTAATGACAAGGACGGTAGCGATAGCGGTTCCTATTGAAGGAAAGGTTGCTGGCGTATTTAAATTTTCCTAATTATCTTCAACGTCGGTGGCGTAACGGCTAGGGCCGCCGCTTCCTGCTCGGGAGGTCGTGGTTCGAATCCTACCACGTACCAATGTGATTTCGAATTTAGATTTCATATGTACGTTTATCCGACGCTCTTACGGTGAAGGAAAACATCGTAAGGAGGTTGCACACGCTTGAGGAGAAACTCGCAGGTTGTGTGTGAAGTCGACCAACCCGCACTAGGCCCGCGTGGTCGACTAAGGCCCGATCGCCTTAATTTAGGGTAAGCTTTAGCCCCTCGGTGGGGACGTATACGAGCTGATACGATAAATTATCTTACAGTCCATAAAATTATATCCAGAGGTTAAATAGTGTCTTGAATGACGACCAAAGTATCGTATTATTCCTGCTCAAATAAAAATAACACTTGGAAGCAATTCAAATCCTTACAAAGCGGTGCATAAAACTACGATAGCAGAAAGCACTGCAGGCTACAGGAAATTTTAGAACCCACTACGATTGGGACCGCGGGACCAATGACAGAATTGAGAAGTGTTATGTGCTAGTGGTTATATCCTCTATGGTGTTCTATTTTATAATTGGGGTATTTCGAAAAATCATAAACAAAACTAAACAATAAAACACATAGTTTATTTATTTAGAATTGTAGTTTAAAAAAATCCACGAAATAATGTTGATGCTTCTCTGTCCATTCAACAGTAACTCCATCTATTGATATAAGGAAGCAAGTACCAGGCGCCCAAGACAGTTGGGTAATTTTATTTTCATACCAATTTCTTCTAAAATATATAGTTTTTTTCTTTATTATAGTTGTTTTAGTGATCGAATCAGAAACGAAAAGATCCGTAGGAGAACCAAAGTAACCGACATAGCTCTCAGAATTGTAAAACTTAAGTGGCAGTGGGCAGGGCACATAGCTCGTAGAACAGATGGCCGTAGGGACAATAAAGTTATCGAGTGGCGACCGCGCACCGGAAAATGTAGCGTAGGCAGGCCTCTAGCTCAGTGGACTGATGACCTGGTGAAAGTCGCGTGAGGCCGCTGGATACGGGCAGCGCGGAACCGGTCGTCGTGAAAATCCTTGGGGGTCCAGCAGTCGACGTCCTTCGGCTGATATGATGATGATGATATAGTTTTTTTCTTACTATTATCACTCTTCACTACGAGAGTCTTTATTTATAGCTGTACACTATTAATTCGTGCTAAAACGGTCAATTGTAAGTCAGACTCACGCACCGACAGTTCCGTAATACCTCTGTACCCTGGACACGTCATAAAACGGGACAGAAAAGACATTTCAAAAAAGGAATGTCGGAACAAACAAAATGGTGGCGAAATCCTATACGTTCGACAACCACACTGTAACCAATTTTTATCAATCTGGGTGACAAGTGCAAGGGGGTTAGGTGGCAATCTAGAGAGTGGCAGGGAGTGTCCATACTGTATGTTAGTACTAATATAATACTTTGACATAAGTATAACAATGATACCTATACGTTTTTAGCAAAATATATTAATGCGAGCTATTATTATGTGGTGTTTTACTGCAGGATAAGTACTATAATCACACCCAATTTTACGCTTGTACCTAAAACCATTTTTACGATAGAGCCAAAAAAAGCCTTATAAAAGGTTTTTGTGCTGAGGATTAGGGGAATTTGTATGTTTTTAATTTTGTAATGTTAGTTAATAAATCCACAAAGTAACACATATTATGTGAAAATTTCAGGCAGCTACGTATCACGGTTCATTATACAGGATGTAATAAAATTGTGTAGGTCCCGTTAACTGGGGCTTCTACTCATCATGCGGAACAACTTTTGTTTTATGACTTTGCTGAAATCGCAAACAAAAATGTTTACTCTTTATAAAAATCGATCAGCTGATCGACAAATTTTGTGAATTTTAGGATGGAGGCTCCATATTTTTTTTGAGAATTGACTATAGGTCTCTTGGGGAAAGTTGTTCAGTATGACGAGTAGAAGCTCCAGTTAACGGGTCCTACACCAATTATTTTACGCCTTGTATAGGTAGATACACCTTTTAAAAGTCGGACAAAAAGACGGATGGACAGATGGACTGACGGATACCGTAGCCTTTGTAATAGTGTCCTGTCACCGGGTACGTAACCCGAAAGACGACACCTCTGCGACTAGGACCACGGTCCCAATCTCTTGCGTTCCGAGTCACTAAAGTTCTCGGGTGCAGGAAAGCCGGAAATATTCCCTCGGGTTTATGATTATTGCTTCCCGTTGCACTCTGACACCGCCATAGTAAATGTTACTTTTATTGTTTATTACACTTACAGGGGCAAATAGAAAACTCTAGAGCGGGATACAGCCAATTTGTTCCTGAGCGATGGTTTTGAAGCTGGTTATGAATTTAAATGATCTTCCTTTGGGATTAGTTCTTATAAAGACATGAAGTCAATAGCTCAGGAATAAACCGCCTCCGTGGTTGGTCCATTCGCTTCGCAACAGGAGGTCGCGGGTTCGATTGGTGGGGTCAACTTGTAAGACTCGGTTTGGTTGGTGGTAGGGCATTTACTGAGCCCGCCTGGACAGCTATCACCATCTTATCTAAGTCTTGCCGCCAAACATCAGTGTTAACAACATTGATGTGTTCCGGCTTGAAGATAAGATAGTCAGTTCTCCATTGCGTTGGGGAATCTTGGCAAGCCAGCTTCCATGTTCGGCATCATCGTCACTTACTATCAGGTGAGATGATGCCAAGGGCTTAGCAATTGTGAATAAAAAAAATGTGTTCCTTTCGGATTAGTTCTTAAATAGACATGAAGTCAATAGCTCAGGATCTATTTTCTTGATTTTTACTTATTATTTTCCTACTAGTTGTATTGTATGTGAGTAAATTAAGTAATTTTACCCTATTACTATGAGCGTCGGTGGCGTAACGGCTAGGGCCGCCGCCTCCTGTCCGGGAGGTCGTGGTTCGAATCCCCCCCGTACCAATGTGATTTCGAATTTCGATTTCATAGGTACGTTTATCCGACGCTCTTACGGTGAAGGAAAAATATCGGGAGGAAACCTGCACACGCCTGCGAAGAAACTCAGTCGACCACTGGGCCCGCGTGGTCGACTAAGGCTCGATCGCCCTAATTCAGGATAGGCTCGAGCCCCTCGGTGGGGACGTATATGAGCTGATATGATGACTGAGACTTCGCAGTCCGTCCGTCTGTCTGTCTGTCCGTTTGTTACCAGGCTGTATTTTATGAACCATGATAGTTAGACAGTTGAAATTTTCACAGATGATGTATTTCTGTTGCCGCTATAACAACAAATATACTAAAAAATTAGAAAAATTGAAAGTCTCCATACAAAAAACGTGTTTTTTTTTAAACGTGAAGAAACTAGCGCCATCTAGTATGGTGGTACGGAACCCTTTGTGCGAGGATCTGACTCGCACTTTACCGTTTTTTTAACCGACTTCAAAAAAAGGACGAGGTTTCTCAATTCGACCGTATATATTTTTTATTTTTTTGTATGTGTGTTCGCGGATAACTTCGTCATTTATGAACCGATTTTGATGATTCTTTTTTTGTTGGAAAGGAGATATCCCAAGGGTGGTACCACGATAAGGAAACCAGTATCTGATCATGGAATCGCAGAGAAATCGAGGGGAACCTTAACTTCCTGTTTAAAGTCGGTTTTTTTTGTTTAAAATTATTCTAATATTTAATTGAACAGATTAGGTTATTTTACTAATTTAACATCGCCACTGGCTGTTTTCATGCATCAACAGTTACCTCACGTTCTGTCGGAGCTACGGAACTGTCCATCCTGTTATGTTTGACAACACCGACTATGAATATTCAGGGGCCATGCGCTTGCGGCGAATTCTGGACCCACAAATACTTCAAAAGCTGATGGAAGGTTTTAGTTAGACACTTTGCACCGAGGGTTATGTACCACTACTAACGCCTCTCCACACAAGTATAACAATGTTATGTTATGTTGTTTATGTTGTTGTTATGTTGGTTTTAGTAATAATAAAACCACAGCACCGTGCTGAGTCTAGGACCTATTCGGCATAAAATTTAATTTTAGTTTTAATCTTTAGCTATAGTTTATTTCAATTAAGTACCTAATATTGTAGTTGTTTTTCCATTTATTTTTTGCCGAATAAACTTTATTTATTTATTTCTTTCTTTCTTATCCTACTAATATTATAAACGCGAAAGTTTGTAAGAATGTATGGATGTAGGTATGTTTGTTACTCTTTCATGCAAAAACTTTAAGGGTTATTTGGTAGGGTGTTACGGTTATTCATTAATTTAATATCAGAAGGATTTTCCAGTAGGTTTATTGGATACAAGCAAATGTATACAGAGTGTACTGCGGTACTCCGGTATATATTATATTAGTACTAACATACAGTATGGACACTCCCTGCCGCTCTCTAGATTTCGACCTCGCCCCCTCGTCACCCAGATTGATACTGATTGGTTACAGTTTGGTTTTCGAACGTATAGGATTTGCCGCCATTTTGTTTGTTCCTTCATTCGTTTTTTGAAATGTCATTTTTGGCCCGTTGTATGAAGTGTCCAAGGTCAGCCGGTACTTCGGACGCGCGACGGGAAACGACTGGCTAGACATTAGCTATAGTAGCCGTGCGCCTGGATTTCAATTTTGCATAGTAAGCGTAAGCTTGCGGCTCGAGCACTGCGCACCCTCTAAAAGTCATAGAAACTTGTCCACGCGGGTCAAGCCGCGGGAAACAGCTAGTTATTTATAAAGAAAAGACATTATGGCGGAGTGTCATAAAATGTTTTGAAGTGGAAACTTCTTTAGGCGCGTTGGTCACCTTACCAGGAACACTCGCAGGGTCAAAACTTATAAAACTATATTTGAGATGGAGAAAAAATCATCAGTCGCACTCGCGACACTGTAACCATGTAACGTTACCGACACCTGACGAGGAACCTGCACACGCCTGCGAAGAAACTCGAAGGTTGCGTGTGAAGTCGACCAAACCGCACTGGGCCCGCGTGGTCGACTAATTACCGATCGCCCTAATTCAGGGTAGGTTTAAGCCCCTCGGTGGGGACGTATATGAGCTGATAAGATGATATATTAATAATTAATTCATAATATAGTAAATATGAAAATGTGTTTTTTTTTTTTTTTATTCCAGTACAAAACACAAATGTAACATGTATTTAAATACATATTAGGCCCCAATGTGAAACCCCTGGGGTTTTATTTATTGGGTTTAAAGTTCAATTATGTTTACATATCCTGCTTTTTTAATAGGACACAAAATCTAATGATTCAATTCGATCAAATTAGTTAATTTGTTTGTTACCTTTTCACGTTCTTAAACCATGAATAATCGTGATGAAATTTGGCATGCAGGTAGCCTGTGTCACTGGGAAGGACATAATATACTTAGGTACTACTTTTAATCCCGTGAAAATGGCATAGCCCGATGCAGTTCCTGAGGGAACTGAAAATTCTCTTTTTAGGTTTATTTTCTTTAACATCGCAACGGAGCAATGGATTGTTGTGATTTTTTGCACAGAGATGGTTGAGGGGGTGGGACTCACCTTCAAAGACAGTCATAAAAACGATGTCCACGCGAGCGAAGCCGCGGGTAAAAGCTAGTAATAAATATATGTATAGTTTTTGCTTATACAGAATGTAACAAATATGGTGTAGGTCCCGTTAACTGGGGCTTCTAGTCATCATACTGAACAACTTTTGTTCTACGACTTTGTTGAAAACGTAAAAAAAATTTTTACCCTTCCTATAAATCGATCAGCTGATCGACCGATTTTGTGCATTTTAGTATGGAGAGTCCAAAGTTTTTTTTGAGTATTGACTATGGGTTTCTTGGGGAACGTTGTTCAGTATGACGAGTAGAACCCCCAGTTAACGGGACCTACACCAATTTTGTTACACCCTGAATAATTACTTTTTGCTTGCCATGCAGCTCAGCTCATATACGTCCCCACCGAGGGGCTTGAGCCTACCCTGAATCAGGGCGATCAGGCCTTAGTCGATCACGCGGACCCAGTGCGGGTTGGTCGACTTCACACCCAACCTTTGAGTTTCTTCGCAGGCGTGTGCAGATTTCCTCACTATGTTTTTCCTTCACCGTTAAAGCAATCGGTAAGTATTGAAAAACTCATTGGTACATTGGCCGTCCAGATTTGAAACTGGTACCTCTGGTTAGAAGGACCGAGTCGTTACCGGTTGTGCCACCGATGCTTTTATAAAATAACACAAAACCAATGACTTATATATTCACAAAACTTAATGGCCCTCACACGACGCGACGTATCCTCCGGTAAACGCTGCAATTATTGCTAGAATTGTCACCAATTACGAATCACAACAGGCTGTTGGACGTCAGCCGCGACCGAGACGTATAATTTCAGTCGAAGAAAGACAACGTTTTCCTTCTACACAAGCACATCAAGCCAGACACTCGTTGTGCGATTCTGATCCATATGCGTACGGCATAAGAACGGTACAAAGTCCAAAGTGTCTAGCTTGATGTGCTGGCCTCTGTAGTCAGTGAGAAAATGACATTTGTGTGTTAAAACTGCATAGAGGTGAATACGACGTTAAGGAAAATTATTACACCGATGTTATTGAGGGTAGTAACTAAGTTCTGTTTTTAGAACTGTAAATGCTTTGTAAACAGCTTGAAAGTTTATTTAATTATTTGTAGGTAGTTTAGTGAGAGCGTCGGTAGCGTAATGGCAAGGGCCGCTACCTCCTGTCTGGGAGGTCGTGGTTCAAATCCTGCCACGTATACCAATGTGATTTCGAATTTAGATTTCATATGTACGTTTATCCGACGCTCTTACGGTGAAGGAAAACATCGTGAGGAAAGCTGCACACGCCTGCGAGGAAATGAAGGTTGTGTGTCAAGTCGACCAACCCTCACTGGGCCCGCGTGGTCGACTAAGGCTCGATTGCCCTTCCTTATTCAGGATTGGCTCGAGCGCCTCGGTAGGGACGTATGTGAGCTTATATAATATGAGCTGATATAATAATGATGATCTCACACAAACGTTTCACAAATAATAATTATGTAAAAAACTGAAAAACTTTACTCGAATAAGTCTTGAATTTTTAATTCACCAAAATTACAAAATGATTATAATCTGTTGAAAATCATAAACGCCATTATAAGTACTTATTTAAAAAAATAAAAGGATTGTATTAATGTCAAATTCAAAACTGTAACGTCACACCTAGTTTTAAACATTTTTAGAACAAAATATCGTTTTAGGCACATGATAAAAAGTAAATGAAGACTAACAGTCATCATCCCTATTGTAATATATTTTTGGATATATTTAATACTTCTTTATATTTAGCAAAAAGAAATTTAATCTCCACAATATGGCACCCAAAATCCACCATTAAGTGTTTATTCCAGTGATACTCGCACTAAATTGACGAATCAAAGTATAATTTACTAGCTGTCCCGGCGAACTTCGTACCGCCTTATTAAATTTCTTTTTGCTAAATATAAAGAAGTATTAAATATATCCAAAAATATATTTACGCCTTATACTACAGGCGGTACGAAGTTCGCCGGGACAGCTAGTAAATTATACTTTGATTCGTCAATTTAGTGCGAGTATCACTGGAATAAACAACTACACTACACTGCACTAAACTACACTACATACAACACATTACACACTACCACTACACACTACACACTAAACACTACAAACTACACACTTTACTACACTACACTACATTACACTTTTTTTAGATAATGCAGGAGTTTTTATGTCATTTTTTTAAACATTGGGTTACATTATTAGAAATTTAGTAAGGATCCCATTTTATTTAAATATAACATAGCCTATAGCAACCGCGGATAGTGTAACAAAGTAACAAAGTAATAAAGTAACATAGTAACAAAGTGACAAAGTAACAAAGTAACAAATTAACAAAGTTACAATGTTACAAACTAACAAAGTAAAAAGTAACAAGCTAACCAAGAAACAAAGAATTGTTTTTTTTTTCAATTTTTTTGTATTTGTTCTTGTAGTAGCAATAGCAATACTTATTCTGTGAAAATTTTAACTGTCTAGCTATTACGGTTCATGAAATACAGCCCGCTGACAGGCGGACAGACGGACGAAATTGGCCCGAAATAGTTCATGTAATAACAAGGCGACCCAGAGCTGGTGTCGCCTTGTTCTTTTTCGAACTAGGCTGAAACACTGCCGTGTGTCTAGATACGTTCATTGCTGAGTAGAAGCTGTCTCAAATATCGTGTAGCACATTTTATCGCGTCTAGATTATAATGTACAGGTTAAATAAAATTTTGATTAAGTATTAATGTTGCAATTGAAAGCCGTTTTTAGTTAAAACGTGTTTTCTCTGTTAAAACTAGTTTTTACTAAATACATTTGTTGCAACTAGAATTTACTGCAGCACAAAATTAAATATCAGTTAAACCTAATTTCTAACTAGATAAAACGAGTTTTGTCGAAATTATTAGGTAGAGTTATGACAGGTCAGTTTACAGAACTCGCCAGTTTCCATAAATAGTCAGTTTCCAACACTTGTCAGTTTCATGTTATTCGTTTATTCGTCGTTTCAGAGCGTCGGGTTATGACTGGTCAATTTACAGAACTCGCCGGTTTCCATAATTAGTCAGTTTCCAACATGAAGCACTTTGCTACCCAGGTGAGGGGAAAGGGAGCGGGGGCGAGGCTCTTTGACTGAAGATATAATCAATCAAACTTGACCGAACCAAATATCGCTCGCTCATATTAAAATATGTTAAGATTTGCTTTAACTGACGAGTTGGGGAGACTGACGAATTAAGGAAACTGACGAGTGAGGAAATTGATCCATAGATCGCTGGTTGAAATCCGGCTCGAAGGACCAAAAAATATAGTACAGTTTATGATCTTGTACAGGATATGCAATGTCAATGTCAATGAGTGTCCTAGAGGTGGTCGTAAATGAAATGCAATGGTCTCTAGTCAGGTGGATCTCTAATTGAACACTCATTAAAAAAAAAATCCGTAAGTGCAGGTCGTGCGTCAATGCACTCTAAACTGGGTCGCGGGCAAATTACACTGTAGAATCGCGACTGCTTCCAAATCTTAAAAAAATATATTTAAAACTAGCTTTTTCCCGCGGCTCCGCCCGCGTGGACATCGTTTTTATGACTGTCTTTAAGGGTGATTAGTAAATTATGTCGTTTCCCACCTACTCAACCATCTCTGTGCAAAGAATCACAACAATCGAGTATTTTTTTAGTTCCCTCAGGAACTGCATTAGATTATGCTATTTTCCCGGGATAAAAAGTAGCCTATGTCTTTCTCCGTGACACAAGCTACCTGCATGCCAAATTTCATAAAGATTGGTCAAGGCGTTGAAGCGTGAAAAGGTAACAAACAAACAAACAAATTAACAAACTCATTTTCACATTTATAATATTAGTAAGGATTAACGACATGTACGTATATATGTCAATCGTACACCAGCTAACGAATTTGAGCAAACTGGCGAGTAGGGAGGGACACTAAGAGAGCTAGAATAGAGAAGTATTAAATTCTAGTTGTAACAAATGTATTTAGTAAAAACTAGTTTCAACTAGAGAAAACGCGTTTTAACTAAAAAACGGCTTATAACATTTACACATAATACGACTGAAGTACAGAGGCCAGCACATCAAGCTAGACTCTTTGGACTTTGTACCGTTCTAATGCCGTATGCTCATGGATCAGAATTGCACTACAAGTGTCCAGTTTTTTTTTTGTTCCCCTTTTCGGAGGGTGGGAGGATTAAAAAATGCATGACGCATACCAGACAACCGATCCTAGGTCTGGTTATGTGGGACTCGCCTAGTTCATACCCACTAAAAACCACCTTGGATTACAAGTCTGCTAAGACTTATGAACCCTTCATCTGAGCCACTCCCCCCCTAGGGAGAGGGAAGTGCAAAAACAAGCGGTCAGTGACTGCGCGAGGAGCTCCTGAGGGGAGCTATCGCTTTTTAAATTTTTACTGTACTAGTGAGGGGGGCTGTGTCATTCAAGAAGTGACACTATCGGTTACCGGTTACCGGTGTCTAGCTTAATGTGCTGGCCTTAATACAAGTATTCAAACCGTGTCTTACTCGCTAGTAGGTTTTATGCTTTTTAAAGTATATTGCACATCTTTCTACTCGAGCAGTCTGTGGGTTAGTTACACAAAACGAGCTTACAACGCCCTGCGAGTGCAGTATAATAACGCTTTCAGGATGCTGATGGGGCTGCCGCGCCACTGTAGTGCGTCTCAAATGTTTACGGAGGCGAGAACCGATGGATTTCACGCAATTATACGCAAGAAAGTCTCCTCAATTCTCCATCGGTCGCGCGGCAGCCACAACGGCATCCTGAGGACGATCGCCGCACGGTTTGACTCTCCCCTCCTGAAGTATTGGGTGGGGATAGTCACCGGTGCAGTAAAATGATACTTTTAATTATTCCCAAGTAGTTTTTAAGTACTAACTAACATAGGCTAGGTCTCTATTGTTACTAACACATATTATGGATTTTTGTGGTCCGAAATAAACTTATTTATTAATTTAAATCATGAAGCCTAGTCTATCCTTTAACCACTCTCACAGACGCATCCTATGTCATGTATTCCGCTAATTCCCGCGTAATGGTTCATTAAGGGTCAAATTAACAGAGGCTGGGCATATCGTGTTGTCTGCCACTTAATTTATAGGAGAGCGGTTCTGCAGACCGTATAAATACATTAACATGCCGCTAGTACTCGACTACTTATGTGTAGCTGAATAGATTTATGGCTATTAAGCCAATTGGCAATGGAACGTGCTATGCTCGGAGTTTCTCTGCGTGATCGAATCAGAAACGAGGAGATCCGCAGGAGAACCAAAGTAACCGACGTAGCTCACAGAATCGCTAAACTGAAGTGGCAGTGGGCAGGGCACATAGCTCCTAGAACAGATGTCCGTTGGGGCAGTAAAGTTCTCGACTGGGGCGATTACACACCGAAAAGCGTAGCGTAGGCAGGCTTCCCACGCGGTGGACCGATGACCTGGTAAAGATCGCGGGAAGCCGATGGATGCGGGCAGTGCAGGAACGGTCGTCGTGGAACTGCTTAGGGGAGGCCTTTGTCCAGCAGTGGACGTTTTTTGGCTGATATGATGATGATCATATTAAGCCTAAAGATAGATTACGGAAATGTTTCTCATCATATCAGCCGAAAGACGTCCACTGCTGGACAAACGCCTCCCCCAAGGGTTTCCGAGACGACCGATCCTGCGCTGCCCGCATCCAGTGGCTTCCTGCGACCTTCACCAGATCATCGGTCCACCGTGTGGGAGGCCTTCTTACACTACGTCTTCCGGTGCTCTTTTCAACTTTACTGTTGAAATATCATTGATGAATGTTCCTCATAGTCATTTTATTAACCCCAAAAGCAACATGATGGGTTTTATGAGATTAATGTGTGTATCTGTCGGTGGCATCACAACGCCTACACGGTTGAACCGATTTTGTTTTTTTAATTTTTTTGCTTGAAGGGCAACTTGATCGAGAGTGTCCTGTCTTTTGAAGGTCATCATCTCTTTTCTAGTTGATGGAGAGATGTGGGCAACTTCCACATGTTTGATCAATTTGAAATTTGGAATCCTGTTACTTTAATGATATTTCAAGAACATGGTAAGCTTGACCTGATGCTGCAGCATCCCCTGGAATCTGTAGGATACACACTTCTCACCAACTTACACCAGAGGTATCATGTTTAGGCTCGTTGGAATGGTCTCAATGAACAGTTTATAGATAGATGGTAAAAAAACAAATGCCTGGTTTTTTTTGGGGTGAATCTAAAAGGAGGGTTATGATTTTGATCGGTATGTAGGTATGTATGTGGGTATGAATGTATGTATATTCATTTGTTCCCTCGTGTTTCCTAAACCACTCAACCGATTTTGACAAGAGGTATCGTTGGGAGCGTCTTGATCGTCTTGATAGTCTTCTAATTATAGGCTATGTGACGTCACATCTACACAAAGTTTGTCACCCTTGACCAATGAATAAAAAAAAAGAAAATGTTTAATCATAAAGACTTGAGAACTAACTTTTTTTTTACCTTTTTTTTAATTGCAGAACTAACTACCCCCAAAATGAATTAATTACAAACATATAAGCATATTTTAAAAAACCGAAAAACTTTTAGGTTTTATTAGAAACTAATTATTTTGTAGCTTTCGCAGCAAACCTTTTCATGATACCCTTAACATCGGCAAACATGGAGAAATATATAAATATCTGGTCCGCTATCTTTAGAAGTCCGCCATATTGGATATAGAATGACGTTACTTAAAGCCCGACAACTTCGTGCGCGGTACGCCTGCGGTACGGGCGGGTAGGCGGGGCCGAGGTAGCACGACACGACACGATCTCCGCGGCGGAGCTTGAGGCTAGCGGGGAAGGGCACTAGGCTCGTGCTCTTTCCCGCTGGCCTCTAGCTCCCCCGCGGAGATCTTACCGCACACCCCGCCTCAGCTGCTCAGGCTTATCGCGCACGAAGTTGACGGGCTATTGCTAACCATACATTGTCATCCAAACTAAACGTACTATATATGCAAAATTTCAGCTTGTTGGAAAACCGGGAGGTGGCTCAAATTTCACTTGTAAATTTTGAAGCGGACAACTTACATACGAGTACATACATACTTTCGTGTAACCGCCTCCGTGGCGTAATGGTTAGTCCATTCGCTTCACACCAGGAGGTCGCAGGTTCGATTCCCGGTAGAGTCAACTTGTAAGACTCGGTTTGGTTGGTGGTAGGGCATTTACTAAGCCCGCCTGGCTAGCTACCACCATCTTATCTAAATCTTGCCGCCAAACATCAGTGTTAACAACATTGATATGTTACGGCTTGAATATAAGTTCTCCATTGCGTTGGGGTATCTTGGTAAGCCCGCTTCCATCTTCGGCATCATCGTCACTTACCATCAGGTCAGATGCCGCTAAGGGCTTACCAAAAAAAAAATTGCAAGTTTATTAAAAGCTTGTAAAAATAAAGCTAACTCAGACAACATAGTTAACTCGGTTCCCAACCTTCATTTATTATTTCAATGCTAGTTATGTTATGCTAATTACATTTTCATCTAAATTAACAGGGACGATAATGAGAGCCCATCATAAACTTCCGAATTTTAGCTCGAAATTACAAACGACAGTGATTTTAATGTAAACTTTATAAAGTTTAACTTAAAGCACATTTTTAAATGTCAATATTTGACGTTGAATTTTCGAAGGTAGCTACCATTTTTGTTCTGTTAGTGAGCGAATGTTACTGATAGGCTTGGGGAGTGTTGTAAGGGGGGGGGGGGGGGGATCGAGCTGAATCTCACCCAATCTCACGTTGGGAAGAGGGGGGGCGGGGTTCTCGGCAAATATCACGTTTTTTTTCCGCAAGAAACAGTGTAAAATTGCGTGAAAATTCCAGGTTCCAGCAATCAATCTTGAGACCATCACATGAGTCCCCGTATCTGAACTGAATTAGAATGAATATCTTTTAACGAATTTGAGTAGTGCCTATTTAAGTATTATCACAGATTACTAATTAGTTACTAGTATTATGTTGTTTGATTTTCTCACTGTGATTCTAGACTATATTCTTAGTAGTGTTAATTAAAAATATTTACACAAATTTATTTTTTTCAAATAAAGCCAACGCAATCAAACACAGATTACCGTATTAACGCTAAAATCATGCATTTTGTTAAATCTCTAGGGAGGGGAGGGAGTCTAGCCAAATCTCACGACATCTTACCAGGGGGCAGGGAGGGTCGAAAAATCGCCCAAAATCACCTCACGTAATTAATAGACGACCCTTAGTCGCAGATTTTCACATATTTTAGTGTTTAAACATTAGTGTTCAATAATTTTAGAAAAAAAACGTCAAACGCACTTGTCACCACTACGATGGGTTGCCATTATCAGATCCTGGTTTTCTTATTATGGTACCACCCTTGGGATATCTCCTTTCTAACAAAAAAATAATCATCAAAATCGGTTCATAAACGACGAAGTTATGCGCGAACACACATAATATATGTATGTGTGTATATATATATATATACTGTCAAATTGAGTAACCTCCTCTTTTTTTTGAAGTCGGTTAAAAATACTAGCTACTAAGTAGAATTTTAGACTGTGATGTGGCCCTGGCATAACCTTATCTCTTCCAGTGGGTATCGTAAGAGGCGACTATAAGGAATCCAAAACCGGAGGAGGGCAGCAACATCCTTTACGCGCACTGTTCCACCCACCACATTGCCGTTTTGCGTAAGCGTACAGTCTCTTTGCTGAGCAGGATGCGCGCCAGCCCCAACAGCATCCTGAAGGGGATAGCTGACAGGTATGATTCCCAACTCTTTTCGCACTTCACGCGTGTACTGGTCAGATAGGCTCTATGCTTCCTGTAACTGGTGAGCGCGTGGGGTGTGGAAGGGTAGTTTTCACTTTTATTGTTTGTTGCTACAAATCTGTGTTCTACTAACATAAGTGTAATAAGAAATTTGTGCTACTAACAAAAATGAACCATGTCATTGTTGTCTGACAAATAAAATAATAATAATTGCACAGTGCGATCGCCAACCCACCTGCCCACCGTGGCGATTACAGCAAAACCCCCTTCCAACTCTTGGGAGGCCCAAGTCCAGCAGTAGAAGTCTTTTGGCTGATTTCTTGATGATTTTCATCATCTCATCATCACCATAAATCTTACTAATATTATATCCTACTTAATATTATAAACGCGAAAGTTTGTAAGAATGTTTGGATGTATGTTTGTTACTCTTTTACGCAAAAATTACTGAACGGATCTGGCTGAAATTTGGTAGGTAAGCAGATCAGGACCTGGTTTAACACATAGGTTTCTTTTTTCTACTGCACTGCACTGCGCACCCTCGAAAAGTCATAGAAACGTAGTCCACGCGGGTGAAGCCGCGAGAAACAGCAAGTAATTAATAATTCCTTATTGTCATTATCACATGCTAAGTCAGGCTGATAAGCAAGTAGAAGTAAAGTCCAAAAACTAGCAGGTACCCACCTACCTACAACTTACTGAGTAAAATTATATTATATGTGTTTCTAACAACTTATTCCTAATTTGGGTCACCAAATATTGAAAATTTTTGGCTTAATATTTATAAATATATCAGAATCGAGAATATCCGTAGGAGAACCAAAGTAACCGACATAGCTCTCATAATTGCTAAACTTAAGTGGCAGTGGGCGGGGCAAATACCTCGTAGAACGGATGGCCGTTGGGGTAGTAGAGTTCTCGAGTCGCGTAGGCAGGCCTCCCACTCGGTGGAGCGATGATCTGGTGAAGGTCGCGGGAAGCCACTGGATGCGGGTAGCGCTGAACCGGTCGTCGTGGAAATCCTTGGGGGACGCCTATGTCCAGCAGTGGACGTACTTCGGGTGATATGATGATGATGACGATTTATAAATAAACGAAATTATATTACCTACCGTCGTGGATCAATCAAGAAGATTAATTTCAGAGTTTTTTTACAAAAACCTCTTTAAAAACAGAATAGACTAAGCGAGTTATAATCAATTTTCTAATTAATTTACTTAATCCACCACCAAGAGGGCTTACGGTTTAAAGTGTCGTTACGGTGACGCAAAAAACAAAATTGAATTAGTTTAATCCTATCATTTGAAAATTGCCTAACTTCTCACTTTGCCTAAAGGAAATAAGTGAATTGTTTCTATAATAATTTGAAATAAAAACCGACTTTAAACAATAAACTAAGGTTCCCTCGATTTCTCTAAGATGCCATCATCAAATTCTGGTTTCCTTATCATGGTACCAACCTTGGGATATCTCCTTTCCAGCAAAAAAAGAATCATCAAAATCGGTTCATAAACAAAGAAGTTATCCGCGAATAGGTACACATAAAAAAATATTTATATACGGTCGAATTGAGAAACCTCCTCCTTTTTTTGAAGTCAGTTTATAAAAATACGAAAAAGACTTTGTTTTATTTTACCTACCTGATCATAAAATCCTTGTGAAGATTAATTTTATGCACACATTTGTTCAAGAAAAGTGCAAAGCAGACCTTGGTTTAAAATTTAGCAAAAATATGAAATTTAATCCTTTCATATCTCTAAGTCACAAAATTAAGTTAATTTCTAAAATAATTAAAAAACTGACCAAGTGGGAGCGGCCTCGCACAACAAGGGTTCCATACCATCTTACAAAAAACACAGTTTTATTTTTTTAATTTTTATTGCTCTTTGTTAAAGCGTCAATAGAAATGCAAACTCTGGAAAAATATCAACTGTCTACCTATTAAGGTTCATGAAGTACGGTCCGCTGACAGACAGACGGACAGCGGAGTCTTAGTAATAGGGTCCCGTTGGCACCCTTCGGGAATGGAACCCTAAAACAACTTTGTATTACACCCGGTCCTTACCGCCTCTGTGGCGTAATGGTTAGTCCATTCGCTTCACACCAGTAGGTCGCGGGTTCGATTACCGTTAGGGTTAACTTGTAAGACTCGGTTTGGTTGGTGGTAGGGCATTTTCTAAGCCCGCCTGGCTTAGCTACCACCATCTTATGAAATCTTGCCGCCAAAAATCAGTGTTAACAACATTAATGTGTTCCGGCTTGAAGATAGGATAGCCAGTTCTCCTTTGCGTCGGGGAATCTTGGTAAGCCCGCTTCCATCTTCGGTATCATCGTCACTTACCATCAGTTGAGATGATGCCAAGGGCTTACCAATTGTGAATAAAAGAAATCGGCCAAGTGCGAGTCAGAACCGCACACAAAGGGTTCGGTACCATCATACTAGATGGCGCTAGTTTCATCACGTTTAAAAAAAACTCATTTTTGTATAGAGACTTTACAATTCCTAATTTTTTGTATTTTTTGTTATAGCGGCAACAGAAATTCATCGTCTGTAAAAATTTCAACTGTTTAGCTATCACGGTCCATGAAACACAGCCTGGTGACAGATGGACAGACAGACATACGGATGGACCGGAGTCTTAGTAATCGGGTCCAGTTGTAAATTGTATTGTATTGTGTTGTGTTGTGTTGTATTGTATTGTATTCCCCAAAAAGGTCATAAAATAGTAACGAAGTTGATTAAGCGCAAAAAAAACACATATTAAATAAAGGATGTCCACTTGTCAAAGAGAAGAGCAAAGCCGACCCCCCCTTGGCCGACCTCCGTCAATCCACAGTCTAATTTCAACGTTTACAAAGCCGCCATTGTAGGGGGAGGTGCGAAGAGATTTGCCTGGCAAATTGGAAGGCCTCAACGGTGCGGTGAGCGTGGTAATCGGCTTACGTAGGATAGTAGAGGCATGAATGTACAGTATTCATTTGCGAGTGGTCGAAAATTCGCGGAGCTTCCTGATTTGATTCGGGAATAGGTGGTCTATTAAAGCCACAGATAAAAGAGAACCAATCAGCTGTCTATTATTGCTCTGCTCGTATTCATAGTTAAAGCCTTTGATTTAAGTAACGTCCTACTTTACTTATTTATTACCTACTTATAAATTATTATTTAAAAAAATATCATTTAGTATTACCGTCAATATTAAAACTCCTATCGTCCGGATCTCTTCTCCTCTTCAAACTGGTCAGGTCAGCTATCGTCCTGCCGGCGACTGTGCTGCCTGCTCCTGGAAGGGTACTGCTTGTCCGTCATCATCGCGGATGATAGCAGTAGCTCCTTCCTCCCGAATACCACTACTACTAATTACTATCCATTAATATAGTTTTGCTAGTATATTATTATTGTTATTTATAATTTTAAATACGTAAAGGCAAATCAACTTTACCACGTTTCCAAATAGCCTTGTGATTCTATGAAAAAAAGGAAGTAGGTAAAGATGCCAAAAGTGTGACAATTTTACCTGTGTTCGTTTTCTCTCTTCAGAATCTTTAAACAAGTTGTTAGAAAAATCAAGTCCTAGGTGTATAATAATCGTGTAAAATTTATTAAATTATAGGAAAATGCTTCAGCCTAAATTAGATTTCAGTTTTTGTGAAAAAATATGGTAAAGTTATCATGTTCGACGGTACTTACAAAAATTAAGAGGGCGGTTCAGCTAATGAAACTGAACAAGTATCTCTATGGATGATGCTCAATTCAATATTACCCAATATCAATTCGGAAATAATCTTTGGGCATACATACAAAGTTTGCTTTATTCGAATTTGAATTTTAAGAAAACCTATGCGTACACTACACGTAGCACGAAATCGTAAATGCGGCGGCGGAATTTCTATGTACGACGCTGAAACTGAATTTTCTATTACGTGTGCACACAACCAAGATTTTTTTTCACAGAGGTAATGAAATAGCAATTTATCTGTTATAGCAATTTATTCGATCAACCACTCAAAATAGTTTTAATGTTTCCACACATTTCTGTTATAATGTTATCTTATATGCCATTAATAGCTGCAACGAAATCTTCGTTGGTGTAGGTATAGTTTTCATGTTCATTGTTAACTTTATTCTAAAATATTTTCATAAGCGTCCAATTCATCATTAATTCAAAGAAATTGAATTTTTTCTGTTATAGCAATTTATTCGATCAACCACTTATAATAGTTTCAATGTTTCCACAAATTTCTGTTAGAATGTTATTGTCTAATATGCGATTAATAGCCGCAACGATATCTTCGTTGGTATAGGTATAGTTCTCATTTTCATTTGTTAACTTCTCTTCTAAAATATTTCCATGAGCGTACCATTTCATTCGTCGGAATTGGTTTTTAACGGCATTTCCGATGTCGACGGCGTGGGCTATTCCAATCCATTCTTCTACCAAGTATGATTCTGAGTTTTTCTCCATTAACGCAGTCTTAGCCGTGTCAAAGCTCTCGCGTTGGCAGCGTATAATGTACCACGAGTTGGTTTTGATTTTGATTAAAGCGAGACATCTTTCTTTGCTTTTATTAATGGGAGAAGGTGCCACCATAGGCACAACTTCGGTGCGTAGGCGCCTTACTTGAGTGCGGACTTGGGCAAGCTTTTCCTTAGCTCTTTGGTGTTGATCTTTAGCCCTTTGACGTTGCGTTCTCAGCCACTTGATCTTCTTTTTAGCCATCTCAAGTTCTCGTTCAAGCTTTTTGCGTTCATTTTCAGCCCTTTGGCATTTATCTTCAGACATTTGACGAACTTTTTCCGATTTTTTAAGCTTCTCTCTAATAAAAACAAAAAGTTTGTTCTTTTCTTCCATCTCGCTGTAAATTATTGGTGACCGTCAAATAAATACGTGCCCGAACGAAAACTTACTCGTAATAATCACAGGACACCTTCAGAAAACAAAGAAGGATGTTATAGCTTGAACCTTAAGAAATGAAATGAGCAGACTCGAGAAGCCATCGCTGTTTATATAGTGTTTTGTGCCTGATTTCTGGAATGTTCTGCCGGAGTCCTTCCATTGGCCCAAAAATTAAGGAGGCGTGGCCTAATTAGTCATTCTAGATCTAGACATCCTAGAGAACAGACGTAAAACAACTATCATAGCCATTTGTACGAGAGCGGGCGCTCCGTTGTCGCGGGGTTCATAAATTCCGAAGTCGTAAGCACGAATTTAGATCACACGCACTGACAGGCAGCGGGCGGCAGCACGTAGTAGGCGCAGATTTATGAAACGGATTTTTTTAGTTTGTTTTATTTCGCAGACAGCTCGCTCCACTCGGTCAGTCGTTCGTCTTGCGTCCTGCTTGCTTGGTCAGTTAATCGTACTCCGACCGAACCGACCGTAGAGCCAGACGCGACGTGCAATACCAATTCCAAATACATTATATTAAATACATAAACACACAAAAGGCCCCCCTGTTATCGCGCCGCACACGCAGCGTAGCGCACGCAGACCACTTATAGTCAGTCAGTTGCTCGCCGCGCCGATCGCGGACAAACGTCTTTGCCATCACGGAGCGTGACAAGCCTTGCCGCCTGCTATGGTTGGACGTGTCAATTTTTCGTGAAATATTGTATACTTGAGATAGTAGGTTCTTGGTGGAACACTGAAATTAACATATTTAGGTTTTTCCTTGCACTATTCCAAAATTTATCAGCATTTGCACGATATCCGGAGCGGCAGCGATTCCGGTGGTGGCGGTGGTGAGACCCGCCAGCGCGGCCAGCAAAAATCTCGTCGGGGTAGATAAGCGATGTCGCTTCCGGTACGGTGCGATGTCATCCAAACGGATGAAATACTCCACGAACCGAGTTAACGATGCTAGTTTAGTGTTTTTTTTTGTTTCTATTACTACTGCTGCTGCTGCGACTGCTTCTGCTGATATTATCCCCACCCCCACCGCACAAACAATTGTCAAGCGGGGCTTGGAAACGGGCAATCAGTCGGGTCGAAGTGCTCCGTATTTTCCACGCGCAGCGGTCCCACCCAAAGTAACATTCCTCGTTGGTTAGACTTTCAATGGCTGTGTAGTTCGGCTGCGGAGGCGGCGGCATCATCTTTTTACTTTTTCTCAAGATACGTGGCACCATTGCGGCCGCCGCCAGTGACAGCAGCACCACCGTCATTGGACCGCCATCTTCCTCCAGCTCCTTCTCTGCCGCCCGGAAGCGGTAGCAGCGTTTGCGGCGGTCGTCATCTTCAGACATTTATTTGTGGCGCGCGCGCACACAAACCTCGTAGGCGGCTAAAGAATAGTGGTAGCAGGTGACGAAGCACTAGCGGGGGGCCGGGCGCGAGCGCTCTTTTATATGGTGCTAGAACTGGCGGCGGGTGACGGCGAGGGACGGGGGGAATTGTGCGTACTCCACGCTCACGCTGGATGGGCCTCCGGCCACACGCATGCACAAACACACGCACAAGTTTATTCGGGGCGAGGCGAGGTCAGGCCCAAGGTCAGGCGAGCCGGCTGCGTAGGAAATAATGTGCCGCCGCCGGACGTAAACAAGGTTAGCGATACATTTTATACAAAAAAATATACAAAAAAACTATTTTGTATTAATTTGTGCTCAGGTCGAGTGTTGGCGTCAAAATAAATCACACGATATGAATCATTTATGTGCGCCGGCGCCGTCATCGTTAACTACATTAGATTTTAGTTTCTGACGCCAGTTGTTTGTTACACGCTCACGTGTTCACACGTGCGTACACGTGAGCGCGTAGTGGTAAACAACCGGCGGCGATGACGTCATCTTCTTACTAATAGTTTTTTTTTTTGGGAGGGGCGTGCTTAGGTGTCCGCACACATGAGCGAGTAGTTACTACACAATCGGCGATGACGCCAGCGCGGATATCGTGTAATTCCTATACTTGTTTTTTTGTCGAAGGAGCGTGCTCAGGTGTCTGTACACGTGAGCGAGTGTTAAACTTGAAAAATTTGGGCGGTCTAGTAGGTAGTAGAAAGATAAAATAAAAAAATAAAAGTAATAAAGCAGTTAATATAAGTTATTATGCGACGGAAATCTACCCGAGACACCAGTGGCCACGTAGATGCGATGAGGAGTGTAGGGTGGTCGCATTTAGGAAAGTTTTTTGCCTTGATCTTTGGCGGCTTGAATTAGATTAGCTGGTGGTAGCTAGCCAGGCGGGATTGGAAAATGCCCTTCAACCAATCAAACCGAGTCTTAGAAAGTTAGACTCTGTCGGGAATCGCACTCGCGATGTGAGGCTGGCTAATAGACTTAACTACTTATCTGTTTCGTGACTTAACCATTACGCCACGGAGGTGGTAAAAGTATGTACTCTGTGCGGAGTAAGTGAGGCCGCACACCAGCGCCACATGCTACACGCATCGTACATTTACGTCGCCACCACAGATTTGGACATTATTTAATTCGTTTACAAGAAAACAGTACAATGTAAGGTTACTAAATGATGATTACGATATCCAATGTTTCTTTTTAGCCTTCTATTAATGATTTTTACAGCCTCTAACAACATACAAAGAAATTTTTATATGGAATATCTTTCCACCGCACTCTGCAATATCCCGCAGACGACTGAGTCGCAAGTGTGCGAAACTTTTGATTTTCGCACCAATTCCCTGGGAGCATTAGTCGCGCGCGTTGGCCGGGTCCTTACGCCAGTAATATAGAAGTCATGTCGCCACAGTTATTGCGCTATGTCTGGTGTGCGGCCTGACTAAAGGGCGTTTGAAAGGCGCGTAAGTGCATGTCGAGGCCGTGTAGTGATGATTCATAATATATTCGCTGTGGTCGCGGCGGCGGCGCACGCCACGCGGAGCGGAACGAAGGCTCATTCACTCACGGTCTGCGACTCGGCGAAGACCTCGACGCCGGCGGACGGAGCCCCACTGGCTAGGTGGCTCAATCCCTCTCGTATATCTACCAGATATGCTAAAACTACCAGGTTTATGATATAGAGTACCGGGACAAGCGTCTTGGCGGCGACAACCACCGTAACTGGTCCTTGTCTTCACCTTATGGTGTTGGAAGGAATAGCGGCCCTCACTTTATGACCTAGCTGTCGGTGAGTGGGGACGCTGTATCATAAACCTGGTAGTTTTAGCGTATCTAGTAGATATACGAGAGAGAATGGCCAGGTGGCTCGCTCGGCGGCGGTCGGTGTGCAGTGTGCACGAGCAGCACGACGCGACGCATCAACGTGTCAGTGCTCCAGTTGTACGTGCAGGCACGTGTGAAAATAATCTGTGTGTGGACTGTGGGCATCTAATGTGTTTTAGTCACTACCTTAGTGCAAGTGTCATTGTGATGGATCTACAGTACAATAGTGTAGATAGTGAGGAAAGTGAATAGTTAATAAAATTATTTTATTACAAACATTAATAATAAAGTGTTTACCTGTGAAGTTGCCGATTAAGGTTTTAAAGTAGATACAATGCAGATTCTTAATGAAAAAAAACCTAAACACTCCGACAGTGTTTTTTTTTTTATTTTTTTTTATTCACAATTGTTAAACCCTTGACAACATCTCACCTGGTGGTAAATTACGATAGAAGTGAAAACTTTTTACAGTTTTATATTTTTTGTTCCTGGCGAACGACTAGATTGACAAAGTGTTCCTGGTACGGTGTCGGTATCGGTTACAGTGTCGCGAGTTCAATGGTTTTATCACATCTCATTAATGCACAAAGCGCCTAAAGAAATTTTCACTTCGAAAAAAACCGACCAAGTGCGAGTCAGACTTGCTCACCGAGAGCTCCGTACCACCACATCTCTGGATAAGGAATCTTAAAAATAATAAATTGAAAACTAAACATTATAAAAATATCTTAAAATCTATTTAAGCTTGTGCCAATGAAGCCCTTTCATACAACACATGCATGACACATGACACCGTTAACTTAATTCAAAATTTGGAGCGCCGTTCCTTGCATAATTGATTATAAATAAAGACTACATTTTTTACGATTTAATTACAAATGTATCATCAAAATCGTCATATCAGCCGAAGGACGTCCACTGCTGGACATCCTCCCCCAAGGATCTAAATGACGACCGGTTCTGCGCTGCCCGCATCCAGCGGCTTCCCGCGACCTTCACCAGGTCATCGGTCCAACGAGTGGGAGGGCTGCCTTCACTACGCTTTCCGGTGCGTGGTCGCCACTCGATAACTTTACTACCCCAACGGCCATCTGTTTTACGAGCAATGTGCCCCGCCCACTGACACTTATACAATGTATAGTTTTCAGATTTTTTCCTATACTGACTGTGTAGCACGTCACGGATTAGGTAGACTACGCTAGGGCGTGGGTAAAAACCATTACATAATTATATCTTTATGGGTCTTTAAAGAATGCAGCAGGTTAAAAATAATCTTTATATATAAAAATTATGTGTCACGTTGTTTGTCCGCGATGGACTCCTAAACTACTGAACCGATTTTAAATTTGATTTGCACACCGTGTGCAAATCGACCCAACTTGAAAGATAGGATAGCTTACATTTCAATTTATAGTCGCAATACTTAAGTCATTATGGTTTTTAAAGACAGTCATAAAAACGATGTCTACGCGGGCCGAAGTTGTGGGAAAAAGCTAGTTATTTTATAAAGTTTCCAAGTTTGGTGGTGCAAATATTGAATGATAGATAGAATTTTGATTTTTGAAGCACATGTGTCACACTTTTTTTTCAAAATGTGACACATGGATTGTTATGTGTCAGCGCATGAGAAATAGACAAAACAGATCAAAAGAAAGAATAACATAAAACAGCAACGCGTTATCGTGTTACAACTAGTAGTGTAAGACGGTATGACTTGTCAAATTTCATAGTTCTACGTCAACGGAAAATACCCTATAACTTTTTGTTCCCTCGAGACTGTCGAAATAAAGGTTTTGCGGCATAAACGGTCGTATCTTTTTTACTTAGAGTTTCGATTTTTTTAAAACTTCAAGGGACTGAATGAAAGAATAAAAAATAATAACATTGCTCACTTTGTATTATTATAACAAGTATTTTTGTATATTTTTTAAATTTATGCTTCAAAATATTAGTCATATCTTTACTAGAGTTGAAAGTAACGGTGTAGACCCCTATCTTTGGGATTTTTTCTATAGAGCCAAAACTGCATGTATTATAAAGAATGACCTCCGCTCCAATAAAATTTAGTCCCTTCTTCGCTCATTAGATATTTACACTCTCCCCCTTGCTGCTACCCACTTTCCCTATATTGGCCGCCCTTCTCTACTTGATTTAATCCTTACCTCTTCAAGTAACTAGTATCTCATCTGTGCCTCTTCTTCCGACCTAGTTTCCACTCACGGCCAATTCGATGCTGTTGTCTTTTCCGCACATAACCTCATCTATGCCTCTTTCAATATCAAAGTCCCTACAAGAAAGCACAAAATTATCTGGGTGCGTGATTTCAACTCAATTGACTATTAGGCGTTTCTTGAAGATTTTTATGAAGCTGATTGGGACTCAGTTTTCACAGCTTCAAACGTAAACGATAAATAAGATGGTTTTTACAGCATACTTATAAGTCTTTACGATAAACATGCTCCGTTAAAGCTGGTCCGTGTTAAACATAATCCCTTACCTTGGCTTACGCTAGACATCAAACGCTTGATGGAAAAGAGAGATAAAGCGCTTATATTCCTACGCCACCACTCTAGTGCTGATAACCATGATAGGCTTACAATTTTACGAATGCAATGCAACAAGGCTTGTAGAATGGCTAGACGGAGACAAATCCATGCTACTATTGAGAACAGTCCACCTAGTAAGTTATGGAAGTTCTTAAAATCACTTGGTGTAAGTAAAACTTCTTCTCCTGTTTCTTCCAATTTCAACGATCTCGATGATCATAACAAATATTTCAGCACGTCACCAACCTGCTTAGACGCTTCTACAAAGCATAGAACTTTAACACATTAGTCCGCAATTCCTCGATCTAACTGTTCCTCTTTTGAACTGGGAGAGGTAGCTGTTAATGAAGTCCTAAATATCCTTAAATCTAATAAGACTAAGGCCGTCGGTAACGATGGTTTGAGCCTTAATATGATAAAACCTATACTAGAACATCTCGCTCCTATCCTTACTCATATTCTCAACTGCTCACTTTCATCCGGAGTTTTTTCAGCCTCCTGGAAATATGCTCATGTTATTCCTATTCCCAAAAAACTCAATCCTTCTTCCATAACCGACTTCCTTCCAATGTCGATTCTACCAGTGTTGTCCAAAGTGCTTGAGCATCTGGTGCACCAGCGACTGACTCGTCATTTACATGATAACGGTCTACTGTCAGACTTTCAGTCCCGTTTTCGCTCGAGACACAGCACCGTAACGGCTTTTGTCGAAATCACCGATAGTATCCGTTTAAACAAAAAAATAAGAGAGCTAACGCTCCTTGTTCTCTTGGACTTCAGCAGCGCGTTCAACACGGTAGATTTAGATATTCTTCTCGGTATCCTCGAATCTCTTAATCTATCCCCAACAGCCCTCTCTTGGTTCAAGTCTTATCTCTTTGACAGTTTTCAGTTGGTCAAAATCGACGATCGACTATCATCCGTGTTCTCTAAGTTCTGGGGTACCACAAGGTGGTGTGCTTTCTCCTATTCTCTTCTCTATTTTTATAAATAGCATTTCCAATTCTCTTCGCTCTTCATTTCATTTGTATGCAGACGACCTATATACACACCGCAGCTCCCCTTTCCAACTTTTCTCTGGCTGTTGCTGTGATAAATGCTGACGTCTATACCATTGCCGTGTGGTCTAATAACTTTGGGCTTGTAATAAATGCATTCAAAACACAGGCTATCGTTATTGGTAGCCCTTACTTCATTTCAAAATTTCATAGTATGACGACGCCAGATCTCGTTTTTGATGACATATTATTAATCTTATCCTCCACCTATAAGAATCTTGGCATCATCATGGACCAAACCTTGTCTTGAACTGCACACATTAACGAAGTGAGTAGAAAGATGTTTGCCTCCTTTCACAGTTTAAAACGCCTACAGAATTTTCTATCTTTCACAATCAAACTTCTGCTGGCTCGTCCTTTTCTCTTTCCTCTTCTAGATTACGGTGACGTAGCTTTCCTAGACCCCACTGCAGAGTTGCTCCTGAAGCTGGAGTGTCTGCAAAATCTATGTATCTGTTATATTTTTGGCCTTTGGAAGTACGACCACATGTCTGACTGAATATCGTGTAAAACTAAATTGGCCGGCCGTCCGTCAACGCAGGGACTCTCATACTTTAGCCCTTCTTTATAATATATATTGTTCAACCCTACTGCTCCTCGATACCTCCGAGAGAGGTTTAACTTTCGTACCTCTGTGGATTGCAGGTTGCGCTCCAGCAGAACCCATGCTTTTGCAATCCCCTCCCACACCACAGACACCTACATCCAATCATTCACTGTTCAAGCCGCGCGTCTCTGGAATGCTCTCCCTGTCGATGTTAGGTTAAGTCCTTCCTTAGCCACCTTCAAGGCATCCATTAAGAAGATGTGGAGTCTCAACACTAAATCCTGAGCTCATATATTTATAATTTTGTTATTAGTATTTATTATTGTATTTATTATTATTATTTTATAATAGTATTGTTTATTTAGTTATACGTATTTTACTACTAGGTATTAATATGTAAGTGATAATTGTTAATTACTTTTTAATTATTCTGTATAATGATGTAAAATTACCCTGTATGTATAGATTCTAGAAAGTCGTGTTTGTAACTTTTGCACTTACCTTTTTTCCTCGTTTTAAATCTCAAATGTCGTCATCAAGTTGACTGAAAGAGATTCCGTAAGGGATAAGTCCGCCTTTATATATGTATTTTTTTATTTATTGTAACAAAAATTCAATAAAGAGTTTACAAACAAACAAACCGCTCAATCGTGTTTCTAATAGCTTAAGACTGTAAGGAGCATCATCAACAATAAAGATATTTTTTTTCAACCTTGGTTTTTCTATCATTTAGGTGTAATTGACGTCAAAAATAACGAAAATTTGTAATATTACCGCCTTAACTGTATGAAGTGTGGCGAATTAAATGCAGACCTTCACCGGATCATCGGTCCACCGAGTTGCAGGCCTTCCTATGCTACGTTTTCCGGTGTGCGGCATCTTTACTGCCCCAGCGAAAATCTGTTCTACGAGCTATGTGCCCCGCCCACCGCCACTTACCTAAACTGCGAGCATAGAACGCTCCATTGCCCTTTGGGTTACCTTGAGCCTTCTTACGAGGCCCATAGTAAGCTACCTGTGTCAGTTAAGTATGTAATAACTGGCAACACACACTGGCAAAAGACCTAGGTCTTAAAACACTGCGGTATTTGAGAAGTGAAACTGTTTGACAGATTTTGATAAAATTTAATTCATATAACAAAGGCACCTTTTAATGATTTTTACATTTAAAAAATAATAAAAATATACCTCCCATACAAAATGAGTAAAAATATGTTTTCTCAAAATTAAAGACGTGTATGTGTTTGGCTGCTTCTCACCTGATGGTAAGTTCCGATGCAGCATTCACTCTCTCTGCTTGAAGATTTCTGAATTATACTAATAAGAAAGCACATACGCCGCGCCGGCAGGGAATTTCAGTCCTTGCCCGTTTGCAGGATGAGCGGTAAAGCAAAACGCTTTGTAAACGCTAAGGTTGTTTTCCAAATTTTGTCATCAATAAACAAAAAAAAACGACTTCAAACAGGAACCTCGATTTCTCTGGGATGCCATTATCAGATCCTGGTTTCCTTATTATGTACCTCCCTTGGGATACCTTCTTTCCAACAAAAAAAGAATCATCAAAATCGGTTCATAAATGACGAAGTTATCCGCGAATACACATAATATATATATATATATATATATATATATATATATATATATATATATATATACCTACGGTCGAATTGAGAAACCTCCTCCCTTTTTGAAGTCGGTTAAAACACTATGTCATGTTATATGGTATGTCTAGAAAAGTCTTAAACTGGTACCTGTCATACAAAAAAATCTGGTGGTGCTCTGTCAGGGACCACTGCCGTTGGTTTAACGTGAATTGGACGTCCCCGACTTTGCAGAAGGGACGCTCCGGTTTCCGTCCTACATTGCTTTTTGCTACTTGGTTGTACGGAATTAGGCGGTATGACTATGAATCCTTAGCCTTGTCAGGCGGTATGGCTATAGGGCCTTAGTGAAACGGAAACAGATCTAAGTCTCTATCCTTACTCCTGTTACGGTCCAGATTTTTAATTAAAGTAGGTATCACGTCAAAATTTTCAAATGCTTTTGTCTGCAAAATGGAGCTATGTTTATTCATCAAATTTAAGAAATCGAGAAATCTGACTAATAAGGGTATGTCTACGATAACACTAAATAGGCGCCTCCCATACAAATTGAATAATGTAAGACGCTCCTGCTAGGAGGTATGTTCTCCATGGGAGGAACTGATAAGCCCGTGGATTGATCTCACCTGATGGTAGGTAAGTGACGATGATGCCTAAGCGGGCTAACTAAGATTCTTCAACGTTATGGGTACCTGGATATTTCAAAATCATGCCAGAACACATCTGTTAACATTGATGTTCGGCGGCAAGACTTAGATAAGATGTTCGGAACTTACCGGAGCCGGGTCGTTCCTTTCCCTCTTATATGGTTGAGAGGAGCGATGGCTGACTCTCGCGTTATACTCGTGACCGGGTGCTGTCCATGTGAACTGGCCGATCCAAAAAGCCTAACACTGTCCGGCTTTATCCGGACGCCTGGCAACGCTAGTCACGAAACACGTCGTCGGCGCTAGCGCGGGCGCCATCGAGGCGGTTGCTATACTCGGACACGCTCTAAGGAATAACATTAACGCTTGAGTCACGCAACACGTCATCGGCGCTAGCGCGGGCGCCATCGAGGCGATTGCTATGCTCGGACACAATCGGAGGAATAACATTAACGCTTGAGTCACGCAACACGTCATCGGCGCTAGCGGGGGCGCCATCGAGGCGGTTGCTATGCTCGGACACGCTCAAAGGAATAACATTAACGCTTGAGTCACGCAACACGTCATCGGCGCTAGCGCGGGCGCCATCGAGGCGGTTGCTATAATCGGACAGGCTCGGAGGAATAACATTAACGCTTGAGTCACGCAACACGTCATCGGCGCTAGCGCGGGCGCAATCGAGGCGGTTGATATGCTCGGACACGCTCGGAGGAATAACATTAACGCTTGAGTCACGCAACACGTCATCGGCGCTAACGCGGGCGCCATCGAGGCGGTTGCTATGCTCGGACACGCTCGGAGGAATAACATTAACGCTTGAGTCACGCAACATGTCATCGGCGCTAGTGCGGGCGCCATTGAGACGGTTGCTATGCTCGGACACGCTCGGAGGAATAACATAAACGCTTGAGTCACGCTACACGTCATCGGTGCTAGCGCGGGCGCCATCGAGGCGGTTGCTATGCTCGGACACAATCGGAGGAATAATAATAATGCTTGAGTCACGCAACACGTCATCGATGCTAGCGCGGGCGCCATCGAGGCGGTTGCTATGCTCGGACAAGCTCAGAGGAATAACATTAACACTTGAGTCACGCAACACGTCATCGGCGCTAGCGCAGGCGCAATCGAGGCAGTTGCTATGCTCGGACACGCTCGGAGGAATAACATTAACACTTAAGTCACGCAACACGTCATCGGCGCTAGCGCGGGCGTCATCGAGACGGTTGCTATGCTCGGACACGCTCGGAGCGTTAATAACATTAACGCTTGAGTCACGCAACACGTCATCGGCGCTAGCGCGGGCGCCATCGAGGCGGTTGCTATGCTCGGACACGCTCGGAGGAATAACATTTACGCCTGAGTCACGCAACACGTCATCGGCGCTAGCGCGGGCGCCATCGAGGCGGTTGCTATGCTCAAACAGGCTCGGAGAAATAACATTACCGGTTGAGTCACGCAACACGTCATCGGCGCTAGCGCGGGCGCAATCGAGGCGGTTGCTATGCTCGGACACGCTCGGAGGAATACCATTAACGCTTTAGTCACGCAACACGTCCCCGGCGCTAGCGCAGGCGCAATCGAGCGTGGGCGCCATCGAGGCGGTTGCTATGCTCGGACACGCTCGGAAGAATAACTTTAACGCTTGAGTCACGCAACACGTCCTCGGCGCTAGCGCGGGTGTCATCGAGGCGGTTGCTATGCTCGGACAGGCTCGGAGAAATAACATTAACGGTTGAGTCACGCAACACGTCATCGGCGCTAGAGCGGGCGCAATCTAGGCGGTTGCTATGCTCGGACACGCTCGGAGGAATAACATTAACGCTGGAGTCACGCAACACGTCATCGGCGCAAGCGCGCGCGCCATCGCGTCGGTTGCTATGCTCGGACACGCTCGGAGGAATAACATTAACGCTTGAGTCACGCAACACGTTATCGGCGCTAGCGCGGGCGCCATCGAGGCGGTTGTTAAGCTCGGACACAATCGGAGGAATAACTTTAACGCTTGAGTCACGCAACACATCATCGGCGCTAGCGCGGGCGGGATTGAGGTGGTTGCTATGCTTGGACACGCTCGGAGGAATAAAATTAACGCTTGAGTCTCGCAACACGTCATCGGCGCTAGCGCGGGCGCCAACGAGACGGTTGCTATGCTCGGACACGCTCGGAGGAATAATATTAACGCTTGAGTCATTCAACACGTCATCAGCGCTAGCACGGGCGCCATCGAGGCGGTTGCTATGCTCGGACACGCTCGGAGCAATGACATTAACGCTTGAGTCACGCAATACGTCATCGGCACTAGCGAGGGCGCCATCGAGGCGGTTGCTATGCTCGAACTCGCTCAGAGGAATAACATTAACGCTTGAGTCACGCAACATGTCATCGGCGCTAGCGCGGGCGCCATTGAGACGGTTGCTATGCTCGAACACGCTCGGAGGAATAAAATTAACGCTTGAGTCACGCAACACGTCATCAGCGCTAGCACTGGCGTCATCGAGGCGGTTGCTATGCTCGGCCACGCTCATAGGAATAACATTAACGCTTGAGTCACGCAACACGTCATCGGCGCTAGCGCGGGCGCCATCGAGGCGGTTGCTATGCTCGGACACGCTCGGAGCAATAACATTAACGCTTGAGTCACGCAATACGTCATCGGCACTAGCGAGGGCGCCATCGAGGCGGTTGCTATGCTCGGAAACGCTCAGAGGAATAACATTAACGCTTGAGTCACGCAACACGTCATCGGCGCTAGCGCGGGCGCCATCGAGGCGGTTGCTATGCTCGGACACGCTCGGAGGAATAAAATTAACGCTTGAGTCACGCAACACGTCATTAGCGCTAGCACGGGCGCCATCGAAGCGGTTGCTATGCTCGGACACGCTAAGAGGAATAACATTAACGCTTGAGTCACCCAACACGTCATCGGCGCGAGCGCGGGTGCCATCGAGGCGGTTGCTATGCTCGAACTCGCTCGGAGGAATAACATTAACGCTTGAGTCACGCAATACGTCATCGGCGCTAGCGCAGGCGCAATCGAGGCGGTTGCTATGCTCGGACACGCTCGGAGGACTAACATTAACGCTTGAGTCACGCAAGCCGTCATCGGCGCTAGCGAGGGCGCCATTGAGGCGGTTGCTTTGCTCGGACACGCTCAGAGGAATAACATTAACGCTTGAGTCACGCAACACGTCATCGGCGCTAGCGTGGGCGCCATCGAGGCGGTTGCTATGCTCGTACACGGTCGGAGGAATAACATTAACGCATGAGTCAAGCAACACGTCATCGGCGCTAGCGCGGGCGCCATCGAGGTGGTTGCTATGCTCGGACACGCTCGGAGGAACAACATTAACGCTTGAGTCACGCAACACGTCATCGGCGCTAGCGCAGGTGCCATCGAGGCGTTTGCTATGTTCGGACACGCTCGGAGGAATAACATTAACGCTTGAATCACGCAACACGTCATCGGCGCTAGCGCGGGCGCCATCGAGGCGGTTGCTATGCTCGTACACGGTTGGAGGAATAACATTAACGCATGAGTTACGCAACACGTCATCTGCGCTAGCGCGGGTGCCATCGAGGCGGTTGCTATGCTTGGACACGTTCGGAGGAATAAAATTAACGCTTGAGTCACGCAACACGTCATCAGCGCTAGCACGGGCGCCATCGAGGCGGTTGCTATGCTCGGACACGCTCGGAGGACAAACATTAACGCATGAGTCATTCAACACGTCATCGGCGCTAGCGCGGGCGCCATCAAGGCGGTTGCTATGCTCGAACACGCTCGGAGGAATAAAATTAACGCTTGAGTCACGCAACACATCATCAGCGCTAGCACGGGCGTCATCGAGGCGGTTGCTATGCTCGGACACGCTCATAGGAATAACATTAACGCTTGAGTCACGCAACACGTCATCGGCGCTAGCGCGGGCGCCATCGAGGCGGTTGCTATGCTCGGACACGCTCGGAGCAATAACATTAACGCTTGAGTCACGCTATTCGTCATCTGCACTAGCGAGGGCGCCATCGAGGCGGTTGCTATGCTCGGACACGCTCAGAGGAATAACATTAACGCTTGAGTCACGCAACACGTCATCGGCGCTAGCGCGGGCGCCATCGAGGCGGTTGCTATGCTCGGACACGCTCGGAGGAATTAAATTAACGCTTGAGTCACGCAACACGTCATCAGCGCTAGCACGGGCGCCATCGAAGCGGTTGCTATGCTCGGACACGCTCAGAGGAATAACATTAACGCTTGAGTCACCCAACACGTCATCGGCGCTAGCGCGGGTGCCATCGAGGCGGTTGCTATGCTCGAACTCGCTCGGAAGAATAACATTAACGCTTGAGTCACGCAATACGTCATCGGCGCTAGCGCGGGCGCAATCGAGGCGGTTGCTATGCTCGGACACGCTCGGAGGAATAACATTAACGCTTGAGTCACGCAAGACGTCATCGGTGCTAGCGAGGGCGCCATCGAGGCGGTTGCTATGCTCGGACACGCTCAGAGGAATAACTTTAACGCTTGAGTCACGCAACACGTCATCGGCGCTAGCGCGGGCGCCATCGAGGCGGTTGCTATGCTCGTACACGGTCGGAGGAATAACATTAACGCATGAGTCAAGCAACACGTCATCGGCGCTAGCGCGGGCGCCATAGGGGCGGTTGCTATGCTCGGACACGCTCGGAGGAACAACATTAACGCTTGAGTCACGCAACACGTCATCGGCGCTAGCGCAGGTGCCATCGAGGCGTTTGCTATGTTCGGACACGCTCGGAGGAATATCATTAACGCTTGAGTCACGCAACACGTCATCGGCGCTAGCGCGGGCGCCATCGAGGCGGTTGCTATGCTCGGACACGCTCGGAGCAATAACATTAACGCTTGAGTCACGTAATACGTCATCGGCACTAGCGAGGGCGCCATCGAGGCGGTTGCTATGCTCGGACACGCTCAGAGGAATAACATTAACGCTTGAGTCACGCAACACGTCATCGCCGCTAGCGCGGGCGCCATCGAGGCGTTTGCCATGCTCGTACACGGTCGGAGGAATAACATTAACGCATGAGTCAAGCAACACGTCATCGGCGCTAGCGCGGGCGCCATCGAGGCGGTTGCTATGCTCGGACACGCTCGGAGGAACAACATTAACGCTTGAGTCACGCAACACGTCATCGGCGCTAGCGCAGGTGCCATCGAGGCGTTTGCTATGTTCGGACACGCTCGGAGGAATAACATTAACGTCATCGGCGCTAGCGAGGGCACCATCGAGGCGGTTGCTATGCTCGTACACGGTCGGAGGAATAACATTAAAGCATGAGTCACGCAACACGTCATCGGCGCTAGCGCGGGCGCCATAGAGACTGTTGCTATGCTCGGACACGCTCGGAGGAATAACAACGATGGTAGTTTAGCAACATGAGTCACCACCACAGATAAGAAAAACATTTTGCCGCTCAGGTCACCACGACCACAAAACAGATTTGAACGAAATCATCAAGCAAAGCCATCAAATCTAAAACATTTGCAATTTAGGTGACGCATTGGAAACTTTGGTCATAGAGATCTTGATTTTGCTCATCAATTACAAAACGTTTGGAAGTGATATTTTGTAACCTGATTTTTCATGTCAATGAGTTCATTTAATCAGTTACAGCAACATTATTCGGTAACTTTGATAAAAGAAAAAAATATATCAAAAAAAACCTCTTTTAAAACAGAGATGTGCATTTTACAGGCAAACCAGATTGATTTAAACCTCTAATTCTTTTTGTCGATTAGTCTGAACACACACTTCCATAAACCAGTTAATTGTAGTTTTTAATTGAAACGAAAAAACATTGAAAAAGTACTAAAGTGTGGTTATTTTCTTTACTCTTTACGCGTGAAGAAAGAGACAGAGACAACTGTTACCATCAATACCTCACCTTAAGAAGTAGCTTAATATTTACTATTCTTTGGTAGCTGTGTGCTGGTACCGACCTCAAAAAAATTAGTAGGCCCTTAATTTGATTCGTACCTACCTTTGGTTTCGATATTTTTTGTTAATTTCGAGTATTTATGTATAAAAATATTATTTCATACTTTTGGGTGAATTTCTTTTTGAAGTCGGTTTTTAGTTTTTTAAACTTTTATTTTCATTTTTTTATTTTTAGTGATAATGCTATTATGACATCGTCTACGTGACGCCAGGAGGTTATGTAGCTTGGTAAACCGTTGCAAAATAATACACCTTTTGTACGTATCAAATATAGCTGATGAGTTTTATTTACTCGTATTTAAAACGTAAAATCGATGTAGGCTCTGTCAGCTGACTTATTATTGGTTCTTTAAACGAAACTATTGGGAATACTTTCTTGCCATATAAATAGATAAGTAAGGATCTCTGCCGTGGCGCGCGGTCTTCAAATATCACACACTTGATAATGTACCTCTGTCCTGGCTCGCGTTCCACCCTAGAATGAATCTCAACTGTTTTGGAAAGCTTTCGAACGACTTACTAATTTGAATTTGAACTTATATTTATTTAATACGATTCGCACTGGCAAATAAGTACTAAAGGAGTCGCGAGTGCGGAAACGTAGAGATATACGATCTCTACACTATCTAACAACGTTAAGTACATAATTTACCCTGATCAGCTGTTCACTTTGGCACAAGAACCAGTGAAACTGCAGGAACTACTCCATTGTGCGTCCCCCTACAGTTACAACCGCCATGACCGCCATCATGACAATCGTCACCATGAACGCTTTTACCGCGTCCACGTCTGCCGCCAATGCCACCTCTGCTACCGCCACCTTTTCCTCCGCCGCCACCACCAACGCCACCGCCGCCACCAACTCCGCCGCCGCCGCCGACATCTCCGCTGCCACCACCATCACCACCGCCACCGCCACTGCCTCCGTTTACGCCACCACCAAAGCCACTGCGTCCACAGCCACTTCCGCCATCGCCACAGCCACCACCGCAGCTTCCACCTAATTCACCACTGCTCCCATGGCCATGTTCATGCCCAATAAACTGAAATACAATAAAAAACATTGGAATTCTTCTCGTCTCTTTTTTCCAGTTGCTACAGAATCCTAATTCTGGTCAGTCGCCAGAAATGGCTAGGTAGACTCAGTTTCTCTACGCATTGGTTCCGAACCTGGTGGTATTATCCCCGTGGGGGTAAAACATCTATTTCATGGGGGTAATATAGATGGTACTTGAAACGAACGAATGAAGTGTAAAAAAAGTTAATGATAAATGATCCTATCACGAGGATCCTATTATGAGGTTCCTATTAGGTTTATTTACCCCAGACTCAAAAGAGGGGTGTAATAAGTTTAACGTGTGTATCTGTGTGTCTGCTGTGGCATCTTAGTTCTTAAACGAATGGACCGGTTTTGATGCGGTTTTTTGTTTGTAAGCTGACGTGATCGAGGTAGTTTTAAGCTATAATTTATGAAGATCTGTTCAGCAGTTTTAAGGAAATCAGCTCTTATCTTGGTGATGAATGGATGTGGGCAACTTACACCGGTCTGATTGATTCAAAATTTGGAGCCATGTAACTATAATAATGTTTCAAAACCATGATCACTTTAATCTAATACTGCAGCATATCCGGGAATCTGCAGGAAACCCAACTCCTCAACAACTTACAGCAGAGACATCGTATTGGCCTTATTGGAATATTCTCAATGAATATGTGTTAGATAGAACATGGTAACCTTGACCTGATGCTGCAGCATCTCCTGGAATCTGCAGGATGACGCCAACTTAACTTACAGCAGAGGTATCGTGTTTGGGATACGTAATGTTAAAAAGGATTGAAATAAAACTTAAATTAAAAATTAAAATTCCCCCCGATTAAAAAAACCTCTTAGATGTAGAAAATAATATGTTTTTTTTTAAACTAAAAGTCAAAAAGTAAATAAAATAAAAACAGAATACAACCGATTTATTTTACTACAACTTTACTAATTACTGATAATTTCACAACTAAGCGATCCCACTACGCGACAACTCTCACATATAAATATAACTACTTATATTGAACTTAAAATTGTCAAAACATATTATTTTCTACTTTTTAAAGGATTTTTTTTCGGGGGTTTTTGAATTTTTATTTTGACGGTATTTAGACAACAAACATATTATTATAAGTTACTACATTTTATTTTTTTCAGTTGTTACAGAACATTTTATACGGAAATTCTATGAACTTCTTACAAATATAACTGCTTAATACATTAAGTCGTTCGAATATAAATCATAAACTAAATTTAAAAAACACGCTTTATAAGCACATCAAACTAAAAACTGAAAAACAAAAAAAAATAAAAGTTACTACTGTAGGATAGAGTATACCTGGTGTGCAGGAACAATCCCATCTCACTGAACAAGTGGTTCTCAATTTTATTATACGCTCAAATACACAAAGATTCAGCCAATCAGCGTTCCAAGTTAAATTTCAAGGGCTAAGTTCAAAGAAATCAATATTTTAACTGTTGCTAGTCAATTTATTTATGAAAACATCATGTACGTTCGTAAGAATTTGTATTTATTTCCTAAAAACAGTGACAGGCATAAAATAAAATAGCCTTTTCGAGACTAATTAAGGTGAAAAAGTCATTTGTGGGGCAGTGTATAAGATTCTACAATAAAATTCCAGAAAATGTAACTAGTTTGTCAGAGAATAAATTCAAGACTCTTATCAAAAAATGCTTGTGCTCTAGAGGATATTACAAAATAATAGATTATATAAATGACAAAGATAATATTATATACTATGTTGATTTTATATCAAATACCATTACCTGAGACTGTAATCTGAATCATGACATTATTTTTAATAGCCAAGTGCGAGTCGGGGTCACACAAAATGAAAAGCGGCAACACTTTAACTACCAACAGAACAAGACCTCGCAGTACATACTTTGCTCTAAGTAAATAGGGGATTACTTATACTGGACTATTAAAATTTTTATTTTTCCCTTGGGCTAGTATCTCTTCTGTGCCTTGGGGAACGGAAGGACTGTAGATTTTTATAGGTTTCCCTAGGTAATAGGTAATCTATGCATTTAACCTAATATACTGTTTTTTTTTCAAGATTTAAGGTCCAGTAGTCTCGGAGATAAGAAGGGGGGGCGGGAGGGTTAGATGGTTAATTTTTGCTTATTTTCTTAAATAACTTCAAAACTGTTTATTTGAAAATTATATAAAAAATGTATTTGAGATGCTCAAAATAAGCCATTTCAATGTCATAAAATATGAGTAATTCGTAAATATTTTTTCTTAAATTTTCTAAATTATCCTTCAAAACGTTTGAAGTTCATTTATTTACGTAACACTTCCGCCTTCGGGTCACTGACTTACATATGTGTACCAAATTTCAAATGAATCGGTCAAGTGATATCGGAGAAAATTAGCTGTGACAGACGGACATACAGACAGCCACGCGAGTGATCCTATAATGGTTCCGTGTTTACCTTTTGAGATGCGGAACCCTGAAATTTTCATATTTTTTTTTTTTTAGTGTTCCGTACCCAAAGGGTAAAAAAAGGGTGCGTCCGTATGTCTGTCTGTCACCAGACTGTATTTCATGAACCGTGATAGCTAGAGAGTTGAAATTTTCACAGATGATGTATTTCTGTTGCCGCTATAACACAAATAAGTAATGAAAATTTGAAAAAGGTAAAAAAAAAACCATACAAAAAACTTATTTATCCTATGTGTGCGGTTCTGACTCGCACTTGGCCGGTTTTTTATATTTTAGAAAGAAAAAAAAAGTAAAATGATGAGAAAATGTTTTTTTTCATCCCCCCATCTCGGAAATTGTATTTTCGCTCTTCGAGATTTGAGTGCAAAAGCCGTTTTATTCGCTAGAGGATTAAGTAAATATCTGAGTGCAAAAGCCGTTTTGCTTCGCTAGAGGAGAAAAGTAAATTGAATTTAGAACATCTTGAATTCAAAACATTATTATACCTATTTACTTCTACCTCCATGGTGCCGAATTTATTATACAACCTTTTTTAATTTGTTAAAAAGTCAGACTCGGAACCTTCTTGGTGTACTTTTTTTTATTTGCTTTGCGCGCGCCATTTTCTTTTCACGTCATATTGTTAAAACCTTAGGTTAAAAACAAGAAACTTGAAAACAAGTGAAAAACCTGAAATGAGTGATTATAGTGACGAGGAAGTTTATTTGACGCCAACAGGATTGACTGAAATAATGCACAAATGTTTTTTTTTCCACTTAGTAATTTCCTCGCTGAGGTGAAATGAAAAGTTACGTTTTGCACTCAAATGCAAAGATTTTTCACCTCGTGCTTTTTTGATTCCCTCGCTAACGCTCAGGATTATAATTTGCTTGCTCGATCATCAAAATTGAACACGCGGCTAAAAAGCAACTTTGCACTCTTGTATAACAAATAACTATTAGACATTAAGCTTCCCCCTGTGCTATACCGTGCAAAGGATTTAAGAAAACAATAGTTACAATTTTACGAACCAATACAAAGGACGGAAGCAAATGTCATCGGCAAAGTATTGACATTTTGACATCTCCTAATTGTGTTTATCCCCAATCTGAGGAAGACTTTATTGTAGGACACAGTGAAACGTCATTAAGGCGACGTATTGGAAACTTTGGTCGCAGGGATCTCGATTTTTCTCAGCAATTACAAAACACATGAAAGTGATATTTTGTAACCTGATTGTTCATTTCAATGACTTCATTTTGTCTTTTATAACAGAAAAAAATATATCAAAGAAACCTCTTTAAAAAACAGAGATTTGTATTCTACATGCAAACCACACAGATTTAGTAGTGCATGTGCGTGTGCGTGCGTGCGTGCGTGCGTGCGTGCGTGCGTGCGTGCGTGCGTGTGTGTGAGTATTAACTTTTATGATCTTTTTATTGGATTACGCTTTTACTTATAAATTTATACCAACCGTTGATCTTCTCTTATCAAGAATAAATGTTAGTACCTATACAGGATGTAATAAAAAAGATGGTGTGGGACCTGTTAAATAGGGATCTACTCTCATCATACTGAACAAATTTCCACAAGGAACCCATAGTCAATTATAAAAAAAATATTGGAGCTTCCATACTAAAATGCACAAAATTGACCAATCAGCTAGTGATTAGTATGAAGAGTAAAAAAAATGCGTTTACAGAAAAGTCGCATAACAAAAATTGTTCAGTATGATGAGAAGAAGCTCTAGCTAACGGCACCTACACCAATTTTGTTACATCCTGTATACATCTTTATGTTCCTTTTCATACCTCAATGAAGGAGCTTAACAATCAAACGAATTACTTTCCCAAAGCTTAAGGGCAATATTAACATTCTTCAAACATATCCATCAGCATTCGAATCTCGAACGATTTATTAAAATATCGTTACCGATCTCTTCTTTCATCCCCTGTATTAAGGATCGGTCTTATCTACGTAAGGTAACCAGCAAATAGCGTTTTTATATTATTTGTACGATAGATTTGCTGGTCAAATCTGATCATTTTTGTTTTACTCCTAAACGATAGAAAACTACCTTGTTGATGATGTTCTTCAAAGACCAAAGCTATTAGAAACACGATTGAGCGATTTTAGCTCGATATAAAAAAAACCCCAAAGATAGGTCTACACCCGTTACTTTTATCTGTAGTTATGACTAATACTTTGAAGTATAAATTATAAAAAAATACAACAATATTAATTTTAATATTTTCACTGTAGTTTTTGATTGAAACGAAAAACCATTGAAAAAGTGAAAAAGTATGGTTATTTTCTTTACTCTTTACACGTAAAGAAAAAGTCAGAGACAACTGTTCCAATCAATACCTCGCTTTAAGGCTCCGTACCAGGTAACGAGACCCTATTTGATGCGCTGTCCACCTGTCCGTCTGTCTGTTCGTTTGTATGTTCGACTTAAAAAAGGCAGTATCTTTTAAACCGTGATTTAGGCGGTTGAAATTTTCAAAGAATATCTACTATTATGGAGAATTCACTAAAAAATAATAAAAATAAATATTTTTTTAACCCTGAAAGCGTGAAACTTGGTGTAATAACGGTATAAGTAATCCTGAAGTAAAACAAAAATAAAAATACCGGAATATGTGGAGCAGGCAGGCCTCCCACTCAGTAGACTAGGTTAAAACATTTAAGGCGAGGTGTTGACTGGAAGAGTTGTCTTTTTTTTTTCTTTACGTGTAAAGAGTAAAAAAAACCTACTTTTCACTTAATCAATGGTTTTTCGTTGTAATCAAAAATTACAGTGAAAATATAAAAATAATAACATTAATCACTTTTTATTATCATTACAAATATTGTTGTATTTTTTAAAATTTATACTTCTAAATATTAGTCATATCTAGAGTTGAGAGTTACGGTGTAGACCTATCTTTGGGATTTTTTTCTATCGAACCAAAACTTTTCAATCGAGTTTCTGAATAGCTTTTGACTTTAAGGAACATCATCAACAAGAAGGGTATATTTTTTCAACCTTGGGTTTTTAAACGTTTAGGAGTGATTGACGTCAAAAATAACGAAAATCTGTAAAATGGCCGCCTTAAAGAATTTAAAACATCACAGATTAACAAATTTAGTTGCAGAAAATCCCTTCTCTTTGTCGCCGGGTATATTTGTAAGCCTGTCAGTCTGGCCGCAGCCTTACTCTGTGGATTTCATTTAGTGGCGGATTCCCCTAAATCGTTTAAGGTAAGTAGAGATTTTTTCCCTAAGGCTGAGCATTAAAGGTGCATTTGTATACTAATTGAAAATAGGGGAGAAATCGATTAGGTGGGCGGACCTTTTCCGCTACTATCTGTATTTTTTTTTAAACATCTATTATGAGTTTAAATATTCGTTGAGATCACCACAGTGGCGTAATTTTTAAGTCAATTAGCTTCACATCAGGAGGTTGCGGGTTTGATTCCCGGCGGAGTCTGATTTTGTAAGATTCGGCTTTGTTGGTGGAAGGGCATTTTCTTAGCCCGCCTGGCTAGCTTACCACTATCTTACCTAAGTCTTGCCGCCAAAGATCACTGTTAACAACTTTGAATGTGTACCAGCTTGATGATAAGATAGCCAGTACTCCATTGCGTTGGGGATTCTTGGTAAACCCACGTCACTTACCATCAGGTGAGATGATGCCAAGGGCTTACCAATTGTGAATAAAAAAAAATGACTACGAAGACGTTCATACGTAAATCATAGATAACAAGATGTTATGTGATTTAGTTTGTTGTTTATTTATTTATTATTATTTATTCCAGTACATAACACAAATGTAACATACATTTAATTACATATTAGACCCCCATGTCGAACCCCTGGGGGATTATGTACTCGTATTGGGTTTAAAGTTCAAATAAGTTTACATCCTGCTTTTTTATAGGACACAAATCTAAAGATAACTACAAAATATTATCGAAATCTTTACTTTTAATATTATAAGCCTTACTTAATAAAAATGTGAAAATGTGTTTGTTACCTTTTCACGCTTCAACACTTTGACCAATCTTGATGAACTTTGGCATACAAGTAGCCTGTATCATTGGAAAGGGCATAGGCTACTTTTTATCCTGTGAAAAATAACATTGTCCGATGCAGTTCCTGAGGGACTGAAAAAATACTCTTTTTTTGATAAATTTCCTTAACATCGCAACGGAACAATGGATTGTTGTGATTTTTTGCACCGTGATGTTTTTAGAATTAGGAAATGACTTAGTTTACTAATTAGCATATCCTGACATAGTTCCCGAGGGAATTGGGGAAAACTCATTTCCACTCACGCGCACGTCGGCGGTGCAACGGAGGAACGTTATGAAGTGATTTTTTGTATAGAATTGGTTGCAGGGGGTGGGAAATGACATAGACTGCTAATCAGAATAGCCCTAGACAGTTCCTGAGCGATCTAGAGAAAACTTATGTGCACGCTTTCGAGCCGCCTCACCTTAAAAGACAGCCATAACAACGATGTCCACGCGGGGGAAGCCGCGGGCAAAAGCTAGTATGTATCTTAATATCTAGTTTTGTTTGGATACTACGATGTAAATTAAATCTGGAGCCTGTCGTCTTGTTCTGGAGAAATTATATTTCCCCCCCTTATTAACTGTTTCTTATTTACTGAATGTATTTAAGAAATGTATACAGCCTTAATGAGCTCCTCCTGGCACTGTGACGTCACAGTGTCTGAAAATTTCTACATTTCCTACTTCCAATTTTTTAAGAGAGAAAAATTTAAGACGTTGTTAAACACTACTGAATCTTGAATACACGTGTGCTACACTTTTAAAGGCAAGGTGCTTGTGATTACTCGTAATTATATAGGAAAGTTTTAGAACCAAAGACATTTATTTTATATATCAATATGTCTAGAACAATAGAGGGTCGGTGGCGTAACGGCAAGGGCCGCTACTTCCTATCCGGGAGGTCGTGGTTCGAGTCCTGCCACGTACCAATGTGTTTTCGAATTTAAATTTCATATGTAGGTACGTTTATCCGACGCTCCGGTGTAGGAAAACATCGTGAGGAAACCTGCACACGCCTGCGAGGAAACCCGCAGGTTGTATGTGAAGTCGACCAACCCGCACTGGGCCCGCGTGGTCGACTAAGGCTCGATCGCCCTAACTCAGGGTAGGCTCGAGCCCATCGGTGGGGACGTATATATAAGCTGATGTGTGTCTAGAACAGATGGCCGTTGGGGGAGTAAAGTTCTCGAGTGGCGACTGCGTACTGGAAGACGTAGTGTAGGAAAGCCCCCCATTCGGTGGACCTACGACCCGGTGGACGTGGGCAGCGCAATCCTCGTAGAAATCCTTGGAAAGGAACTTTTTTACCACAACGGCCATCTGGTCTACAAGATAGTGCCCAGCCCACTGCACCTTGGGTTTAGCGATTCTGTTAGCTAAGTCGGTTACATTGGTTCTCCTTCGAATATCCTCATTTCTGTTCATAGCACATAGCACGTTCCATCGGCATTTGGATGACCTTGAGCCTTCTTATGCACGTGCAACAAACGTATGGTAAGTAAGTAAGTAAATATACTTTATTGCACGCCAAAAAAACAATACAGGACTTATAATTTGTAATATACATAGAGTGCAAAGGCGGCTTTATTGCTATAAGCGATTTCTACCAGGCAACCCTAAGTTAGGGATTGAAAGACAGGTAAACTAGTACAGGTTGGCAGCATATTCAACTTTTAAACGCTCTAACTTACTAATATAACTAATAGAAGTGCTATAACTAAAAGTAAAAAAATAACAAATTTATAAACTTATTTAAATACTAAACAAAAATACATAAATACAATATAATATACTAACATACATAATATAAATATATAAACACGCAAAATATCAGTAAACAGTTTTAGTAATGACAAAGCTTAAAGTAATGATCCAGGTCTTTTATTAGTAACTTGTGTGATGTCTTTTATGTTAGCTTCGTAATTTTGTATGGCGGCCATTTTCTTTTTACGCCATTTTGAATTTTTTCTCACCGGTCAAATTTAATCAAGGTTTTGAACAAACTTTGTGTTTCATAGTTTCGGCGGGCAGTAGGGTCACTCCCTGATGAGGAGCAGTTTCCGAAGATCTAAAAGTTTTCCCATACTCATTGGATTGAAGTCTTCACAGTTGTCCTACATTATTTTTATCGACGATGGCTCCATCTGGGAGAACAATCGTGTCATTTAGTAAGTGAATGAGTGGCACATACCAAAGGCGTTTTCTTATGAGGTAATTTTTAGGGTCCCGTACCCAAAGGGTAAAAACGGAACCCTATTACTAATACTTCACTGTCCGTTAACACCAGACTGCATTTCATGAACCGTAATAGCTAGACAGTTGAAATTTTCACAGATGATGTTTTTCTGTTGCCGCTATAACAACAAATAAAAAAAAATTAGAAAAATTGAAAAAATAAGGATACAAAAACGTGTTTTTTTAAACATGAATAAGCTAGCGCCATCTAGTATGATGGTACGGATAGTGTGCGGTTCTAAATCGCACTTACACAATTTTTTGACAAGTTAACTGTCTTTTTTTTTTCTGAAAGTGACGACATATTATGCGTAGTATTCCAAAATGTTACAAAGAAAATATTTTTTCCAAAAATTTGCGATTTACCGAGGTGTAAATACCCGTCTTCATTGGTTTAAAGCCACCGTGCTCTCAAAATATACAATAGGCATTCTTTTACCACCATTCAATTTCCAAGAGTCTAATGCTGTTTGAAGAATGAATTAATTAGTTTTTATAACTATTTTTAAAATTTAATTTTTTTCCTTTTTTTTATTATATTTTTTTATTATATATTTAAGTTTATGGACCTATTATCTATATATATATATATAAAAGAAAGTCGTGTTTGTTACAACACTTATAACTCGAGAACGGCTGGACCGATTGCCGTGGTTTTTGATTTGTTGGATTTGTTTCCGTCCCGAATAGCAGAATACATCTTAAAAACAATGAAAACGGGTTTTCCTTCCTGACGCTATAACTCCAGAACGCACGAACCGATTTCGCTAATTCTTTTTTTGTCGAGTTCGTTATTGTCAGGAGAAGGTTCTTATGTAGGGTAGGGTAGGGTAGGGTAGGGTAGGGTAGGGTAGGGTAGGGTAGGGTAGGGTAGGGTAGTGTAGTGTAGTGTAGGGTAGGGTAGTGTAGGGTAGGGTAGGGTAGTGTAGGGTAGGGTAGGGTAGTGTAGGGTAGGGTAGTGCAGTGTAGGGTAGTGTAGTGTAGGGTAGTGTAGGGTAGTGTAGGGTAGTGTAGGGTAGTGTAGGGTAGTGTAGGGTAGTGTAGGGTAGTGTAGGGTAGTGTAGGGTAGTGTATGTAGGGTAGGGTAGGGTAGTGTAGGGTAGGGTAGTGTAGGGTAGGGTAGGGTAGTGTAGTGTAGTGTAGGGTAGTGTAGAGTAGTGTAGGGTAGTGTAGGGTAGGGTAGTGTAGTGTAGTGTATGTAGGGTAGGATAGTGTAGGGTAGGGTAGTGTAGTGTAGTGTAGGGTAGGGTAGGGTAGGGCAGTGTAATGTAATGTAAGGCGGTACGAAGTTCGCCGGGACAGCTAGTTAATAATATTTATATTTTATCTAATTACATTTGGAACAATTGGGGGTACTTCTGAACTGGTGGACCAGGACATTCTTCACTTATTTCCCCGGTTGCGTGAGATAAGGCTGAAGGTCAAAACAAGATAATTTCGAAAATCTAAACACTTTTAGGCACAAGCTTTTTACATTGCATTGTCACGCTATATACATATGCGAGCAAAATTTCAGCTCAATCGGAAACCGGGAAGTGGGTCAATGTAACTAGCAAGAATTCATTACGGACACCGGGACAGGTGAAACTAAACAAAAGCTTGTAAAAAAAGAGATATTTTTCCATGGGGGGCAGGTGCGCGTCACCATTTTCATCACCTTAATAAGCTCTTCCATGGTATTAAAGAATTGCAGGAGGATCAATTCGACCTGTTAAGATCTCCATTTATTCTTTCGTCGTCTCTAATGCTTTAGAAGCCAGAAGAACCTACTTAGACAAAGCACGCAATCTTCACCAGAAAATCTCACCGCACATTGCACTGGTGTTTCAGCGCAGAATGTGTTTCGTCGCACCCAAGGTCACCTACTTGCTGCCAACCTCTACTTGATTGTTTCCCACTGAATCTTCTGCTTTCGATGACGAGCTATAAGTAACAATTGAATGTGTCGCGAATGTAGAGTCACAAATGAGATACTAGTTATGGTAGAACTCTGTGCTAGTCAATGGGTGCATGGGGGGGCTAGGTATTTGGCGAGTCAGCGATGTGGGTCTCCCAGCTTTTTTGGCTTCCACACATGCGGAGAAAAAATTGATAGCTTTCATTCATTCGACTAGCGAAGACGAGCTGCACCTGTTCTCTTCCACGGAGGCCTTGACCGCGTCGTCTGCAGTCAGCGAAGAACTACCAGTGGCGCCGGCCAAGCAGCGGGCATGGAACGAAATGAGGTCAAAGTGAGCTCTGCAGTAACATACCATCGATGTGACAGGTGTTGAGCTGGCTTGACTAAAGTCCGTTGATAGACCCTAGATAGACCGGAGTCAGGGGCGTATTTACAAGTAATTTCTTCATCCAACTTGGGCACAATCCTCGACGGCGACTCTTTGAGCGTGGCCGTGGCTCTCCGCTTTGACTGCAATGTATGCGAACCTCATTCATTTTTTTTTCACTATTGGTAAACCCTTGACAACATCTCACCTGGTGGTAAGTGACGATGTTGCCGACGATGGAAGCGGACTTACCAAGAATCCCCAACGCAATGGGAAACTGGCTATCTTATCTTCATGCCGGAACACACCAATGATATCAACATTGATATTTAGCGGCAAGACTTAGATAAGATGGTGGTAGCTAGCCAGGGGGGCTTAGAAAATGCCCTACCACCAAACAAACCGAGTCTTACAATTGACCCCGCCGGGAATCGAACCTGCGACCTCCTGTGTAAAGCCAGTGAACTTTGCCTCCGAGCTACGGAGGCGGTTCTCGGGTGGAAGCCAATGGCTATATACCACGCGCTGAGTTGCCGCGGGTGTGCTGGTCACCACGCCCTGAACGATATACTGCATCGGGCAATAGTCTCTGCTAATGTATGTCTTGTGCATGCTGGAACCACCCTTTCTAAGCCGTACTGACGGAAAAAGACAGGACGGTTCGACCTTGGTGCCACGACAGAGGGGAAAGTGCATGCTATGGGATGCCACATGCGTGAGCGCCTTTGCTCCGACACACCTCTCACGCACAGTCCGAGAGGCTGGTGCAGCCGCAGAGGCGTTGGAGCAAGCCTATATATTTCGCCATAGCAACGAGTGGACCATGGGCTGCCGAGGCGAAGGGATTAGTCAGGGACATAGGTCGCCGGTTGTACAATAATGGTTGTGACCACGATCCTGACCTTTCCTGGTGCAAAGGATGTTCATTTCGACACAACGCGGCAATGCGGCGAGCATAATGGACACCTTTGCGTGACAAGCCCTTGACGAGTCTCCCTGGGAGTTTATGATTTTTTACTGTCTATAGTAAGCTAAGTTATTATTATAAGTTTTGATTGTATATTTTTATTTAATTCAAACTAAATAAAGGTTTATTATCAAAAAAAAGAACATTTTTAAACTAAGTATTTATCAGTTTTTAAGTGATCAACTTCTTATTTGGTCTGAGGTGATATGTGATCATAAATATGTAAATTATGGTCGAGGGGAGCAATGGCTGACTTCCGCGTTATTCTCGTGAATGGGTGCTTTTCGTGTGAACTGGCCTACTCTTTTCAAAGGCACTAACGACAAATTCAATAATTTTCTTTTATTATTTAGTTCTCGTGTTATAATATTATTATATTAAATGTCCAAATGATATTATTTGTTTTGTATCAATGATTTTATTGGCATTATTAACTGATGATTGTATCTTTATATTTTTTTTACAATCTGACATTATGCAATGTAATCGCTATCGTAACATCACCATCAGAAATATTGTAACATGCACATATTTTGAATAAAAAAATTTGAAATCTTAAAAATCATGAAATCTCACTTAGAATACATTGCCATGTCTCAAATTTAAACCGTTATAATATAGATAATATAATATTTGTGTTTGGGACTATATCGCAAAGTTTATAATGTCGAGAAATTAACATCACTGAAAATTATTGTACTTACTCGTATAATGTATTCATGATCACGTGCACTGGGAGATACTTAAATGTTTTGTTTTAGTTGACATTACAATAGATTCTGTTTGTTTTGGATTAATTTTAGTTTTGACGAAACATATTATAGACTAGGAGGTCATGACAAATTTGGTAACGATAAAGTAAATTGATAAACTTAGGTATAAACTTATGTACTTATAGCGCATGAAAAACTAGTTATCGTGACCAAAAAAAACGATAAATAGTTTTTCAGGTGCGTTAAGTACATAACGTAACCACTTTGCGCAGGCAGACCGACATATTTAACATCAGAGGGTTGCCATTTATCCTCTCAACCTAAGTATATCCATTTCCGTTATCGTTACCAAGTTTGTCGTTATCTCCTAGTATATAAAGACCAGATAGACAATCTTACATGCAATATATTATAACTGGCTTTTTCCAGGGGCTTCGCTCACGTGAACCTAGTTTCTATGTCTGTCTCTGAGGGTGTGCAGTGCGCGAGCCTTAAGCAGCTCGCGAGCGTGGAAAAAAATAGGCTATATGTTAATCCAGATCCTAATCTGTCTACCTACCAAATTTTATCTAGATATGTTCAGTAGTTTTCGCTTGAAAAAGTAACAAACGTCCATACATACAAACTATCGCGTTTATACGTGTACTATTAGCAGGATGCCTGCATTCTGACTTCGTTGTAAACACCTAAATATTTACCAACAACACACCCTGGTAACATCAGTCATATTGAAACCTGAGACCCCAAAATACCATGGTGTGTTGTAGGTAAATACTTCCATTATCTGGTATAATAAGTACACCGAGTGAGAGGCAAATTTTTCGACTTAACTGGCATTTCATGCGAGTTTATCCAAAAGGATCCCGAGGTATGGGAAGAAGAAGAAAGCTTCAAGTCAGCTAAAGAGATGGTACAAAGTATGAGGGTTGTTAACGATATAGCTGAACGGGGCGTTGCTTTGATGGAAGAATACAACAAGTTACACACGAACGATGAAGAGCAGAAGCAGTACTTAATGTTATTAGTAAAGAATTATAGACGGAAAAATCCCAGCGTTAATAAGGCAAATTTTATTTAGCGAGTTTTTTTTCACTTTAGTGCCTAAAGGAAAGGTTCAATAATTATAATTTACTATTTTTCAGTTTCATTTTTTTTTCTGATTGTAATAAATTGAGGTTTAAAAAAATATTGTTTTACTTTAATTTCTTAAATTTCAAATATCGGTAGCAACCCTTAAAAGTCATTTAAGAAAAATGAAAAAAAATCTAGAATGTTTTTTAGTGGAATAGATCATATTTGAGAGTAGAAAAAATTAAGAAAAAAAAAATTTTTCGTTCAATATGAATCAACCTACTGCCCACGCTACGTCTTCCGGTGCGCGGTCACCACTCGAGTACTTTATTGCCCCAACGCTCATCTCTTCTAAGATCTATGTGCCGCACCCACTGACATTTAAGTAGTTATTCTGTGAGTTATGTCGGTTACTTCCAATCCCAAATATAAGTCTAAGTCATGCCTATATGTGTCAAATTTCATCAAGATCGGTGCGACTGTTTTTTGCGTGATTGAGTAACACATTATGAAGACTTCTGCATTTATGATAAAACTTCACACTAAACAAAAGACTGATGCTTGTTGTCATCATCATCATAATATCAGCCGAAAGACGTCCACTGCTGGACAAAGGCCTCCCCCAAGGATTTCCACGACGACCGGTCCTGCGCTGCCCCCATCACAGTCTTCTTCACCATACGATCTTCACCAGGTCGTCGATCCACCACGTGGGAGACCTTCCTACGCTAGGTTTTCCGGTGCGCAGTTGCCACTCGAGAACTTTACTGCCCCAACTGTTCTAAAAGCTATGTGCCCTGCCCACTGCCACTTCAGTCCAGCGATTCTGTGAGCTATGTCGGTTACTTTGGTTCTCCTGCGGATCTCCTCGTTTCTGATTAGATCGCGTAGGGAAATTCCGAACGTAGCTCGCTCCATTGCCTTTTGGGTGATCTTGATGAGCCTTCTTATGAAGCCCATGTTAGCGACTTTTACCACCGGTTTAACCGCCTCCTCCGTAGCTCAGAGGCAAAGTTCACTGGCTTTACTTTATTTTACTTTATGTAAATATGTTGCATAATCAATAATTATAATTTATTCGGATCAAAAAGAATTTATTTTAATTTCCTATTGTACGTATAGCTATTTTCGAGAAAAAAATATTTTTGGCCGCCTAAATAATTGAAATCTACGTATGTGCTCCGTAGCTCAGAGGCAAAGTTCACTGGCTTTACACAGGAGGTCGCGGGTTCGATTCCCGGCGGGGTCAATTGTAAGACTCGGTTTGGTTGGTGGTAGGGCATTTTCTAAGCCCGCCTGGCTAGGTACCACCATCTTATCTAAGTCTTGCCGCCAAATATCAATGTTTATATCATTGGTGTGTTTCGGCATGAAGATAAGATAGCCAGTTCCCCATTGCGTTGGGGAATCTTGATAAGGCCGCTTCCATCTTCGGCAACATCGTCACTTACCACCAGGTGAGATGTTAGAAGGGTATACCAATTGTGAATTAAAAAAAAAACCGGTAGGTTGTTATAAAAATACCGTAGCAGGCAACTCTCTTAGGACGATGAAGTCCACATCCACATCCGCTTCCCGCGGCAGATTTTGTCGGTAATGGGAGTGCCATTACCATGGTATCATAGGTAGTTCAACATGGATTTCATCACCAACCAATCCAGGAGTGCCGACAAAAGTAAAAACGTTTTACAGTTTTATAAGTTTTGACCCTCCGAGTGTTCATGGCGAATGACTAGGTTGACAAAGCTTTGACCCTGCGAGTGTTCCTGGTAAGATGTCAGTAACGTAACAGTGTCACTTCAAAAATATCGTGCACCGCGAACCGTCGACATCCTCGCACTCTCGATATACACGCGGGCAGAGCCACGTGCAACTGCTTGTGCCAGATAAACTAAACTCCAAAATAAAAAATTTCGTAGTCGGTTTTTTGGACGATCACATAACCTACTTTTTATTTCTACTTCGTTGAAAGGTAAGAATTCATTGCCTCATACTATTGTCATTCGACATCATCAAATCAGTCAAAGGACGTTACCAACATAACGGTGTCGCGAGTTCAATGGTTTTTCCCCATCCCAAAAATACCAAACGCGCCTAAGGAGTGTTCACTTCAATTAAGTCTAGTTAAATACGAATCGAACTTCCATGAACCCAACCCAAATCGATACAGTCACCAACAAATAGTGAACCGTTTATCGATACAAAACATGCCAGATTAACAGAGAGGCTTCGTAACAGTCCGCTGGAGTTTAAGGCCTTAAGATGGGTCAAATGACAATATTTTTTATTTTTATTTATTTGTTTAAACACAAACAGTTATACATATATAGTTTAATTATAGAAATTTAGTTATAAATAGACCTGGAGGTTCATCAATTAAAGTAAAGAAATATTATATTTTTGAGCAAAATGACAAAATTTGAAAAATTCAATTTCAAATAGGTGTTTACAAACACTTCTAAATAGTCAAAACAAAAATAAAATATTGTATATTACAAACAATGTCATGATTCAGATTACAGTCTCAGGTAATGGTATTTGTTATAGAATCAACATATATATATATATATATATATATATATATATATATATATATATATATATATATGATTCAGATTACAGTCTCAGGTAATGGTATTTGTTATAGAATCAACATATATATATATATGACTATTTTTGACATGAGTCTTGAATTTACAAACAAATGACATGACAAATACTTATATAACAAAGTAAAACTTTAAATATTGTTTTTGAGCATTTAAGCTACAGGCGTAAATTGTTATTAAAATACACAAAAATTAAAGGATACATTCAAGATAATAAACATAACGAACTACGGTGCTTTCCAGACTCAAACTATTTATTTACACGTTCCAAGAGATATTCCAATATTCAATTCAAATTATTGAAAGACTGTGTAAAGCGATCACTATTGAAAAAAAAACTTAAAGTAAGTAATAAAAAATCGATTTAATGAAATACAATTTTAAAAATATTACCACTTTTGATGTAAAAAATATACTGTAGACCTTGTTTTTGGCATTAATTGCAAAATTTCTCGAAAACAAATAGTTAAATATTGAATGAAACCAACACACAAAAAACGGTGACTTTAAGACCTTTCATTTTAATTGCACACATATTTAAAAACTTATTTGAAAGGGATGAAAAGTAATAAAAATATGTAAAAATCGAGAATTGGGCGTTCGGTTTCAACGTAACAGCCGCGTTGAAGACCGCATTGATTTTAACTTAAAATGAATAGACTTACATCAAAGTATATATATTAGTACTAACATACAGTATGTACACTCCCTGTCGCTCTCTAGATTCCGACCTCACCCCCTCGTCACCCAGATTGATACAGATTGGTTACAGTTTGGTTGTCGAACGTATAGGATTTCGACGTCATTTTGTTTGTTCCGTCATTCGTTTTTTGAAATGTCATTTCTGGCCCGTTGTATGAAGTGTCCAGGGTGTGCTTACATTTGATATTATTAAAACACTTATCAACCTGCTCGGATTGAGGCATCTTAGCGCCTTAATTTGAAATAAATGGAAATGTTAGGTATGGCATGCAAATTTATTCAATTAATCCGTCCGGCTGCCTGTATTGGGTGTCGCGAAGCCGTGATTGGCGTTAAGTCGGGTGGCGCGTGCGGTGGTGGCTGTTCACCAGTTTTGCTACCGCTGAGTGATGTACGAACATAGTATTATAGAATACTGGAACGTACCCAAGTCGTCAACATTGTAAGGGCTTGAGTTTCTATACAAACGTTTAGTTCTGGTTTAATAAAAAAACTACATCATCGTCATAATATCAGCCGAAAAACGTCCACTGTTCGACGACGACCGGTCCTGCGCTGCCGGCATCCATCGGCTTCCCGCGATCTTCACCAGGTCGTCGGTCCAACGCGTGGGAGACCTGCCTACGCTACGTTTTCCGGTACTCTCGAATTAAAAAGTTCTCGAGTGGCGACCGCGCACAAAAACTACACGCTGGGTTGAATCCAAACTTTGCGAATATAATTGGGTAGACTAGACACATATCGATGTTTACAATTAGTTTTCAATGTACAGTCGCGGAATAAAAAGGTTGAAATTCAATTACGATTGTAAGCACATTAAGCACATGTTGCCTTTTCTCATAGTGGACGTATCTGTGGGCAATGTAGTGAAATGACATTCATTAAAACGGAATGTCTCATAATCGGTCGATAAAGCAGATACTGATACCTTATACTGAGGAAGCAAAAACAGATCTTAAGGTGGTCAACCCTTTCATTCCGCCACTGTACTAATATAATACTGAAAAACCGTGGGTGCGACACGGACATTTAACATTACTTTCGTCTTGTCCATGTTCATTTTAAAGCCCACTTGTTCAGAGACTTTACTGAGGCCATCGAGCATTGTGCTTAGGTCTTCCATAGTTTCAGCCATGATCACTATATCGTCAGCGAATCGGAGGTGGGATATGTACTCGCCGTTGATATTGATGCCGAGTCCACCCCAGTCCAGAAGCTTAAAAACATCTTCCAGGGCGGCGGTGAACAGTTTCGGAGATATAACGTCTCCCTGTCTCACCCCTCGCTGCAACTGGATAGGTTTCGAGTTCTGATCCTGGAGGCGAACCAACATGGTTGCGTTTTCATATAGACACTTCAACACCTCGATGTATCGATGGTCAATTTGGCACCGCAGGAGAGACTGTAGCACAGCCCAGGTTTCGACTGAATCAAAGACTTTCTCATAGTCCACAAACGCCAAGCATAGTAGCTGATTGTACTCTTCGGTCTTTTGTATAATCTGCCGCAGTACTAAAGCCTTTTCGGAAACCAGCTTGTTCGGGAGGCTGTAACCGCTATAATAGCTCTCAGAATTGCAAAACTTGTGGCAGTGGGCTGGGCACATAGCTCGTAGAACAGATGGTCGTTGGGGCAGTTCTTGAGTGGTGACCGCGTACCAGAAGGCGTAGCGTAGGAAGGTCTCTCACTCGTTGGACCGATGATGGTAAAGGTCGCGTGAAAGTCGCTGGATGTGGACAGCACAGGACTGGTCTTTGTAGAAATCATTTTTGGAAGCCTTTGT